>CM063512.1:17500-617500 GCA_032199755.1 Ambrosia artemisiifolia
CAGTGATCGGTCCTTTGTATTTCATCCTCAGGAAACAGACTTTCTGCTCAGTCCATGATAATTCCCTTGGATCCTCACTTGTTTCAAACTGGATCTGGAGAGCTTCTCTGATATCTGCTTCAGTAATAAACATCTCCATTCCCTGAATCTTGCTTCTGATTATAGTCTGATTATCAAAGTAATCATACTTGGCGTTGTTATAGAAATCCTCAACTATATCCTTGTAGATAATAGTTGGTGTGGCCAAAGCATAAACCACTCTGCATCTCTTCAGAAACTTGATAATCTCAGTAAACTCCACGTTCTTCTCCACGTCTCCCAGATACGCGCAACAGTTATGAGTCTTCTCAAACGGCCATTTAGTTCCGCTTGACGATTCACCTTCTTGTACAGTCTCTGGAACTGGATCAGTAACTGCAGTCTCCACAGGAATCTCAATATTTTCTTGTTCTTCAGCCATCTGAAAGATAAAATCAAAATAAACGTCAAAACACAAAATCGTCAAAAATTCAAAATTTTTAGGGTTTTGGAATTCCACATTCGCCCATAAAGAACTGGTCGAATGTAGATTTTTGTGGCCGAAGGTGTAAACATTTTGGTCGAATGTAAAATGATTTTGATAAAAATATACATTCGCCCGTTTTAGATTACCTTCGTCCAAACCAATTTCACCTTCGTCCACTCGAAAGACCGAAGGTGGAAACTGTTCAAACCTAAAATTTGAAAATTTTCCAAACATGTTTTTAACCCCTAATTTTGATTCAAACATAGTCTATTATGGCCGATTAACCTTCGTGTAACATCAATTGGCCTTAAAATTCATTCAACATCAGTTTTTAAAAGGAATTAGGGTTTATATTGTTTCATCCGATCAATCAACGATTAAACCATGTTTATATACTAATTCCTAATACATTCTCCCCCTAAAACTGATGTGGGATGAATGTGTATCAAAAATAAGCATCAACAATCAGTTAAACACCATGAACCCTAAAACCCTAAGTCCGGTTCATAAAACAAACGATTCCAGCATTAATCCTTGACCATTACCTGTAAAAATTATATAGAAATGATCAGTGAGATACAAGGATCAAAAGGCACAAGCGAGAGTTACAAAATCAACAAGGTCTTGGTACGAAGAAAAATTTTGAAAAATTGGAATGAAAGGTCGAATGTAGTTTGGGCTTATATATAGGCTGCACCTTCGCCCGTTTCGTTTGGTCGAATGTAAAGATGTTCCACCTTCGCCCCTAGTGAAAGACACGAAGGTAAAAATATTTCACCCGGAAGTGGAAATTGACTATAAGCCACATTCGCCCAAAGTGAAACAACCCGAAGGTGAACAAAATTCCACATTCGTCCCAAATTAAGGGCGAATGTAAAATGGAAATTTTGAAAAATTTTGCCAAATTACAAATTCGAATCCCGGTCAACATTTTTCAATCCGTTAAGCTTCCAAAACACAAATTTTCACTTTTAGAATAATACAAAGCCCAGATGGTGTTGTCAAATCTCAGAAATTGACTATCAAGCATCCCCGGTTATCAAAAATAAAGCAGAAATGCAAAAACTTTGGATTTTTCTAAAATTTTATCAAAACACACCTAAAATCTTTTTGGATTTTGTATCTTTTTGACATTAAAAGTAAATTGCAACAAAATAAAATGCATCAAAGTAAAAAGAAAACAGTAAACAATTTGTGAAATCCGGTCAGAGGATCATATCAGTTTTCTGAGAAATCTGATCACAGCGTTGATCTTTTTGTTTAATATTATCATTAGAAACAATATGTGATACGGCAATTGCTGATATTGTGGTCCACGTAAGCTCACATGCAGACAATTACGCAATGCTTTAAAATGATACGAGTTAGGTGTATTAGACTAACACGATGTGGTGCCCACACACACGACATACTCCCGTATCAAGTAATTGCACAAAGCTTCGTCGTAACGCGTGATTATGCCAGAGTTATCCGTAAAAGTTACAAAGTATATAGCACAGAGGTGTACAGGTCAGCAAATGAATGCAGCAGAGTAACATGTGCGTATACACTAGGTTGAGGCTGATATTAATCACTGATTTGCATCAGATGATCAATACGATGTAATAATGATCTATGATCAATTAAAACATAAAGTTCCTCAATTCGGTAACTTCCGGTTTTGGCAATTAAGCTCTTTTAGCAAATATTCTGATAAAACTAGGTCCGTAAATCAATACGACAAAAATTTATCAGAATATCCCGGATAACCATAACATAACGACCCGAAACCTCAGATTTTGGCAATCCTATCAAACGAAATTACGGTACTAAGACCATATGCCCATGAGGTGTTCAGCCACGAACGCGTAGTTCGTTATGTTTGTATCACTAATGCACGCAATATTTAGTCTACGAAGCCTATCAGCATATCACACGTAATCAACACACGCCTCATTATACTATACAATTCTTTAGCCTGTGTCAGATTCCCACTGATGTACTATCATTTCCTCTGTTTAACCAGTAAATCATTTTTGATTTTCTAATTTTTAGGTCTTTTTGAATTTTATAATGTTTTTGGTTTTTCTGATAAAATGACTCCCCCTAAAATAAAGAACATATTTTTGGATTTTCCTTTTTCTGAAAAACAAAATAAAAACAAAATTTAAAAGAAACAATCCACTCGAAAGCATCAACTTCTTTGAGGATTAAACAATCCCCTCGAAAGCATCAACTTCTTTGAGGATTACGATAGTAAAGAGAAATTCCCAATTAGCAAAGAGAAATTCCCAATTAGCAAAAAAAAAAAAAAAACTAAAAACTAAAAAGCGATAAACCGAGGTGCCGATTAGTCCTGTTTTTCCTTTATATTGTTTACTTTTAAAAGATATTCAAAGCGTGAACGGTCAAAAGCTTTAGTAAACAAATCTGCACGTTGGTAGTCAGTATGAATTTTGATCATATCAATCAATTCCTTAGCGTAACAATCTCGGATAAAATGATATTTGATCCGGATGTGTTTCTCTTTAGAATGATTTTCCGAATTTTTAGTTAATGCAATTGCGGCTTCGTTGTCACAGTAAATAGGGGTTTTAAGAAACTGCAAACCGTAATCCACCATTTGTTGTTGAATCCAGAGAACTTGCGAACAGCAACTCGAGGCTGCAATGTACTCGGCTTCACAGGTAGATTGTGCTACGGAAGTCTGTTTCTTGCATTGCCAGGTGATTAACCTGCTCCCGAAAAACTGGCAACCAGCTGTAGTAGATTTGCTATCTTTGTCACAGCCGCCCCAATCTGCATCACTAAAAGATATGAAATCAAAATTATCATCATTAGGGTACCAAAGTCCTTTTGAGGGACAACCCTTCAGATATCGAAGGATACGCTTGACCGCCGTCAGATGACTTTGTTTCGGCTTCGATTGATAACGGGCACAGAGACACGTTGCATACATAATATCTGGTCGAGACGCCGTCAAATACATCAGAGATCCGATGATTGCTCTGTATGTAAAAGGATCCGTCAGCTCCCCCTTAGCATCCACTCCAATCCCGTGATTAGGTTGAATAGGGGTATCCATCGGCTTTGAGTCCTCCATCTGGAACCGGCTCAAGATGTCGGAGACATATTTCGTCTGGTGAATGAAGATTCCATCGGGTCTTTGGTCCACCTGCAAGCCTAGGAAAAACTGCATCTCCCCCATTGCGCTCATTTCGAACTTTTCCTGTATGACAGTTTCGAACTCCCTGCATAAAAGCTCGTTAGTTGAACCAAATATTATATCATCAACATATATCTGCACTAGAAGCAAATCATCTCCCGTCTTTTTCGTAAAGAGGGTGCAATCGACGAGGCCGCGCTTAAATCCTTTGGTGATGAGGTATGTACTTAGCTCCTCGTACCACTGCCTCGGAGCCTGGTGCAAGCCATAAAGAGCTTTGTTCAACACGTAGACCTTATCCCGGTGGATTGGGTCCTCAAAGCCTGGTGGCTGCCCGACATACACCTCTTCCTTGACTTTCCCGTACAGAAATGCGCTTTTCACGTCCATTTGGTAAACTTTGAATTTCTTATAAGAAGCAAACGCGAGGAACATCCGAATAGCTTCGATTCGTGCTACCGGTGCATAGATTTCATTATAATCAATCCCTTCGATTTGATGGAAACCCTGCACGACCAATCTGGCTTTGTTACGAACAATTACCCCACGATCATCCTTCTTACACTTAAACACCCATTTGGTGCCGATCTTCTTCCTATCCGGCGGCAAATCCGTGAGCGTCCAAACTCCCAATTTCTGGAATTGTAATAACTCCTCCTGCATAGCTTCCACCCAGGCATCATCCTTCAAAGCGTCCTTGTATGTCCTTGGCTCTACCTGCGACACATAACACGCAAACGACCAATCATTTTGACTACCAGATTGTTGAATTTTGGCATATAAAGCTAAAGCACCAAAACTCTCTGGCGAATTAACACTTTTAAGCTGCCCTCTGGTCATAACACTGCTTCCAGGATCACCGATTACTTGCTCCAGCGGGTGAATACGATGAATCCGAGATTCCGGATAATTAGGTACTTGCACTCCCGTCTGAACAGTCAAGTTCTCTACAGCGTCCAGATCATGACCCGTATTTGATGATGAAGCCACGTCAGAAGTTGGAGTTGGGTTCACTGGCGGTGCCTCTGGTTCTTCAGCTTGATCAAGAATAGCTTCTTCAAATTGTTCATCTTCAGATTCTGAAGTGTCTAATGAAGTTGAAGCCTCTTGAAATATTTCTTCTTCTTGTATAGGAGCATTAGTATCATTAGAAGCTGGTAGGGGGTTCACGGTGATCGGACGCACCAATGGTGAAGTTGTTGCATTTTCACACTCGTAAAGTAATCGAATAACAGCTTCTTCAACCAAGCTATCTAGATTGAATGATTCAAAGAAATCTTTGTAATCAAACATCCAATCAGGACCCGTGCCTTGAATATTTTGAGTATATCGTTGAACGTCCACGTTAGCCCAGTCTTCCACACGACGAGTTCGCTTGTTGTATACCCGTTTTAGCGGGGTTGCATATCCAACAAAGTAACCCTCCTCGGCTTTAGGACTAAACTTTTCGCTTGGATTCAACATAGTGCAAGGCGCCCCGAAAGGTTCTAGATACGCTAAGTTCGGCTTCCTTCGGTGTAACAGCTCATAAGATGTTTTACCAAACTTCTTCACTGTTAGAACCCGATTTAGTGTGTAATTTGCTGCATAAATCGCCTCATTCCAAAACATTACTGGAAGATTTGAATCAGCAAGCATTGTTCTAGCCGCTTCAATTAGAGTCCTATTCTTTCGTTCAGCAACACCGTTCTGTTGAGGGGTGTACGGAGCCGAATATTCATGATGTATCCCTTTGTTTTCACAAAGTTCATCCATCTTGGCATTTTTGAACTCCGTCCCATTGTCACTCCGAATTCTCTTTATCTTCACATTGTAGAGATTCTCCAATCGAGTGAACAGAACTTTTAGATTTATAAAAGTGTCGCTTTTATTCTGCAAACACATCACCCATGAAAATCTTGAGTAATCGTCAGTGACGACTAAACAATAAAGCTCTCCAAGATGACTTTTGCGCTTGACCGGTCCGAAAAGATCCATGTGCAATCGCTCTAGTGGCATCTCAACAGAGTTAACCTTTTTCACTTTGTGGGACTGTTTGTGTTGCTTCCCCTTTTTACAACTCACACACTTGTCATTCAGATGGAAATGTTTCACGTTTACTCCATCGACAAGTCCATTTCTCACGAGTTGATTCATTTTCTTCAGATGAATGTGCCCCATTCTTCGGTGCCACATTATCGATTCTTTCTCAGTTGCCTTGGACAAAAAGCATGTTATTTGCCCTTGTGATGTCATTGCCTTGGACATATCAAGAATGTATAAATTGTTGACGCGAGGTGCTTTCAACATTATCCACTCCTTAGGAATTGTAAAGCCCGGTTTCAGAATATAGCAGGATTTGTCATCAAAATGCACAGTAAATTTCTTGTCACATATTTGACTGACACTCAACAGATTGTAGTCTATCTGCTTCACATACGAAATCCGCTCGAAACTCACTATCCCATTGCTCACACTTCCTTCCATTGTGATATATCCGCCTTTGTTTCCTGCAAACGCTACATACCCTCCATTGATGTTCTTCACGTCAAACAACAATGCAAGATCCCCTGTCATGTGGCCTGAAGCTCCACTATCAACAATCCAAAGACTGCTAATAGGGCCAGCTGAAGCTCCCTGCACACAAAATGTAAATCAGTTAGTTCTTTCGGGGGACCCAAGCCTGAGTCTTGGGTCTTGGAACATCAGGTTTCAAAGTAACATTCTCACAAACATTTTCAACAACTTTTTGATCAATCTTTTTCTGATTGCTCAAAACAGTTTCCTTTTTCTCATTAACTTTTGAAGTAGAGGCTCCTGGAGTACCATTGGGTGTCCAAGATTGTTCAGTCCTTTTCAGGATACGAATCTGAGACTTTGGGTTCTCAGTCAGTTTCTGAACATTGTTAGCAAATGTAACTTTCTTGGTAACCTTATCCGATTTAACAGACTTAGGTCCAACATTTGATTTGACAATTGGTTTTGGTGGAACCTTTTGCCTATCAACTGTTGAGTTCACCACAGGCTTCCTCCATGAGTGTTCCATAGCAATCCGATTCCTTCTATCATAGTGCATTGAACGAGTGTTCCTCATTTGAAAATTGTTATGATTATAAAACGGTTGTGGTTGTTGAGGAACAACTCTCCTATGAGGTGGCACATAATGATCAATCGGTTTTCGCATGGAATTCCTCACTTCCACCTCGTGCCTCTTGTGCCTTACATATGGGCACTGAGCAAGTAAATGCCCACGTTCCCCACACTTAAAGCATGCACGATACTCTTCAAAAACATTCGGAGCATTTGGTTGAGCAAATGATCTAACAGGGTATTGATCATTGTACTGTTGCTTCCTTAAACTCTCAGGGAGTGGCCCTTTTGAGTAAGTAGGCTCATTAAAACCATTAGCTCTGTTTTTGGGTTTAACAAACTCTGTGACATGTACCTTTGGTTCTTGAGGAACATCCAAATACAACTTCTTTAACAAAGCTGGTGGAATTTCATTTGTTCTCTCATGTTTTGGGAACCAAATAGTACTTTCTTGCCAAATCTTTTCAATTTTAGCATAGTTGGCATTTTTTATTGGAAAGTCCTCATCAGAGATGATCTTATCGGATCCTTCCATCCGATAGAACACCTTGACAGGTTTGTCACATTGTTCGTTTTTATCATTCTTTTCAAGATCTTTCTTAACCACATTAAGATCTTTCTTCACAACATTCTTCTCAGACTTTTTCACATGATGAACATTTCTCATCGGAACAATTTGAGATGATGAAACTGGTTCATTTGTAATGATGTGATTTTCTTTTGGAATTTCACATGCATTAACAGTTTGGTTACAACCAGTATCATCACTCTCTGAGTCTGAATCTACACTTTCTGCAGTAACACCCTCATCATTGATTCCCAAAATCGGTCTAACATCGGAATTTGGATCACCAATACTTGAAGTATTAGATTCATTTTCCGATGCTGAGTCAGATTTTACCGAACTCTCCGGTGTCACTTGGTGACAATTATGGTTTTCAAAAAGAACCGGAGATGGTACAGACCGATAATTGGTTGTTTTATCATCAATGATATGGTCTACCACATAAGCAATATGCTTATAACTTTCCAACTTTTTGTTTACTTTCTCAGCAAAGCATTTGATGGCTGCCATTTCCAACTTGGTGTTTTCAATTTCATTGATATAGTTGTTAATTGCCAATTGTTTTAACGACAAAGTGTTTTTCAAGTCGGAAATGTCCTTTTTGTAGCCATCTAATACTTTGTTAAAAGCATTCAACTCTTTGCGAGTAGATTGACTGTTCATGATAGCACTATCACGTTGAACACGGAGTTGTTTAACCTCCTCAGTCAATCTATCACACGTACCACAGTATTTTTCACTAGTATTATCAGTACTACATGCAGAACTTACAGGTTTTGGCGGGTCAGTCATGGCCATTAATGCGAAATGAGCTTCCTTTCCTGCAAAGAATCTGGAATAATCAATCTTTGTGAAAGCATCATCTGCAATGCACGACTTCCTTGTCATCAGAAAATCCGCTTCTGCAAGCAACTGATCGATATCTTCATCAAGAGAATTAACACTTGCTTCTGTATCCGATTCACTGTCTGAATCAGAATAAACCGATTCACACTCCTCAGGAATGTCAGAAACAGTATCAATCACAACTCCTGAATTTGTCTCTTCAGTTTGAACTTCAACATCAACCTCAGCATTAACCTTAACAGGTTCAAATTCACCATCCATCTCAGCCTCAGACTCATCACTGTCAACCTCAGTTCCTACCTTCTCCTCCATCGTCACCGAATCCTCAATATCAACCTGATATGCAACACAAGCCACATTTCCTCCAGTAGTGATTTCCTCAACACCTATCTGAATACTCGACCAGTCAAACCTCTCATCTTGTTGAGTCACCAATGCTTGATTGGTATTCTGTTGTTCATTGGGTGTAGTGATTGGTATGACTGTTCGGTTAGTATTGTTTGGTGTTTGGGTTTGTGTCTGGTTTGGTGTGTTTGGTTGTCTATTTTGGTTGTTATTATAGTTGTTTTGACGATTTTGGTAGTTGTTGTTGTTGTTTTGGGAAGTAACTTGGTTTTGGTTTTGTTGTTGACGGTTCTGATAAGTAGCATTGAATGGATTTCTATTGCCTTGTTTTGGTGGCTGGGTGCATTCTCTTTTAAAGTGACCTTTCCCTCCACAGTTAAAACAAGTCACTTTCTCCTTATTGAACCCGTAGGTTGTATTAGGAGAAGTTCCCAAGTCCGTTCTACCTGTCTTCTCGATAAACTCTGTTGCTCTTCGCATTATGCTCGCAAATGCCCATTGAATATCAATGAGTTCCATCTCCTCCTTGTCAATCTGTGCATAGTCTTCATTGGTCAAGTTGTTATTACCAATTTGACTAGCAACTAAACCATTGTAGGATGAGACCATTGCAGAGACTAATGCAATGTGTTGCTGAGCAACTTCAACTGTCACATTTCCAAGGTTAGATGTCTCCAGAACCACTGTTTGTTGGTTAGGTTGGTTCAATGGTTGTGGTTGAGATTGACTAGCAGTGTAAAAAGCTGCTTGTTGCTTTGGGGAGAATGGTGGAATGTATGAATATTGATATGGAACTTGTGGTTGTGGTTGTGATAAAGATGAAGTTTGTTGATGGTAGTTAATGATAGGTGATTCTACAGCATTGGATATACATGCAACATGTGGTGTAACTATCCCTCCTGAGTTTGTACTTGCTGGAACTGAAGATCCTCCAAAGTATAAGTTTGGATTCTGAGGAATCTGTGCTCTCCTAGCCTTCCTCTTCTCTTCCAGTTCTTTGTTTTCCAGCTTCTCAATGAACTCCTGAAGAGACCAGTATTGATAAGCATCCTTCTCCTTCAGAACATCCACATGCTGATCCCAGTTAGGTGGTAATGCTTCTGCAAACTTGTCAACCTGCTTTGCCATAGGGATCTGTATACCATAGCTAGACAATTCAGATATCAAATGATTATATCTAGGAGTTAGTTCTTTCAAAGTTTCATTTCCAACATAAGAAAAATTCTCAAACTCCTTAACAAGTTCTTCCGTCCTCAAACTCCTAGTCTTCTCATTTCCATCATGCTTCCTTTTAAGCATATCCCACAATGCCTTAGAAGTTGTGCAAGTCCCAAATTGATGCAAAAGATCATTTGTAATAGCTTGTGTCAATTGGGAAAACGCCTTCTTTTCCACAGCAAACTTCTTTTTCTCATCCTCCGCCATGCTCTCCAATGGTACTGGTTCACCTGTGTTCTCCAGAACTGGTGGTGTGTAACCTTTAGCAATCATGTTCCATGCTTCAGCACCTTCCAATCCCATGCCTTCCAAGTGTATCTTGAACTTTTTCTGCCACTGATTGTATTCTTGAATCTCCATGAGCTTCGGTGGCCGAGTCCCGCTACCTGAAGACAAATCATTAATCAGTGTGGAAATAGCATTTGTAGTTTGAGTGTTTACCACCGCTGCTGCTACTCCCCAGTAGTCAGACTGTGGTGCTGGAGGTGCACTTTGAGTCATGTAGTTAACCGGCTGCGAAGACTGTGCGCTCGTCTTCTGTGCTGCCACTGTCCATGGGTCCATCACCTGCTGTTGTGGTTGTGTAGTTGCTGGTGTAGGAGTAGTCTGATAACGCCACATGATCACGAACTTCGAGAAATTCAACACTTAGAAAAATTTTCCAAAACTATCCTAGGTTCGCCCAAAAGTGTCTCAGGTTCGTCCCTTTTGAAGTAGATTCGCCCAAAAACACTCACCCGAATGTGAAATCTCACCAGAATGTAAAAACACACTAACAAGTTTCTACGTTCGTCCAAAATGACCTAGGTTCGACCGTTTCAGTTTCACGTTCGTCCGCACGATGTCCCGAAGGTAAAAATTGTGACCCGAATGTAAAATGTTCAAATGAAAAATTCTAGGTTCGACCGAAAATCTCTAAATTCGCCCAGAAAACCACTCACCTTCGACCAAAAACTCTCACGTTCGCCCAACAACTCCAGGTTCGCCCATTTTTAACTTTTGAAAAACGGTTACACTTTGAAAAACGGTTATTTTGATCTCTGATTTTCAAAAGTTTGTGGATTTGAATGATCTTGATTAGGTTTTGCTTCGGAGATGATTTGGAACAACTTTAATACTTGGAATTTTGAATTTTAACCACAAAATCACCTCTAATTCTTTCAAAAACACTCAAAAACCATTTTTTATGCAAAAACAGATGTGAATTGATGAAAATTATGTCCAAATCAGCTCTGAGTTTATCAATTTGTTGTTGTATGATCCTCTACGCTCTGATACCACTTTGTAGAGGAAGAATTCGACACGAAAACAGGATTATGTGATCATACAAGTTACTAAACCAGGTGCGGAAACCCTAGCTTAGAACAAACTGATATAAACTCAATCAAAACACAATCAAAGTCATTTTAAAAGCTTTTCATAGATTAACTCTTTGATAAACTTGATTACAACTTGATAACAGTTAATCTAGAACACAAAATAACACTCTCAGACCTCTCTGGAACACACACCAAAAACACACACACTAAATGACTCGCTTAACATTACAAAATCACAAAATCTATTTATAGAACCTGCACGTTCGCCCCTTTGCACTGGTCGAACGTAGCCCTTTTCCACATTCGCCCACATTGAGTGGTCGAATGTGTCTTCTGTTCAGTCTTGGTTCCAGATTCGTCCATCTCTATATACCTTCGCCCACTTCTATTTTCACCTTCGCCCATTCTTGTTTCCTTCGCCCCTTAACACATGTTAACCATATCTAATCATTAGTCGCAAAAACGCATCTACAAAATCCCCCCAAAACCCAAAGTTCCAAGCTGACTTCGAAATCTGGAAAGCAGGATAAGCCTCGTCAACCTTTATCAAGCATCAGTGTGAATGATTTATCTCCCTTCTCGGTGCAAAACAAGCAAAACCCTGATGGAGCTGGTGAAGATAACTCAAGTGAACAGCCGAAACAAGCCTCTTTGGCGGCAATGGAGGTGGACCTGGTGGCAGATTCGGACCAAGGGATGGTAGGAGTCACCTTCGATGAAGCAGTCAAATCCATTAACCAAGGTAATACTTCTGTTAATTCCCCTGTTACACCATCGAAATCCCCCTGTTTGTTAAATGCTACTCCTGTAGACATCCCTACCCCCATCCGAAACCTTGATTTTGATGATAATGATGGTATGGAGTCGGGAGAGGAGATGGAGGAAACGGATAGTGAGGAAGAGGAGGATAGCGATCAGGACACCGATATTGATTGTGATGATAACACTGAGAGTGAGTTAGGGACCACAGTTCAGAAACCTGCCCTAGTTGTGCAATCCGAACCTGTGTTAGTGCAGAATGTTGCAGCCCCAAAGATTACCCCCCACACCCAACCGCTGAACCAAGAACCACCAACCCACCAACCTTACAATGCTTGGGCTACGAATAATAATCTGGGACTGTCAATTGCTGATAGAATTAAGCAGAGTAAACAAGCTAACAAAGTGAGAATTGAGTATTTCCCCCCTATAGTTACTCCTGAGGGTAAAAGCCGTATCCTCATCACAAAGGAAGACTTGGTGAAATCTGCTAAGGCGTATTCTCTGCTAGTGTATGGGTATTTTTTGGGTACTTCAATGGATTATCATCGTGTGAATTACTGTCTTAGAAGGGACTGGAGAAATTTCGATGTTGCTGAAATATCAAAAAGTCCAGCTGGGTACTTCTACTTCAAATTCAAAAGCGAACAAGGTATGAAAGCTGTTCTAGAGGGAGGTCCTTGGTTTGTTAACAAAATCCCATTATTTATAAAGAAATGGGAACCTGGGCTATGCTTGGATAGAGCTGAACTATCCCTCATTCCTCTATGGGTGACAGCCCATGATGTCCCATTAGAACTCTGGACAGATACAGGTGTTTGCAAGATCATGAGCAGTGTGGGATACCCTCTACTCATGGACCAGGTCACGGAAACTAGATGCTCAGCCCAAACGGGTAGGATGGGATTTGCTAGAATGCTGGTAGATGTCAAAGCCAGCTCCAATCTGCCTGAGGAATATGAAATGGAGTATCAGGAAGACCCCCCTCATCCGGCCCATGTTTGTAAAATTCGGTTATCATACCATTGGAAACCTCCCGTCTGTCAACACTGCTCTGTGTTTGGTCACTCAACAAAGCAGTGTAAATTCAGGGAAAAAACAGAGGAGGAGTTGCAGCAAGAAGCTGCAGCTGTGGAGAACCAGAACACCCAACAAGCTGGAAATCAAAATCTAGTGGATAATGAAGGATTTACCACAATAAACCACAAGCAAAAAGGCACGAAAAGAAACTCAGCTGGAAAGACCATCCAAACAGCCCCAACCCACCAGACTACTCAAGAGAAAAGGGGTGTGCTTCAGCTAGGAAATATGGGGAAACCGGCTAGAACAACAGGTACCAGCAGCCAAGCAACAGCCAACAATGCTTCTACCAGTAGCGATCCACAGGTTCAAAAGAAAATGAGCGAACTACATGCAGCCCACCTAGCTAAGTCTAATTCAAACCAGAGGGAATCTAGGACAATGCAAAATGTTAACCCAAAGCCTTTAAGCCCAAATGCTTCTAAACACCCCAGTGCCATTCCAAGAGTCACTTCTGATCAAAGGCAGAGTAAGGTAGATCCTATGCCGAGAGGACACCACCAAACCAACCCTTCAAAACAAACCAGCAAACGTACCCCAACCCACCTGAATAAACAACCCTCCTCTAAATCCACCCCACCATCTGACCCCCTTACCACAAACAGGTTTTTTGTTCTCAATGACCAGTCTGCAGCTCTGTTGCTTTCGGGACAAGATCTGTCAGACCATGTTATGCAAGAGTCAGAGTTTGTTGATGCAGAATCAGATATTGCTGAGATAAATGTTGACACGGTAGAGGAAACAGACCAGGCTGGAATATCGGATACTGAAATGTTTGATTATGGGATTACGGATGGTAAAAAATTAGCCATCTCTACCCGTTTAATAAGGCATAAAACAGTGAGAAGTGAGGATCAAGCTGGATGGGAGCAAGGGGAATGGTGTTATTATAGGGACTTATGTGAAAGTATGGGGCTGAATCCAGATGCAGTGGTAGAAAATGTTGGGCTTGACACTTCGGGGACAGCAACATTCCTGATGAAGCAAGCAGCTACTGGGAAAAAAGGCAATGCAGGGGCCAATGGTAACCAGACATCCAGCCTGTCTTAATGGTGTTAAAAATAACAGCTTGGAATATTCGAGGGATGTCAAATGTCTCGAATCAAAACATGATAAAAAATCACCTTGCTGAGGGTAAGTATAATGTTTGTGGTGTCATTGAAACTCAACTTGCTAAGACAAACGTCCAGAAATGCTGCAATCGTGTTTTTGGCCAGTGGGAATGGGATTCTAATAGCTCTATTTGTAGTGGGAGATGTAGAATTGTAGTTGGATGGGACCCGAAAGTGGTGGATCTTATGGTCCTGCAAAGACATCCGCAGGTTATCCACTGCTTTATTCGGCCTGTCAATGGTCAGTGTGGTTTCCATTGTTCTTTTGTCTATGCTCATCACCGGCAAATCCCCAGACGGGAATGTTGGGAAGCTCTGGAAGCTCACAAAAATGTGGTCAATGGCCTTCCTTGGTTGTTACTAGGAGACTTTAACGCCATCATTGACCCGAGTGAGCGTACCTTGGGTAGTTCTCGTGTTGATGAAAGTATGGTGGAAGCCAGGGACTGCTTTAACACTGTGGAGATAAATGACATTTGTATGACGGGGCTGAGATTCACCTGGAACAAGAGCCCAGGTACGCCGGATGGGTTGCTGAAAAAACTGGATAGAGCCATGTCAAATACTCCGTTCACTGATGCTTTTCCTATGGCAAATGCTCAATTCCTGCCGTTCCTAAAGTCTGACCATAGTCCTATTGTGGTCAACCTTCCTGACGTCCCAAACCCAAAGCCGAAGCCGTTTAAGTTCCCAAACTACTTTGCTTACAAAGAGGAGTTTATTCCTTGTGTAAAAGCAGTTTGGGCTGCTGAGATTCCAGGTTTTGCGATGTATTCGGTGGTCACTAAGATGAAAGCTACTAAAAAGGAGATAAGAAAGCTGAATTTCACACAAGGCAACCTTCACACTCGGGTTTCCAAACTTAAACAGGAATTAGAGACTATCCAGTTGGAAGTGTGCAACAACCCGTCAAATGTGGTGTTGAGAGAAGAAGAAGGGAATTACTTAAAGGCCTATAATGATGCTGTTAAGGATGAGGAGGTGTTTCTCCAACAGAAGGCTAAAGTTACTTGGCTGAAGGAGGGGGATCACAACACGAAGTATTTTCATCGAGTGGTTAAAGCTAATCAGCACAGGAACAGGATCCACTCTGTTGAGAATCTCAGTGGAGAATCCTTCACAGGCCAGCTAGTTGCTGAACAGTTTGTGAATCATTTCAACTCCATGCTGGGAACCTCTGTTGAGACTGTTCCTGTCCTGGACCCAGAAACGTTATTTACCAAACGCATTTCCAGCTCAGAGGCTAACCATATGATCAGGGAAGTAACATCCGCTGAGATCAAGGCAGCGTTTTTTGACATTGAGGATGATAAAGCCCCTGGCCCAGACGGTTTCTCTGCGAAATTTTTCAAGGCAGCCTGGAATGTCATTGGAGAAGAGGTGATAAAGGCTGTCAAGGACTTCTTTCGCAATGGGAAACTCCTCAAGGAGGTTAATGCTACGGTTATGGCTCTTGTTCCGAAGCTAAATACTCCAAAAAAAGTTTCAGACTTTCGACCTATTGCCTGTTGTAATGTGCTTTACAAGGGCATTAGTAAAATCCTAACCAATAGGATTAAAGGGGTTTTGGACACTATTGTGGATGAAAACCAATGTGCTTTTATTCCAGGCCGTCTCATAAGTGATAACATCATGCTGACTCAGGAACTAATGAGGAATTATCATCGGAATACTGGTCAAGCTAGATGCGCGTTTAAAGTTGATATCCAAAAAGCGTATGACACGGTTGAGTGGTCGTTTTTAAATTCAGCTTTAAAATACTTTGGGTTCCCTGATAAACTGATACGATGGATTATGACTTGTGTCACGACGACTTCCTTCTCGGTTGCTGTTAATGGAGACCACCATGGGTTCTTTAAGGGCCGTAGAGGCCTAAGACAGGGTGACCCAATGTCTCCCTACTTGTTCACATTGGTCATGGAAGTTCTCACCCTCATGATCAAACGAAGGGTCGCTGCTGATGATCAATTTACATATCACTGGAAGTGTGAGGAGGTGGGGCTCACCCACCTATGCTTTGCAGATGATCTGTTCTTGTTTTGTCATGGTGATAATGCGTCTATTCAAACCCTCATGGCTGCCTTAGATGAGTTCAAGGATGTCTCAGGTCTTGTGCCTAGCATCCCTAAGAGCACAGTTTACTGCTGCAATGTGAGCGAAGAAGTCCATGACCTGCTTAATAACCACATCCGGTTTAATATTGGAGAGCTCCCAGTTAAATACCTTGGGGTCCCTCTGATATCTATGAGACTTTGCCATAAAGATTGCACTCCTCTGATAGACAAAGTCAAAAGTAAAATCTCTGATTGGAAGAACAAAGCCCTATCCTTTGCTGGCCGTCTGCAATTAATATCCTCAGTGCTAAACTCCCTTCATGTTTACTGGTCGTCAGTTTTCATCCTTCCTGTGGCTGTCTCTAAGGAAGTGGAGAAGCTTATGCGGGGGTTCTTGTGGTGTCATGGCGAAATGAAAAATGGAAAGGCGAAAGTCAAATGGAAGGAGGTATGTATCCCCATGAGCCATGGTGGTCTGGGCCTGAAGAGATTACGAACATGGAATCAGGCTCTTATTGCAAAGCACACCTGGAACATCATTAGTCGGAAAAAATCGCTATGGGTGAATTGGATCTATACCTACAGGCTTGCAGACTATAATTTCTGGGAATTAGGGGAAAAAGGTGATGAATGTTGGGGATGGAGGAAAATCCTGCAGTTGAGGGCAAAACTTAGACCCCACATCATCCATCTCATTGGCAATGGCCAAAACACTTCGGCATGGTTCGATAATTGGCATGCTCTTGGGCCCCTAAGTACCATTCTCACTCATAGAAATATGAATGAAGAGATGTTGAATAGACACCTTAAAGTTAATGATATCATCAACCATGGAGAATGGGTTGTCCCGATTGACTGGCAGGAGCGATTTCCTAGCATAACTGGGTCTACATGTCCGGATATTGATGCTGAGAAGGAAGATAAAGTCAGTTGGAGGATGAACGATGGGACACTGGCTGATTTCTCTGTGGGAACAGTCTGGAATGATTTGCAGGAGACTGGAGACACTGTGCCTTGGGTGCAACTGGTTTGGTTTAATCAGAATATCCCCCGGCATGCTTTTATCCTTTGGCTAGCTCTTAAACGTAAGCTGAAAACCCAAGATATTGTGGGAAGATGGCATGGAATGGGGACTCTCAGCTGTGTTTTCTGCCGAGGTGGGCCAGACAATCATGAACATCTATTCTTTGAATGCAATTTCCCAAAGGAGGTTTGGTTGACCCTTAAGCAGCTGACCACGTGGGGTAATATCCCTGAAGATTTAAGCCGTATCACACACCATCTCTGTCAACAGCCCCAGGATAACACTATCTGGAGTGTGGTGAATAGACTGGTGTTTGCTGCTGCCGTTTATTACGTATGGCAGGAACGAAACAGACGTATAAATGAAAATGTGTCCAGGTCTAAAGAGGAAGTCACAGCTCTCATCCGAAATACTGTAAAACTCAGAATTATGGGTCTTCCTTTGGTGAAAACGGCCACTTCTCTGCAAGTGGCCAGAGTTTGGGACTTGCAAGGGGTCCAGTGGGTCTGCCCAAAAAATTCCCAAACCAACAAGCATGATTGAAGTTCATCAGCTGTATGGGTGGCAGGCCTGGAAGTGGTGGTATTGTATCATGGTGTATACTCAGCAGAATCACCTGCGATGGGGTTATGAGATTGAGAACGGCTGGCTTGAGACGGATATCACACAATCATTGAAAATCCTAATCACTTTCACTCTCACTTTTACATTTTACTTTACTTCTTTTGGTGTTGGGTGGGTTGTGGGTTGGGCTTATAATTGCAGGTTATACCAGAAATGTTGTGGTTGGGGTGGTAAGGGTTGGGTGTCATTTCTTGGGGCCGGTTTATGGGGCTGGGCTGGAGTTATAAGAGGGTGGAGGGTAGTAAACCTTGTTAGTTGTTCTTGGTGGAATTTGGTGGCTTGCTTCTCCCTCCTTTTCTTTTGGTCTATAGGCTTGTGTTGTGTCTTTACCCACTGTTATGAACCTTGGTTAAATAGATGGGGTCATGTCGGAGATCTAGGCTTGGTCTACGTGCTTGGGATAAGCACAAAACTGGGAGTCATAAGGTTGGCCCGGATCAAGGAGCAGTTCTTTCGGTGTAGCCCCCCCTCGTTCCTTGCCTTGATTCCGGAATCCCTGTTTAGGATAGTGGCCTGGAGTCGGTTTGTTAATTCCCACAGTTATAAAGACTCGATGGTGGGGCTGGGGGGTTGGGTGATCCTAACCAGCTGTTTCGTTTTTAATATCAGTTTATACGTTGTGATGCATTTGGATCTCGAGTGTTGTCAAAGCACTAAGAGCTGGAAGCATCATGATGGGATGAGGTACATTGTTTGTTCGATCACTGGTCTCCGCTGGATGAGCAAAGGTATTCGCTCTTTTCAATTTATTGGTGCCAGTATAAGCGATAGCAAGGTTTTGAAATTGGCTCACCAAACCGGGTGGGGGGAACCCATCAAAGCTGATATGGACCTGAACCAGACCAGCCGGGGGGAGCCCAGCAAAAGGCAACGAGTTGGAAGAAATCTCACCAGTGCTCATGTGACGGCCCATTTATGGATCAGTGTGATCGTGGCCTACTATGGAAAGCTGCATTGGATTACAAAAGCTTGGATTATTTTGAATCAGGCCCAAGTTATCTATTTTTGGCCTACGGCCCAGCATCTGTTGGATAAAATTATTTGTAAGGTTATGGACAAGGCTGGACCAGATTACTATATTTGTCAGACCAATTGGGGGGATCCCAAAAAGCTTGCTTCTGTGGCCCAAACCAAGTGGGGGGAGCCCACTGGAAGATACAGACGGAACAAGAAAAGGCCCATTGGTGCTTTATGGGTTATGAAATTAGTTGTAGTCAGGCCCATTATTGTTATTTTGTGGAGTTGGGCCGAAACTTTTTATGTTATGTATCTAAATGCTTGTAATATAGCCCACTATTGGGCCAGGGAAAATACTTTTGAGGGGTGGGGGTTCCCGGTTAAAATGAAAGCGAAATGCGACCGGGTTACCAATTTTTGTAGGCCGTATATGTTAGCTAAACGGCCTAGTAAAGCGACTAGGAGGTGTAGTTCTAACTTTCTAGGGAGGTATCACCTCAATAGGCGTATGTGTATACACCCGAGAGTGGGTTGTGTGGTCTCTTATTTTTGGTCCCCTAGATTAGTTGTGGGGATGTTGCGGGGGTATGCCCCCATGATGGTGTAATTTATTGAGTTGTGATATAATACTTTTGCCGGGCTTTGCCCTTTACACACAAAAAAAAAAAAACCCTAAACCCTAAACCCTAAACCCTAAACCCTAAACCCTAAAACCCTAAACCCTAAACCCTAAACCCTAAACCCTAAACCCTAAACCCTAAACCCTAAACCCTAAACCCTAAACCCTAAACCCTAAACCCTAAACCCTTAACCCTAAACCCTAAACCCTAAACCCTAAACCCTAAACCCTAAACCCTAAACCCTAAACCCTAAACCCTAAACCCTAAACCCTAAACCCTAAACCCTAAACCCAAAACCCTAAACCATAAACCCTAAACCCTAAACCCTAAACCCTAAACCCTATGGAAATTCATTTGCTTGATTTTTTTCTCTCTCTAGCTTTCTCTCTCTACCCCAATTCTCTCTAGGCCGCCTCCCCTTAATCTGCCGTCTTCTTCCTTGCTTTTTCAATGAATCCATCATTTTGTGGTATCCCACCACAAAATAAACCGCCTGATCCTCACAACCCCCTCAATGGTTCTGATTTCCCACCTTTGATTTCTCCTCATAAATCGCCCTACCCTCTTCGTTCCAGACTGAACCAAGTTACAGGAGTGGACTCGTCTTCCCCTCCTCAAAATAGTGGTAGAACTGTGATAAACCTCCACCTTGAGGATTTTGAAGCTGATTCGACCCTCTCTAAGGCGGCGACTGTGGATAATAATCAACAATTGGACCTTAATCAGGCTCGTACAACTTTTGTTTCAACCCTAGGTCGCTGGGCTCAAAGGGTTGCGGGTGAAAACTCAGAGGGTGAAGGCATTTTCGTTGCAAAAGCTGGTAATGGTGTGTCTCTTGCTACTAAATCTGCCTTGGTACAGGGTAATGAATCTAATCCCAGCCCTAATTGTTGTCTTAATACTACCGATTCAAAGTTTTTTTCTCCTGCTGCTTCGTATAACAGTGAGGCGTGTGTGGATGTTGCTATGGAATCAACCTATGATTCAGTAGACAGCCATACCACTCAGCACTCGGACCCTATTATTGATGCTAATATGTCTGAATCGAACCCCACTTCTGTTGACCATTTGATTGTTGGTAAGGATGGGACCTTTCAGGGGGATACCAGAGGTAACTTGGGTCTGGGGTCCCCTGCTGCTGCTGCTAAGGCTTCTGGGCAGATGGACACTGGAAACCTGGGTCCGAATCCTGCTGTTATCCAGCCTACCAGGAGCAATATTACCTCGAATAATATTGGTCTTGGCCGAGGTACCTTTGCTGATCAGATTAGGATGAATAATGAAATGGAGGACACCAGGTTGGAGTTCATACCTCCGAGTGTGTCTGCGGATGGTAAGAAACAAGTCATAATCTCCTCCGACGATTTAAGGTATTCGGCTCATAACTTTGCCTTGCATTTGTATGGTTATTTTCTTGGTACCTCTATGGATTTTAAGGTTGTGAATGCTTGCTTTCAACGTTTATGGAGGGCGTTTGATCTTGATGTTATATCTAAGAGTGACACCGGTTATTACTTCTTTAAGTTTAAAAGTGAGAAAGGCATGAATGAAGCCCTTGCAAATGGGCCTTGGATGGTTAACAATGTTCCTATCTTTCTTAGCAAATGGGAACCTGGGATTTGTCTTGAAAAAATAGAGCCGACTGTCGTGCCTTTGTGGGTTACAGTGCACCATGTGCCCCTTGAGTTATGGACCGGAAAAGGGCTGAGTAAAATCCTTAGTGGTATTGGGTACCCTCTGCTTATGGACCGTGTTACTAAAGAGAGATGTGCAAGCAAAACAGGAAAGTTAGGATATGCTCGTGTCTTGGTTGATGTCCCATCGGATAGTGAACTTCCGGGTGAGGTTCAATTGGTTTATCCTATGGTTCACAATAGACCCCCTCGGGTTGTGAACCTAAGTATTAGCTACCAATGGAAACCGGCCCTATGTAATCATTGCCATGTGTTTGGACACTCCACTAAGTTGTGCAAGTTTGTAGTCCAGCCAGATAAAGAGGTTCTACAAACCAGCGAAGCGACCAAAACTGCTGCTGATCTGCAGCCCCAAAAGGCCCAGCCTTGCGCTAATAATATGCCTGCTCAAGAGGATGGTTTTACCACAGTTGGTAGGAAGAATAACAGCAGCAAAAATAAGTCTCGTGGGAAACAAAATGGGCAAGTTCAGGTCAGAAAAGTGCCTCAACCGACTTCGAAAAATATGGGTAATGTTCCTTCTTCCAGTAGACCTGGTGTGATGCAGGGTGCCAACCAGAGTTGTCATGACCCTGGTCCCTCTAATACTGCTGCCAGTAAAGGGAAATCTTCAGGTTTTAATTTTTCCCGAGCTGTAAATGGTCCGAGGACCAGGTCTCAGTCTGGAACACCTCCTGCCCCTCCTAAGGCTGGTAATGGGACTTCTGTTCAAGCAGGTAACCGGTTTGCTGTTCTTGACTTAGAAAAAGTGTTAAGCAATCTAATTTAGTGGCTGATGTCGATGACTTATACCCCATGGATCCTTTTAACCAAGAAACATTACGGAACCCGATTAGCCAGGAGACTTCCAATGTCCCTGCTACTTCTAATGTTCGTGTTCTACCCAAATGGAATGTCCAAGATTCAGGTCAGGATGTGTCGGACGATGACATGGGAGAGTCAGATGATGATGATAATGGCTACGATTATGGTATCTCCCAAGCCCAAAAAGATGCCATTTTGAGCCGACTTAAATCCAAAGTCCAAGCGATCAGGAAACAAGACATGGATGATTGGGAACCGGGTGAATGGGAGTATTTCCAGGACAAATGCCAAGAACTCGGGTTGGATCCAGATTATTGTGTGGAAAATGTGGGATTGGATAACAGTGGCACTGCCAGATTCTTTTCGAAACTCATGAAGGATCCGGTTGTTGCCAAACCCTCTAAACGTAAGTAATTATGGTCATTTGTCGTTTTTTATCCATGTTCGGGCTGTATAGTTTTGGAGTGAAGTTTATAGTCTTTGGTTGGTGGTGGATTGTTGTTATTGCTGCTGTGGATACCCATTATGGCTGTCGTTTGTTTGTTGGGCCTACTCGTTTTTGGTCGGACACGTTCAGCCGAGAAAAGGTTTACGTTGGCTCTGTTTTGGTTGGTTGTTCAGCTTCTCAGCTCCGGCTTCTATTGGTGTTGGGTTATTTTTGCTTAGTTTGGGTTCCAGTGGGCTGCTTCAATTGGCCCAGTAGTGTGATTACCTTGTTTCTGGACTGTTGTGGTTTCTGGTTTGCTGTTGGGGCCGGCTGGCCCAATTCCTGTCCAAGAACCTCTGCTGCTCCATTCTGAAGTGAAGGCCCATCTTGGGTGTTTGGTCCTCCTGCTTTTGGGCCTTAGTTATTCCCTTTAGCATTTTCTAGTCTAGTCTTGGTGTTGTTTCGTGTTTTTTGTTCTTGTGTTTTTATCTTGGTAGAAAATATATGTCGCCTACTAGGTTATCTAGAGATGTAGTAGGATGGGTATATTTTCTCTTATAGGGGTTCCCGGAGTCTGTTCCGGGGGTGTCCCCTTTTAGGAGTTCTCGGGGGGTATGCCCCCTTAAAACCTGTACAATCACCTTTTGGGATATATTATATTTGCCGGGCAATGCCCATTACCCAAAACCCTAAACCCTAAACCCTAAACCCTAAACCCTGATTTTCATTTGGTCAATTTTTTTCTCTCTCTAACTTTCTCTCTCTAAATCCTCTCTACGGCTGATCTTCTTCTTCCTATGCCCGATAATCCATCAAACTTGGGAGAAATCCCACCTAATCCACCTCCTAAGCCTCCTATACCCCCTGACCCTTCGTGTATTTCCCACCCGGTTGTTATTCTGCCTTCACGGTCACAAGAGAAGCTTCAATCCCACCTCAAAAACCAGGCGCCTCCTCTGATTGAACAACAAAACGGCTCAAATCAGCCTCTCCTTTCAACCCTAGAGCATCCTTGTACCCATCACACCCCAGTCGTACAACCTAATCCTCCCCTGAAGATGCAGACGCGGCTATAGCTCGAATACGAGCTGAAAATATAGCCAATGATGCCCAGGTTATGCGTCAGGCAGGTCTACCACCGTGTGGGTACAACTCAGCGAACCCCAAAGCTGTGGGATTGAAAATTAAGGGTCTTCGAAGCCCTAACAGAACTAAACCTGTCTTCAAGTATGGTCCCCTGTTGTCGGACCTGAGAATCAAGGGATTTGTGGAGGAGACAAATAGAATCGCTGAAAAACTGAAACAAAAGAAGCCTAATTGGTCTGAGGTATGGGCTGAAAAGGTGCAGGGGAGTGATGATGTTGCTGTTTCGGATGAAGAATACCAGAGCCAGACCTCGGAGACAGAAACTGCTATGGATGAAGACGTCCAGGTGGCCGGCGAAAATTCGGTCACACAAGATGCACACATGCTGAACAACCATATTCCTATTCTGCCCTTGGATGACCCTCTTCCCACAGGTATGAACTCGGCTCCGAATATGCCTAGTTCGAGTTGTGTTGTTATTGAAAATGATATTTCTGAAAATGTGTGGGATAAACACTCTAAATCGGGTATGACATTTGCGGATAAAATTAAAGCGAATCGGGAAGAAACTGGGGAGAAACTTGAATTCATACCCCCCACCATTACCCCGGAAGGTAAATGTCGGGTAGTCTTCACTAAAGAAGACATGAATTTTTCGGCAAAGGCCTTCCCATTGTATTTGTATGGCTATTTTTTGGGCACCTCTATGGATTTCAAAAAGGTTGACCTGAATTTGAAACGACTTTGGAAAGCCTATGATGTTATTGAAATATCTAAGAACTCTACAGGTTTCTTCTTCTTTAAATTTGGTAGTGAAATGGGCTTGAATGGGGTCCTTGAAAATGGTCCATGGTTGGTAAACAATATACCTATCATATTGAATAAATGGGAACCGGGTCTATGTATTCAACAGGAGGAACCGAAAACCATACCTTTATGGGTTACAGTTCATGATGTTCCTATGGAATTATGGACTAAACGGGGTATGAGTATCATGTTTAGTGGTGTGGGCAAACCATTGTTAATGGACAGGGTCACACAAGCGAGAGTGGCAAGCAAATCAGGTAAAATGGGATATGCGCGAGTTCTAGTGAATGCTAAAGTCGAGTTAAAACTCCCGAACGAGGTTGAGGTGGAATACCCGAGTAGGCCTAATGGTGAACAGCGTGTTGGGGTGTTAAGAGCCTCATACCAGTGGAAACCACAAATTTGTGATCATTGCATGGTATTCGGCCACTCAACCAAACTTTGTAAGCTTAGACCCAGAACAGAAGCTGAATTGGCTGCTGCCAATGCGAAACTGGCACCTAATATAGCTTCTGCAGCTGCAAATAATGAGCGTAACAAGGCTGGAAGAAAAGATGATATGGTCAAAACTAGTAATACTGATGATGGGTATACGCGG
Source organism: Ambrosia artemisiifolia (assembly GCA_032199755.1). Lineage (NCBI taxonomy): Eukaryota > Viridiplantae > Streptophyta > Magnoliopsida > Asterales > Asteraceae > Ambrosia > Ambrosia artemisiifolia. The sequence continues at coordinate 42,159 of CM063512.1, forward strand.
GTTACTCGCAAAAGTAAATGGAAACAGCCCCAGCAGGTGATAAAAACTCCTCTGCAGCAGCCTGCAAAGGCTCAGCAGACCGCTGTTCAAACAGTGCAAATCGCCACATCGACGGGTGGTAATGGCCTCCAAAAAGGTGAATCGAGTGGGACAAATAAATCTGGATCGGCGTTTAATTTTGCGCGTGCTCTTCAAGGGGTTAATAGTCATAATGCTAGTAGGGGGAAAGAGCCTCAAAAAAATGCTGAGAAAAATCCAGAACCTTTGTGCAATAATCGGTTTTCTGTCTTGGACATTGAAGCTTTGGCAAAATCGAATACTTTGATTGGGGACCCAATTGATTTATATCCGGATGCTAGTGGCATTGGGGAACTCTGCACCATTAATAAGCAACAAGTCATTGATCCGGGTCGGATTCTCCCGAGGTGGTCAGATCCTAAGCCGGCTAACGGTATGGTGGAGACCATGTTGAACAACATCATTGAGTATTCGGACTCGGAATATTCTGACAAAGATTATGACATCACCGAGGAACAACGCCGCACTATACGCAGGGCCATAGTTAAAAACAAATGTGTAAAACATGAAGTTACTACAAATTGGTCGCAAGGCGAGTGGGAATATTTCAGGGACCAATGTGACATTCTTGGGATCGATCCGGATATGTTAATTGAAAACGTGGGTGAAGATATGAGTGGTACGGCTCAATTTTTCACTCGCCAATTGAGGTCGGGTAAGTATTTTGACCCAGTTGTGGCTCGTCCCCCTCCCCGTAAATAATCATGTCTGTGTCCAAGGTATTTAGGGTGGTGGTGGGGTGGGTTGTTTTGTTGTTGATGCTGTTTCTTGGTCCTCTTTTGTCCATTGGTAAGCTGCTTATTTTTGGGAATTTTTCGATCCTTCTTTTTGGAAAAAGCTTGCTGGTTGGCTGGTTAATTATCTTGCTAAATAATGGGGCGACTAAGAGGTGCCTGGTTATTTGTTTCGTTGGCCCAGTGGTTGTATTTTTTGGAGCCCAGGTGGGTATTGTTACTGGATTAATTCTAGGCCTGGTGGGCCTTTTTGTCCAGCCGAATTTGCAGGCCCAAAGGGTGGTATTGTGGATTTTTGTTCTAGGCCTATGGGACCTCTTTGGGGGCCCATCTTTCTGCTCGAGCCCCAAGTTGTTCGGTTTAAAGCTTCTGGCCCAATATGCTCATTGTTGTTGGATGCTGAAGGCCCACGGGTGGGTGGTTCCTATTCAGTTGGGCTGCTGCTGCTTTGGATAGAGAAGGCCCATTATGGGGTTTTTTAGTTATGTAGTTTTGGCTTGTTATTGTATTTTCATGGTTTTTTTTTTTTGGTAGCAAAAATATGTAATCTACTAGGTCCTTTAGTGATGTAGTAGAATATTTATTTTTTTCGCTTTTAGAGGTTCCCGAAGCCTGTTTCGGGGGTGTCCTCTTTTAGGAGTTCTCGGGGGGTATGCCCCCTTAAAACCTGTACAATCACCATTTGGGAAATATATTTGCCGGGCAATGCCCATTACCCCAAAAAAAAAAAACCCTAAACCCTAAACCCTAAACCCTAAACCCTAAACCCTAAAACCCTAAACCCTAAACCCTAAACCCTAAACCCTAAACCCTAAACCCTAAACCCTAAACCCTAAGGATTTTCATTTGTGTGATTTTTTTCTCTCTCTAACTTCTCTCTCTAACCTTCTCTCTGCCGATTCATGCGATCTCCCCATTTTCCCACCAAAAATAGTATGTTTCTTGTTTAATTCCTGCTAAATGATGCCTTCTCCTGGTGTTTCAAAACCGCCAGACCCCTCACCTTCCATCCCTGCTCAAGTTTCAGCTGAAAAACCTCAATCCCAAACTCGTCGCTCCACAAGGTCCACAGGAACCCTACAACTTCGTGACTTTTATGAGCAGAATCATGAACAACAAGATGCTGGTGTCCCAAAAAACAAAACCCCTGGTAAGAATCGGCCCCCTCTCCAGTCCATCTCCATTAACGAAGCTCAGAAGGAAGCAATTGATCCAAACCCTAGTTCGGTGGGTGCTGAAGCAGCGTTTGGGTCTGCTGATAAGAATGGAGATGGAGGGCCTCGTGCTTCATTTGATGAAGCTGTTCACCTGGTTAAACAAGGTAAGAACACCAACCAATCTCCTTCTACCCCTTCCAAATCCCCTTGTACCACTAATTCCATAGCTGCTGAGGTGTTAACCCCAATGAAAAACCCGGATTTTGAGTCGGAATTAAACCTGGACCCTGATAACAATGTCAAAATGTGGGAGACGGAGGAAGACGATGACGACGATGATGATGAAGAGGATGATGAGCTGGATGATGCTGATTCTGATGCTCCCAATTCTCCCCATTCGGCTTTACAGCCCATTCATGCTAATGCCTCTGCTGACCCAACTCCAACTGAATCCCTGTTGGGGCATGTCCCTGCTGCTGGCAATCAGGGCTGTCCTGTTACCGGTTCTGACCTGCAGACCCAAAGAGGTAATGTCTGGAATCCCAATGCCTCTAATGGTAATACTAGATTGTCAATTGCAGATAGGATTAAGTTAAGTCAACAGGCTGCTAAGGTTAAGATTGGTTATTATCCACCTGTTATTACCCCTGAAGGCAAAAACAGGGTCATTATAACTAAAGAAGACCTTCAGCAGTCTGCTAAGGCTTATTCTTTGCATTTGTATGGCTATTTTTTGGGCACCTCAATGGATTACAATAGAGTTAATTACTGTCTGAAAAGGGACTGGAGGAACCATGACCTGGCTGAAATTTCCAAGAGCCCTGCAGGTTATTTTTACTTTAAATTTAAAAGTGAGAAAGGGTTGAATGAAGTTTTAGAGGGTGGGCCTTGGTTTGTTAACAATGTTCCCTTGTTTCTTAAAAAATGGAAACCTGGTGTGTGCTTGGAAAAAATTGAACCGGCCACTGTCCCAATCTGGGTTACAGCTCACAGTGTCCCTTTGGAGCTGTGGACGGACACTGGAATCTGTAAAATCATGAGTGGGACGGGTATCCCGTTACTAATGGACCAGGTTACAGAGGCTCGGTGCACATCCCAATCTGGGAAGTTGGGTTTTGCCAGAATGTTGGTGGATGTAAAAGCTTCTCTGAACATGCCATCTGAGATAGAAGTTGAGTTCCCAGAGGAAGAGAATACTCCAGTGAGAGTGGGGACAGTAAATGTATCCTATCACTGGAAACCCCCCTTATGCTCCCACTCCTGTATTTTTGGCCATTCTGATAAACAGTGCAGGTTTAAACCAAAAAGTGATGTGGAAATGGAGGTGGTGACCCCTGATCAGGAAAGGAATCAAGAAGTCCAAAATGCCACTTCAAACTCAGCAGATCAAGAAGGCTATACTACGGTTATTAGCAAGCACAAGGGCAGGAAAAGGAATTCAGCAGGTAAACCTATCACTAGTGACCAAATGCCACCCAACAACAGGGGTAACTCGGGAAAAAACCAAATTCAGGCTGCTGGCCCTTCTACGAGCAGTGACCCATTAGTCCAAAAGAAGATGAGTGAATTACATGAGGCGCATGTTGCGCAAAAAACCACGTCCAACAGTGCCAAAAATAACAACAGAGTTAACCAATCGACAAAAAATCACTCCATTGCCCCTTCTAAACCTCAGGTGAACAAAACCCAGTTGACAGATCTCCGTAACCAACCTAAAAAACCTATCCCTCCTACTGGCCCGTCTTCACAACCAAAACAAAACCCACCCAAGTCAAACCAAACCACCCCTACACCTCATCTACCCCAATCCTCTTCTGACCTCCTTGCCTCCAACAAGTTCTATATGCTGAATGACATGTCTGCTGATCTCTTATTACGAGGACGGGATGTGTCTGCTCATGCTGTTGTAGATGGTGTGGATGCTGATGGTAGAGTGAGTTCTTTGATGCAGGTGGATGATGTGTGCATTGATTCAGAGATGATAGATGATGTGCCTGATGATGATGACATAGACTATGGTATTACAGATGGTCAGAAACTAGCCATTTCCACTAGACTGATCAATCACAAGACTGTTAGAGCCATGGATCAAGCGAATTGGGAGCAGGGTGAATGGGATTATTTCTGGGATTTATGCAGGAAAATGGGTCTTGATCCAGCTGAAATAGTTGAAAATGTTGGCTTGGATAAATCAGGGTCAGCCAAGTTCTTGATGAAACAAGTGGGGAATATTAATGGAGGCAATCCAGTGGCCAAAGGTAACAAAGCCACCAACCGGTTTTAATGGGTTTAGACATCACCGTTTGGAATATTCGGGGCCTTTCAAATACCTCGAACCAAAATGAAGTCAAGAACCATATTGCTTCTGGTAAGTACAGTGTTTGTGGCATAGTTGAAACCCAACTCTCCAAGGATAACCTGGTTCGTTGCTGCAACCGTGTCTTTGGTCTATGGAAGTGGGATTCTAACAGTGGGATTTGTAGTAATCGGTGCCGTATTGTTGTGGGTTGGGATCCTAACTTGGTTGACTTGATGATTATTGAACGTCACCCCCAGGTGATTCACTGTTTCATCAAGCCGATTAATGGCCAGGTTGGTTTCCATTGCTCTATTGTGTATGCCCATCATAGGAGAGTGCCTCGTAGGGACTGTTGGGATGCTCTGCTTGCTCATAAGGTGGTGGTTAGAGATACCCCTTGGCTCCTATTAGGTGATTTTAATGCCATTATTGACCCGGGGGAACGTTCTGTTGGGAGCTCTCGTGTTGATGATAGTATGACTGAAGCCCGAGACTGTTTCAATATGATTGAGGTAAATGACATCTGTATGTCAGGCTTGCAATTCACCTGGAATAAGTCCCCTGGTAAACCGGATGGCCTGCTCAAAAAATTAGACCGTGCTATGTCGAATGCTCCTTTCACTGAGTGTTTTCCCCTTGCAAATGCCAAGTTTTTGCCGTTCCTGAAATCTGATCATACGCCCATTGTTGTGTCTCTCCCTGAAGTGCCTAACCCCAGACCCAAGCCTTTTAAATTCCCTAATTATCTCACCCATAAAGAGGAGTTCTTACCCTGCATCTCTGCTGCCTGGTCTACTCCGGTTGAGGGCTATTCCATGTATGCGCTTGTTACCAAACTTAAAAGAGTCAAAAAGGATATCCGAAAGCTTAATTTCAAACAGGGGAACTTGCATTCGAAGGTTATTAAGCTCAAAGCTGAACTGGAAACAATTCAAGCTGAAGTTAGCAACAACCCTTCTAATGAGCTCCTTCGTGAAGAGGAGGGTATCTATCTCAAAGCCTATAATGAAGCTGTCAGGGATGAGGAGGTGTTTCTGCAGCAAAAAGCAAAAGTTCTCTGGCTGAAAGAGGGGGATCACAACTCCAAGTATTTCCACCGTGTGGTGAAATCCAACCATAGCCGGAACAGGATCCACTCTGTTGAAAATATGAGGGGGGACTACTTCACAGGGGCTCAAGTTGCTGGTCAGTTTGTGGCTCACTTCACGTCTGTCCTGGGTGTTAGTGTGGAAACCACCCCCATAATAGACCCGGGCAGCCTGTTTGATAGAACCATTCCCCCTGGTGAGATTGATAATATGATCAGGGAGATTACTACGGAAGAAATAAAAGCTGCGTTTTTTGATATTGAAGATGACAAAGCTCCAGGCCCGGATGGGTTTTCAGCCAAATTCTTCAAAACTGCCTGGTCTGTGATTGGTGAAGATGTGTGTAAAGCAGTTAAGGATTTTTTTGCTAATGGAAAGCTCCTGAAAGAAGTTAATGCTACTGTGCTTGCCCTTGTCCCTAAAATGGAAACCCCGAAGAAAGTTTCGGATTACAGGCCTATAGCATGTTGCAATGTTGTCTACAAGAGTATAAGCAAAATCATCACTAACCGCATCAAGTGTGTTCTGGATAAAATTGTGGATGAGAACCAATGTGCCTTCATTCCTGGTCGCCTCATCAGTGATAATATCCTTCTTACTCAGGAGCTAATGAGGAATTATCACCGTGAAACGGGGCAAGACAGGTGTGCCTTCAAAATAGACATCCAGAAAGCGTATGACACTGTGGAGTGGAGTTTCCTTCGCTCTACCCTCAGATATTTTGGGTTTCCAGATAGGATGATTGAGTGGATCATGAATTGTGTGACTTCGGCGTCCTTCTCCATTGCAATAAATGGGGACCATCATGGGTTTTTCAAAGGGAAGAGAGGCCTGAGACAGGGAGACCCCATGTCCCCCTACTTGTTTACCCTGGTCATGGAAGTCCTTACTCTCATGATTAGAAGGAGGGTCCGGTTGAATGATAGCTTTAAATACCACTGGAAGTGCGAAGATGTCAACCTAACCCATCTCTGTTTTGCTGACGACCTGTTCCTTTTCTGTCACGGGGATAGTGAATCTGTTGGTACGCTTATGGCAGCCCTGGATGAATTTAAAGATGCCTCGGGGCTGGTTCCTAGCATCCCGAAGAGTACTATTTACTTTGGCAATGTGGAACCAGATGTTCGGGACATGATTATAAGCCAAATCCCATTTCGCATTGGAGATCTCCCTGTCAAATACCTGGGGGTTCCCCTTATTTCTACCAGACTTCACTTCAAGGATTGCACCCAATTGATTGATAAGGTTAAATGTCGTATATTGGACTGGAGAAACAAATCTTTATCCTTTGCAGGTAGGTTGCAGCTCATTTCTTGAGTGCTCAATTCCTTGCACGTCTACTGGTCTTCGGTGTTCATCCTTCCAGTTGAGGTGTCTAAGGAAATTGAGAAACATATGCGAGGCTTCCTTTGGTGCCATGGAGAAATGAAGAAAGGTAAAGCAAAGGTTAAATGGAAAGACGTGTGTGTCCCTATGAACCAAGGTGGTTTGGGCTTGAAAAGACTGCGTATGTGGAACCGTGCCTTGATTGCTAAACATATGTGGAATATTGTTAGCAGAAAGAAATCCCTTTGGGTCAAATGGGTCTATGCCTATCATCTTGTGGATTATAATTTTTGGGAACTAACGGATAAAGGTGACTCTTGTTGGGGCTGGAGAAAGATTCTGGAGCTGAGGTCCCTTATCCGTCCCCACATCATCCATAAAATTGGCAATGGGCTGACCACTTCAGCCTGGTTTGATACTTGGCAAGAGATGGGGCCGCTGAGCAACTTCCTGACGCATAGAAATATGAATGAGGACCCCTTGTCTCGGCACAATTCTGTTAATGATATTGTCTCTGCGGATGGCTGGAAATGGCCATTGGACTGGCAAATCCGCTTCCCAAACATCTACCAAATTCCTTGTGTTACCCTCAACCCTATGACCCCTGACAAAGTTGTGTGGAGGACCAACTCTGGTACCATTACTGACTTTGAAGTGAGTGCTGTATGGAAGGATATTCAGGAAGCTGGCCCCTTAGTCCCCTGGACGAGTGTAGTGTGGTTCAACCAAAACATTCCTCGGCATGCCTTTATTCTTTGGCTGGCGGTTAAACAGAAACTTAAAACACAAGATATAGTGGGAAGATGGCATGGAATTGGCAACCTCAGCTGTGTTTTTTGTCGGTGTGGCCCAGACAATCATGATCACCTTTTCTTTGGTTGCCCCTTTCCTAGTCAAATCTGGGATAATCTTAAACGGGTCACCACCTGGGGCTGCATACCAGATACCTTGACCCTCATTGTTACCCACATGTGCTCTTTACCCCAAGATAATTCCATATGGAGTATAGTGAACCGTCTTGTTTTCGCTGCTGCTGTTTACTATATATGGCAAGAACGGAATCGTCGAATCCATGAGAATATTAGTAGGCCGGTGGAGGAAGTCACTAACTTAATAACTCAGGCTGTTAAACTTCGCCTTATGGGTCTCCCTTTGATAAAAACAACCACTTCCCTTCAAGTGGTCAGAGTTTGGAACCTTAAATGTGTTCAGTGGATACCGACTAAACATCCCCCTAATGCAAACCATGATTGACCCTCCTCGGATTCAAAACAATCTTCTGGGAGAGACAGGGTATGAGAATGTGGATATTCGAGCTGAGAAACATCTCACACATCTGATGAAAATCCTTACTCACCTCACTTTCACTCTTTTTACTTATACTTATGTGTTGTTGGATGGGTGGGATTTGGGTTGGGACTGTTATTGCAGGCTGTTCCTGTCCAGGATGGGTATCGGGTGGGGGTTTGGGCTTCTCACTGCTTACTGGGCCGCTTCTGCTTGTTTCCAGCCTGCTACGGTGGTCTGGGCCTGGCCCCAAAGTGTTTGGGATCGTCTGGGTTGGGTTGGAGTTACCAGGGGGAGGAGGGTAGAACCTGTATCTAGATCTTCTTGGTGGCGTTTGGTGGTTTGCTTCTCCCTCCTTTATTGGTCTTTAGGTACTTTGGTGTCTTGTTTCCCTTCGTTTCGCAACCATATTTGGATCAGGAGTTTTTGGTGGTGGTTAGGATTTGTCTGTGTGCCTGGGATAGGCACAAGCCCGGGAGATATAAGGATGGACTGGATAGGGGAGCAGTTTTTTCGGGTAGCCAATTCTTTGTTCTTTGCCCCGAATCCAGAAACCTTGATCGAGTCTAAGCCTGTGTCGTCTTGTTCTAACTGTTTTCTGCTTACTGCTGGGGTATTTTTATTGGTGGGTTGGGACAAAGTGGGTATGGGAACAGGGTTGGTGTACAGGTTTTTGGTGTTGATGGGCCTGGTTCTTAAACGCTACTGGAACGCTGAGAACTGGAACCATCAAACGACTGTCTGCTGCTATGTTAGAGAAAGTGCTCTATATAAGCGAATTCTAGAGCTGGTACAATGTCTTACTATGAAGGTTAGAAGGGATCATAATCGGCTTAGTCAGAAGAAAAGAAGTAGTCTCAAGCTCTGTCCGGATCTTGTTCTGATAGTTCATCGTTTGTGGATTCGTCATGTGGATTCAATTGCTGTGAAGGCCCACTTAAATGGTGGGTATGTCAAATGCAAGACCAGGATTTTTCAGACCATCAGGATGGCCCACATTAGGGCCCAGAAGCTGAAGCCCAGCCCCGTTTTCCTGCACTGGGTGGGCTGGTTCAGTGCTGCTGCCTGGAAAAGCCAAACCAGATGGGGGGAGCCCATCTCAAAGTCTGCAAAAGGGATGTTTAGTAATAGTGATCGCCAGGCCCAATTAGCTGCTGCCCAGGCCCACTTCAAGTTGAAGACCAAAGAATACTGGATGAACCTTGCTGCTTACTGGATGAAGACCCGGGGTCACAAGCCCAACTGGAGCCCGGGTGCAAAGATTAATCGCAAGCCCAATAGACAGGCCCAACACGTCATGTTGTGGTCCATTATTGCTTTTGTTTTGTTGATTTTGTGTAATATGCATGATGCTACTTGGCTCAATGCCGGGGTTAAACATTATATGGGTTGGGGGTTCTCGGTTAGCCATACTCTTCATCGCTCCCGGGATACCAATTTTTGTGGGCCGAATACTTATGAAGTTCGGTCCAAGAAGTGTTTTGTTACTCATAGGGTTAGGTTTAATAGGTCCACCAAGGGGCGCTTTTGGTATTGTACATCGCCTCGTGTGGGTTGCATGGTGTCTTACTTTTGGTCCCCGAGTTATGTTTTGGGGATTGTGCGGGGGTATGCCCCCAAGATGTTGTAAATTTTAGTGTTGTGATATAATACTTTTGCCGGGCTCTGCCCTTTACCCAAAAAAAAAAAACCCTAAACCCTAAACCCTAAACCCCCTCTCTCTACAAAATTCCCTTTGGCCGTCCATCCTTATTCATGCTCGAAAATTCTTCATTTGAGGGAGAAATCCCTCATTTTTCTTCACCAAATCCGCCAATACCACCTGATCCTAACCCCACTTCATCTTTATTTGATGCTAGTGGTGTGAATCTGCCCAAATCATCTAGCTCGGTTGTTCAAAACCGAAGTTATGACCAGCCGCCTCCTTGTTTTATACCTCAAGCTCTTGAAAATTGTCCAACACCAGGGCTATATACCACGTTTCCATCTTCGGGTGGTATAAACTAGACTAGTTGCACTGTGGTGTGTAATACAGGGCCGCAAACAAACTCTCCTGCTCTGGAATTAGTGACCAACAAACATTCTGAAGCTACGGAGGAAGATCTTGCTAGAATCAGGGCCGAGAAACTTTTACATGATGCGAATCTCATGAGGGAGGCTGGGTTACCCCCTAACGGTTTTAAATCTGCAAATCAGAGGAACGTAGGGCTCAAAATCAAAGGTTTGCGAAGCAACAATAGGTCAAAACCTGTTGTAAAATACGGCCCCTTGCTCTCAGATCTCAGAATAAAAGGATTTGTGGAAGAAACTAAAAGGATTGCAGCGAAAAGCAAAAACGGTCCCCCAAAGTGGTCTTCGGTGCTAGCAGAAAAGGAAAATGAGGGTGTGGATGTGGTTGAAGTGGAGGATGTTAGTGATGAGGAGGTTATTGATAAACTGGAACCTACCAACATACCTTCGGTGGATGAAGATATGCAAGATATTGGTCAGACTTTACAAGCGGCTGGGAACCGATCTCCTAGTAGAGGGTCTGCTGATGCGGTTGTTTCGGGGATGAAAGAAAGGCCAGTTGGTATGGAAGCAGAGTCTAACAGTGTGGACATGATTGCTCTTAGCAATAACGTTTGGCTAAAACATAAGACAGCGGGGTTGTCTTTTGCGGATATGATCCGAGCCAATTCGGAAGAGCACGACATGAAACTTGATTTCATCCCGCCAGTCGTTACTTCTGATGGAAAGTGTCGTGTTGTATTCACAAAAGAGGATCTAAAGGCGTCGGCTAAGGTATTCTCCTTCTACCTCTATGGTTACTTTTTGGGTACTTCAATGGATTTTAGTAGAGTGAATCTGATGTTAAGACGATTATGGAAGGCCTATGATATAGCAGATATATCCAAATGTTCTTTAGGCTTTTTCTACTTTAAATTCAATAGTGAAGAAGGGATGAAGGGAGTTCTTGAAAATGGTCCATGGTTAGTCAACAATATCCCCATTATCCTAAACAAGTGGGAACCGGGGCTATGTCTCAACCGAACTGAGCCGAGTGTTATTCCTCTGTGGGTCACAGTCCATGATGTCCCTATGGAAATGTGGACCAAAAGGGGTATGAGCATTGTGTTTAGTGGCGTGGGTGAGCCCCTCCTCATGGACCGGGTTACGCACACTAGAGTTCTTAAAAATTCAGGAAAAATGGGGTATGCGCGAGCCTTAGTGAATGCTAAAGCTGAATTGAAACTTCCCTGTGAAGTGGAAGTTGAGTATCCGAATGGTCCCAATGGCGAGGAACGGGTTGGGAAACTTATTGTCACGTACCAATGGAAACCCCCCTTGTGTGATCATTGTGGTGTCTTTGGTCATTCGCATAAGCTTTGCACCATTAGACCGAAAACGGAAGAGGAGCTTGCTGCAGTAGCCAAAAAACAATCCAAAGTTCAGTCGAAAAAGGCCGCTACAAGTGAATCTGCTACTATAGTTGTTAATGGGTCAATTGGAAATGAGACGAATAGTGGGACTGCTCTTAATTCCTATGGTGATGTCTCATTGAATGCGAGGAAGGCTAGTGATAACAAGGCTAAGGCTGGAATGAATGGTAATTTTATAGAAAAGCCGAGTTCTAAAGTGTCGGCTAACAGTGGAGTTCAAGCTAGCAGTAGTGGTGTTAAACGGCCGAGCCGAGGATTTGATTTTTCGCGTGCAGTTCAGGGTCCAAATGCTTCTAAAAACGCTGCAAAACAGCCCCAAAATAAGGCCTCTGTGGCTGTCAAAAATAGTGGACAGCAAGCGCATAAGACAGGGCAGGAAAATGTTGTAGTAGCGAACAGGTTTGAGGTTCTTTCTGAGGTTAAAGACCCCTGTGATAATGCTATACAACAGCCCCAATTCTCCCTTTTTAATGCTGTTGCTAGCGCTAAAGGGCAGCAGCTCATTGGAGAGCCGATGGACTTATATCCGAATGCTAGTGGTGTTGAGGAAGTTTGTACTATAAACAAGCAGATAGAGATAGATCCAGGCCGCATTCTTCCAGAATGGTGCAAGCGTAATGGTACCGAATACGTAAACAAGGATTACGGTATCTCGGACAGACAAAAAGATGCTATAATGGATCGTCTAAAAAGCGAAGCGCGCGCTGTCCGTTGGGAAGATCAGGAAGATTGGGTGGATGGTGAATGGGAATTCTTTCGGGACTCCTGTTTTCAACTTGGCTTAGATCCGGACTTCTGCGTGGAGGATGTCCTAGAAGACGATAGTGGAACGGCTCAATTCTTTACCCGCCAACTTCGTTCGGGTAAGCATTTTGACCCGGTTGTTAGCAAACCGTCCAAACAAAATAAATAAATATGGTTCGCTGTTTCTGTTTTCGTTTGGTGTGGCTTTCTGTTGCGAGTTTTGGTCCTGCTTTTGGCATTCTGTTAGTTTTTGGTAGCTACTTTATCTTGATTTATGGCTTGGTTCATGCTTGGGAAGGTTCTGCTACTATCATCCGTTTTAGTGGGCACAAAATGGGTTTGGATTTACTGGTTTTCTGGCGGTTAATCTTATGGCTGGGTCCAGTTTTTTTCTGTTTAGTTTATTGCTGCTGCTGTTCGGCCTTTCTGGCCTGTTTTGGCTTCTTCATTTATCGGGTCCAACTTGGCCAGGCCTCTTAATATTTGGCCCAACTATATTGAAGCTTGCGTTGAGGTGGTTTGTTTTGAAGGCCCATGTCTTTGGGTTTCTTTTGTGCCGTAGAGAAGGCCTAATTCTGTTGGGTTTTTTTCTCCTATTTATTTGTTATGTATTTCTTTTGTCTTGGCAGTAGTGTGTCTTGTCCGTCTAGTTAGTTCGTAGCTTTGTTTCGTATGTATTTTTTTAGCGCTGTTATTTTGGTGGGAAATATATGTCACCTACTAGGTCGGTTAGTGGTGTAGTAGGATTTGTATGTTTTCCTCTTATAGAGGTTCCCGAAGCCTGTTTCGGGGGTGTCCTCTTTTAGGAGTTCTCGGGGGGTATGCCCCCTTAAAACCTGTACAATCACCTTTTTTTTGGTATTAAAGTTTGCCGGGCAATGCCCATTACCCAAAAAAAAAAAAAACCCTAAACCCTAAACCCTAAACCCTAAACCCTAAACCCTAAACCCGAAACACGAAACCCGAAACCCTAAACCCTAAACCCTAAACCCTAAACCCTAAACCCTAAACCCTAAACCCTAAACCCTAAACCCTAAACCCTAAACCCTAAACCCCAAGCCCCTAAACCCTAAACCCTAAACCCTAAACCCAAAACCCAAAACCCTAAACCCAAAACCCCAAAACCCAAAACCCTAAACCCTAAACCCTAAACCCTAAACCCTAAACCCTAAACCCTAAACCCTAAACCCTTAGTAAGAACTCTGACTTTATCAGTCAAGTCCCCAACTTCTCTACCCAATTTCCTCAGAGGTTTTTTAAGAGACTTCAACTTAGACACCACAGAATACATATGGCAACCCCTCACCCCATTTTTCCAAACAGATTCAACTAAAGGCAAAAACTTGGGATTAGTAGTCAAATGATTCATAAACCTGAAAGGTCTAGGCTTCCAACTGGTTAACCCCTTCAAAGATACCAAAGCTGGAGAATGGTCTGATGAATAAAAAGGCAGAAAACTAGCCAGCATACCCTGGTATTGAGCCAAAAAATTTTCATTACCCATGATCCTGTCAAGCTTTTTTAATAGGCCATCAGTTCTTCCAGGGGACTTGTTCCAGGTATACTGTAACCCTGAGGATGGAATGTCTTCCACATTAATAGCATTACAGCAATCCCTCAGATCCATCATAGCAGGGGTAATCTGGGAGGACCCCATAGATCTTTCATTAGGATCCATAATAGAGTTGAAATCTCCCATTATCAGCCAAGGATCCTGCTGAATAGTACCACCCAGAGCCTTCAGTTCCTCCCATAGAGCCCTTCTTGGCAGATGCTTAACAAAACCATACACAAAGGAACAGAAGAAACCACATCTACCATCTTTTGGTTTGATAAAACAGTGAATGGCCTGTGCAGAATTACCCATGATCATAACATCAACCAAATTTGGTTTCCATCCAATGATGATTCTAATCCAATTTGCACAATAAACTTTATTAGACACCCATTCCCACCCATTAAACACCCTCCCACAGACCTTATTCAGGTTATTACTCTTAACATGGGATTCCAAAATGCAACATATACCAACATTCCTGTCATTCAAAAGCTCCATCACCTCATTTTGCTTGGCAATGTTAGAAAGGCCTCTAACATTCCAAGTCATGATATTCAAATTATTGTGATTCATTGGACAAGGTTCTATCATCAGAAGCATGCAATTCCTGCATCTCCTGATCCTTGTTCACACCATCAATCTTCATAAAAATACCTGTCTCATTATCTTCAGAGCTCACATCAACAAATTCAGATTCAACTTCAATGTCTTCAACTCCATCATAATCCATTCCCTCTGGAAAATTGTGATGCTGGCACATAAGGAAAAACAAATGTGTCTGATCAATAGTCCACTCCTCAACTTGTTCTTTGGAGGGGATAATTCTTTGATCAATATAGAACATTATATCATTCACTTGATCAGGAGAAAGCTCATTAACACACTGCTCAATGACTGGATCATTTGTTAAGTCCTCACCAAAATAAGGAGAGGGGTTATGAAAGTTTGGGTTCACCACCTCAGCAGGTTTAACAACAGAGAAAGGTTGAGGAAAAGGGTCAACAGAAACAGCAGAAGAAGGTTCAGAAGGTTTAGTATTGGAAGAGGATGGTTTTGAATGAGAAGGGTTAACAGGCTTAGAATTAGCAGTGTGGTTCTGTTTTTGTGAAGATTTAAGGTCATGTTTAGGTTTGCTGGAAGAGCTTTGGCCAGGACTAGAAGCACTAGGCCTCACATTCACACCAGACTTCAAAGGTTTAACATTCACACCAGTCTTCACAGGTTGCACATTCACCCCAGACTTCACAGGCTTCACATTCACCCCAGACTTCACAGGTACACTACCAACCCCATAGTCTTCCTCAGTCACACCTTCATCACCTAATATACTGAACTTGTTACTAACTTCCACAGTTTGATTTTCATGACTGTTCTTCTTCTCTCTGACAATACCACTTTGTTTCACTCTGTACTCCACATTCTTCAATTGAACTCCATTACCATTACCATTCTTACCAACAGCTGCTGATCTGGAAGTTGATGCATTACCAGCCTCCTTCTTACCCTTCTCTTGGCTCTCCTCATACTCCATCATAGCTTGCTTCATTTTAAAGCTTTTAATTCTATCCTGAAGTTTAGAGTCTTTATTTTCCCATTTGTTACCCATATTCCTCTGTCTAAGAGCAGCTCCCCCATAGACACTGTTGTTATTCCTAATCTGCCCTCCATTTTTAGTACCATTTCTCATAGCCATGCTTCTATTCCACACTGTTCTATAGCCCCCCTCATCCACATTCTCCCTTTTTTTACCTTCTTGTTCATCAATCTTCAAAGCCTCATTGCTAACCTTCCTTGCTTCTTTCTCTTCTTCAGTTAGATCCCTAACATTGCAGGCCTCAAAAGAATGCCCAAAGACTCTGCAGTGTGAACAATTCACAGGAATCTTCTGAAATTCCACCAAGATTTCAGCAACTCTTTCAACCCTGCCTTCTTCTTTAGGATAAAAAGCCCTCACCTTCTCTGGGTACTTCTCACCTGCAGTAATCTCTACCAGAATTCTAGCAAAGCCTGCCTGCACATTGTTATTCAAACATTTATCAACAGTAACATTATCAAAAAGAAGTGGCTTACCAATACAGCTAGCAACTTCACACAATCCCTGAACATTCCAGAGCTCAAAAGGAACCTCTTTAAATAGAATCCAGACTGGCACTTTATCTGGTTCCTTCTTCTCAACTGCTGCACCAACTTCCCATTGCTTGATAACAAGAGGAATACCATTCACCACCCAGGGGCCTGCTTTAAGAGCTTCTAACATACCCTTCTCTTCTGCAAACTTGAAATAAAAAAGCCCTTTACCATTGGAGGAGATGTCTTCAATACCATACTTCTTCCACATTCTGAAAAGGTTAAATCTAACCCAGGCTAGAGAGCAAAAAGAGCCCACAAAGAAACCATACAAGTGTTTATAGAAAGTCTTTTTCACCTGTTCAACAAACTCTTGTTTAATAACCACCACTTTTTCTCCATTTTCCAATGTGGTAGGGGGACAGTATGCAATTTGCTTGACCAAGTCAGCAACCTTTTCACCTTTAACTGCATTTGCATAAGAAGGCTTGTTCTTTTCTTCCTGCACAGTATCCCCATTCTCATCCCCCAACATAGTTTCATTAACTGAATCTTTGGGAGTAGAGGCCAATGCCTTGAAAACAGCCCTTCTGGATGGAACAGGGCCAAGGACAGAAGACTTTAAAACAATCTCCTCCCTCTCAGCTACTAAATCCTTCTCCTTTTTAGCCAAA
The DNA here is from genome assembly GCA_032199755.1 of Ambrosia artemisiifolia. Classification (NCBI taxonomy): domain Eukaryota; kingdom Viridiplantae; phylum Streptophyta; class Magnoliopsida; order Asterales; family Asteraceae; genus Ambrosia; species Ambrosia artemisiifolia. The sequence continues at coordinate 58,593 of CM063512.1, forward strand.
AGCTCCTTAGCCCTGCCTAACCCTACAACTAACTCTTTCAGTCTTTCCTTCTTCTTTTTATATAAATCCCTAGCTTCCTTAGCAGATAACTCAGCATCATTGAAACCAACTTCCTGCACACCTTTAGCTTCATCTTCAAAAGGATCAAATATAAGCCCACTAGCTGTTTTGTACCCTTTCAACTCTTCTTTAACCCCTCCCAAACTCTTTAATCCCTCTATTTCCTTCTGAATCTGATCAACTGTCATACCATTCACTGGAGTAGATCCAATATAACCAGAAGACACCCCCACCCTGAACACAGGTAGAATAGGAACAGAAGCATTCTTATCAAACACAAAAGTCTTCTTACCACTTCTATTCTTTGATTTGATAATCTTTACAAACTTTTTACCCTCAGAGTTGAGTACCATATTCTTTATATCATCACCCTTACCATTCCCACTCTCTAAGCCAGCAACTTTACCTCTTTTAATTCTATCAGTATCAAATACCTCATTCAGCTCCCTCCTTTTAGGCAAAGGAGCTCCATTCACATTAATATCAGTAGGCCTATCTCTACAATAAACCCATCTAGATAAGGCTCTTATGATATTCATATCAAACTCAAATAGGCCTTCCACCTCATTCTCTTTGGTTTTACAAAACAGTTTCTGATAGTGTTGATGGAAGGCTACCACAAGAGTCTCAACAAAGTGATCCCCCAACAAAGATTGGTTCCCCTGAATCACCTTATTGCAGTTAAAGTTCTGAGCCAGCCCATCTTTATTACCCACAGTATCCTCCTTCTCAGTCATCAAAGTATCCATACCATTAGTAGCTTTGGTACAAACATCCCTAGAGCGACCTAACCTCAGATTCTTGCAATTACCATCTTCAAAGTTAATAGTAATGAAGGTCATAAACTCACCAAGGTCATTATCCTCATCCTTCCCACCAGGACAGTCCATGACACAAGACTCTACCAGTAACTCCCCAAAACACTCTTCAAAAACAGGATTCAGCATATTCATAGACATAAACTTTTGCATAGCAGGCTCAAAGCCAGGATTAACAAATGTCTTATGAACAAGCTTCAGCAGAGCCTTCTGAACTATAGCCACATTGACCTTAATATGCTCATTACCCTAAAACTTCCACTCCTTATCATCCCACTTACTACCCTGATGTTCTATTTCAGCAGCCACAGATAATTCCTCAGACTTATACATTTGCATATCACAAGAATCTATAGTACTATCCCCTTCTTTCTTACTAACAAACCCACCCTTTCCAGCTACATAAAACTCATTCAACTCCACATCAGAGCAGACAATTCTCATCCTTCTAGTGTCATTGTTATGATGAGCAGTTATCAAAAATTGCATAAACTGTAAACACTCATCACTAACATTACACTCATCCTTCATTACACCAGAAGTTTTATCATTATCAGCATCCATTACCCTCAACAACAATTCCCCAAACCTCAGTTCAAACCCCTTGTTCATAACATTCATAGTAAAAAACCAGTTCATAGCAGGAACAAATGAATCATCAGAGTAAGACTTATCAATCAATACCTGAATTGCTTCCTCAATGGTCATTGCAGACACCAAACAGAACTCCGAGCCATAAAATTGCCAGTTAACCATCTTGTTCTTCAATTCAATAAACTTTGGATCCTGGTAATTCACCTTCATGTTGTTTTCAAGCTCCATCAGCATATGATTACGCCAAACAGACCTGAAAGAGAGTAATTCTGAAGTAAAATGTATCTCTGAAGCAAGTTTAGAAGATATCGGCTTCAAAGGCGATTTGGGTGAAATTGGCGATTCATCAAAATCAGAAGGAGGAATGAAATTGGATGGAATTTGAGGTGATACGAGAGATTGTTGAAGCTCAGGGGTTGAATTAAGACCAGAATCATCCATTAACATGGACGAATTATCATGATTCAGTGGGATTGAAGGGTTCTGACGAACAGAGGTTTCAGTCGATGAAAAGCCTCCAGAATAATCAATATCTGGTGGTTTTGCTTCCAACAAGTTCAGATTATGATCACCGGTCAAACAATCCATCGATTATGAGCAGAAATCAATGGATTGGAAGTGTTGTTTGAGCGGAAATGGATCAAACAGTACCACGAACAGGGAAAATCGCCTGGAGAATTCTTAGAGAGAGAAAGTAGAGAGAGAAAATTTTTGACCGAATGAAATTCCTTAGGGTTTAGGGTTTAGGGTTTTTTTTTTTTTTTTTGGGTAAACGGGCCAAAGCCCTCGGCAAATATTATAAACACCACAAAACAATTACAATGAGTTAGGAAAATCTATTAATCTTGGAACAAACCTCCAAGTATTAATAAATTTCCGATCAAACTTAAAAAATAACAACATAAAAACCCGGGCAATATAAAAATAAACAATACAAAACACGTCAGCCCAAAAAACCTTCAAGTAAGCCCATTGCCTTCCATCCATCATGCTATCCAGGATACCATAGTAAGCCCAAAACTTCCTTAGCCCACATATACCTTTTAAGCCCAAAATGCCACTCCACACAATCCATTTAACCTGCGGCCCAATTATAACCTTATAAAGCCCAATATCTATAAGTCTGCATATCCTCTTATCAATATTATAAACCCAACACTTTATCAGCCCAATACAATAAACCCAGCCCAGCAACCATTCATAATCCATTATCCCATTCAGCCCAGCTATCCAAACCCACGAATTCTTTATGCTCCAAAAAAACCTCCCCCACACCTGAGCCCAATGTATCGCAACCTCCCCCTCTCTAACATTACAATCACTGGTAACCATACCAACACTATAATCTAAACTTCTACCTACCCAAGTGCTCTTCAAGCCCAGCCATTTTGACTTTCCAAAACATAACCTCAACTCATAAAAACAAGTCTGCTTCATGCCTCTACACTTATTAATGCCTATCAACCCAACACTGTTATAAATACACCACATACCCTCCTTCATACCCAGCCAAAATAACCACACTTTGTGCCAAATTTCCCAGCAGATTAACATCCTACTATGTCTCCAAACCCTTCTCACAATACACATTCTAAACATACAGGCTAAGGGAGACTTCCAACCACATCCAACCTTCTGAAGGAAGCACCAATGAAACACACATTCAAAGGTTCTCATAAGGCCATTATTCAACCCATAAACCTTGTACACCTCCCTGAAACAAAGGGATTCTCTAGATTGAATAATTCCTATGATACCCCCTATAGCCCAAACATGGCTAAGCTGAATAATGACCTTAATACTAAGTATTAAACTCACCAGCAGTAAGGCAAAAGCCCATCCTGCACTCATCTGACTCCAGTAACACCTGTAATCTTTAAAGACCTCCACCAATATAGTGGCATTACTAGGAGTACTAGACTCAAATAGTTTCAGCCATAGCCAAACAGTTAACATAGAACTACCAATCAACATACATCCATATCTAAACATGAACAAGACATACCTCAGCAGCAAACTTCTACACCCCATCTCAGACTTCCAAACTTTGTAAGAACCCTTAAAAAACTTCATCTTTAACCCTGAGAATCCCATCCACGTACCTAAACTATTACCATATTGAACATCATCATGCTGCAGAATACATGTCTTCAGAAAAAAGACCATAATACCCCTCATCAGCATTAGCCATTCCCTCTTTGTGCCAAACAGACTCAACCTGTAAATGATACTCCTCATTTTCTGCCCCAGCCTAACTTTAGCTTTGCACCTCTCCATACAAAAGACCATTTTACCCCTGCAAGCTCTGAATAATAAAACCCAACCCATAATAAAACCAACCCCATATAACTGACACAAAAGACTCAATAATGAAAAAACAAGAAAAGGTTTAGAAATGAAACATTCAAATTTAAAGGTTTTTGGCCAATGCGAAGTGCTAAAAAATACAAAATTTGGGGTGGAGAATAATGTCCTACAAACATTGGCCAATTCCATCCTTGTCTCTCCAGGGTGAAGGCTACTCCCAAGCCTTATATAACCTAAAAACCTCCAAATCACAGCAGAATTAACTACCATTTATGATATGAAATAGATAGCTAACAGATCTCCAAACCATACCCTCCCAAATTCCCAAGAGAACAAAGAGAAAGGAAGATCAAAGATCCAGAAAACTACCCAACGTTTTATAGTGCTCCTTATTCCTGCAAGTTCCCATAAGGTTCCTACCCCATCCCAGACACTGACACACAGACCAATAAACACAGATAACACACACCAGAAAGAACACAGGCTCAACAAAAAAAGGTTTCCTGACTCATGTGAAGTTCTAAAAATATAAAAATTTAGAGTGGAAATTATGGTCCTACCAACATGAGCCAAGTCCATCCTTATATCTCCCTTGTTTATGCTGTCTCCAAGCCACAAAGAACCTAACCTCCAAACACATAAAGCAGAGTCAGTTCCAGGTTCAGATATGAACAAAGGAACCGTAGGATCACCAGCCCCCCAGCCCCCAATACCACACAAAAACAGGAGAAGGAAAGGATAAAAAATCCAGGAAGGATCATAGATCCAGAATGCTACCCTTAGTATTTTAGTACACCTTACTCCAGTAAAAACCCTGCATAACCCACCCAAATGCAAACAGACAGACTAGAAAACAAAAAACAAAGACTCTAAAGACCAGAAAAGAAAAAGGCTCAACAAATTAAGGTTTCTTAGCCTATGGAAAGTGCTAAAAACAAAAAACAAGAAAAGAGAGAGGAAAATCCTAAATCCATAGGCTAAGTCCATCCATAACACTCCAGGTTGATGGCTTATCCCAAGCCTTAAAACACCTAACCACCAAAATATAAGCACAGAAACAGTTCCAAATGCAGTGAAGATGCATGGAACCAAAAGATCACCAAACCACACCCACCCAAAGACCCATGAAAAGATGAGAAGACAAGGATTAAAAATCCAGGAGGGATCATGGATCCCAGAATCTACCCATACGCTTTGAGTGCACCTTATTACTGCAAAGTACCCAAAAACCCCCCACCCAAAAAACAGAATACAAACCCAACCCATAAAAATACTACCCAGATGTTCCCACCAAGCAGCCATATCATTGTTCCATCTCATCATTACAGCTGCTAGGAAGAAAATCCCAAATACCATTAGCCTCCTGAACTGCAGAGGAGAACTTAATTTTCATTCCCATAAGTTTACATCTCACAGCCTCACTTATCATTTTTATAACCTCTTCTTTCTTTCTTTTTTGCTGTTGAAACAAACGAAGATTTCTTTCTTGCCAAACATAATAAATGGCAGCCCCTATCACCAGCTTCTGGATCACATTCCAAATACCCTTGTTACTAGGCATATGTGAGATGAATTCTTTTAATGAGCTCCACCTAGAAGGAGCATTTTGCATTCTAGCCTTCTCTATAATTTCCAGCCACACTGAAGCAGGAAAATCACATCTAAAGAACAGATGCTTATGACTATCAGGAACCAAGTTGCAAAATGGACACAGCAGACTCTGACCACCACTCCAGCTATCCAGTCTATCCTGAGTTAACAATTTATTTTGCATGGCCATCCACCAGGTAGTTGAGTGCCTTGGTATTCTAGGATTAGCCCAAATCAACTTATCCCACCCCACTTCATCATGCAACCCCCTCATATCCTTATATGCCTCCTTAACACAGAAATCCCGTAATTCTCCCATAACATTCTTCCACCTCAACCTATCTTTCTTATCATCCACCAAGTTAGGAACATTGAGCTGAAAGAGCACAGGAAACTTATCTCTCCATTCTACAGGCCACTTCCACTGCCCTTCCTCAATAACATCAGCAACTTTTGTTTGGTTACTAAGCCCAGCATTATAAACATCCCTATAAGAAATAAAAGAGCTTAGAGGACCAATATCATCCCAGTAGTCATGCCACACATTAGTCTGCTGCCCATCCCCTATTTCTGTAAAGAAATGATGCCTTATAAAAGGTCTCATCTCCAAGATCTTCCTCCAACTCCAACTACATCCATCCATAGCTTTGATTTCCCAAAAATTTCTGTCCTCAATAAGGTGAGTCTGGATCCAGGAAGTCCAAATGGACTCATCCCCAGACAACAGATTCCATACATGCTTAGAAATGAGGGCCCTATTCATAACTCTAAAGGACTTAAGTCCCAACCCACCAAATTTCTTATCTCTACAAACATCCACCCATCTAATCCTAACTTTACCCTTAGCCTTAACATCCTGGGCCCAGATAAAGTTGTTCATCAACCTTTCAATATCATCAGTAATGTTGGCTGGCAAAATGAACATAGACGACCAGTATATACTAATTGAACTAATCACAGACTTAACTAACTGAACCCTCCCAGCAAAGGACAGATTCTTGTTCTTCCAATTACTCAACCTCTTTTTCACCTTTTCAATCAAAACCATACAATCCTTAGCATACAACCTGTTGGAAATCAGGGGGACTCCCAAATATCTCACAGGAAGCTTTCCTTTAGAGAAAGGCATAATATTATCTAATTCCCTTTGCACATGAGGTAGAACATTACCATAAAAAGTAGTGCTTTTATTAAGGTTAGGGAACAAACCAGATAAGTTGCTGAACTCCACCAAAGCAGATCTCAAAACTTCCACAGATCTCCTATCAGCATGACAAAACATCATGAGATCATCTGCAAAACAAAGATGAGTAATCTTAAGCTCCTCACACCTCCAATGATACTGAAACTCAGGATTGTTCCTGATAGCCCTTTTAATGGCTAAATTCAACACTTCCATCACAATAGTGAATAAATATGGAGATAGAGGATCCCCCTGCCTAAGCCCTCTCATTCCCTTAAAATAGCCTTGCATTTGACCATTACAATTAATAGAGAAGGAGGCAGTAGTAACACATTCCATGATCCAATGAACCATCTTCTCATGAAAACCAAACCTCAAAAGACTATTCCTCAAAAAGCTATGATCAACAGTATCATAAGCCTTTTGTATATCAATTTTAAAAGCAGTTCTAGCCTCCCCTTTCTTCCTATGATAGTTCCTAACCAGTTCTTGAGCTAATAATACATTGTCTCCAATTTGCCTTCCAGGGATGAAAGCACTTTGATTCAAGTCCACAATATTGCCCAAATAGTTTTTAATTCTATTACAGAGGACCTTGCTGATACATTTGTAAACCACATTACAACATGCAATGGGTCTAAAATCAGCCACATTTTCCGGTTTAGCCACCTTAGGAACCAATGAAATACTAGTAGAGTTAACCTCTTTCAGAAGCTTTCCAGAGGTGAAAAACTCCTTAATCCCTTCACACACCTCATCACCAACAACCCCCCATGCTGCCTTAAAGAATTTGGCAGTGTACCCATCAGGTCCAGGGGCCTTGTCATCATCTATATCACACAGAGCAGCTTTAATCTCTGCATTAGTGACTGGCCTGATCATAAATTCAGCAGCCTCCCCATTAATTTTCTTATCAAACAAACTCTCAGGGTCAAGAAACTCCTGAACCACAGTTTTTGTACCCAGAATACCCCTAAAATGCCCCACAAAAGCTTCCCCAACAGCCTCATTTTCAAACCTATTTCCTTCCATATCCTTGACTTCAATAATCCTGCCGTGAGTTTTCCTTTCCTTCACATAGTTGTGAAAGAATTTAGTATTCTCATCCCCTTCTTTCAACCATTGCACTTTAGATTGCTGTTTCAAAAATAAGTGCTCATCAATCAAAGCATCTTTAAAAGCCTTAAGATACACAAATTCTTCATCCCTCAAATCTTTATTATGTGGATCCTTCTCAACATTCTTCTGAATCTTCTCCAATTCCCCCTTCAGTTTCAAAGTTCTAGAAAACAGATTACCTTGCTGATAGTTCAAAAGCCTTAAAGGTTTTTTCAGCATTTTGAGCTTTGTAGCAACAGAAAACAGCTTATAACCCTGCACCCTCTTATCCCACTGCTTCTTAACAATATTAACAAAATCTGGCCTCCTGGTTAAATAATTGAGAAACCTGAAAGGTTTCTTATTAACCACAACATCTTCATTAAAAGTCAGAACTGCAGGACTATGATCTGAAGTGAAAAAAGGCAAAAATTCAGCAACAACATTCTTAAAAACCTTGCAAAACTGCATATTACCCATGACCCTATCCAGTTTCTTCATAATACCCATATGATTACCAGGAGACTTATTCCAAGTAAAGAACAATCCCTTCCTGTTAATGTCAACAACCCCCAGATTGGACACACAATCCCTAAACTGATGAATAGAGTTGTCCATAATGGAAGCACCCTGCTAATTTAGAGGGTAATGGAGCTGGGAACACTGATGATGAAGGTTACAAGACAGTCTGGAATAAGAGTGTTGCAGCAAGGAATGCTAATAAGCCTATTGCCTATATCAGAAGTGGTGTGTATGGAGGGGGTGCTCTTAGACAAAGAAACATGGGATTCAGGAAGGAGGATAAGGAGAGTAAAGTGCAGGAAAGAATTAAAAACTTCAAAATGAATCAGGCTGCCAGAGAATATGAGGAGAAACAGAAGGAAAACAAGAGTGTTCCTAAGAATGCTTCAGGTTCTAAGTCTGTGGGTAATGTGAAGCAGGGTAATGGCTCTCAGGGTGTTAAGAAGGATTTGAATGGGAAACAAGAAAGTATTTTAAAAGGGAAGAAGATCAGCAAAGAATCTCAAGGGGTGGAAGTCAGCAATAGTTTTAGTGTATTGGAAGATGAACTTATGACTGAAGTGGGAGATTTGAAGCCTGGTCCTTCTCAACAGTCCCCTAGTGCTAAACCTGGTCCAAACCTTACTTTTAAACCATCTCTCAAATATGTCCCTAAATCTAAAACACCACAAACTCCTTCAAACCATCCTAAGTCTGGTCCTCCTCCTAAGAAGCAGGATGTTTCCCTTGTCCCTCCTCCTATTCCTTTTTCCTGTTCTGAACCTACTGTTGTTGATCCCTCTATTGGCCACATAACTACCCCTTATTTTCCTGACAATGTGAGGAATGATCCAGTTATTGAACAGTGTGTCAGTGATTTGACCCCTGAACAAGTGAATGATGTGATGTTTTATATTGATCAAAGAATTGTTCCTTCTAAGGAACAGGTTGGGGAATGGTCTATTGAGCAAACACATCTATTCTTTCTGATGTGTAGGCTCCATGGTTTCCCTGAAGGAATGGGTTATGATGAGGATGAGAACATTGTCATGGATTCTGAATATGAAGATGTCAGTTCAGAGGATAATGAAATGGGAGGTTTTATGAAGATTGATGATGATAGTGCAAAGTAGCAGGTGCATGAAGAGCATTCTGCTGAGAATGAACAGGTTTCCCAATGAATATACAAAATCTGAATATTTTAGCTTGGAATGTTAGAGGTATGTCTAACATGTCTAAGCAAAATGAAATAATGGAGGTGTTAAATGATAAGCAGGTTAGTATTTGTTGTTTAATGGAATCTCATGTGAAGGGGAATAATTTGAATAAAGTTTGTGGCAGAGTTTTGAATGGATGGGAATGGGTGTCTAATAAGCAGTATTGTGCTAGTTGGGTTAGAATAATAATAGGATGGAGAGCCAACCTGGTGGATGTTATGGTCTTGGAATATACTCCTCAGGTGGTTCACTGTTTTATTAGCCCAAAAGATGGTAGGCCTGGTTTTTTCTGTTCCTTTGTTTATGGGTTTGTTAAATACCCTTTGAGAAGGCCTCTTTGGCATGATCTGATGAGATTTGGGAAGACTGTTAAGCAAGAGCCTTGGTTACTAATGGGGGATTTTAATGCAGTTTTAGATCCTGGTGAATGCTCAATGGGATCCTCTTCAGTTACTAGCTCAATGATTGATTTTAGGGAATGTTGTGGGGAAATAGGGGTTGAAGATGTGCCTTCATCTGGGTTAAGGTTCACTTGGAATAAGTCCCCTGGAAAAACTAATGGGCTTCTTAAGAAGTTGGATAGAATTCTTAGTAATGAGAGTTTTATGAATGTGTTTAAAGAGTTCTCTGTTGTTTTTCTTCCATTCCTGTCTTCAGACCATGCTCCTGGTTTTATCTCATTTAAAGGTCAGCAGGTTTGGAAGCCAAGACCTTTTAAGTTCATGAATTTTCTGGCAAGTAATCCTAAATTTCTGCCTATTGTGGAAGCTGCTTGGAAGGTTAATGTTAGAGGATGTCATATGTTTTCTGTAGTCTCTAAGTTGAAAAGCCTTAAGAAGCCTCTTAGGAAACTGGGTAGAGATCATGGTGATTTGCATGAGAGGGTAAAAACTCTAACCAGGTATCTTGGTAGGGTTCAAGAGGAAATGGTGAAGGACCCCCATAATGGGAACCTTAGGGCTGAAGAGAGTAGGCATGTTAAAGCCTTAAAAGAAGCTTCATTGAATGAAGAATTGTTTTTAAAACAGAGGGCTAAAGTAGAATGGTTGAAGGCAGGGGACCAAAATACTGCCTATTTTCATAAAGCAGTCAAGGGTAAGCTTAGTAGAAGCAGAATTAATTCAGTTCTGGATGTTGATGGTAATTATTTTGAGGGTAACATGGTTGGGGACATTTTTGTTAAACATTTTGAGGGGTTCATGGGTAAGGATGTTCCTGTTCAGGGTGTTAGGGATGCTGATTCTTTATTCAAGGCTACTTTATCCACTGATGCTGCTGATGCTATGGTTCAAGAGATTACAGATGAAGAGATCAAGAATGCTATCTTTGCTATTGATGTTGACAAAGCACCTGGCCCAGATGGATTCTCCTCTAAATTCTTTAAAGCAGCCTGGCCTATTGTGGGCAAAGAAGTTTGTGCTGCTGTTAAAGAGTTCTTTCATAATGGGAAGCTTCTTAAGGAGGTAATTGCTACTCTTATCTCTTTAGTTCCTAAATGTGCTAATCCTAGGAGTGTTTCTGATTATAGACCTATTGCATGTTGTAATGTGTTGTATAAATGCATTACTAAGATCTTATGTGAGAGAATGAAAGGGTCTTTAGGAATGATAGTTGATGATTGTCAGAGTGCCTTTATTCCTGGAAGGCAAATTAGTGATAACATTTTACTGTCCCAGGAGCTTCTTAGGAATTATCATAGGAAAGTATGGGAACCTAGGGTTGCTTTAAAAATTGATTTGCAAAAGGCTTATGATACTGTTAATCATAATTTTGTAGAGTTTTGCCTTGTGAGGTTTGGTTTTCACCCCTGTATGGTTAGTTGGATTATGACCTGCCTTAGATCTGCTGCTTATTCCATTAATATTAATGGTGAAAGTTTTGGTTATTTTAAGGGGCTTAGGGGGCTTAGACAAGGGGATCCAATGTCTCCTTATTTGTTCAGTATTGTCATGCAAGTTTTAAAGTTAATTCTTGATAGAAGGATAGCTGAGAGTGGTGAGTTTAGGTATCATTGGAAGTGTAGTGGCCTTAGGTTGACACATGTGTGTTTTGCTGATGATTTGCTAGTGTTTGCTCATGCTGATGTTAACTCTATTAAGGTTCTTAAGGCAGCTCTTGATGAGTTTAGTAGTGTCTCTGGACTTATGCCTAATCTAGGGAAGAGCACTATGTATTTTGGAAATGTCCCTAACACTTTGCAGGATAGAATTGTGCAACTGCTTCCTTTCAAGGTGGGGAGTCTGCCTGTGAGATATCTTGGAGTTCCTTTGCTCTCAAAAAGACTATACTCCAAAGACTGTACTATTCTGGTGGATAAAGTGAGAAGGAAACTGGATGATTGGAAGAACAAGTCATTATCTTTTGCAGGTAGGTTACAGCTGATAAAGTCTGTGTTATCCTCTATGCAAGTGTACTGGGCTTCAGTATTTCTTCTTCCTGTAAACATTATTGAGGATATAGAAAGGCTGATGGGGAGGTTTTTGTGGAGCCATTCAGATCCTGTTAAGGGTAGGGTGAGAGTGTCTTGGGAAAATGTATGTTATCCCAGACATCAGGGTGGGTTGGGAATAAAGTCTTTGAGGGTTAAAAACAAAGCTTTGCTTTCAAGGCATATTTGGAGTATTATCTCTGGAAAAGAAACAATTTGGACAAGGTGGGTTAAGGAGAATAAGCTTAAGGGATTAAGTTTCTGGGGTGTGAGGAAAATAGAGGGGGCTTGCTGGAGCTGGAAAAGCTTGCTGGACAGTAGAGATGAGATATGGGCCCACTGTCTTCAAAGTTTGGGGGATGGTTGTGATACTTCAGTGTGGTATGATAACTGGTGTCCCCTTAGTCCCTTGTCTAGTTTTATTTCACCTAGAGAGATTCACAGGGCAGGGCTTAGTCTGAAAACATCAGTGTCTGAAGTGATTTCTAATGGGAATTGGTTGTGGCCAGAGGAATGGAGGAGGAAGTTTCCTTGTTTATTTACATTATCTTGTCCTTTTTTGGTGAGTGGTAAGAAGGATGTCACCTTTTGGAAGACTAGTTTGGAAACACTTGAGTCTTTCTCATCTAGTACTGTCTTTAAAGACCTAAGTTTGGCTAAGCCTCCTGCTCCCTGGGCAAGGTTAGTTTGGTTTAGTCAAGCCATTCCTAGGCATGCTTTTACCTTGTGGTTGGCTATTCAAGAAAGACTTTTAACACAGGACAGGTTAGTTAGGTGGGATGCTAAGGATGTGTTGTGGTGTGGTTTTTGTGGTACAGAAAGGGATAGTCATGACCATTTGTTTTTTCAATGTGGTTATCCTTATGAAGTGTGGAGAAGATTAAAGGATGTTGCTGAGTTGGGTCAATTTCCTGATAACCTAGTTGATTGTGTGAATAGCTTGGCAGGATTACCTATGAAGAAGACTCTTAAAAGTATTATTCAAAGGTTAATGTTGGCAGCTATAGTATATTTCTTGTGGCAGGAAAGGAACCTCAGATTGTTTCAGAAAAAGTTTAGGAGTTTGGATGATTTGTGCAAACTTATTCAGGAAACTGTTAGACTGAAACTGATGGGGTTGAAGATCAAAGCTTCTAAAAACAGTATTCAACTTAGCAGAAGATGGGGCATTAAGATGGAATGGAAAGATTCATCTAAACAGGTATGATGATTTGGTTATACTTGTTTCTTTTAGTTTTGTGTTTTTGGGTGGGTGGGTTTTTGGAGTGGGTTGTATATGGGAATGGCCTAAGGCTTTGGGGTCTAGCTTTTAATAATTTTAACTATAATATAATGGGTAATAAGGTGATGCTGATCAGGGGCTGGGTTAGTATGGTTGGGACATGGTTTCTTCATTTGTACAGTCTATTCAACTCTTTTGTGGGGCAGGGTGGGGAAATGGGAAATTTGATTGGTGATAGGTGGTCATTTCAGCTTTGGGTAGCATTCTGGTGTGGGGAAACCCATGCTTCCTGGTCTTTTGGCTGGTTTCTGTTCATTCTTTTGCAGTGGTATTGGTATGTCAGTCTGGTCAGTTGGTGTTTTCTTCTATTGGTGCATATGCCTAGTAATAGGTATGGTATCAATTCTGTGCTTTATAAGAAGGGGTTAGGTTTATTTGGTCTTGGGATAAGACAAAGCCTGGGAGTTACAAGGATGGAACAAGGTCATATCTTTAGGTTCCTATTCTGTTTTGTGTCTTTTATCTTTTTTAGATCCAGATATGGCCTTGAAACCTTATTATCATGTTCTTTTCTGAACCTTTTCTTGATTTGGTATTTTGAGTCTTATTCAACCTTCTGGTTGAGGGGGGAGGGATATCTTGGGAATCAAGGAGATATTTGGATGACTATAAGCCTATGGGTAGTAGCCTTAGATATTAGCACCAACCTTGTTCTGTGTGGATGGTGTGTTTTTCATACACCTGTGGATGGTTTCTTGTGTTTAACACCTAGGAATGTAGGATATTGTATGCATGATGGTTCAACTTTAGCTATCATGAGTACTCTCACCTTAGCCTATGGGGTTTTAGGTTTCTGTGTGCAGGAGGTTTGCACTAACCATGGAGTGATAAGGAAGCATTGTTCCTCTGTTGTTAGGACATTATTCCCCTTTTCTTCATGGATTTTTGTGTTGTTTTTATTGCTTTCTAGAACTGTGCAGAGGAACAAGAACCAGTGTTATAATGGGGTGTGTTTTGGTGTTAGCCTGTGTGAGTTTTATGGGCTCTTGCTCATGGGAGGGGGGTATACAATGGGTTATGGTGTCATCTGGAGACTTAAAAAACGATGGGTAGAGATCTGTATTCATTTCTTCCACTCTTTCTTTCTTTCTTGTGATGTCTTGTCTTCCTTGTTCTGTGTCCTGGGAAAGGGGGGTGGGTTTATTAAACAGCATTGGGGTTTCATCCTGTGCAGAGAATTTGGTCCACTTTTGACACTCTGGCACAGGTCTGCGTTGATTGATTGGTGGATAGGTTTATTGTGGCTCAAGGGGAGCTTAAACATGGGAGTTATAAGGCTGGACCATACTGTTGGCAATAGGTCATTAATTTCTCTTTATTTTTTATTTCTAGCACTTTCCAACAGTATGGGAACCCTCAATATCTTTTTGGTAATCTTTGTTAGCCTTTTTTCTTGCTTTTATATCTTTGAGTCTTGTGTGTCAATCCCACTTGGGATTAGTCTGGGATGGGTCATCTTGGGTTGGGATGCATGTATGAGGAGATGTGTGGTTAAGGAGATCAATAAGGTTATAAATGGCAAGAGTGTTAGTTGCATGTGTAACTGGATTCAGGTTTGGGATAGTAAGTTCAAGGGTTGGTGCAGGGGCAGGATGGTCATTAAATGGTTAAGGAGGTTTTATTGGGTTATGAGGGCTGCTTTGAAGTGCTGTTGTGTTGTTATAATGTCTGCATGGGGATGGGAAAGTAGATTGGTCAAGGATGGGTTGCAGCTGCTATTAATGCTAGGGAAGGGGTGGTTGATCATAATGGTGGTTTCTAATGTTGTTATGCTCTTTGAATGGTGGTGGCTGAGTGAGGCTTGTAAGCTAGAAGTGCAGCTGATTTTGTGGGTGCTGTTATGGGTTAAAGGTATTATTGAGGATAGAGGGTTAGATGACTGGTTGTTAGGGGTTATATTTGAGAGCTGGAGAGGGCAGAGGTACTGGAATGGGGCTGAGCTGCAAAAGACAGGAAGTTTATTAAATAGGGAGAGGGATCTGCACTTGAAGAGGTTTTTGCAGCCTTGGCAGGTATGCTTTAGCTTGATGGCTGAGTGGTTTGTTGTGATTTGTTATGCTATGACTGGTTGGTATTTGAAAGCTAATAGACTTGCTGTTCTTAATAATGCCACTACACTGGTGGAGGTTTATAAAGGTTATAAGTACAGTTTAGTTCTCTTAGTTGCAGTTATTTTGAAGCTGCTTTTGTTCTTAATAGTTCCTATTAAGGCCAAAATTCTAAATATCATAGTTTGGCTATACAAGAATACTAAAAGGTTGTGTTATCTTAATGGTGCCATTACAATGATGGAAGTCTTGAAAGACCATGAGATAATTTCTTTCCTTTTAGGTGCTTATAATAGCCTTTGTTATTTGCATCTGATTGAAGCTTTTGAAGTGGATATTAGAATTCTTGTGAGCCTTGTATACTGGATAGAGATTATTTTTTATGAAAGGAAGTTTTGTTGGGAATGGAACAGCCTTGGTGTTTTAGCTTGCAAATGGTTTGAATCTTTAGTGTTTCAAGCTTGGATCAGGGCTTTAGATAGATGTTCATGTAATAGCAATGCTGGATTGGAGTGGGTGAATTGGTTTAGTTTTTGTAGGCCGGGTGTTAGTTTTAGAATTGGAAGTTTTTCTAGGCTGGGGTTGTTTTTATGGATTAGTTTTTTGATGGGCCGAATGTTATTGGAAAGATTTTGTAGTATGATGGGCTTCTCAATGAATTCTGGTTGGTTAATGAAGGATTGGTGGCGGATGGGCCTAGGTTTATTTGGGTTTTTGATTGATAATGTTATTGGGCCGTGGAGAAAGGATGGAATTTCCTGGACTGATGGGCTAGATAAATGGACTGAAGATAAGTGGGCTGAAGATATTTGGATGGTTATTCAGTGGGCTTTGTATGGTTGCTTGTTTCGCGGGTATTTGAAGAGCATTTGTTGGGCTTATAATATAGGTAGTTTTTGGGCTTAGATTATAATGTGTAGGCTAGCCCGTTAAGTGTTTTTTGTTTATTTGTTTTTTGTTTTTCTTGGGCTAACTTTTGGCCTTGGGTTTATGTCCCGGGCTTGGGTTAGTTCGTTGTTTGTACTTTCTTTTTGATAAATAAATGTTTGCCGGGGTCTTCCCCTTTTCCCAAAAAAAAAAAACCCTAAACCCTAAACCCTAAAACCTAAACCCTAAACCCTAAACCCTAAACCCTAAACCCTAAGATTTTTCATTTGCACAATTTTTTTCTCTCTCTTCTTTCTCTCTCTAAAATTCTCTCTAGGCCGGTTCACCCCTTCTTCATGAAATCTTCAATTGGCGGTAATAATCCGCCTCATTCCACTTCGATTCCTCCTTTACCTCCTGACCCCTTCCCTAATCTTGCTGATTCTCCTTCAAATGAAGACAATAGGGAGGTATCGCTCCCTAATACAGATCCCACGTCCCCTATTTCGAACCCAGTCCATGGCGGCACTGTTCCTTTGGTCAATAAAACCCACGAACCAACAAATTCATCACCCACCACTGGTTCTACGGCTGGAAATTCATCTCCCCAACGAAAACAGAGCTTCAATGATAAAATTAAGGGTGTGGTGAACAACTTCAGAACCAAAACAGGACCTGCTACCCCTGAGGAGGTTGAATTGAACCGTCAAAGAGCCCTGGACATGGCTTATGATGAACAGCTGATGAGAGATGCAGGGGGATACCAGATTCCTCCCAGAGTTACTCGTTCTAAATCAGGTACGGTTCGAATTGCTGGTCTTAGGGGTGTTAGAAAGAAGAAAAGTAGTGTTCGGTATAGTCCTATGCTATCCAATATGAGAACCCGTGAATTTATTAATGATACGCCTGCTATCTCTGCTAAAAGGGCTAATGGGGTGGGAGACAATGGGCTGGACATTGATAATTCGTGTGAAGAGTCGATTATGGTAGAGGATGGAGGGGTTGAAGTTGTGTCGGATGAAGAAACTGAGCCTATTTCGGTTAATATGGATGTTGTGGGTGTTTCGGACCTGGGAAACAGTAATGCTGAACAAGTTGAGGCTGCCCCAGTTATTTCTGAGAAGCAGGGTGCGTTGGACATAAGCATGGCAGATGTTGAGGTCCAACATGGTTGTGATGCTGTTGACGTGCCGACGGAACAGCAAACGAGCAGATACTGCTGGGATCCTGAGGCCCAACAAACTGTTCAGCCGATTTTAAATGTTTGGAAGCCGGAAGACACGAATGGTATGACCTTTGCTGAGAAGATTAAGCATAATTCCAGCTCGGGTACAATCCGTCTTCAGTATTTCCCCCCTGTCATAACCCCGGAAGGTAAAACTCGAATTATTTTAACTAATGATGATTTGATCCAATCGGCCAAGGCTTATGCCCTTCACCTGTATGGTTACTTCCTTGGGTCGTCAATGGACTTTAATGTGGTAAACAGGTGCCTTACTCGCCTTTGGAAACCTTATGATATAGCCGAAGTGTCTAAAAGCAGTACAGGGTATTACTACTTTAAATTTTTTAGTGAACAAGGTATGCAGGATGTTTTAGAAAATGGGCCTTGGATGGTTAACCAAGTCCCTATAATCCTTAACAAATGGGAGCCGGGCTTGTGCCTAGAAAAGAAAGAACCTCCCACCATGCACTTATGGGCCACAGCCCATAATGTTCCCTTGGAATTATGGACTGATAAAGGCATGAGCAGAATCTTTAGTGCCATTGGGGAACCTTTACTCCTAGATAAAACCACGGAAGCCCGAGTGGTGGAAAAAAAAGGTAAGTTGGGGTATGCTAGAATGCTTGTGGAAGCGAAAGCGTCTTCAAACCTGCCTAGTGAAGTTGAAGTGGAATACCCAAACCACCTGAGTAGGAAAATTGAGGTGGGCGTCATCCAATTGTCTTACCAATGGAAGCCTCCCCTTTGTAGTCATTGTGTCGTTTTCGGCTACACGACTAAGTTGTGTAAAATCAGACCTAGAACTGCAGAGGAGATAAGTAGGGAGAATAAGAAGGTTGTTCAGCCCCAAAAAACGCCTTTGGTCGAAGTGCAGAATAATAAAAATGATGCAGAGTGTTCTCGAAAAAATGGAAACAAGGATGTTGATGGGTATACTCAGGTTACTCGGAAGAATAAACAGGTTCAGTCGGTTCAGAATGTGAAAAAAGGAGCGCATCAGCACACTAAACACCCGAGTACAGCTGTGAAAAATGTTACAACAGCCCCCAAAACGCAGCAGGTTAATGTAGCAGCGAAGAATGTGAGTTCAGTCCCTAATCCTGGAAAAAATGCATTCCAAGAAGGTGAATCTAGTCGTGCAGGAAATTCGGGGTCAGGTTTCAACTTCAGTCGAGCGCTTCAAGGAGCAGGTTCTGCTCGTAAGGGTGACAGTGATACAGTTCGAAAAACGACAGGGGTCCTTGCTGTTCCAGTCATGCAGAATCGCTTCTCAGTTTTGGATGTGGAAGCTTGTGCTGGATCGGGTAATTTAGTTGGGGATCCGATAGATCTTTGTTCGAATGCGAATGGTATTGAGGAAATATGCACAGTTAACAAGCAACAAGTGATGGAACCGGATCGTATTCTCCCTCATTGGCAAAATCCGAAGCATACTACGAGTAGTGTTGATGCTATGATGGATAATATTATTAACTACTCGGACTCAGAATGCTCGGACGCGGATTATGATATCACAGAAGAACAGCGGCGTGTGATTCGGAGAGCTTTAGTAAAAAACAAATGTTTGAAGCACGAGGTTACTCTCAATTGGTCGTCGGGTGAATGGGAATACTTCCGGGACCAATGCGACATTCTTGGGCTTGACGCGGATTCCCTAGTAGAAAATGTGGGGGAAGATATGAGTGGTACGGCTCAATTTCTCACCCGTCAAATGAAAGGGGGTCGTATTTTTGACCCGGTTGTTTCAAGGCCCTCCAAACGCAAGTAGATATGGTTGTAGTGCCCTTTTCGCTTGTGGTGTGGTGTTGGTTAGGCTCGTGTTTCTGTGTCCGTAAGCTGCTCATTTTTGGTTCGTTTTCCATTCTACTTTTTGACTATATGGTGATTGCTGCTCCTGTTGTTCCATGTCGTGTTTTTCGGCCCTCATCAGTCTCTGTTGCAAGGTCTTTGGTGTTGTTGGTTGCTGCTTCGATACAGTTCTGGATGGGAACTGATTATTGTGTCCAGCTTTTTTTTCTCGGCCCAGATTCAAGGCCCAAGACACTTATTATCGGCCTGGTGGTTTTATTAAGGGGCATGGCCCATGCTTGTTGTAGCTGTTTGGGCCGGTTTGCTGCTGAAGTCTGCCGTCTGCTTTCAAGGCCCATGTATGGGTTTTTTTTAAGTTTGTTATTTTGGGCTGCTCCTAGTTATGGTAGTGTAGGCCCTTTAGTGGGGTTTAGTTGTTTATGTGTTGTTATTGTATTGTGTTTCTTTTGATAGGAAAATATATGTAGCCTACTAGGTCTAGTTTTGGTGTAGTAGGATATTTATGTTTTTCTTGATAGAGGTTCCCGAAGTCTGTTTCGGTGGTGTCCTCTTTTAGGAGTTCTCGGGGGGTATGCCCCCTTAAAACCTGTACAATCACCTTTTGGGATTTATATATTTGCCGGGCAATGCCCATTACCCAAAAAAAAAAAAAAACCCTAAACCCTAAACCCTAACCGTTTAAATTTCCCGAGATCCCAAGAGCTAAACCCAAACCGTTTGTGGTGCACATTCCCGAGATCCCAAGAGCTAAACCCAAACCGTTTAAATTTCCCAACTACATAGTCCATAAACCTGAATTTCTGACTTGTGTGTCTGAAAACTGGGCCCATCAGTTCAGGGGATACTGCATGTTCTCGGTGGTTTCCAAGCTGAAAAGGGTTAAAAAAGGTATTAGGAGTCTCTCCTTTAAGCAGGGTAACCTTCACACCAAAGTTACCAAGCTTAAGGCTGAATTGGAAGCCATTCAAGAAGCTGTTGTGGACGACCCCACAAATGACTATCTTCGTGAAGAGGAAAGCTCCTACTTAAAAGCTTATAATGCTGCGGTCAGGGATGAAGAGTTATTTCTTATGCAAAAAGCAAAAGTTACTTGGCTTAAGGAAGGGGACCATAACACCAAATACTTCCACCGTGTTGTCAAAGCTAACCAGAACAGAAACATAATTCACACTATTGCCAACATGCAGGGGGAAATAGTGCATGGCCAGCAGGTTGCAGGTCAGTTTGTCTCTCACTTTCAGGGAATTCTTGGGTCTTCCTCAGTTGTGGCCCCTATCCATGACCCCACTGGTCTGTTCTCAAAAACGGTCCCAGATTTGGATGCAGCCCACATGATCAGAGAGGTCACCTCCATGGAGATAAAAGAGGCGATGTTTGACATTGATGACAATAAAGCCCCGGGGCCCGATGGCTTCTCAGCCAAGTTTTTTAAAGCCTCCTGGTCGGTGATAGGGGATGATATCTGCTCTGCTGTTAAAGAATTTTTTAGAAAAGGAGAACTTCTCAAGGAGGTCAATGCTACGGTTATTGCCCTTGTCCCCAAATTGGATACTCCGAACAAGGTGGCAGATTTTCGCCCAATTTCCTGTTGCAATGTCCTATACAAGTGTATCAGCAAAATCATCACTAATCGTATCAAAGGTTCCCTAGATAAGGTTGTCGATGAGAACCAAAGTGCGTTTATTCCGGGCCGCCAAATAAGTGATAATATCCTCCTCACCCAAGAGCTCATGAGGAACTACCACCGTCCTACAGGGCAGGCTAGATGTGCTTTTAAAATAGACATCCAAAAAGCCTATGACACTGTGGAATGGGACTTCCTTGCCTCGTGCCTCTATATTTTGGCTTCCCTGAGAAAATGAGGAAATGGATCATGAAGTGTGTTTCTACCCCATCTTTCACTATTGTAGTAAATGGTGATCATCATGGTTTCTTTGCTGGGAAAAGAGGCCTCAGACAGGGTGACCCCCTCTCCCCTTACCTCTTCACCCTTGTTATGGAAGTCCTCACCCTAATGATTCGTAGACGAGTCGCTCTAGACAACGATTTCGTGTATCATTGGAAGTGCGAAGAAGTGGGCCTCACCCACTTGTGCTTTGCAGATGATCTTTTCCTCTTTTGTCATGGAGATAGTAACTCAGTCATCACCCTTATGGCTGCTTTAGAAGAATTCAAGGAGTCGTCTGGCTTAACGCCGAGCATTCCCAAGAGTACTATCTATTATGGTAATGTGGACTATGATACTAAAGAGGAAATCAATAGCCATATTCAGTTCCAGGTGGGTGACCTTCCTGTCAAGTATCTAGGGGTCCCCCTCATATCCTCTAGATTGAAACATCGGCATTGTACCCCCCTCATTGATAAAGTGAAAAACAGGATTTTGGACTGGAGAAACAAATCTCTCTCGTTTGCTGGTCGTCTCCAACTCATCGCCTCAGTCCTAAATTCTCTTCATGTTTACTGGTCCTCGGTTTTCATCCTTCCAGTTTCCGTCTCTAAAGAAATTGAAAAACTCATGAGGGGCTTCCTTTGGTGTCATGGGGAAATGAAGAAAGGTAAAGCCAAGGTTAAATGGAAGGATATTTGTACCCCTATGCGCCATGGTGGGTTGGGGCTGAAGTGGCTGCGCACTTGGAACAACGCCCTCATTGCTAAACACACCTGGAACATCATCACAAAGAAGAACTCCTTGTGGGTCAAGTGGATATACTCGTATAGATTGAACAATGGGAACTTTTGGGAATTTGAAGGTAAGGATAATGTCTGTTGGAGCTGGAGGAAAATCCTAGAATTTAGACATATCCTTCGGTCCCATATTGTGCACATCATTGGTAATGGCAACACTACCTCTGCCTGGTTTGATAATTGGCACCCCGTGGGTCCTCTTAGCCAATTTATCACACATAGAATTATGCATACCGAGCCTTTTTCCAGGCATTCCAAGGTCAGTGACCTGATTCAGAATGGGGACTGGTGCTGGCCTGCTGAGTGGTACTCCAGGTTCCCTGCTATATGCTCGGCTGCTTGCATCCAACTCAATCCTGATGCTAGTGACAAAGTGGCCTGGCGATCTAACTCTGGGGACCTTACTGATTTCAAAGTCAGTACTGTGTGGGCTGACATCCAGGAGATTGGAGCTGAGGTCCCATGGTTTAAAGTGGTTTGGTTTAGTCAAAATATCCCCAGGCATGCATTTATCCTCTGGCTTGCTCTTAAAAACAAACTGAAGACCAATGATGTTGTGGCGAGATGGCATACGGGTGAGCCTCTCAGGTGTGTGTTTTGTAAACAGGTCCCGGATAGCCATGCTCACCTGTTTTTCGAGTGTAACTACCCGAGGTTTGTGTGGGACTCCCTCTCCTCTGTTATGAACTGGAACCAGGCTATTATAGCCTGGCCAAACATCATCTCACATTTTTGTTCTACCCCTCAGAATAAAGCTGTTTGGAGTATTGTCCGTCGCCTGGTCCTCGGGGCTGCTGTTTATTATGTTTGGCAGGAGAGGAATCGCCGCATCTACGAATCTGTCTCCCGGCCCCCTGATGATATTGTTAAACTTATCAAAAATGCAGTTAAACTGCGTCTGATGGGTCTCAATATGGCCAAATCTGCTCACTCGGTTCATATGGCCAGAGTTTGGAACATCCAAGAGGTTCAATGGATCATCCCAAATCGGAATAATGATACATCCAATGCATCAAACCTGCTCTAATACCTCTCTTTTCGGCTGGGTCAGGCAACCCAAGTTCTGGGGAGAGATTGAGAACTGGTGGTCTGAGAAAGCCTACACACATCACATGAAAATCCTTTTGTTTTACTCACTTCTCTTTTCTTATATTGGGTGGGATGGGTTAGGGATTGGGGCTTACAGTCTTGTTTATTGGGCTTGCTGCTTGTGGGCTGTGGGTATGGGGTTGGGCTGCCATCGCCATTTCCATTATTTGCGGGTGTGGGTGAGCCTTGGGCTCTTGGGTTGGGCTGGAGTTATAAGGGGGAGAAGGGTAGATCGAGTCAAGTGTCATTCTTGGTGTTGTAGTAATTGGCTTCCTCTCTCCTCTTTCATTTGGTCTGTTTATGAGTCCACTGTCTTGGGTCTTGTAGTGTTACTTATTCCTATCGGGTGGGGTCATAATGGTGGTATAGGTTTTCTCTGGGTGTGGAGGTACACCAACAAACCGGGAGATATAAGGTTGGCCCAAAGCAGGGAGGTGTTTTTTCTGGTGGTCAAGTCTTTGTTCCTTTCCCCTGCTTTGGAAACCCATTGTTTTGGTCAAGCCAGAGTCCCGAGTCATTGTGATGGTAATGGTCTTTTTTGTGGGGTCCTTGGGTTGCTGGGTTGGGACAGGTTTTGGCGGAGTGCTAACAAGTATATGGGTTTTGCTGGTGTGATGTGGCTGGGTCTCCTTCTCAGCGTTGAGAGCTGGCTGCATCACAAGCCCAAGTACAAGACTCAAATCTATAGCATTATTGAGAAGGCTCTGTGTTCGATCCAGGAGTTGCTCTTCATTCCCATTTGCACGGGCTACATGGATTTTGTTTGCTACACATTTTGGTCTAATCAAACCCAGTGGGGGGACCCCACTTTTTGGAAGGCCTGGGGTCATAAAGGCAATACTCAGCCCAATCAGCTGGCCCAGGTTAAGTTTTCAGAGAACAAGAAGACCCGTCACCGGAGAATTATGCAAAAAAGGAAGGCCCAGCTTGTTACGACTATCAAACAGGCCGTGTTATGGGCTAAAAATTATGTCTCTTGGCTGCAAACCAGGTGGAGGGAGTCCACAAAAAGATATCTTGGCAACCGAAGGCCTTATACTCAAAGGAGAAAGCTGAATTGGGCTCCAGATCCCAAAGCCCACTTCCGCTGCTGTCGGCGTCAGACCACTTGGGGGGAGCCCAATTGCAGTCCTGATCAGAAGTGTAGAAGGCCCACCAAGTGGGTTTTGTGCAAGATTATGTTTTGGGCTATCCATTGCCTGTTAAAAACTTGGGCCTGGTCTATAGGCCCTTTGATTACTTTTTGTTGTATTTTGTCTAATTCTTGTAATTGGGTAAACTTGCTAGAGGGTTGGGGGTACCCGGTCAAAACGAAACCAAATCTCATCCGGGTTACCAAGTTTTGTAGGCCGGCTATTTCCTTCTTTTGGCCTTGCATTAGTTACATGAGTAGGAAAACTATTATGGTAGGGAGGTATAACCTCATTAGACGCTTTTGTAGTAACCCGAAAGTGGGTTACATGGTCTCGTATTTTTGGTCCCCTAGACTAGTGTCGAATATGTTACGGGGGTATGCCCCTATGAGGATGTAATTTATTTTGTTGTGATATAATACTTTTTCCGGGCTATGCCCTTTACCCAAAAAAAAAAAACCCTAAACCCTAAACCCTAAACCCTAAACCCTAAACCTAAACCCTAAACCCTAAACCCTAAACCCTAAAACCTAAAAATTTTTCTCTCTCTACTTTCTCTCTCTAGAATTCTCTCTCAACCGGCGATCTTGCTTTCGTGCACTGTTTGATCGGATTTCGATCTGTTTGCACTTCCAATTCGTTGATTATTGTTTACAATCAATGAGTTCTTTGATCAGTGAACATAATCCGCATCAATTGGAAGCTAAACCACCTGATTTAGACGATTCTATGAAGGTTTTTGTGTCGGAACCCCCTGTTCTTCAAAACCCTCTGAATTTGGTAAAAACTGATGATTCGTCCATGTTAATGGATGAATCAGAGCCGAATTCAATCCTTATCCATCAACAATCTTCTGAATCTGTCCACTTTCCATCCAATGTTAACGTTTCGTCTGAATCAGCGATTTCTCAAAAATCGCCAATATCGCCTTCCTTTCTGAAACCTTCTGAATTTGTTCCTAACCTGAATCCTGTGCCTAATTCGTCCTCCTCTGCTTCTGATTGGCGTAAACAATTACTTAATGTTCGTGCAAACAATCTGGAGGTTGATTCTCTGTGGAGTAAGGTTGTAGGGGAGTCGGCTAAGGTAACCTATTGGCAGTTCTATGGCTCTGAGCACTTCATGGTTTCTGATGTGGCGATCATAGAGGCTATTCAGGTATTGGTTAGCAAAAATTTTGCTGAGAAAGCTTTTATACCTGCTATGAACTGGTTCTTTTCTGTGAACATTATGAATGTTGGATTTGTGTTGAGGTTTGGGAATTGGTTAATGAAAGTAATTGATGCTGATGATCCTAAAACTGCTGTTAAGGTTGTTGCTGATTTTCAGTTGAGTAATGATTGTGTTAGTTTCATTAAGTTTGTTCTCAATGTTTGTGGAAAGAATGAGATTAGAAGGCTGCAGGTTAATTGTTCTGAATTGAATGAATATGTTAAGAGTTCTGGTTGGGATAGCATTGATAAGGTTAGTTGGGAGGAGGCTAAGATGAGTGAAGCTGATAAATATGTCACTAAGGGGAGTTTTTTGCAGTTTAATTTGCAAACCTTTAGGGACATTAGTGATGACATTGCTCAGAAATTGTTTTTATCTGGTTCTCCAGAGCACATTTCTGCTTTTCACAGATACTATAGCCTTAAGTTTCAGGAGGTGATGGGTAGTTGGGTGGAGGAGGTATTTGAATTTGATATTAAAAATATGATTTCCTTGGCTAAGTGGGTGAATAACCATTGTAAAGAGGTTAAGGAGTTTAACTTCTATGATGTGTTATCTGAGGGAACATTGACTAGTATGCTGAAGAGGAAAATCTTATATAGGGATAAGGTGCTGAGTGATTTAAGGGATCATAGTGTTGATGATGAAATTATGGAGAAGTTTAATGGTGAGGATAAGAGGGCTAAATTTTCTGTGAAGGAGGATGTGAAGGCTGGTTTGATTCCTAAGAAGCAGTTTTATGTCACTAGTGAGGGTAGGAGAATTATGAAGATTTTAATGTCTAAAAACAAGAAGAGTTCACAGAAGTTTGAGTTTGATAAAGGGGCTGCTATTCCTGTGATCCCTGTCTTTAGAATGGGTACTGGTTATGAGAGTGTGAGTTCTGTGCCAATTGACTCTATGACTATGGATCAGATACAAAAGGAAATTGAGAATTTGAAGAGATGGGGTGGATTGGTTAAGAATCCTGTGGGTCATAAAACTGCAGATGGGCTTGTCTTTGACCCATTTGAGGATGTCTCTGATGTAAAGTTGAGCTTTATGAATGGGGATTATTCAGCAAAAGAGATAAGGGATAATAATGTTAAGAAGGTAGCAAGGTTGAGGGAGTTATTAGTGGGATTATCTAAGGCTAAGGAAGTGCAGGCTAAGAAACAAGAAGAAATGGTAAAAGAGGCAGTTGTCTTTGTTCAGAAACCTTCAGTTCTTGGTGCTACTCCTTCTGGTAAGTATGTGTTTAAGGCATCAAATTCAAAATCCCAAAATGCTGTGTCAAATGGGGAGGGTACTAAGACTGATGATGGTGACCTTAAGAAAAAGCCCTCTTATGCTAGGGCTGTTAAGGGGGAACAAGTGGAGGACATTGTTAAACAAATTGTGTATTGCCCCCCATCTACCCTTGAAAGTGGGGAGAAAGTGGTTTTTATCAAACAGGAGTTGGTTGAGAGGGTCAAGCAGGTATTCTCTAAGCATCTTTATGGGTATTTTATTGGCTCTTTTTGCTCAATTGCTTGGGTAAGGTTTAATTTGTTCAAAATGTGGAAGAAGTATGGTCTGGAGGATATATCAACCAATGGTAAGGGTGTTTTCTATTTTAAATTCTCTGGTGAGGAAGGTATGTTAAATGCTTTGAAGGCAGGACCATGGGTTGTGAATGGGATTCCCCTTGTGATTAATCAATGGGAAGTTGGAGCTGCCATTATGAAGAAGGAACCTGATAAAGTCCCTGTTTGGGTGCTGTTTAAAGACATCCCTATTGAGCTGTGGAATGTGCAGGGCCTCTGTGAAATAGCTAGCTGTATTGGTAAACCTTTATTGTTTGATAATGTTACTGTTGACAAGTGTTTAAATAATGATGTGCAGGCAGGATTTGCAAGAATTTTAGTGGAAATTGCTGCTGTGGATCCTCGTCCAGAGATTGTTAGAGCATTCTATCCTACAGAAGATAATAACTTGGGTAGAGCTGCTGAGATAGCTGTTGAGTTTCAGAAGATTCCAGCTAATTGTTCTCATTGTAGGGTATTTGGTCACTCTTTTGAGGCATGCTTGGTTAGGGAATTGACTGATGAGGAGAAAGTGGCTAAGCAGAAGAAGGTGGATGATATGAAGGGTGCAGGGCAAGGGGATGGGAAAACTGGTGATGTTGATGAGGAGGGCTATACTACTGTTTGGAAGAAAAGCTTGGCAGCTAGAAACCAAAATAAATCTTTTAATGCTAGCTATGGTGGGGGAGCTCTTAGACAGAGAAACATGGGGCTGAGAAAGGAGGATAAGGAGGCTAAACTGCAGGAAAGGATAAGTAGGTTTAAAGTGAAGCAAGCTGTTATTGAGCATGAGGAGAATCAAGCTAAAGCTAAGAATGCTGCTAGTGGTGCTTCTTCATCAAAATCTGCATCTGTTGTTAAGCAGAATACTGGTTCTCAAAAGGGTAACATGGAGTATAGAGTGAAGCAGGGTAATGTTAGGGGTAAGAAGAATGGTGGGGAAGGCCATACTCTTGAAGTTAAAAATAGTTTTAGTGTGTTGGGAGATGAGGAGATGGTTGAAGGCAACAATATAGAAGCTGGTAATGGTATGAAGCCTAATGTTAAGGTTTACAAACCTGTTTCTGTTCCTAAACTTGTTCCAAGAACCGGTCCTATTTCTAAGCCTATTTCTGCTCCTGTGAACAAGAGCTCTGTTAAATCAGGGACCAAACCTATTTCTTCTTCACATGCCAAACCACCTGTGAACCTTAATAATAAATCTTCTCAGACTTCTACTTCTCTTGATTTACCCCCTGAACCTTTAACTGTTATTAAGCCTAATGTTGTTGAACCTGAGGCTTTTCATAACCCTTCACCTTATTTTTCAGATGAATTATGCTCTGACCCTGTAATTGAAAACTGTATTAGTGAACTTACTCCTGAAGAGGTGAATGATGTTATGTTTTATATTGACCAAAGGATTGTTCCTTCTAAGGAGCAAGTTGAGGAATGGAGTATAGATCAAACTCATCTGTTCATAGCTATGTGTCAGCATCATGGTTTTAGTGAGGGTCTGGATTATGATATTGATGAGGATATTGTGTTGGATGAAGAAAGTGGGGATGTGAGCTCTGAAGATAATGAGATAGGGGTTTTTATGAAGATTGATGAGGAAAGCAAAGATCAGAAGATGCAGGAAGTGCAGTCTTCTGTGGATAATCAGGTTTCTCAATGACTTTGAACAATCTCAATATTATGGCTTGGAATGTTAGAGGTATGTCTAATGTTTCTAAGCAAAATGAGATTATGGAGTTACTGAATGATAGGCAAGTGGGTATTTGTTGTTTGATGGAGTCTCATGTTAAGGGAAATAATCTTGATAAAGTCTGCAATAGAGTATTGAATGGTTGGGAATGGGTGTCAAATAAACAGTATTGTTCTAGTTGGGTCAGAATAATTGTTGGATGGAGGGCTAACTTGGTTGATGTTATGGTTTTGAACTATACTTCTCAGGTGGTTCATTGTCTCATTAGCCCTAAGGATGGTAGGCCTAGTTTCTTTTGTTCTTTTGTTTATGGATTTGTTAAATACCCTTTTAGAAGATCTTTATGGCAAGATTTGGTGGGATTTGGGAATGTTATTAAGTCTGAACCATGGTTGCTTATGGGGGACTTTAATGCTATATTGGATCCTGTTGAGAACTCTGTGGGGTCTTCTTCTGTTAATGCTTCTATGGTTGATTTCAGAGAGTGTTGTAGGGATATTGGAGTTGAGGATGTTCCTTCCTCAGGTTTAAAGTTTACATGGAACAAGTCTCCTGGCAAAGCTGATGGATTACTTAAAAAACTTGATAGAATCTTGAGTAATGAAGGTTTTATGAATTCCTTTAAAGACTTTGTTGCTGAGTTTCTGCCTTTTCTCTCTTCAGACCATGCCCCTGGTCTTATTTCTGTTAGTGCACTTTTCATGTATGTCCCTAGCTAGTGATCCAGTATAGAATGTCGAAGGTTCAGATAATCAGAGAACGACAAAGTCTTAAACCCAAAGACAATCCAATCAATAGTCGAGGGGGAGTTTGTAGATGCACGTATTGCGACTAGTGATTGGATCTACAAAGTTAACATGTGTTAAAAAGTGCTGATGGGTTGAAAGTGGAATGCTGATGGAGTGAAGGTGGAAAAAGTGGGCGAACGTAGAAATTACACAGAAAAAGTGGGCGAACGTGAAACCAGACTGGGCGAATGTAGAATCAAAGTGGGCGAATGTGGAAAGATTCCACATTCGACCAACATAAAGGGGCGAATGTGGAAAGTATTCCACATTCGACCATTCCAACTGGGCGAACGTGCAGAGCCTATAAATAGGTTTTGTGAGTTTTTGAGAGTCAGGAGCCGATAACGAGTCATTGAGAGTGTGTGTTTTGTGTGTGTGTTCCTGAGTGTGTTGAGAGTGTTTAGAAAAGGTCTAGATTAACTGTTATCAGTCTGTAACCAAGTTTATTGAAAAGTTAATCTATGAAAAGCATTTAAAATGACCTTGATTGTGTTTTGATTGAGTTTATATCAGTTTGTTCTAAGCTAGGGTTTCCGCACCTGGTTTAGCAACTTGTATGATCATATAATCCTGTATTTGTTGTCAAATTCCTCCTCTACAAAGTGGTATCAGAGCGTAGAGGATCATACAACAACAAATTGATAAACTCAGAGCTGATTTGGACATAATTTTCATCAATTCACATCTGTTTTCAACTAAAAATGGTTTTTGTGTGTTTTTGAAAGAATTAGAGGTGATTTTGTGGTTAAAATTCAAAATTCCAAGTATTAAAGTTGTTCCAAATCATCTCCGAAGCATAACCTGATCAAGATCATTCAAATCCACAAACTTTTGAAAATCAGAGATCAAAATAACCGTTTTTCAAAGTGTAACCGTTTTTCAAAGGTAAAAATGGGCGAACCTGGATCTGTTTGGTCGAAGGTGTAAGTTTTGGGCGAACCTGAGTGACTTTTTGGGCGAACCTAGGGCATTTTAGGCGAACCTAGAAAATTTCTGTTGAATTTTTCACTTTCGGGTCACATTTTTCACATTCGGTTCATCGGGGGTACGAACCTGGAACAGAAACGGGCGAACCTGGACTATTTTGGGCGAACGTGAAAAGTGTGTTAGTGTGTTTTACTTTCTGGTGAAGTTTTACATTCGGGGAACACTGTTTGGGCGAACCTGAACCAGAAAGGGACGAAAGTGAGAGATAACGGGCGAACCTAGAACTTGATTTTGGATATTTTACATTCTGGTCAAATTCTACATTCGGGTATACTACTTTGGGCGAAAGTATAAGTATCAGGGGCGAACGTAGAATTTAGGGCCTAATAGAAAATTTTTGAAATATTTTTGTTGGAAAAACGATGGAGTACTTATATAGAACGGAAGAGGATATCAAAGCTTTAATAGAAGCTGATAAAAAGAGACAGAGATTTCCGAGACAAAATTCTCAAGATGACTACATGTGGAGATTTTCATTGACACCGAAACCAACTGATGCAATGGTACATGTTAACAAGTGTGTTAACAGAGAAGGTGTTCATAGGAATGTTGCATGTTTAGTCAAACAAATGAGACATGATGATTCCAGTGAATTGTCAAAAAGTGATGTGAGTTCTGATACAAGTTCAGAACAAAGTAAATCAGAACAGAGTGATACCTCAAATGGTGATGCAAAATCTGATAATGGTAATAAATCAGATGATGAGGTAAGTGCTAGTTGTTCTAATTGTGTCAAGTTGAAATGTGAAATGATGACACTTATTGAGGACAAACAGAAACTAGCAAATGATCTTGAAAGTTGTAAAAACCAAATTAAAGCTTTTGAAAAGAATGAAAAAGATTTGTTAAATAAAATTGAATCTTTAAAGAAAGAAATGTTAGAATTGAATAAAAGTGTTTCAAAGAATACTTCCACATCAGAGTTGGAAATCACAACACCTTGTGTTGCTAATTCTGATTGTGAAGTGAAACCAAAGGTTGAACAGAAAACTGAAAATGTTGAAACAACTTCTGAATCTGAAGAAAAACCCATATTCAGTTTTCCTGAAGGAGTTGAAGGATCCTACATGTTGGAAGGACGTGACAAATTGATTTTCAACAAAGATTTTCTAATTGAGAATATCGAACAATCTCTACTTAAATGTATTTTTGTTGATAATATCGATTTGTTAAATCAGTTTAGAAATCAATTTGATCATCTTCATTTTGAACTCAGTCCTAACCAACATGAGAATAAAGAGGATCAAAAGAAAAATGTTGAAAATAAAAAGGGTTCTAAAGTAAAAGAACCAAAACCAAACAAATCGAAAGGAAATGATCAGATGAAAAATTCTTATCAAAAGAATTCAAGAAATTTTTCATCTAGATCATATGACTATTATGATTATTCATATAACTCTCGATTTGATGGTTATTGGGGAAACAACTCACCACAGTATTCTCATGGTTATGTTGAATGGAGAAACTGTTTTGAATGTGGTGAAGTTGGTCATATTGCTGCTCATTGTCCCTATTGGTATGAGGATGACGGGTATGCATATGATTTTGTTGAAAATAGGTCTTGTTATAACTGCGGAGAGTGTGGGCATTTAATTGCTTACTGTCCGTATGTTAAACAGAAAAAGACCGAAGTGAAATTCGCTAGAAATTCAGGCAATGTCAGAAAGCCTGTATCCCCAAAACCAATCAAGAAGCAAAAGGGGAAACAGGTTGTGTATGACAATCGTAACAATATTGCCTTGAAGAAAAATGGAGATTGTGGACGGGTTGCTAAGGTAAGGGGGAGTTCGAAGGCTAAGCCTAAGAATAACTCTAAACCTGGGTCTTCATTAGTTAAGTCTGAGAAGATTCCAAACAACGTTCAGAAGCAGGTTTCAAATAAGAAATCTGAAAAGTCAAAAAGTAAAACAATTTCAACAAAATCCAAAATAAACTCTGAACGTGTTTGGAAACCCAAAGCACTTTCTAAATCAATAGCAATTTCTACTTCAAATCAATCCATTGAAAAACCAATTGATTTTTCAAAAGGAGAATGGATTGATGTTCCAAGAATTGATGACCTTGGACGACCCATCATTGTGAAGGGATGGGTACTTCTCTCATGCTAATTGTTTAATAAGTGTGCAGATTGTTCCAGACAGACCTATTAGCTATTCTTTGATAAGTTGATAGTGGAGCATCTGTATACAAGCTATTTATTGGAGAGGTGAAGATCAAGGAAGGGTTATTGGAGAAGGAAAACATGATTTCAACAGAAAGAAGAGTGTTTGTAGTCTGTTTCCAACCTGTGAAGCCGGAAAAAGTTGCAATCTCATGCAAATGCTCTCAGGTGTTGGATTTCAATAACAGATACGACAAAATGGTTTGCTAATTGAAAAATCTTAATGAGTCTAGAAATCTGAGAGGAAAATGGTTTTTGAAACTCAAAGAGTAAACCGCATCGGATATCATTTTATTTTTGTTTTTCTTCAAAAAGTTTAAAAATCCAAAAATATGCTTATTTTGAGATTTTTAGGGGGAGAAAATTTCAGAAAAATCAAAATAAAAAAATAGAAAATAAAAAAAAATGAGTTTTCCTGGAGAAAAAGAGGAGATGATAGTACATCAGTGGACTGTCAAACTACTCTAAAAACAAAAATGAATTGATAAACATTGAGTAGCCACTACAATTATATATTGGTAGGCTTGAAATCAAAGTTTAAAGTTCAGCATGGTGATATAAACTTAAAATCAATAACTGATAATCATGTGGATCAACGTATCGTTGGCATATGGTCTTAGTACCGAAATTTCGTTTGATAGATTGCCAAAATCAGAGGTTTCGGGTCGTTATATTGAAAGTTATCTGGGGATGGCCTAACTGATCTTTTGCTGTATTGATTTACAGACCTAGATTCAGTTAGGGTATCTTATTAAAAGATCTTTAATGACAAAACCATAAGTTACCGAATGAGGAACTTAACATTTGTGATGATAATCATAGATTATCTAATGCATCGTATCGATACTATGATGAAAGTCATGTATGATATTAGTCCTCACCCTGGTAGAGTGCACAAGTCACTTTGAAGCATTAATTTGCTGACCTGTCACCACTGTGCCTCATACCTTGTAACTAACGGATAACTTCAATATAATCACACGTTACGATGAATCTTTGCGCAATTCTTGATACGGGAATGTGTCGCGAATGCGGGGACCATAGATTATTCAGTATCTAATATTACCATAACATATCTAAAGTGCTGAGCAATGAATGATGATTTTGAGTTTAAGTGGACAAAAATACTGGTAATGGTTGTAGGATGCTCAATGACAAAAACAGAAAATTAATCAAAAAGAGTTATGACTGACTGTTTCAATACTGATATGATCCTCTTAACCGGAAAATCCACAAAAATATATTAAATTTACTTTTATGCAATTACATTTGGAAATTCAAAAAGATTTTTAGTGTGTTTTAGCATAAACTTTGAAAAATCAAAAAGTTTTGTTTCAATTTTATTTTCGATAACCGATGTTGGAATACTGGATGTGAAAGCTCAGATACTTAAAAGTTGAAAAAGATTTCAAATTTTCAAGTTTCTGGTATACATTGAAAATGTTTTATAGTTCAGGGGGAGAATTATTGAGGGTCAAAAGGAATGTGAAAAGTACTTCCAAGATTTTTGTCGTGTCTAACGCCGGTTGTAGTTTGTGCAGTTTTTAGTAAATTTTTTCTGCAGAATCAAATACAACAGGTGCACTTCTCATGACTCATCGACAAAGAGGGTAACTGAACAAAACCCAAACCTGAACATTGAGATTACCAAAACAACAGAAGTTAGTAAAAGGTCAAAGAAATGATGAAGATTGAAGAAATCAAGATTATCGTCCATATTCATCTCTGGATCAGCAAATGACAAAGCCAAGATTTCTTGAGTCTGTCTGAGATTTCAAAGCTTACTGAGAGATAGACAGGAACTTCGACACAAACGTGCATGAAGATGGAAAGTTTTCAATCAAGACTTGAAACATTGATAACTTTCTGATCTGGTACATCACTAGCTAGGTCCAAGGGGGAGATTGTTAGTGCACTTTTCATGTATGTCCCTAGCTAGTGATCCAGTATAGAATGTCGAAGGTTCAGATAATCAGAGAACGACAAAGTCTTAAACCCAAAGACAATCCAATCAATAGTCGAGGGGGAGTTTGTAGATGCACGTATTGCGACTAGTGATTGGATCTACAAAGTTAACATGTGTTAAAAAGTGCTGATGGGTTGAAAGTGGAATGCTGATGGAGTGAAGGTGGAAAAAGTGGGCGAACGTAGAAATTACACAGAAAAAGTGGGCGAACGTGAAACCAGACTGGGCGAATGTAGAATCAAAGTGGGCGAATGTGGAAAGATTCCACATTCGACCAACATAAAGGGGCGAATGTGGAAAGTATTCCACATTCGACCATTCCAACTGGGCGAACGTGCAGAGCCTATAAATAGGTTTTGTGAGTTTTTGAGAGTCAGGAGCCGATAACGAGTCATTGAGAGTGTGTGTTTTGTGTGTGTGTTCCTGAGTGTGTTGAGAGTGTTTAGAAAAGGTCTAGATTAACTGTTATCAGTCTGTAACCAAGTTTATTGAAAAGTTAATCTATGAAAAGCATTTAAAATGACCTTGATTGTGTTTTGATTGAGTTTATATCAGTTTGTTCTAAGCTAGGGTTTCCGCACCTGGTTTAGCAACTTGTATGATCATATAATCCTGTATTTGTTGTCAAATTCCTCCTCTACAATTTCTTTTAAAGGTAGTCAACAGTGGAAGCCTAGACCTTTCAAGTTTATGAACTTCCTTGCTGATAATCCCAAATTTCTTCCCATTGTGGAGGGTGCTTGGAAAGTTAATGTTAGGGGATGTCATATGTTTTCTGTTGTTTCTAAGTTGAAGAGTTTAAAGAAACCTCTCAGGAAATTGGGTAGGGATCAGGGTGATTTGCATGATAAAGTTGTTGCTTTAACTAAAGAGCTTGGGAAAGTTCAGGAAGAGATGGTGAGAGATCCTCATAATAGGGGTCTAAGGGAGGAAGAGATTGGGTATGTTAAAGCCTTGAAAAAAGCCTCTCTTGATGAAGAACTATTCTTAAAACAAAGAGCCAAGGTTGAATGGTTGAGGGCTGGGGACCAAAACACGGCTTATTTTCATAAAGCAGTGAAGGGGAGGTTAAGTAGGAGCAGAATCAATTCTGTTCTGGATGGTGCTGGTAATTACTTTGAGGGGAACTTAGTGGGGGATGTGTTTGTTAAACATTTTGAGGGTTTTATGGGTAGGAATGTTCCTGTTCAGGATATTAGAGATGCTACTTCCTTATTCACAACCAAACTCCCTTCTGATGTTGCTGATTTTATGGTCAGAGAAGTTTCTGATGAAGAAATTAAACAAGCCATCTTTGCCATTGATGTTGATAAAGCTCCTGGGCCTGATGGCTACTCTTCAAAGTTTTTCAGGAAAGCTTGGTCTGTTGTGGGCAAGGAAGTTTGTGCTGCTGTCAAGGAATTTTTTCATAATGGAAAGCTGCTTAAAGAGGTTAATGCTACCTTAATTTCCTTAGTTCCTAAATGTTTGAATCCTAGGAGTGTTTCTGACTATAGACCTATTGCTTGTTGTAATGTCTTGTATAAATGCATTACTAAGATAATATGTGAAAGGATTAAAGGGTCTTTGGATAAGATTGTGGATGATTGTCAGAGTGCCTTTATACCTGGTAGGCAGATTAGTGACAACATTTTGCTTACTCAGGAGCTCCTTAAGGATTATCATAGGAAAGTTAAGGAGTCTAGGATAGCTTTAAAAATTGATTTACAGAAGGCTTATGATACTGTGAGCCATGATTTTCTAGAACTCTGCCTGCATCATTTTGGATTTCATCCATGTATGGTAGCTTGGATTATGACTTGTTTGAAATCTGCTGCTTACTCAATTAATGTTAATGGGGAGAGTTTTGGTTATTTTAATGGTCTTAGAGGGCTTAGACAAGGGGACCCTATGTCTCCTTATCTTTTTACCATTGTTATGCAAGTATTGAAGCTTATTATGGACAGAAAGATCTCTGAGAATGCTGGATTTAGGTACCATTGGAAGTGTGGTAGTCTTAAACTTACACATGTCTGTTTTGCTGATGATTTACTTGTGTTTGCCCATGTTGATGTTAATTCTGTTAAGATCATTAAAGAGGCTTTAGAGGAATTTAGTGGGGTTTCTGGTCTTGTTCCTAATTTAGGGAAGAGCACAATGTATTTTGGAAATGTTCCTGATTCTATCTAACAAAGAATTATGAATATCTTGCCTTTCAAAGTGGGAAAGCTTCCTGTTAGATATTTGGGGGTGCCTCTTTTATCTAAGAGACTGTATTCTAAAGATTGTTCTATATTAGTTGAGAAAGTTAAGAAGAAGCTTCAAGATTGGAAGAACAAGTCTTTATCTTTTGCTGGTAGATTGCAGCTTATTAAATCTGTTTTGTCTTCTTTACAAGTTTATTGGGCTTTAGTTTTCTTGTTGCCTTCTAATGTCATTGATGATATTGAGAGGTTGATGGGAGGGTTTTTATGGAATAATTCTGATCCTGTTAGAGGGAGGGTTAGAGTCTCTTGGGAAAATGTTTGCTATCCTAAATATCAGGGTGGGCTTGGGATTAAGTCTTTAAGGGTCAAGAATAAAGCTTTGTTGACCAGGCACATTTGGAGTTTGATATCTGGTAAAGATACTATTTGGACTAGATGGGTGAGGGAAAACAAGCTTAAAGGTCTCAGTTTTTGGGGCTTTAGAAAGATTGAAGGGTCTTGTTGGAGTTGGAAAAGCTTGTTGGATAACAGGGAGGAGATTTGGCCTCATTGTTTGCAAAGTTTAGGGGATGGGTGTGATACTTCTGTTTGGTTTGATAACTGGTGCCCTTTAAGTCCCTTGAGTCTTTTCATTACTCCTAGGGATATCCATAGGGCTGGTTTTAACTTGTGTACTAAGGTTTCTGAGGTGGTGAGTAATGGTTGTTGGTTATGGCCTGAGGAATGGAGAAGAAAGTTACCTTGTCTATTCTCTCTTTCCCCTCCAATGTTGGTTAGTGGGAAAAGGGATGTGACCTTTTGGAAAACCAATAAGGAAACCCTTGAATCTTTTGCTACTGGAACAGTGTTCAAGGATTTGAGCCTGAATAAACCTCCTGCTCCTTGGGCAAAATTAGTTTGGTTTAGCCAAGCTATCCCTAGGCACTCTTTCACTCTGTGGCTTGCTATTCAGGAGAGGTTGTTAACTCAGGATAGATTGGTTAGATGGGATGCTAAGGATGTTCTTTGGTGTGCATTTTGTGGGACAGAGAGGGATAGCCATGAGCATCTGTTTTTTAAGTGTAACTATCCATGGGAAGTGTGGAACAGGCTTAAAAATGAGGCCGAGTTAGGACAATTTCCAGATACTTTGATGGATTGTGTGAATGCCCTGTCTGAATTACCCTTGAAGAAATCTGCCAGAAGTATAATTCAGAGGTTAATGTTAGCTGCCATAGTGTATTTTCTGTGGCAAGAAAGGAATTTTAGACTGTTTCAAAAGAAATATAGAACTGAGGATGATCTGTGCAAAATTATTGTGGAAACTGTGAGATTGAAGCTGTTGGGATTAAGGATAAAAGCATCTGTCAGTAATGTTCAGCTGAGCAAGAAGTGGGGATTCAAGATGGTATGGAAGGATCCTTCAAAACAGGTTTGATGGGTTTGTTTTTTATCCTTTTTCTTATTTTAATTAGTATAGTTTGGATGGGTGGTTGTGTGGGTTGGGATTATTATTTGGGGTGCTTGATGCCATGGGGATTACTCTTAATCAGTAATTTCAATTATTTGGTATTGTTAACTGGGTTAAACTTGAATATGGGATGGGTTAACATTTGCTACAAAATAGATTTTAAAGGAAAATGGCTGAAAGTCATTGATTTTTGGGTGGCTGGGTGTCTGGGAATCTTGGGTGATTTAAGGTGTTCTATTCAGTGCTGGGTAGAGATCTGGTGTGGTTTATGCCATACTTCCTTCTGTTCTAGTTTTCTCTCTGAGTCTTGTCTGGTGTGGTTATTTTCTGGTTTTTTGTATAAATGGAGTCCTGTTCTGTTAGTTCTATGGCCTGATGCCAGGTCCAGTACTAATTCTGCTTACTGTGTTGGGGTTTTAGGTTTGTATGGTCTTGGGGAAAGACAACACATGGGAGATATAAGGCTGGAACAAGGCTATATCTTTAGGTTCTCTTTCTCTTGTGTGTCTTTTTCTGTTTATAGATCCAGACATGGCCTTGGAACCTTGAAGTATTGTTTATTCTTTAACCTTTTCTTGTTTTGGTGTCTTGAGTCTTGTCTCTCCTCTTGGAGAAGGGGTGGGGGGCATTTTGGGAATCAAGGAGTTTTAAGGGACAGTATAAGGCCTTGGGTAGTCAACCTTAGATGTAGTTCCTACCTTGTGTATTTTGTGGGGTGTGTCTTTCATACACCTGGTTCTGTGTTTATGTGTTTAAACCTTAGGAGCTTAGGACAATACATGCATATTGGCTCAGCTTTAGCCAATTTGTATGTTTACACTTTGCCTTTTGGGAGTTTAGGAGATTGTATGCAGGAGGATTGCATTACCCATGGAGTGATAAGGAAGCATTGTGCCTCTGCTTGTAGGTCATTAAATCCCCTTTTTCTTGATTTGGTTTTTTTGATTTTGTTGCTTTCTAGTTCTTGGCAGAGGAACAAAAACCTTTATATCATATGTGTGTGTTTTGGGGTTAGCCTGTGTGTGTCTGTTGAGCTCTGGCTCAGGGGAAGGGGGGAAACTATGGGAAGTGGTGTCATCTGGAGACTTAAAATACGCTGGGTAGAGATCCTTTTTCATTTCATATCTATTATCTCTCCTTTCTTTTTTGTTTTGTTTCTTTTGTTTGCATTCCTGGGTAGGGTGGGTGGTTTTTTATCTTCTAAATTGGGAATTACACTGATCAGAGGTTTTGGTCTAATCTTGACACTCTGGATTGGTTCTGCGTTGTTAAAAGGAGGTTTAGGTTTGAATATGCTCATGGGGAGCTTGAACCCGGGAGATATAAGGATGGCCTATACTGATGCCTTTAGGACATTATTTTTCTCTTCTTTTTGGTTTCTAGACCTGTGCATCAGTATGGAAACCCTCAATATTGTTTTGGTAATCTTTGCTGGCCTTTTTTCTTGTTTTTTAATTTTTGAGTCTGTTGTGTCAGCCCCACTTGGGGTTAGTTTGGGATGGGTCATTTTGGGTTGGGGTGGAGGTAGTGGAAAGAAGAATGAGTATAAAAGTATAGAGAGTGACAGAAAGAGATGGTGGCATTTGATAAGATTTAGAAGGCTGGGAAGGGTTGTAGAGGCTGCTTATAGCATTGGTTTAGAGAGGGGTATTTTGGTCATATTTCAGATGAGGGGATTCACTTGTCATAGGAGGCTGCAAAGGGTAGGGAATGTGCTTTATATGGTTTATATCAGTTGTTTTCTTAGGGGAATTCTGATTGGTCATAAGAACAGATTCAAGAATAGTATAGGAATAATGTTCACAGTTGGATTTTGGATACAAAGGCTATGGCAGAGCATGATTTGGGGCAGTGTTTTACATCTGCTGAGTTGTCTACAGGTCAGTGTGGTTCTCTCTTGTATGCAGCTGGTATGGGTCAGTTATAATGGTTTTTTGAGGGCTGGGGTTTTTGTTATTATTTGGTATAGAATGAAGACTAATAATCTGGCTGTGTTTAATAATGCCACTACTCTGGTGGAGGTTCTTAAAGATTATAAATGCAGTTTAGATTTGTTAGTTGCAGTCTGTTTAATACTGCTTTTGGTTTTAGTAGTTCCTATTAAAATCAAACTTCATTATACCATGTTTTTGGTCTACAAGAATACTAAAAGGAATGATCATTTTAATGGTGCCATTGTTCTAATGGAAGTGTTTAAAGGCCATGAGGTGATGTTATTTCTCTTAGGTGCTTATGATGGCCTTTATCATTTGCATTTGGTTATTGCTTTTAAAGAGAATACCAAAATTCTTGTTAGGCAAGCTTTTAAACTGATTAATTCTGTTAGTGATCTGATGTTTTATTAGGGTGTTATTCTTCTGGTTTGGTGGGGCTGTAGAGTATTTTTGAAGCAGCCTTGGAAGGGTGGGTTAGAACATGAATATGTTATATGGCTTTGGATTAAGATTGGTCTATCAGGTTGTAATGATTTGTTGAATAGAGTGAAGTGGGTCAGAAGTAGAGATGGGAATTGGGTTTGGCTTTGTATGATAGATAATGGTTTTGAAATGGAAAGAATTGGTTATTTATGGGTTTTGATATTGGCTAGAATTTTAGATAGTATTGGGCTGGGATACATTTTATTAAGGAGATTGTTGGTATATATTGGACAGTGTTGGGCCAACGAATGGGTAGCGGATTGGTTTTATGGGCTGAAGTGGGTTATTAAGCATTGGATTTTTAAGGGCCGAATTATTAATGCTGGAGGTTGTAATCAGCTGGGCTTATGGTTATTTTGTGTATCGCTGAAAGGTATTAAGAAGATTTTGGGCTTATTGGGCTGGATAAAGGTGATCAGAAGATGGACCGGTGGCTGTGATTGTTTGTTTTTGATTTATGTGGCTGAATTATGTTGGGCCTTTAATATTTCTTCTGGGCTTAGGATGTTTGTTAGTTTAGCCCAAGACTTTTATTTTATGTTTGTTTTGTTTTTTGGGCTTAACTTAAGATCTTGGGTCTATGTCCCGGGTCTTGGTTAGGCTTTGTCTTGTATTTCTTTTTTGATCAATAAATGTTTGCCGGGGACTTGTCCCCTTTTCCCAAAAACCCTAAACCCTAAACCCTAAACCCTAAACCCTAAACCCTAAAACCCTAAACCCTAAAACCCCAAACCCCAAACCCCAAACCCCAAACCCCAAACCCCAAACCCCAAACCCCAAACCCCAAACCCCAAACCCTAAACCCTAAACCCTAAACCCTAAGATTCTCTCATTTGCACTTTTTTGTGTGTGTTTTCCATGGTGTTTCTCTCTAGAACCCATGCCTCCTCCTTCACGAATTCATAATATTTCGGCCCTTAACTGGTGAATTCGATCCTCTTTCCTTGATTCCAACATATTTTCTAATCGATTAAGGCTCTCTAAACACCGAATTGGTATGTATTTTCGGAGCTAGTTCAAACAAACCGTATTATGTTTGTTGTGTGGCACTCATACGATTAGAAGTTGGGAAAAGGAATAGGGATTGATTTATTGTTTGGAATATTTTATTGTTTCAAGACAATGTCAATCGGCCATGTATTCATATGTGGCTGTTACCCAATCACAGATTGGTGCTAGACCCGAAATCTAATGGTTTGTGGCTCAAGGAGAAGGATTGTAAGCATGTATAGGATTGTGTACGTGAGGGATCTTCCGGTTCCATATTTGTCATTGTTCATAGTTTGATAGCCGTGATTTGATTTGGTATGAGGATGAACAAGGGCTTCATGGTATTAGTTCTATCATATGGAAGTCGTGACTTGTTATTGGGATTGATTGAAAGCCGTAAGGTTAGAGGTTGCTTGTTTATAACCGGAGTGGATCCAATACGCATGACGCACACCCGAAGACTGGAAACTATTGGCCATTTATTGGTATCACGTTGAATCCGAGGTATGTTCATGTTTTTGAATTTATTTTGGTTGTCGAGGGTTGGGTTTTCATGCTTGACGGATCTTCGGATGGTTGTTTTTAATGAGTTTATGATGGATTATGAATGGGGTTACATGTTCGAAGGATTATTATTGGTTTGAATAGATTAGTTTCCATGAATGATGGCTGATACGTATGGTGATA
This sequence comes from Ambrosia artemisiifolia, assembly GCA_032199755.1. NCBI lineage: Eukaryota > Viridiplantae > Streptophyta > Magnoliopsida > Asterales > Asteraceae > Ambrosia > Ambrosia artemisiifolia. The sequence goes on from CM063512.1 coordinate 100,602, forward strand.
ATAGGAGTAAATCATGTGTTCATATGTTTTGTTCTTTACTGGTCGAGATTTATTATACTCGGGTTAGGGTGCATAGCGATTTGTTCATGTGGTTCACTCTTGATTATTGGTGTTCTTGAGATTTGTTAAAGATTGATCTTCATAGGGGTTTGATATTTGGTGTTCTTGAGATTTGTTTTATGAGGGTCGTGATTGGTTAGGCTTGAATATGAGTATGGGTGGCAGCCTGAACATATTCGGCTATGGATGGAAAACGAGACTGGATTGGTTTGATGAATGTTCATGGGTTGGAATGTTTCGGCTATGGATGATTCAGATTGGTTTCAAGGGCTCTTCGATGATAAAACATGCATGATAAATCAAGCCTATGACTGAAGACTATTGGCCGTATCGGTATCACGTCGAACTCCAAGGTATGTCACGTATTCGACATTATCTTGGTAGTCTTGGTTGTTCACGTGTGTATGTATGTTGAAGCTCTTGAATGTTTGATTCTGGGGGCCGATTATCTTTATGGTTCATGAAAAGATGCAAGGTATGCTGGTTTTGGTTGATGTGTCCTCATGTTTACGGGTTCGAGTTTTGTTATCTGGGCTTGAATTTGGTTATTGGATTAATGGGAATGGCCGTAAGGTCTTTGATAAAACCGATTATGATTCATGTTCGATTGTCGTTATGTGTTTTGATTTGAAGATCCGTAGCCATCTATAGGCATTAGATCAAATCCAGACTTAGTCATTGTTTTCGGCTAAGGATGGTTAATCTTCACATTATTTTGTTCATGTTCTATAAATCGGATCATGGTTTGATTGGCTGAGTTGAAGGTTTATGCGTGTTCATCCGTTGTTCATGAATGAATTATGGCCGATTAGTATGATGATTATAGGAGTTTATCATGTGTTCATATGTTCTGTTCTTTACTGGTCGAGATTTCATGCTCGGGTTAGGGTGCATAGCGATTTGTATCACATGATTACTATTAGTCATTATTGTTTGTTATGGGTTCGAATATTCTTGTGTTCTTCGTGAGTTCATAAGAATCAGAGTATGATTTGGAGCCTCGGGAAGATTGGTCAGTGTTGGTGGATTTAACTCGTTTAATGGAAACAAAAGATATCGGGTCATGTATTTGGATCGGATACTACCGATTGCTAGTCAATATCGATTGATTTGTTTCCAAATATTATGCCACTAGTTATGGAAAGTTAGTTATGGTGATGAATGATAAACATGGAATGGATTGACTGGTTAGTTTGGAAAGTATTTGAATGTGAAGATTTATTGGAATTAAAAACTTGGGCGCCAAGTTTTGAATGACAAGAATAAAATGAGGTGGGCTGAGTGTTTTAATTTTTGGCTTTGGATTTCTAGTTTTGGGCCTCACTGGTTCCTAAATGCTGACCCACACTAATTGGGCTCCTTATTTGCGGCTATCACATGGGCCGAGGTTTTCATAAACTAAAGTACCGGTTTATAAGTTGAGGGGCTTTCTACTAATTGGTTTGGGATTGGGATTAAAGGATTGGTTTTTTATTGGGCTTCAACATCTGGGCCTGGACTAGTAGTATGTTTCATTTCTTTGTGTGGGCCTGCGTGCCTTTGTTTGTTTCATTTTTTTGTTTGGGCCTGCGTGCCCTCTAGTATGTTTCACCAGTTGGTTTGGGCCTGCGTGCCTAGTAGTATGTCTCATCTTAGTTTGGGCCTGCGTGCCCCCTAGTATGTTTCACTTGGTCTTCCCCCCTCCATGGTAAAATGCCAGGAGGGAGGGACCCCTTTTTCAGGCTTTGCTGTTTTCTAGTCTGGCGCTCTGGTCTGGCCTAGCAGCTTAGTCTTTTTTTTGTACCTTTTATTTTTTAGTTAATAATTATGGGGTTTTATAGGGGTAAAAAAGGTAGACGTCAGGTTGCAACGGTTAGAAAATTAATTACCTTTAAAAAAAGGATACTTTTTAAATTTAAACAAAAATAAATAAAGGAATCAGTGGAGTGTTGACTCTAAAACTGCGTTTTAACGAAGGTATGTGACAGTGAAGAGTATTTCAACTTGGTTTAGTCTTTTTATGTTTCGTGACACGAGATCATGCTTTCGAGTCAGCCTGTAGTCCCATTAAAGGGAGAGGGAACATCATTGCATCCTAACCCTGCTGACTCATTCTTATCCTTTTGGGAATCTAAGATGATGTTATGGAGGTATTTGGTACTACGACACTGTTCAACCTGTCTGTTAAGTTCTGCTATCTTAACCTTTTGCTCATCTATCTCCTTGTTTTTCTTAGCAATGACCTTTTGTTTGTCAGCTATGGCTAGATAAGCTAGATCCAGGTAAGCGATCTTATCCTTAACTACAAGGTCTTACGCCTTACGGTCCTTTTCTACAGCTTTTAGCTTTGTCTTAAGATCACCCTCTCTAATCTTATGGCTCAAGTTAAACTCTTTTTCCTGCTCTAGCATCACTACTAATTTAGTATTATGCTTCACAACTTTATCATTTTCTTTAATAAACTACTGATGAGAAGACAAACTACTGATGAGTAGTTTTGTCTTCAGTAGTTCTGAAGTGAAGTGTCTGGTTAGACCTCAGAACTACTGATCAGTTTCTTCTTCGGTACTTTGTTCTTCTCTTCTTCAGTACTTGTGTTTTCTTCTTCCTAGGAACAAGTTTGGGCATAAAAATCGCATTTTGGTTTTCAGCAGCTCGGGCCCATTTTCACACCACTTTCTATTTTAAGCAGAAAACGAGCATCTGAGCAAAAGGATTTTGTTTTTATTGTGTTTTATTTTTAGTTTGTTGGTTACAGTGGGTTTGGTTCTAAGAGCATACGAGACATCAGGTCTAGTACATAACATGGCATACATGTTAGAACCAATAGCAGAAGCATATGGAACTCTTTCCATTTTCTTCTTTTCTTCTTCAGTGTTTGCACACTGTTTGCTACTAAGAGTGGAGCGACGTACGGCGGTTCGGGTTGCCGGGGGAAGAGGAAGATGGTGGCGGGAGGGAGGCGGTGGCTAACTGGCTGTTGAAGTGGATGATAGTAGAGAAGATAGTGGCGGTAGAAGATGTGAAGAGATGAGGAAAGTAAAAATACGAAAATACTCCTGAAAAACATTTTTTTTTTCAACGTACTTATTTCGTTACCGTCTCGGTCTGCGTACTTAAAAAAAAGAAAGAAAAGGAAGTAGTAAGAAAGCATTTTTTTAGGGTTTCTGTTGTCTGTTTCTCCGTGGGATTGCCTAAAAGAGTAGTTTGCAGGAACTGCTGAGGTGATAGCCAACATCAGAGAAATATTGGCTCAACAATATGAAACTTTTACTCACATAGAGGGTGAAACTTTAACACAACCATTTGAAAGATTTTCTTCACTCATCTCTGAGTTAAAAATTAACAATCAGACCTATTCAAATGAATCTATGTTGCATAGATTTTTAAGGTCTTTACCTTCAAAATGGGAAACTTACTCTATAGTCCTCAGAACAAGTTCAGATTTTCACACCTTGAACCTAACTAGGTTACATGGTAAATTATTAACTTTTGAAAGAGAAATCAATCAAAAGAAAAAGTTGCAAGAATCTGGCAAAACTGCTCATGACTATACTCCTGGTAGCACAGCCTTATTAGGACAAGACTCACCATCCTGTTCTAATAATTTTGGTTCTTTTGACCACATTGACATAACAGCTGGGATCTCATCAGATGGATCTTTCCCAGCTTATGACAATGAAGAACTGAGTCAAACTGCTGACAACATGTGTTTCATCATGGAGGATTTAAAATATTTCAGCAGTGATGACTTAGAAGAAATGGAGATATTGCACCAACTGGCCTTGTTAAGCTTAAAAACTAACAAATTTTATAAAAGGTCAGGAAGGAAATTTCCAGGACTAAACAACTCAACAAAAGTTGGTTTTGACAAATCTAAACTTAGATGTCATAAGTGTCAAAAGTTGGGACACTTTGCTAGAGAGTGTAGAAGCTCTAGCTACAACCAACCCATGTCTGGAAATCAATTTAACCCCTCATATAATAGGAATAATGGAACTCAAGGGAGTGCTCACTTTGTACAGGCACAAGCTCCACATGTTCAATATGTGCCACAAGTACAGGCGATTAGGCCCAATCGCTAGCTAAGGAGGGCTAATCGCCTATAGTAGCATGCGATTAGCTTCCCTAATCGCCTGGTCGTGCTGCACAATCGCCTGACGTGTTTTAAACGACTAGAAACGCCTATAAATACCACCCTTGACCTCCAAAACACCCCTAGAGCAACCCTAGCCGTCCCATAACATATCCCAACTCACAAACACCCTCTGGAACACGTTTTAGCATCAAAACATACATTTTCAAGCCTTCCCATAAAGCATCCCATTCAATGAGTCAAATAGTCACACATATGGGCGCAATATGTAAGCTTTCAAGCTCATCTTGACGTGCACACAAAGCATTTGCTTACACAATCCCATCTGCAATCCACGATGTCGTATGCACACGGCACATGGTATGTATGCATGATTTCACATAGCACCCAAGAACCGCTCCCTTTTTACCACAACTGGTGCATTTTAGCTTGCTGGCCCTTGCTACTTCCGACTCCAAATTCTTAGATCCTGGATTAATAAAGATTTCAAGACTGTCACTAAGCGCCGCTCTGATACCAACCTGTAACGACCCTGGCAGTCGGGGCCGGGTCGTCGGGTCGGGTTATCGGAGCTACGCAGCGGAACTCAGGATATTGACAGTCTTGACTCTTCCAGGATCCACGTCATCATATCTGTTGGGTTACCTGAACACATGCCAAAAATAGTTTCTGTCAACATAAAGTTGGTGAGGTCGTGTATTTTATAAAGTGAATGGCCAGTTCATTTATTTATAATTCTTTTATAATGTTCTTTTATAACATGCTTTACTATTCTAATTCTGGAGGGGAAAATATATTCTATTATACCAATTCGTTTAAATTATATCGATTATATACAGGATACCGTCCATGAGTTGGTACTGTAGAGCCTTGTTCCTGATCTTCCAGGCCTCTGACTTGTCGTCAGGCAGGGTTCCGGAAGATAGATAAGCCTTGATCGGAGTCATCCAGGATGTTCTTCCCGTTTGGACGACATTGACTTGTCGCAAGGGAACAGATGGTTTGTCCAGGACCTCGATGCGGACTTCTTTGGCCATGTGTTCAAAGACCGTATGACAAGAGTTTGAAATGGTCTTTTGTAACAGCTAGATACTTTACAAGAGCTGGTACATGAGTTCGACTTGTGCGACGACGTGCGCAGACCAGGGCGCTACCTGGTTTACGTCAGGTGCACGGATCAACTTGTGCATGCGCACCGTTGAACCACCCGCCAGTCGTTGAACACCGTATGTGTCATCGTGTGCGGACTAGGATGCCTCCTAGTCTTGCGCGTACCCGCTATGTATTAGACCATGCGCACAAGGTCAAAAATACAAAGGCGGCTCTCAAGCGGCTCGCGGCGTTGCGAGTGTGCGAAGAGCAAAGTGTGCCATCATAGCGCCACATTACACCCATCGCCCATGCCACGCGCGCGCGTGTTTGAGTGTGAGTTAAGGGTGCTTCTCTCTCTTTAGGGTCCCACTAGTGTTTGTCATCCCACCAATGTGGGACAAAACTTAATCCATTTTATCAATTACGCTAACTTATTACTTTTCCAAAAAGTTGATAAGTTAAATGAAATGTTTGGCAGAGTGACTTTTGGCTTCTACTTTTCAGTTTTTAAAGCATGGAAAAGTAGTTTTTGAAAAGTAAGAGAAGACTAAGAGGGTGTTTGGGATTGAGTTTGGAAATGCAAAAGTGCTTTTGGTCAAAAGTGCTTATTGGCTTATGACTTTTTGAAAAGGAGTTTTAAAACGATTACACGTTTCATCATATAGAGTTTTGGTTAAATAAACCTTTTCTAACACACCCGTTAGAAATAAACGATTACGAAAAGTGGTTATATGCATATATATACATACAGTTCCACACAAACGTTGATTTTGTTTTTGGTATTGATGACCTAAATTTGTGGGAGTGGTGCGACATTCTTGTAGAAAAAAATATGAACAAGAATAGGAGCATTAATTACTCCATATTTTGTGTTGGCCATTTCCAAAAGATGATCTTATCCCATTTGAATTATATACTATTATTATTATTATTATTATTTTTCTTAGTCAACGTAAAATCAAGAGATGGTTATTATTTGGACACCAAATATGATTGTATGAACACCTCTCACTCCAGTAGAATAGCATATCACCACTCCAGTCCCAAAAACACAAAAACCAAAAACCCCAAATTATAAACAACAAATACAGCACCTTTAATAATTAGAACAGTTAAAACTTACAATTTGGTTCCTTTAATTCCTCTAAATTAAAGGGTAAACCAAATTTTAATTTTGTGTGTGAAAATAATCTACAATTTGGGAATAGTTTTGACATAGACCCGGTTAGAGGTACTAAGTATTGGAACCAAGATTTGTTTGCAAAATACACTAATGGAGAGGAAGTTGAGGAAAGTGAAACTCGTCTACATTATGAACCGCCTAAAGTTGATAGTGATGGGGAGGTTATAATAGAACTTAATGGTCATTTTATGACAAAGAGTATTAAAGCACATCGCCTTCAACTTTATGGTTATTTTGTGGGGGACAATCTACCTTTCCAAGTTGTTAAAGAGAACCTTATTAAAATGTGGCATAAGTTTGGTGTTACTTCGATTATTAAAAAGAATGGTGGGTTTTACTTCTTTAAATTTGCATCGGATGAGGGGCTATTGCAAGTTTTAGAAAGGAACCCGTGGCTTGTTAAAAATGTTCCTTTGGTTCCAATTGTGGGAGCCGGATACGGTCTTGTCTAAACCGGACCCGACTACGGTGCCCATTTGGGTTACTTTAAAAGATTTGCCGCTTTGTCTCTGGAATGGGGGTAATATTGGGCAAATTGTTAGTTGTATTGGAAAGCCATTGATGTTGGATAAAGCTACTTATGATAGATGTGAAACAAAGAAGGGTCCTTTAACGTTTGCTAGAGTCTTGGTTGAAGCATCGGCATCAAAGGGACTCCCGGAGCGTGTTAAGGTACGGTTTCCTTCTCGTGATTGTATGCCGGGCAAAGTTGAATATTTGGAGTTTGGTTATAGATGGAAGCCACCATTATGTCACTTATGTGGGGTATTTGGGCATATGACTTCCTTCCATGAACCAAAACCAAATACTAAAAATGTTGAAGTTCAAAAAGATGGTTTAAAACATGATGGAAAAAATATCAATGAGCCTAGTAATGTTTCTACTCAAGATGTTTCAAAACAAAAAGATGAATTTATTGAAGTTAAAAGAAAGAAAAAGAAGCAATCGAAGCAAGGAAATGTTACATGGGCTCCGGTTGTAAAATCTGGGCAGAATTCAGGCCTAAATATAATGGATCCAGGCCCATCGTGTGGTAAAGAACAACCGGCTGGAACAGGGGTGTTTGTTGGGCCGAGGTTCAGCCCAAAACAGGTTTCAGCGCCTGTTAAGGCAGCAGCTTTGGGCCAAAATCAGCCGCAAACTGGGCCTCTCAGCAGCCCAATGATGGATAGTTTGGACTCTTTGGGTTTCAAAGACTCTAACCCTTTAATTGGGCCTGTTGTTGGGCCTGAAAAGGATCCTAAAATGAAAGCTAAAGTGGATGGTTCAAACCGATTCTATGCTCTAGTTGATGAAGATGAAGATGAGTGCTATGATGCGGATTTGGGAATTTGGGAACATGAAATTACTTTGGCGCATAAGTACTTCAATTCTAATACCCGACCGCCGGATGATGAATATGAAAAATGGTCTAAAGAGCTCAAGGCATACTTTAGGAGTTTAAAGAGGAATTCGCCACCAAAGGGCTCTCCAAAAAAGAATGTTGTGAGCGTTGTACAAGTGGATGGCAAGGAAGATGATAGTGATGATGTGGAGTCCGAGATGCATGAGTCGGCCCGATTCATGTGCTTGTCTTAGCATTGTTTCTTTTATTTTTCTTGTTTTTGTTTGATTTAGTTTGTTTGGTTGTTGGGCCGTGGGCCTTTGTTTGGTTTGCTTGTTGGGCTTAGAGCCGTGGTTGTTGGGCTCTTTGCCTTAGTTTGTAATCCCTTTATTTGAGTTATTAATAAATGTTTGCCGGGGTACCGTCCCCTTTTTCGAAAAAAAAACCCTCTTCACCCTGCCCTGCAGTAACAGAATCCTAACTGGAAGAAAGAATGGCTCCTGACAAACCCTAAACATCAATCCTTCCATCAACTCTTTTAGTCTTGTTCTAGAGCTTGATGAAGACGTGAGTGAAATGTCTAACCAGACTTCAACATGTTTAGGTCCATTAACATGTTGAACCCTGTGTTTGAAAAATGTTTTGGGGAGCTGTTGGTTAGATCTTATGTTATGGATGCTGTGGAAAGTAAGGGTAGGGATATGGAACTTGAGGAGTTTATGGCCTTCATTATTGATTGTTTTGATTCTGGGACCATAAAGAACTTAAGATTGGATAGTGGTAAGGGTATAACTAAGGTGGAAGATATTAGACTAAATAGGGATGGGAGAACTTCTGATCAGGAGGAAAAGACTTCTAATGAGAGCTTGTTCAAACCAGTGGCTTTGGATGATCATTTTGTTGAAACTCTGGTTGTGGCCTTTCACCAGCATTATCAGAGATTGTTCTGTGCAACTAAAGAGAATGAGGTTGAAGATCTCTTTGAATTTGATATGAACATCATTAAGGCATTGTCTAGATGGGTTTTTTTGTAAGGAAGGGCCTAATGAAATTAATGCTAAGGGGGATCCTGGAGTCAAAAGAAGGGTGAAATCTGAGGAAGGTGTGGAGGTTGAGGGTAAAAGGGTCAAGCAGGCCCCTGTAGAGAATAGTGTTAGTTTGACAACTCCTAAAAAGGAGTTTATGGTTACTACTGAGGGTAAAAGGATAATGAAAATCTTAAAATCTAAAAACAGGAGTATTAAGAAGAGGTTTGTATTTGACAAAGATGCTGCTGTTCCTGTCTTTCCAGTATTTAGGATGGGTGTGGCCTATGAGTCCATTGGGACTACTCCTGTTTCTGAAATGTCTGTTGATCAGATAATGAAGGAGATAAATGATTTGAAGAAAATGGGAGGGGTTAAGGAAGAGTCTGGAGGTTTTAAAACAGCTAGTGGGTTGATTTTTGATCCTTTAGATGACAAATCTGGGGCTGAGCAGGAGGTTGGGTTTCAGGGGTCTGAATATTCAGCTAAGGAAGCTAGAGAGTTGTTTAAAAAGAAGAAGATTAGGATGAAAGAGCTGGTGGTGGGACTGGGTAAGGCTAAGGAATTACAAGCTAAGAAAGAGCAGGAAGTGATAGACAAAGGCAAGGGGATTTTACAAGAGTCCTCAATCCTGGGGGCTGCTCCTCCTAAGATTGCTGTATTCAAGGCTTAGGCTACCACTCCTAAAGATTTGCTGAATGATACTATGTTGGAGACTAATATGCAGACAGAACAGGAGGGCACTGCAGGTAAGATTTCTTATGCTAAAGCTGTTAAAGGTGATAATGTCACATTGGTTAATAATCAAATTGTTTTCTGTCCCCCTGTCACTCTTGACAATGGGGAAAAAGTGGTTATGATAAAAAAGGAGTTTGTGGAAAAGGTTAAACAGATCTATTCTAATCATCTGTATGGGTATTTTGTGGGGGCTTTTTGTTCAATTGCTTGGGTTAGATTTAACTTGTTTAAAATGTGGAAGAAGTATGGGATTGAGGATATCTCTACTAATGGGAAGGGGTTGTTTTACTTTAAATTTTCTAAAAATGAGGGGATGTTAGATGCATTGAAAGCAGGTCCTTGGGTGGTTAATAATATTCCTTTAGTTTTGCACAAGTGGGAAGTGGGATCTGCTATTGTTAAGAATGAACCTGAGAGAGTTCCAGTGTGGGTCTTATTCAAGGAGGTGCCTCTAGAGTTATGGAATGTGCAGGGGTTATGTGAAGTTGCTAGCTGTGTTGGGAAGCCTCTGTTGTTTGATAACATCACAGTGGACAAATGTCTGAATTCTGATGTTAAAGCTGGATTTGCTAGAATTCTTGTTGAAATAGCTGCTGCTGATGCTCACCCTAATGTTGTCAGGGCTTTTTATCCAACAGAGGATGAGCATGAAGTCAAGGGGAAGGATGTTAGGGTGGCTGAAATTGTGGTTGAATATCAAAAGATTCCTACTAACTGTTCTTTTTGTAAGGTTTTTGGACATTCTTTTGCAGGTTGCAATAGCAGGGAGCTCACAGAAGAGGAGAAGCTTGCTAGAGAGAAAGCTGCTGCTTTAAAGAAGGAGGAGGCTAGTGGATCAGCTGGGAAGGGCAGCATTGATGAGGAAGGTTATCAAAAAGTGTGGAACAAAAGCATGGCAGCAAGGAACCAGGGTAAAGCATCTAACCAAGCTAGAAATGGGACTGGTAATGGGGCTTATGGAGGTGGTACTTTGAGGTAGAGGAATATGGGTATGAGAAATGAAGTTAAAGAGGCTAAGTTGCAGGAGAGGATTAAGAGCTTTAAAGTAAAGCAGGCCCAGATGGAGTATGAAGAAAATCAGAAGAAGGGAAGGAATGATGCTATGAAAGCTTCATCTTCTAAATCTGGGGAGAGGGTTAAACAGGGAAGTGGAAATGGGAATAATGATGGTAATATGGGTAATATGAGGGTGCAGAACAATAGTATTAAGGGCAAGAAGGTAGGTAGGGAAGAGTATGTTATGAAGATCAATAACAGTTTTAGTGTGCTAGAAGATATGGATGTGAATACTGATGCTGAAGTGTGTGGGAGGAATACTGATGAGATGCTGAATGCTCAGCACCTTTCTGGTGCTAAAAAGGGAGATAACATCACCTTGAAACCTTCTGCTAAACCAAACAACACCTTGAAACCTTCTTCTAAACCAAACAACATCTTGAAACCCCCCTCTAAGCCAAGCACTTCCACTGAGCCATCTTCTAAACCTATTCTCAAGCAGACCCCTAAGTCTGTTCTTAAGAATAATAAGCCCTTTGAACCTTCTGTCAAACCAGAACCAATCTCACATCCTGAACCCCCACCTGAACCTTTTTCTAAACCTAAGCCTGCTGTTGATGAATCAGCTGATTGTGTCAACCCTTCACCTTATTTTCCTGATGTCCTTAAAGCTGATCCAGTTCTAGAGGAATATATTAATGAGTTGACCCCAACTCAGCTGTATGATATTATGTTCTATGTTGATCAAAGAATTGTCCCCTCAAAGGAACAAGTTGCAGAATGGAATTTAGATCAAACACATCTGTTCTTTCTAATGTGCCAACATCATAACTTCCCTGAGGGGCTTGATTATGATGAGATAGAGAGTATTGAAGTAGAGAATGATTGTAATGAGGTATCTTCTGAAGATGATGAGACTGCTGTTTTTATGAAGCTGGATGGTCCTGGGGCTGGTGAGGGTGTGCAGGTATTGCATACTTCTCCTTCTTCTAGTTGTCCTCAATGAATACACAACACCTCAATTTGCTCTCGTGGAATGTGAGAGGTCTTATGAAACATTCCAACCAGGATCAGGTTATGAATATTTTGAATGAGAAAGGTATTGGTCTATGTTGTTTATTGGAGTCTCATGTGAAGGGTCAGAATTTGGGAAAAGTTTGTAGCAGGGTCTTAAATAAATGGGAATGGATATCAAATAGGGAATACTGTGCCAGTTGGGTTAGGATTATAGTTGCTTGGAAGCCCAACCTGGTCAATGTTGTGGTGGTAGAGTCAACTGCTCAGGTGATTCATTGCCTAGTTAAACCTTTGAATGGTACTCCTAGCTTCTTTTGCTCTTTTGTGTATGGCTTTGTGAGAGGCCACCAAAGGAAGATCCTGTGGCAAGATCTGAGAAAGTTTGGTAGTATTATTAAGAATGAGCCTTGGTTACTAGTGGGAGATTTTAATGTCATTCTTGATCCTAATGAGAGATCTATGGGCTCTTCTGATGTTACACCTTCAATGGCTGATTTTAGAGATTGCTGTCAAGATATTGGGATTGAGGATATTCCTGCAGCAGGGTTGAAATTTACTTGGAATAAGTCTCCTGGGAAGACAAATGGGTTGCTAAAGAAGCTGGACAGGATCATGTGTAATGGAGATTTCTTGAATGGTTTTCAGGGGTGTGAGGCATCTTTTTTGCCTTTTTATCATTCTGATCATGCACCAGCCTTGGTTTCTTTCAAAGGGCAGTCTAAGTGGAAGCCTAAACCTTTCAAGTTTATGAATCATCTAGCAGGTAAACCTCAATTTCTTCCTATTGTGGAGGCCTGCTGGAAAAGGAAGGTTAAGGGATGTGCTATGTTTTCTGTGGTCTCTAAACTCAAGGATTTGAAGAAGCCACTTAGAAGGCTGGGTAGATTGCAGGGGGATTTGATTGAAAAAGTCAAAGCTATTTCTAAAGAGTTGGGGAAGGCTCAGGAGGAAATGGTTGAGGACCCTCATAATCCTGAACTAAGGGATGTGGAAGCTAGTCTTGTCAATGGTCTAAAATAAGCCATGCTTGATGAGGAATTATTTTTGAAGCAAAGAGCTAAAGTGGAGTGGTTGAAGGCTGGAGATCAAAATACAGCTTATTTCCATAAGGTGATTAAAGGCAAACTGAGCAGGAGCAGGATATATTCTATTCTGGACAAAGATGGGGTATATCATGAAGGGGAGGGTGTAGTGATGTCTTTGTTAAACACTTTCAGGACTTTATGGGCAGTAATGTGGAAGTGGAGAGATTAAGAGATCCTGCTTCTCTATTCTCTACAAAGCTTACTAGGGAGATGGCTGATAATATGGTTAGGGAGGTTTCTAATGAAGAAATTAAGAAAGCTTTGTTTGATATTGATGTTGACAAAGCTCCTGGACCTGATGGTTTTTCCTCAAAGTTCTTTAAAGCTGCATGGCATATCATTGGTGAGGAGGTGTGCTGTGCTGTCAAGGAATTCTTTTATAATGGCAAGCTTTTGAATGAGGTCAATGCTACTATTGTATCTTTGGTTCCTAAATGCACAAATCCTAGAAGTGTCTCAGAATTCAGACCAATTGCATGTTGCAATGTGTTGTATAAGTGTATTACTAAGATCATTTGTGAGAGAATGAAGGGATCTTTGGATCATATAGTGGATGAGTGTCAGAGTGCCTTTATTCCTGGGAGGCAAATAAGTGACAATATTCTTTTATCCCAGGAATTGTTAAGGAATTATCACAGGAAGGTGAGGTCTCCTAGGGTGGCTTTAAAGATTGATCTACAGAAGGCTTATGATACAGTCAACCATGATTTTTTAGAAGCTTGCTTGAGGCACTTTGGGTTTCATCCTTGCATGATTAGTTGGATAATGACTTGTATTAGGTCTGCTGCTTACTCAATCAATGTCAATGGGGAGGTGTTTGGCTACTTCAAAGGCAGGAGAGGGCTGAGACAGGGAGATCCTATGTCCCCATACTTATTTACTATTGTCATGCAGGTGCTAAAGTTGATTTTTGACAGGAGGATTGCTGAAAGTGGAAGATTTACTTATCATTGGTCTTGTAAAGAGCTTAAACTAACTCATCTTTGTTTTGCAGATGACCTCTTGGTGTTTTCTCATGCTGATTCTGCTTCTGTTGGAGTGGTTAAAGAGGCTCTGGAGGAATTCAGTGTAGTGTCTGGTCTCATTCCTAATATGGGAAAGAGCACAATGTACTTTGGCAATGTCCCTGATATGGTTCAAGAGAGGTTAAAGGCTATTCTTCCATTCAGGATGGGTGTGCTGCCTGTCAGATACCTTGGGGTTCCCCTTCTTTCTAAAAGACTCTATTCTAAAGATTGTCTAGTTCTGGTGGAAAAAGTGAAGAAGAGGGTGGAGGATTGGAAGAACAAATCTTTGTCCTTTGCAGGCAGACTTCAGCTTATAAAGTCAGTTCTTTCCTCTCTTCAAATATACTGGGCTTCTGTCTTTTTACTGCCTAGTAATGTTATAGTGGATATAGAAAGGATTATGAATAGGTTCCTTTGGTCACAAACTGACTCTGCTAAGGGGAAGGTTAGGGTTGCCTGGGATTCTGTCTGTTTTCCTAAGAGTCAGGGGGGGTTGGGAATTAAATCATTAAGGGTACAAAACCAAGCCTTATTAGCTAGGCATGTGTGGAATTTAGTTAATGGTAAGGAAACTGTTTGGACAAAGTTGATACATACTTATAGGTTGAAGGGGTTAAGTTTTTGGGGTTTTTGGAAAAAGGAAGGGGCTTGTTGGAGTTGGAAAAGCATGTTAGACAACAGAGGGAATTTATGGCAACATTGTTTACATAGTATAGGGGATGGAAGGAACACATCTGTTTGGTATGACAATTGGTGTCCATTAAGTCCCCTGTGTTCCTTTATTTCACCTAGGGATATTCATAGAGGAGGTTTTTCCCTTACAACAACTGTTGCAGAGGTTATTGAGAATGGGCAGTGGAAATGGCCTATGGAGTGGAGGAGGAAGTTCCCTTGTCTTTTCCAATTAAATCCTCCTTTCATAGTTAATGGGAAGAATGATATTATATTTTGGAAGGCCAAACAGGAAACTCTGGTTAATTTTGAAACTAAAGTGGCCTTCCAGGATCTTTGTGTTCATAGGCCAGAGATCCCTTGGGCAAAGGTGGTGTGGTTTAGTCAAGCTATACCAAGGCATTCATTCATCCTTTGGCTTGCTTGTCAGCAAAGATTATTGACTCAAGATAGGTTGCTGAATTGGGATGTTAGGAATGATATGCTATGTCCTTTCTGTGGAGTGGTTAGGGACAGTCACCAACACTTATTTTTGACTGTTCTTACCCCTCTTTGGTTTGGAATAATCTCAAGGGCATGGCAGGTTTGGATGAGCTGCCAACAGGATTAGAGGAATGTGTAACAATCTTGTCAGGCTATCCTATGGGGAAATCTGCTAAGAGTGTTATTCAGAGATTAATGCTAGCTGCTATGGTATATTTTATTTGGCAGGAGAGGAATTTGAGGTTGTTTCAGCAGAAATCTAGGCCTGTGGAGGAGTTGTGCAATGTTATTAGAGAGATTGTCAGGCTAAGGTTGCTGGGGCTCAAGATTTATGCTATTCCTAACAGTATTCACCTCAACAAATTGTGGGGATTTAAGGTGGTATGGAAGGATCCTCTCAAACAGGTTGTTTAATATGTTTACTGTATTACTTCTTAATCTTTGTTGGGGGCTGGGGATGGACCTGTGGGTTGGGATTCTAGTTGTTTGCATGTGTCAACTCAGTAAGTTAAGGTTTGGTAATATGATAAGGAATATGATGAACAGGGATGGAGGGCTGGGTAATATGATTATGCAGTCTGTCAAGTATTGGGGTGGGGGGCATTTTGGGAATTTGGAAGATGTATGGAGTTCAGTTCAGCTTGGGGTAGTGATCTGGCCTCTGTGCCTTCCTTTAGCCTTCTTTGTGTGTGTGTTATGGTCTTTTGGCCAGAGAGTCTCTTTTATCCATAGGCTTGGCTCTATGAGTGGTGTTTTTGTTTGCATTCTTATGTTCCTGCTTCTTCTTCTTTTTATGGGAATAGGATATAAATGTCTTGGGATAAGACTGAAACTGGGAGCTATAAGGATGGATCAGGGCCATATTGATAGGTTCACCTTGTTTCTTGTGGTTTTTTCTATTTTTAGTACCAAATATGGCTCTGAAAACCTGATGATTGTTCTTATTCTAAACCTTTTCTTGTTTTTGAGTCTTGAGTCAGTCCACTCCTTTTGGAGTTGGGGTGGGGGGTATATTGGGAACCATGGAGTTTTGGATGACTGGAAATGGCCTTGGGTAGATCACACTAGAAGTAGTACCTTCCCTGTTATTATGATATGGTGTGTTTTTCATACACCTGTGTGGCTTCTTTTGTGTATAAACCATAGGAATTTAAGGAATTGCAGCCATATTAGTACTTCATCTACTTTATGGTTTGCTGTTACCCTAGCCTGGTGGAAGTTAGGATACAGTATGCAGGAGGTTTGCATTCAACCTGGAGAGATAAGGAGGAACTATGCCACTGTCCTTAGGACATTATTCCTCACCCCTATAAATTTTGCATTTTTTAGAACCTGGAAGTGGCATAGGAACCATATTCATCTGTGTGAGTTTTTTGGTGTATACAGCCTGCGTGAGTACTTTTTTGGGCATTTGCTCAAGGGGGGTGGGTCAATATGGGAACAAGGAGTTATAAGGAGACTTAAAATACGTTGGGTAGACATCTGGTTTCATTTCTTATTCTTTTCCTATGTTATTGTCTGTCTCTGGGTCAGGGTGGGTGGGATTCTTTTACACAGATGGGAAAGATCACTGACCAGAGAATTTGGTCCATCTTTGACACTCTGGTTCAGTTCTGCGTTTGTGAAGGGGTTTTTAGGATTTATAAAACACTGGGAGAGTGTTCAACTGGGAGATATAAGGATGGACTATGCTGCTGTTAGTAGGACATTATTTCTTTGCTTCTATTTTTATTTTCTAGATCTGCACAGCAGCATAGAAACCCAATGCATCACTTTGGTAATCTTTCTAAACCTTTTTTCTTGCTTTTGGTGTCTTGAGTCTTTTGAGTCAGTCCCACTTGGGACCTGTCCTGGGATGGTCATTATGGGTTGGGTTGGTGTGATAAGTAGAGGGGTGGCTGGAGTTGATACAGGCTTTAAAGATAGGTGGCAGCCATTAAATAAGGGTATAAGTTATACTAAGGAAAGGATTAACAGTGGGCAAGAAGGATTTGAATGCAGGGGTAGAATTGTCTTTATTGAAAAGAGTATGAAGAGCTGGTGGCAAGTTATTGTGTACAGGATATGGTTATTCTATATAATCTCAGGGGCTGGGATGGAGGTGATTGATTGGATCATAAGGAATGAATGGATGCTAATCTGGGGTAGAGGGTTATGGTTCTTCAGGCTGCTGCAAGTTCAGAAATGGTGCAGGTATGTGCCTTGTGGGTTGAGGTTTCTGAAGTACATAATGAGGGGGGGAATTAGTAGTGTGAAAGTGTCTAGTAAAGCCATTACACTGATGGAGGTTCTTAAAGATTACAGGCTTCTTTTACACTATCTAGTTTCAGTTTTGATTTATAATAAACTGTCTTTGAGCTTATTACTTTGTGATAGGCTTAAGGTCCCCTCTGTCATGATATGGTACATATGTGACATTATAGGGATAGTTCAACTTGGAAGTTTGATCTTCTGGATGTTTATGCTTAGAGTTTGTATGTTGAACTTTCTTACTATGATGGCAATTGAAAGCCTGGTTCAATTGCTTCTTCAAAACAACTTATGGTGGTTTTGGAGGATTACATATTGCCATGGAAGAGATTTTTTGATAGGGAGGTTAGTGTGTGAAGGATGGTGGTATGAGCTTGTTAGGATGGTTTTTAGATTGATGATGAGTATGTATAATGATGGAATGTTTAAGTATGGGGGGTGGAATTGCTTTGGTCATTTGGTTAAGTATAGGTTTGGGCCGAGTAATAGTATGAGAAGATATGGAACTCAAAAATTGGACATGTTTCAAAGGAGTTATGGGGTATTGGGTTGGATCATGGGAAAAGTCTGGAAGGTTTGGGCTGTTTGGAAGGGTAGTGAATGGAGTTTTGGGCCTGAGAGGTATTGGGTTAATAGATGTAAGTGGTGTTCTTTAGTGGGCCGGGTGCATATAAAGCGAATATTGAATGGCTTTTGGGGAGTTTGGATTGGATTTGTGAGAGGTATGGAGTTGGTTTTGGGCCGGATAAATCAAAGGAATTATAAATATCAGATGGGCTTGGGTTTTAAAAGGCTGGAACAAAAGAAACGAGTGAACTGGATTGGGCCGAAGAAGATTAAAGCTGCTTTGCTGGGCTGGAACAAAGGGAGCAAGTGGGCCGAGGATTGGGCTGTGGAGTATGCTTGTTTGTTTTTGGTTTATGTGGGTAGCCTTTGTTGGGCTTTTAATATTTTTGTTGGGCTTAGAACTTCTATTGCTAGATGGCCCGGTTGTTTAGGTTTAGTTTTATTTTTGTGCTTGTTTATTTCTTTTTGGGCTAACTTAAGATCTTGGGTCTATGTCCCGGGTCTTAGTTAGTCTTTGTCTTGTACTTCTTTTATATCAATAAATGTTTGCCGGGGTATTCCCCTTTTTCCAAAAAAAAAAACCCTAAACCCTAAACCCTAAACCCTAAACCCTACGGATTTTCATTTGCAAGAATTTTTTCTCTCTCTACTTTCTCTCTCTAAAAATTCTCTCTAAAATTCGTCTGATTCCTTCTTCCTCATGACCGCTAATCCATCAACTTTGGGAGAAATCCCACCAAATCCACCCCCTAAGCCTCCTATACCCCCTGATCCCGTTATATTTTCCCATCCGGTTGAGAATTGTATACCCTCTGCACCTACGAATCCTCATCAGTCGCCCACTCCATATGAACAACAACCAATCGATCGCCCTGGTAACCCTCCCACTCCAGATGTGCAATCTAACCCAACCCCTGAAGATCCGGATGCTGCTCTAGCTCGTATACGAGCAGAAAACCTAGCTCACGATGCTCTCTTGATGCGTGAAGCAGGTCACCCACCTTGTGGGTATAAACCCTCCAACCCTAAAGCAGCTGGTCTAAAAATTAAGGGCCTCCGTAGTAATAATCGCACCAAACCTGCTGTGAGGTATGGTCCCCTCCTGTCTGACTTACGTATAAGGGGCTTTGTTGAAGAAACAAAGCGTATCACAGCCAAAACAAAACAGGGGAGGTACAATTGTGCTTCGGTTATTGCGGAAAAGGTGAACAATTGTGCTAATGTACCAGAGGTGGATGAGGACAAGGGTTATACGGACTCTTCCATGGATGAAGATGCCCAAAGTGGTTCTGGAAAATCAGAGCAGAAAGATGAAGTTATGCTTGACCACCATACACCCAATCTGCCCTCTGGTGACCCCCTCCCCACAGGTATGAATTCAGCCTTGATTGAGCCTAGTTCGAATTATGTTGCTGTTGAGAATTATGTTACTGAAAATGTCTGGGAAAAGCAATTGCAATTGGGTATGACTTTTGCTGATAGGATTAAGGCTAACCGGGAAGAGAATGGTGAGAAACTTGAATTTATTCCTCCAGTAATTACACCGGAGGGTAAATGTCGGGTAGTCTTTACAAATGAAGATATGAAACTCTCGGCCAAAGCCTTCCCGTTGTACCTATATGGGTATTTCTTAGGCACCTCTATGGAGTTCAATAAAGTCAACCTTAGTTTGAAACGCCTTTGGAAGGCCTATGATGTTAGTGAAATTTCTAAGAACTCCGCAGGGTTCTTCTTTATTAAATTCAATAGTGAGTTGGGAATGAATGGGGTCCTTGAAAATGGCCCATGGTTGGTAAACAATATCCCAATTTTACTGAAAAAGTGGGAACCGGGGCTATGCCTCCAACAGGAAGATCTGAAAATTATTCCTCTTTGGGTTACGGTGCATGATGTGCCCATGGAACTTTGGACCAAAAGGGGTATGGGTATCATGTTTAGTGGTGTGGGTGAACCACTTTTATTGGAGAGGGTTACACAAGCTAGAGTGGCAAGCAAATCTGGTATAATGGGTTATGCTCGTGCTCTGGTGAATGCTAAGGTCGAGTTGAAACTCCCGAATGAAGTTGAGGTAGAGTATCCAAGTAAGCCAAATGGTGAGGTCCGAGTTGGCGTGCTTCAAGCCTCATACCAATGGAAGCCCCATTTATGTGATCATTGTAAGATTTTTGGACACTCAACGAAGCTGTGTAAAATCAGACCCAGAACTGAGGCCGAGTTAGCTGCAGCGGCTAAAAAATCGTCTACAGCAGCAGAGCCGAAGGGGACATGTAGTGAGCAAAACATGGCTGGAAATAATATAAGCAGGGGTAAAACAGTGGGTTCTGGAAAGATGGATAGTATTAGTGAGGCTGGAAATCTTGTAGATGATGCAGGTTATGTTCAGGTTGGTCGGAAGCAAAAACGTCCCCAACAGCAGAAGAAACAGGCCCCTGCTAAACAGCCTTTGGCTGGAAAAAATCAGCAGCCTGCTACAGTGAATAATACTGGGAATACAGTCCCTAATCCGGGTGGGAATGGGTTTCAGAAGGGTGAATCTAGTGGTTCTGGCAAAACAGGGTCGAGTTTCAATTTCGCTCGTGCCATTCAGGGTGCTAGTAACCAGAGAACGAGTAATGTGAAAGCGCATCAAAGTTCGACTATGCATCAACCTGTAGCATCGACAAATACTATAGTGAATCAACCTGAGGCTTCGGTAAAAGCTGGTAATTTTTGTAGCAACCGGTTTTCTGTTTTGGACCTTGAAGCATCGGCCAAAACAGGTAACTTGGTTGGGGACCCTATTGCTCTTTATCCGGATGACAGTGGCGTTGGGGAAGTTTGCACCCTGAACAAACAACAGGTTATTGATCCGGACCGAATCATCCCGAAGTGGCCAGAGCCTAAACCGTCTAATGGTATGGTGGAGACCATGCTAAACAATATCATTGAGTACTCGGACTCGGAATACTCCGAACAAGACTATGAACTCACTGAAGAACAACGACGTGCTATTCGGAGGGCCATAGTCAAGAATCGGTGTGTCAAATATGATGTAACGGTTAATTGGTCTCAAGGTGAATGGGACTACTTTCGGGATCAATGTGATATCCTTGGTTTAGACTCGGATTGTTTAATTGAAAATGTTGGAGAGGATCGTAGTGGCACGGCCCAATTTTTTGCTCGCCAAATGAAATCGGGTATGCCATTTGACCCGGTTGTTGCTCGTCCCACTCGTAAATAATTTTGGTTATGCCGAGATTATTCTGTGTGGTTCTTGGGCTGGGTGTTGTGATGTTTTTTCTGAATTTTGGTCCTAGTTTTTTCATTAAAAAGCTGCTGTTGTTTGGGTGTCTTTCGATCCTAGTATTCGGTAACAAAGCTGGGTTTGAGCCAATCTTCTCTTCTGGATCCACCTGGTTTTTCTCGGATTGTGAGTCTTGTATGGATGGCCTGGTGATTTGTTTCTGGAGCATGAGGGCGTTTTTTGGGCTGGTGTTTATCTCTGGCCATGTAGGCCTATGGTTGGTATCGTGGTTTGGGTCTGATATTGTTTTTTGGTTTTGTCTGGGCCGTGTGGTAAGCCCATGGTGTGGGTGTTATTATTTTGTTTTGGTCAGGCCCACCAGGTCCAAGCTTTTTGCTTTAGGGGCTGTCCTTAAGCCCAAACAACACCCGAAAGTCCAATGAGATACCCATTTTAGTTTGTTAATACTATTATTAGGCTTCCCCTATAAGGATAGGAGATTCCGAGTCCCGTGAATAACCCACTTAGGGTGTACAAAAGGCTATAAATTTATTTCCAAGAGTAAGAATTTCAGCCTTTATAATGTGTTGTTATGTATTTTAGGACCTACAACACCCGAAAGTCCAATGAGATACCCATTTTAGTTTGTTAATACTATTATTAGGCTTCCCCTATAAGGATAAGAGATTCCAAGTCCCGTGACTAACCCAATAAAGGTGTACAAAAGGCTATAAATTTATTTCCAAGAGTAAGAATTTCAGCCTTTATAAAGGGTTGTTTAGTATTCTAGGACCTACAGCACCCGAAAGTCCAATGAGATACCCATTTTAGTTTGTAAATACTATTATTAGGCTTCCCCTATAAGGATAGGAGATTACGAGTCCCGTGACTAACCCAATAAGGTTGTACAAAAGGCTATAAATTTATTTCCAAAAGTAAGAATTTCAGCCTTTATAAAGTGTAGTTCAGTATTCTAGGACCTACAACACCCGAAAGTCCAATGAGATACCCATTTTAGTTTGTTAATACTATTATTACGCTTCCCCTATAAGGATAAGAGATTCCAAGTCCCGTGACTAACCCAATAAGGGTGTACAAAAGCCTATAAATTTATTTCCAAGAGTAAGAATTTCAGCCTTTATAATGTGTTGTTCAGTATTCTAGGACCTACAGCACCCGAAAGTCCAATGCGATACCCATTTTAGTTTGTTAATATTATTATTAGGCTTCCCCTATAAGGATAGGAGATTCCGAGTCCCGTGATTAACCCACTAAGGGTGTACAAAACCCTATAAATTTATTTCCAAGAGTAAGAATTTCAGCCTTTATAACGTGTTGTTCTGTATTTTAGGACCTACAACACCCGAAAGTCCAATGAGATACACATTTTAGTTCGTTAATACTATTATTTGGCTTCCCCTATAAGGATAGGAGATTCCGAGTCCCGAGACTAACCCAATAAGGGTGTACAACAGGCAATAAATTTATTTCCAAGTGTAAGAATTTCACCCTTTATAAAGTGTAGTTCAGTATTCTAGGACCTACAACACCCGAAAGTCCAATGAGATACCCATTTTAGTTTGTTAATACTATTATTAGGCTTCCCCTATAAGGATAGGAGATTCCGAGTCCCGTGAATAACCCACTTAGGGTGTACAAAAGGCTGTAAATTTATTTCCAAGAGTAAGAATTTCAGCCTTTATAATGTGTTGTTCTGTATTTTAGGACCTACAACACCCGAAAGTCCAATGAGATACACATTTTAGTTCGTTAATACTATTATTTGGCTTCCCCTATAAGGATAGGAGATTCTGAGTCCCGAGACTAACCCAATAAAGGTGTACAACAGGCAATAAATTTATTTCCAAGTGTAAGAATTTCACCCTTTATAAAGTGTAGTTCAGTATTCTAGGACCTACAACACCTGAAAGTCCAATGAGATACCCATTTTAGTTTGTTAATACTATTATTAGGCTTCCCCTATAAGGATAGGAGATTCCGAGTCCCGTGAATAACCCACTTAGGGTGTACAAAAGGCTATAAATTTATTTCCAAGAGTATGAATTTCAGCCTTTATCATGTGTTGTTCTGTATTTTAGGACCTACAACACCCGAAAGTCCAATGAGATACCCATTTTAGTTTGTTAATACTATTATTAGGCTTCCCCAATAAGGATAAGAGATTCCAAGTCCCATGACTAACCCAATAAAGGTGTACAAAAGGCTATAAATTTATTTCCAAGAGTAAGAATTTCAGCCTTTATAAAAGGGTTGTTTAGTATTCTAGGACCTACTGCACCCGAAAGTCCAATGAGATACCCATTTTAGTTTGTTAATACTATTATTAGGTTTCCCCTATAAGGATAGGAGATTACGAGTCCCGTGACTAACCCAATAAGGTTGTACAAAAGGCTATAAATTTATTTCCAAAAGTAAGAATTTCAGCCTTTATAAAGTGTAGTTCAGTATTCTAGGACCTACAACACCCGAAAGTCCAATGAGATACCCATTTTAGTTTTTATATACTATTATTACGCTTCCCCTATAAGGATAAGAGATTCCAAGTCCCGTGACTAACCCAATAAGGGTGTACAAAAGCCTATAAATTTATTTCCAAGAGTAAGAATTTCAGCCTTTATAATGTGTTGTTCAGTATTCTAGGACCTACAGCACCCGAAAGTCCAATGCGATACCCATTTTAGTTTGTTAATATTATTATTAGGCTTCCCCTATAAGGATAGGAGATTCCGAGTCCCGTGATTAACCCACTAAGGGTGTACAAAACCCTATAAATTTATTTCCAAGAGTAAGAATTTCAGCCTTTATAACGTGTTGTTCTGTATTTTAGGACCTACAACACCCGAAAGTCCAATGAGATACACATTTTAGTTCGTTAATACTATTATTTGGCTTCCCCTATAAGGATAGGAGATTCCGAGTCCCGAGACTAACCCAATAAGGGTGTACAACAGGCAATAAATTTATTTCCAAGTGTAAGAATTTCACCCTTTATAAAGTGTAGTTCAGTATTCTAGGACCTACAACACCCGAAAGTCCAATGAGATACCCATTTTAGTTTGTTAATACTATTATTAGGCTTCCCCTATAAGGATAGGAGATTCCGAGTCCCGTGAATAACCCACTTAGGGTGTACAAAAGGCTGTAAATTTATTTCCAAGAGTAAGAATTTCAGCCTTTATAATGTGTTGTTCTGTATTTTAGGACCTACAACACCCGAAAGTCCAATGAGATACACATTTTAGTTCGTTAATACTATTATTTGGCTTCCCCTATAAGGATAGGAGATTCTGAGTCCCGAGACTAACCCAATAAAGGTGTACAACAGGCAATAAATTTATTTCCAAGTGTAAGAATTTCACCCTTTATAAAGTGTAGTTCAGTATTCTAGGACCTACAACACCTGAAAGTCCAATGAGATACCCATTTTAGTTTGTTAATACTATTATTAGGCTTCCCCTATAAGGATAGGAGATTCCGAGTCCCGTGAATAACCCACTTAGGGTGTACAAAAGGCTATAAATTTATTTCCAAGAGTATGAATTTCAGCCTTTATCATGTGTTGTTCTGTATTTTAGGACCTACAACACCCGAAAGTCCAATGAGATACCCATTTTAGTTTGTTAATACTATTATTAGGCTTCCCCAATAAGGATAAGAGATTCCAAGTCCCGTGACTAACCCAATAAAGGTGTACAAAAGGCTATAAATTTATTTCCAAGAGTAAGAATTTCAGCCTTTATAAAAGGGTTGTTTAGTATTCTAGGACCTACTGCACCCGAAAGTCCAATGAGATACCCATTTTAGTTTGTTAATACTATTATTAGGCTTCCCCTATAAGGATAGGAGATTACGAGTCCCGTGACTAACCCAATAAGGTTGTACAAAAGGCTATAAATTTATTTCCAAAAGTAAGAATTTCAGCCTTTATAAAGTGTAGTTCAGTATTCTAGGACCTACAACACCCGAAAGTCCAATGAGATACCCATTTTAGTTTTTATATACTATTATTACGCTTCCCCTATAAGGATAAGAGATTCCAAGTCCCGTGACTAACCCAATAAGGGTGTACAAAAGCCTATAAATTTATTTCCAAGAGTAAGAATTTCAGCCTTTATAATGTGTTGTTCAGTATTCTAGGACCTACAGCACCCGAAAGTCCAATGCGATACCCATTTTAGTTTGTTAATATTATTATTAGGCTTCCCCTATAAGGATAGGAGATTCCGAGTCCCGTGATTAACCCACTAAGGGTGTACAAAACCCTATAAATTTATTTCCAAGAGTAAGAATTTCAGCCTTTATAACGTGTTGTTCTGTATTTTAGGACCTACAACACCCGAAAGTCCAATGAGATACACATTTTAGTTCGTTAATACTATTATTTGGCTTCCCCTATAAGGATAGGAGATTCCGAGTCCCGAGACTAACCCAATAAGGGTGTACAACAGGCAATAAATTTATTTCCAAGTGTAAGAATTTCACCCTTTATAAAGTGTAGTTCAGTATTCTAGGACCTACAACACCCGAAAGTCCAATGAGATACCCATTTTAGTTTGTTAATACTATTATTAGGCTTCCCCTATAAGGATAGGAGATTCCGAGTCCCGTGAATAACCCACTTAGGGTGTACAAAAGGCTGTAAATTTATTTCCAAGAGTAAGAATTTCAGCCTTTATAATGTGTTGTTCTGTATTTTAGGACCTACAACACCCGAAAGTCCAATGAGATACACATTTTAGTTCGTTAATACTATTATTTGGCTTCCCCTATAAGGATAGGAGATTCTGAGTCCCGAGACTAACCCAATAAAGGTGTACAACAGGCAATAAATTTATTTCCAAGTGTAAGAATTTCACCCTTTATAAAGTGTAGTTCAGTATTCTAGGACCTACAACACCTGAAAGTCCAATGAGATACCCATTTTAGTTTGTTAATACTATTATTAGGCTTCCCCT
This sequence comes from Ambrosia artemisiifolia, assembly GCA_032199755.1. NCBI lineage: Eukaryota > Viridiplantae > Streptophyta > Magnoliopsida > Asterales > Asteraceae > Ambrosia > Ambrosia artemisiifolia. The sequence continues at coordinate 126,375 of CM063512.1, forward strand.
ATAAGGATAGGAGATTCCGAGTCCCGTGAATAACCCACTTAGGGTGTACAAAAGGCTATAAATTTATTTCCAAGAGTATGAATTTCAGCCTTTATCATGTGTTGTTCTGTATTTTAGGACCTACAACACCCGAAAGTCCAATGAGATACCCATTTTAGTTTGTTAATACTATTATTAGGCTTCCCCAATAAGGATAAGAGATTCCAAGTCCCGTGACTAACCCAATAAAGGTGTACAAAAGGCTATAAATTTATTTCCAAGAGTAAGAATTTCAGCCTTTATAAAAGGGTTGTTTAGTATTCTAGGACCTACTGCACCCGAAAGTCCAATGAGATACCCATTTTAGTTTGTTAATACTATTATTAGGCTTCCCCTATAAGGATAGGAGATTACGAGTCCCGTGACTAACCCAATAAGGTTGTACAAAAGGCTATAAATTTATTTCCAAAAGTAAGAATTTCAGCCTTTATAAAGTGTAGTTCAGTATTCTAGGACCTACAACACCCGAAAGTCCAATGAGATACCCATTTTAGTTTTTATATACTATTATTACGCTTCCCCTATAAGGATAAGAGATTCCAAGTCCCGTGACTAACCCAATAAGGGTGTACAAAAGCCTATAAATTTATTTCCAAGAGTAAGAATTTCAGCCTTTATAATGTGTTGTTCAGTATTCTAGGACCTACAGCACCCGAAAGTCCAATGAGATACCCATTTTAGTTTGTTAATACTATTATTAGGCTTCTCCTATAAGGATAGGAGATTCCGAGTCCCGTGACTAACCCACTAAGGGTGTACAAAAGCCTATAAATTTATTTCCAAGAGTAAGAATTTCAGCCTTTATAACGTGTTGTTCTGTATTTTAGGACCTACAACACCCGAAAGTCCAATGAGATACACATTTTAGTTCGTTAATACTATTATTTGGCTTCCCCTATAAGGATAGGAGATTCTGAGTCCCGAGACTAACCCAATAAGGTTGTACAATAGGCAATAAATTTATTTCCAAGTGTAAGAATTTCACCCTTTATAAAGTGTAGTTCAGTATTCTAGGACCTACAACACCCGAAAGTCCAATGAGATACCCATTTTAGTTTGTTAATACTATTATTAGGCTTCCCCTATAAGGATAGGAGATTCCGAGTCCCGTGAATAACCCACTTAGGGTGTACAAAAGGCTGTAAATTTATTTCCAAGAGTAAGAATTTCAGCCTTTATAATGTGTTGTTCTGTATTTTAGGACCTACAACACCCGAAAGTCCAATGAGATACACATTTTAGTTCGTTAATACTATTATTTGGCTTCCCCTATAAGGATAGGAGATTCTGAGTCCCGAGACTAACCCAATAAAGGTGTACAACAGGCAATAAATTTATTTCCAAGTGTAAGAATTTCACCCTTTATAAAGTGTAGTTCAGTATTCTAGGACCTACAACACCTGAAAGTCCAATGAGATACCCATTTTAGTTTGTTAATACTATTATTAGGCTTCCCCTATAAGGATAGGAGATTCCGAGTCCCGTGAATAACCCACTTAGGGTGTACAAAAGGCTATAAATTTATTTCCAAGAGTAAGAATTTCAGCCTTTATAATGTGTTGTTCTGTATTTTAGGACCTACAACACCCGAAAGTCCAATGAGATACCCATTTTAGTTTGTTAATACTATTATTAGGCTTCCCCAATAAGGATAAGAGATTCCAAGTCCCGTGACTAACCCAATAAAGGTGTACAAAAGGCTATAAATTTATTTCCAAGAGTAAGAATTTCAGCCTTTATAAAAGGGTTGTTTAGTATTCTAGGACCTACAGCACCCGAAAGTCCAATGAGATACCCATTTTAGTTTGTTAATACTATTATTAGGCTTCCCCTATAAGGATAGGAGATTACGAGTCCCGTGACTAACCCAATAAGGTTGTACAAAAGGCTATAAATTTATTTCCAAAAGTAAGAATTTCAGCCTTTATAAAGTGTAGTTCAGTATTCTAGGACCTACAACACCCGAAAGTCCAATGAGATACCCATGTTAGTTTGTTAATACTATTATTACGCTTCCCCTATAAGGATAAGAGATTCCAAGTCCCGTGACTAACCCAATAAGGGTGTACAAAAGCCTATAAATTTATTTCCAAGAGTAAGAATTTCAGCCTTTATAATGTGTTGTTCAGTATTTTAGGACCTACAGCACCCGAAAGTCCAATGAGATACCCATTTTAGTTTGTTAATACTATTATTAGGCTTCCCCTATAAGGATAGGAGATTCCGAGTCCCGTGACTAACCCACTAAGGGTGTACAAAAGCCTATAAATTTATTTCCAAGAGTAAGAATTTCAGCCTTTATAACGTGTTGTTCTGTATTTTAGGACCTACAACACCCGAAAGTCCAATGAGATACACATTTTAGTTCGTTAATACTATTATTTGGCTTCCCCTATAAGGATAGGAGATTCCGAGTCCCGAGACTAACCCAATAAGGGTGTACAACAGGCAATAAATTTATTTCCAAGTGTAAGAATTTCACCCTTTATAAAGTGTAGTTCAGTATTCTAGGACCTACAACACCCGAAAGTCCAATGAGATACCCATTTTAGTTTGTTAATACTATTATTAGGCTTCCCCTATAAGGATAGGAGATTCCGAGTCCCGTGAATAACCCACTTAGGGTGTACAAAAGGCTGTAAATTTATTTCCAAGAGTAAGAATTTCAGCCTTTATAATGTGTTGTTCTGTATTTTAGGACCTACAACACCCGAAAGTCCAATGAGATACACATTTTAGTTCGTTAATACTATTATTTGGCTTCCCCTATAAGGATAGGAGATTCTGAGTCCCGAGACTAACCCAATAAAGGTGTACAACAGGCAATAAATTTATTTCCAAGTGTAAGAATTTCACCCTTTATAAAGTGTAGTTCAGTATTCTAGGACCTACAACACCTGAAAGTCCAATGAGATACCCATTTTAGTTTGTTAATACTATTATTAGGCTTCCCCTATAAGGATAGGAGATTCCGAGTCCCGTGAATAACCCACTTAGGGTGTACAAAAGGCTATAAATTTATTTCCAAGAGTAAGAATTTCAGCCTTTATAATGTGTTGTTCTGTATTTTAGGACCTACAACACCCGAAAGTCCAATGAGATACCCATTTTAGTTTGTTAATACTATTATTAGGCTTCCCCAAAAAGGATAAGAGATTCCAAGTCCCGTGACTAACCCAATAAAGGTGTACAAAAGGCTATAAATTTATTTCCAAGAGTAAGAATTTCAGCCTTTATAAAAGGGTTGTTTAGTATTCTAGGACCTACAGCACCCGAAAGTCCAATGAGATACCCATTTTAGTTTGTTAATACTATTATTAGGCTTCCCCTATAAGGATAGGAGATTACGAGTCCCGTGACTAACCCAATAAGGTTGTACAAAAGGTTATAAATTTATTTCCAAAAGTAAGAATTTCAGCCTTTATAAAGTGTAGTTCAGTATTCTAGGACCTACAACACCCGAAAGTCCAATGAGATACCCATTTTAGTTTGTTAATACTATTATTACGCTTCCCCTATAAGGATAAGAGATTCCAAGTCCCGTGACTAACCCAATAAGGGTGTACAAAAGCCTATAAATTTATTTCCAAGAGTAAGAATTTCAGCCTTTATAATGTGTTGTTCAGTATTTTAGGACCTACAGCACCCGAAAGTCCAATGAGATACCCATTTTAGTTTGTTAATACTATTATTAGGCTTCCCCTATAAGGATAGGAGATTCCGAGTCCCGTGACTAACCCACTAAGGGTGTACAAAAGCCTATAAATTTATTTCCAAGAGTAAGAATTTCAGCCTTTATAACGTGTTGTTCTGTATTTTAGGACCTACAACACCTGAAAGTCCAATGAGATACACATTTTAGTTCGTTAATACTATTATTTGGCTTCCCCTATAAGGATAGGAGATTCCGAGTCCCGAGACTAACCCAATAAGGGTGTACAAAAGGCTGTAAATTTATTTCCAAGAGTAAGAATTTCAGCCTTTATAATGTGTTGTTCTGTATTTTAGGACCTACAACACCCGAAAGTCCAATGAGATACACATTTTAGTTCGTTAATACTATTATTTGGCTTCCCCTATAAGGATAGGAGATTCTGAGTCCCGAGACTAACCCAATAAAGGTGTACAACAGGCAATAAATTTATTTCCAAGTGTAAGAATTTCACCCTTTATAAAGTGTAGTTCAGTATTCTAGGACCTACAACACCTGAAAGTCCAATGAGATACCCATTTTAGTTTGTTAATACTATTATTAGGCTTCCCCTATAAGGATAGGAGATTCCGAGTCCCGTGAATAACCCACTTAGGGTGTACAAAAGGCTATAAATTTATTTCCAAGAGTAAGAATTTCAGCCTTTATAATGTGTTGTTCTGTATTTTAGGACCTACAACACCCGAAAGTCCAATGAGATACCCATTTTAGTTTGTTAATACTATTATTAGGCTTCCCCAATAAGGATAAGAGATTCCAAGTCCCGTGACTAACCCAATAAAGGTGTACAAAAGGCTATAAATTTATTTCCAAGAGTAAGAATTTCAGCCTTTATAAAAGGGTTGTTTAGTATTCTAGGACCTACAGCACCCGAAAGTCCAATGAGATACCCATTTTAGTTTGTTAATACTATTATTAGGCTTCCCCTATAAGGATAGGAGATTACGAGTCCCGTGACTAACCCAATAAGGTTGTACAAAAGGTTATAAATTTATTTCCAAAAGTAAGAATTTCAGCCTTTATAAAGTGTAGTTCAGTATTCTAGGACCTACAACACCCGAAAGTCCAATGAGATACCCATTTTAGTTTGTTAATACTATTATTACGCTTCCCCTATAAGGATAAGAGATTCCAAGTCCCGTGACTAACCCAATAAGGGTGTACAAAAGCCTATAAATTTATTTCCAAGAGTAAGAATTTCAGCCTTTATAAGGTGTTGTTCAGTATTTTAGGACCTACAGCACCCGAAAGTCCAATGAGATACCCATTTTAGTTTGTTAATACTATTATTAGGCTTCCCCTATAAGGATAGGAGATTCCGAGTCCCGTGACTAACCCACTAAGGGTGTACAAAAGCCTATAAATTTATTTCCAAGAGTAAGAATTTCAGCCTTTATAACGTGTTGTTCTGTATTTTAGGACCTACAACACCCGAAAGTCCAATGAGATACACATTTTAGTTCGTTAATACTATTATTTGGCTTCCCCTATAAGGATAGGAGATTCCGAGTCCCGAGACTAACCCAATAAGGGTGTACAACAGGCAATAAATTTATTTCCAAGTGTAAGAATTTCACCCTTTATAAAGTGTAGTTCAGTATTCTAGGACCTACAACAACCGAAAGTCCAATGAGATACCCATTTTAGTTTGTTAATACTATTATTAGGCTTCCCCTATAAGGATAGGAGATTCCGAGTCCCGTGAATAACCCACTTAGGGTGTACAAAAGGCTGTAAATTTATTTCCAAGAGTAAGAATTTCAGCCTTTATAATGTGTTGTTCTGTATTTTAGGACCTACAACACCCGAAAGTCCAATGAGATACACATTTTAGTTCATTAATACTATTATTTGGCTTCCCCTATAAGGATAGGAGATTCCGAGTCCCGAGACTAACCCAATAAGGGTGTACAACAGGCAATAAATTTATTTCCAAGTGTAAGAATTTCACCCTTTATAAAGTGTAGTTCAGTATTCTAGGACCTACAACACCCGAAAGTCCAATGAGATACCCATTTTAGTTTGTTAATACTATTATTAGGCTTCCCCTATAAGGATAGGAGATTCCGAGTCCCGTGAATAACCCACTTAGGGTGTACAAAAGGCTATAAATTTATTTCCAAGAGTAAGAATTTCAGCCTTTATAATGTGTTGTTCTGTATTTTAGGACCTACAACACCCGAAAGTCCAATGAGATACCCATTTTAGTTTGTTAATACTATTATTAGGCTCCCCAATAAGGATAAGAGATTCCAAGTCCCGTGACTAACCCAATAAAGGTGTACAAAAGGCTATAAATTTATTTCCAAGAGTAAGAATTTCAGCCTTTATAAAGGGTTGTTTAGTATTCTAGGACCTACAGCACCCGAGAGTCCAATGAGATACCCATTTTAGTTTGTTAATACTATTATTAGGCTTCCCCTATAAGGATAGGAGATTACGAGTCCCGTTACTAACCCAATAAGGTTGTACAAAAGGCTATAAATTTATTTCCAAAAGTAAGAATTTCAGCCTTTATAAAGTGTAGTTCAGTATTCTAGGACCTACAACACCCGAAAGTCCAATGAGATACCCATTTTAGTTTGTTAATACTATTATTACGCTTCCCCTATAAGGATAAGAGATTCCAAGTCCCGTGACTAACCCAATAAGGGTGTACAAAAGCCTATATATTTATTTCCAAGAGTAAGAATTTCAGCCTTTATAATGTGTTGTTCAGTATTCTAGGACCTACAGCACCCGAAAGTCCAATGAGATACCCATTTTTGTTTGTTAATACTATTATTAGGCTTCCCCTATAAGGATAGGAGATTCCGAGTCCCGTGACTAACCCACTAAGGGTGTACAAAAGCCTATAAATTTATTTCCAAGAGTAAGAATTTCAGCCTTTATAACGTGTTGTTCTGTATTTTAGGACCTACAACACCCGAAAGTCCAATGAGATACACATTTTAGTTCGTTAATACTATTATTTGGCTTCCCCTATAAGGATAGGAGATTCCGAGTCCCGAGACTAACCCAATAAGCGTGAACAACAGGCAATAAATTTATTTCCAAGTGTAAGAATTTCACCCTTTATAAAGTGTAGTTCAGTATTCTAGGACCTACAACACCCGAAAGTCCAATGATATACCCATTTTAGTTTGTTAATACTATTATTAGGCTTCCCCTATAAGGATAGGAGATTCCGAGTCCCGTGAATAACCCACTTAGGGTGTACAAAAGGCTATAAATTTATTTCCAAGAGTAAGAATTTCAGCCTTTATAATGTGTTGTTCTGTATTTTAGGACCTACAACACCCGAAAGTCCAATGAGATACCCATTTTAGTTTGTTAATACTATTATTAGGCTTCCCCTATAAGGATAGGAGATTACTAGTCCCGTGACTAAACCATTAAGGTTGTACAAAAGGCTATAAATTTATTTCCAAAAGTAAGAATTTCAGCCTTTATAAAGTGTAGTTCAGTATTCTAGGACCTACAACACCCGAAAGTCCAATGAGATACCCATTTTAGTTCGTTAATACTATTATTTGGCTTCCCCTATAAGGATAGGAGATTCCGAGTCCCATGACTAACCCAATAAGGGTGTACAAAAGGCTATAAATTTATTTCCAAGTGTAAGAATTTCACCCTTTATAAAGTGTAGTTCAGTATTCTAGGACCTACAATACCCGAAAGTCCAATGATATACCCATTTTAGTTTGTTAATACTATTATTAGGCTTCCCCTATAAGGATAGGAGATTCCGAGTCCCGTGAATAACCCACTTAGGGTGTACAAAAGGCTATAAATTTATTTCCAAGAGTAAGAATTTCAGCCTTTATAAAGGGTTGTTTAGTATTCTAGGACCTACAGCACCCGAAAGTCCAATGAGATACCCATTTTAGTTTGTTAATACTATTATTAGGCTTCCCCTATAAGGATAGGAGATTACTAGTCCCGTGACTAACCCATTAAGGTTGTACAAAAGGCTATAAATTTATTTCCAAAAGTAAGAATTTCAGCCTTTATAAAGTGTAGTTCAGTATTCTAGGACCTACAACACCCGAAAGTCCAATGAGATACCCATTTTAGTTCGTTAATACTATTATTTGGCTTCCCCTATAAGGATAGGAGATTCCGAGTCCCATGACTAACCCAATAAGGGTGTACAAAAGGCTATAAATTTATTTCCAAGAGTATGAATTTCAGCCTTATAATGTGTTGTTCAGTATTCTAGGACCTATAGCACCCGAAAGTTCAAAGAGATACCCATTTTAGTTTGTTAATACTCTTATTAGGCTTCCCCTATAAGGACAGGAGATTCCGAGTCCCGTGACTAACCGAATAAGGGTCTACAAAAGACCATAAATTTATTTTCAAGAGTAAGAATTTCAGCCTTTATAAAGTGTAGTTCAGTATTCTAGGACCTACAACACCCGAAAATCCAATGAGATACACATTTTAGTTCGTTAATACTATTATTTGGCTTCCCCTATAAGGATAGGAGATTCCGAGTCCCGTGACTAACCAAATAAGGGTGTACAAAAGGCTATAAATTTATTTCCAAAAGTAAGAATTTCAGCCTTTATAAAGTATAGTTCAGTATTCTAGGACCTACAACACCCGAAAGTCCAATGAGATACCCATTTTAGTTCGTTAAAACTATTAATTTGCTTCCCCTATAAGGATAGGAGATTCCGAGTCCCATGACTAACCCAATAAGGGTGTACAAAAGGCTATAAATTTATTTCAAAGAGTATGAATTTCAGCCTTATAAAGTGTTGTTCAGTATTCCAGGACCTATAGCACCCGAAAGTTCAATGAGATACCCATTTTAGTTTGTTAATACTATTATTACGCTTCCCCTATAAGGATAGGAGATTCCGAGTCCCGTGACTAACCCAATAAGGGTGTACAAAAGGCTATAAATTTATTTCCAAGTGTAAGAATTACAGCCTTTATAAAGTGTAGTTCAGTATTCTAGGACCTACAACACCCGAAAGTCCAATGAGATACCCATTTTAGTTCGTTAATACAATTATTTGGCTTCTCCTATAAGGTAGGAGATTCCGAGTCCCGTGACTAACCCAATAAGGGTGTACAACAGGCTATAAATTTATTTCCAAAAGTAAGAATTTCAGCCTTTATAAAGTATAGTTCCGTATTCTAGGACCTACAACACCCGAAAGTCCAATGAGATACCCATTTTAGTTCGTTAATACTATTATTTCGCTTCCCCTATAAGGATAGGAGATTCCGAGTCCCATGACTAACCCAATAAGGGTGTACAAAAGGCTATAAATTTATTCCCAAGAGTATGAATTTCAGCCTTATAAAGTGTTGTTCAGTATTATAGGACCTATAGCACCCGAAAGTTCAATGAGATACTCATTTTAGTTTGTTAATACTATTATTACGCTTCCCCTATAAGGATAGGAGATTCCGAGTCCCGTGACTAACCCAATAAGGGTGTACAAAAGGCTATAAATTTATTTCCAAGAGTATGAATTTCAGCCTTTATAAAGTATAGTTCAGTATTCTATGACCTACAACACCCGAAAGTCCAATGAGATACCCATTTTAGTTCGTTAATAATATTATTTCGCTTCCCCTATAAGGATAGGAGATTCCGAGTCCCATGACTAACCCAATAAGGGTGTACAAAAGGCTATAAATTTATTTCCAAGAGTATGAATTTCAGCCTTATAAAGTGTTGTTCTGTATTCCAGGACCTATAGCACCCGAAAGTTCAATGAGATACCCATTTTAGTTTGTTAATACTATTATTACGCTTCCCCTATAAGGATAGGAGATTCCGAGTCCCGTGACTAACCCAATAAGGGTGTACAAAAGGCTATAAATTTATTTCCAAGAGTAAGAATTACAGCCTTTATAAAGTGTAGTTCAGTATTCTAGGACCTACAACACCCGAAAGTCCAATGAGATGCCCATTTTAGTTCGTTAATACTATTATTTGGCTTCTCCTATAAGGTAGGAGATTCCGAGTCCCGTGACTAACCCAATAAGGGTGTACAACAGGCTATAAATTTATTTCCAAAAGTAAGAATTTCAGTCTTTATAAAGTATAGTTCAGTATTCTAGGACCTACAACACCCGAAAGTTCAATGAGATACCCATTTTAGTTCGTTAATACTATTATTTCGCTTCCCCTATAAGGATAGGAGATTCCGAGTCCCATGACTAACCCAATAAGGGTGTACAAAAGGCTATAAATTTATTTCCAAGAGTATGAATTTCAGCCTTATAAAGTGTTGTTCAGTATTCCAGGACCTATAGCACCCGAAAGTTCAATGAGATACCCATTTTAGTTTGTTAATACTATTATTACGCTTCCCCTATAAGGATAGGAGATTCCGAGTCCCGTGACTAACCCAATAAGGGTGTACAAAAGGCTATAAATTTATTTCCAAGAGTAAGAATTACAGCCTTTATAAAGTGTAGTTCAGTATTCTAGGACCTACAACACCCGAAAGTCCAATGAGATACCCATTTTAGTTCGTTAATACTATTATTTGGCTTCTCCTATAAGGTAGGAGATTCCGAGTCCCGTGACTAACCCAATAAGGGTGTACAACAGGCTATAAATTTATTTCCAAAAGTAAGAATTTCAGCCTTTATAAAGTATAGTTCCGTATTCTAGGACCTACAACACCCGAAAGTCCAATGAGATACACATTTTAGTTCGTTAATACTATTATTTCGCTTCCCCTATAAGGATAGGAGATTCCGAGTCCCATGACTAACCCAATAAGGGTGTACAAAAGGCTATAAATTTATTCCCAAGAGTATGAATTTCAGCCTTATAAAGTGTTGTTCAGTATTATAGGACCTATAGCACCCGAAAGTTCAATGAGATACTCATTTTAGTTTGTTAATACTATTATTACGCTTCCCCTATAAGGATAGGAGATTCCGAGTCCCGTGACTAACCCAATAAGGGTGTACAAAAGGCTATAAATTTATTTCCAAGAGTATGAATTTCAGCCTTTATAAAGTATAGTTCAGTATTCTATGACCTACAACACCCGAAAGTCCAATGAGATACCCATTTTAGTTCGTTAATAATATTATTTCGCTTCCCCTATAAGGATAGGAGATTCCGAGTCCCATGACTAACCCAATAAGGGTGTACAAAAGGCTATAAATTTATTTCCAAGAGTATGAATTTCAGCCTTATAAAGTGTTGTTCTGTATTCCAGGACCTATAGCACCCGAAAGTTCAATGAGATACCCATTTTAGTTTGTTAATACTATTATTACGCTTCCCCTATAAGGATAGGAGATTCCGAGTCCCGTGACTAACCCAATAAGGGTGTACAAAAGGCTATAAATTTATTTCCAAGAGTAAGAATTACAGCCTTTATAAAGTGTAGTTCAGTATTCTAGGACCTACAACACCCGAAAGTCCAATGAGATGCCCATTTTAGTTCGTTAATACTATTATTTGGCTTCTCCTATAAGGTAGGAGATTCCGAGTCCCGTGACTAACCCAATAAGGGTGTACAACAGGCTATAAATTTATTTCCAAAAGTAAGAATTTCAGTCTTTATAAAGTATAGTTCAGTATTCTAGGACCTACAACACCCGAAAGTTCAATGAGATACCCATTTTAGTTCGTTAATACTATTATTTCGCTTCCCCTATAAGGATAGGAGATTCCGAGTCCCATGACTAACCCAATAAGGGTGTACAAAAGGCTATAAATTTATTTCCAAGAGTATGAATTTCAGCCTTATAAAGTGTTGTTCAGTATTCTAGGACCTATAGCACCCGAAAGTTCAATGAGATACCCATTTTAGTTTGTTTATACTATTATTACGCTTCCCCTATAAGGATAGGAGATTCCTAGTCCCGTGACTAACCCAATAAGGGTGTACAAAAGGCTATAAATTTATTTCCAAGAGTATGAATTTCAGCCTTATAAAGTGTTGTTTAGTATTCCAGGACCTATAGCACCCGAAAGTTCAATGAGATACCCATTTTAGTTTGTTAATACTATTATTACGCTTCCCCTATAAGGATAGGAGATTCCGAGTCCCGTGACTAACCCACTAAGGGTGTACAAAAGCCTATAAATTTATTTCCAAGAGTAAGAATTTCAGCCTTTATAACGTGTTGTTCTGTATTTTAGGACCTACAACACCCGAAAGTCCAATGAGATACACATTTTAGTTCGTTAATACTATTATTTGGCTTCCCCTATAAGGATAGGAGATTCCGAGTCCCGAGACTAACCCAATAAGCGTGAACAACAGGCAATAAATTTATTTCCAAGTGTAAGAATTTCACCCTTTATAAAGTGTAGTTCAGTATTCTAGGACCTACAACACCCGAAAGTCCAATGATATACCCATTTTAGTTTGTTAATACTATTATTAGGCTTCCCCTATAAGGATAGGAGATTCCGAGTCCCGTGAATAACCCACTTAGGGTGTACAAAAGGCTATAAATTTATTTCCAAGAGTAAGAATTTCAGCCTTTATAATGTGTTGTTCTGTATTTTAGGACCTACAACACCCGAAAGTCCAATGAGATACCCATTTTAGTTTGTTAATACTATTATTAGGCTTCCCCTATAAGGATAGGAGATTACTAGTCCCGTGACTAACCCATTAAGGTTGTACAAAAGGCTATAAATTTATTTCCAAAAGTAAGAATTTCAGCCTTTATAAAGTGTAGTTCAGTATTCTAGGACCTACAACACCCGAAAGTCCAATGAGATACCCATTTTAGTTCGTTAATACTATTATTTGGCTTCCCCTATAAGGATAGGAGATTCCGAGTCCCATGACTAACCCAATAAGGGTGTACAAAAGGCTATAAATTTATTTCCAAGTGTAAGAATTTCACCCTTTATAAAGTGTAGTTCAGTATTCTAGGACCTACAATACCCGAAAGTCCAATGATATACCCATTTTAGTTTGTTAATACTATTATTAGGCTTCCCCTATAAGGATAGGAGATTCCGAGTCCCGTGAATAACCCACTTAGGGTGTACAAAAGGCTATAAATTTATTTCCAAGAGTAAGAATTTCAGCCTTTATAAAGGGTTGTTTAGTATTCTAGGACCTACAGCACCCGAAAGTCCAATGAGATACCCATTTTAGTTTGTTAATACTATTATTAGGCTTCCCCTATAAGGATAAGAGATTACTAGTCCCGTGACTAACCCATTAAGGTTGTACAAAAGGCTATAAATTTATTTCCAAAAGTAAGAATTTCAGCCTTTATAAAGTGTAGTTCAGTATTCTAGGACCTACAACACCCGAAAGTCCAATGAGATACCCATTTTAGTTCGTTAATACTATTATTTGGCTTCCCCTATAAGGATAGGAGATTCCGAGTCCCATGACTAACCCAATAAGGGTGTACAAAAGGCTATAAATTTATTTCCAAGAGTATGAATTTCAGCCTTATAATGTGTTGTTCAGTATTCTAGGACCTATAGCACCTGAAAGTTCAAAGAGATACCCATTTTAGTTTGTTAATACTATTATTAGGCTTCCCCTATAAGGACAGGAGATTCCGAGTCCCGTGACTAACCGAATAAGGGTCTACAAAAGACCATAAATTTATTTTCAAGAGTAAGAATTTCAGCCTTTATAAAGTGTAGTTCAGTATTCTAGGACCTACAACACCCGAAAATCCAATGAGATACACATTTTAGTTCGTTAATACTATTATTTGGCTTCCCCTATAAGGATAGGAGATTCCGAGTCCCGTGACTAACCAAATAAGGGTGTACAAAAGGCTATAAATTTATTTCCAAAAGTAAGAATTTCAGCCTTTATAAAGTATAGTTCAGTATTCTAGGACCTACAACACCCGAAAGTCCAATGAGATACCCATTTTAGTTCGTTAAAACTATTAATTTGCTTACCCTATAAGGATAGGAGATTCCGAGTCCCATGACTAACCCAATAAGGGTGTACAAAAGGCTATAAATTTATTTCAAAGAGTATGAATTTCAGCCTTATAAAGTGTTGTTCAGTATTCCAGGACCTATAGCACCCGAAAGTTCAATGAGATACCCATTTTAGTTTGTTAATACTATTATTACGCTTCCCCTATAAGGATAGGAGATTCCGAGTCCCGTGACTAACCCAATAAGGGTGTACAAAAGGCTATAAATTTATTTCCAAGAGTAAGAATTACAGCCTTTATAAAGTGTAGTTCAGTATTCTAGGACCTACAACACCCGAAAGTCCAATGAGATACCCATTTTAGTTCGTTAATACTATTATTTGGCTTCTCCTATAAGGTAGGAGATTCCGAGTCCCGTGACTAACCCAATAAGGGTGTACAACAGGCTATAAATTTATTTCCAAAAGTAAGAATTTCAGCCTTTATAAAGTATAGTTCCGTATTCTAGGACCTACAACACCCGAAAGTCCAATGAGATACCCATTTTAGTTCGTTAATACTATTATTTCGCTTCCCCTATAAGGATAGGAGATTCCGAGTCCCATGACTAACCCAATAAGGGTGTACAAAAGGCTATAAATTTATTCCCAAGAGTATGAATTTCAGCCTTATAAAGTGTTGTTCAGTATTATAGGACCTATAGCACCCGAAAGTTCAATGAGATACTCATTTTAGTTTGTTAATACTATTATTACGCTTCCCCTATAAGGATAGGAGATTCCGAGTCCCGTGACTAACCCAATAAGGGTGTACAAAAGGCTATAAATTTATTTCCAAGAGTATGAATTTCAGCCTTATAAAGTGTTGTTCAGTATTCCAGGACCTATAGCACCCGAAAGTTCAATGAGATACCCATTTTAGTTTGTTAATACTATTATTACGCTTCCCCTATAAGGATAGGAGATTCCGAGTCCCGTGACTAACCCAATAAGGGTGTACAAAAGGCTATAAATTTATTTCCAAGAGTAAGAATTACAGCCTTTATAAAGTGTAGTTCAGTATTCTAGGACCTACAACACCCGAAAGTCCAATGAGATACCCATTTAAGTTCGTTAATACTATTATTTGGCTTCTCCTATAAGGTAGGTGATTCCGAGTCCCGTGACTAACCCAATAAGGGTGTACAACAGGCTATAAATTTATTTCCAAAAGTAAGAATTTCAGCCTTTATAAAGTATAGTTCAGTATGCTAGGACCTACAACACCCGAAAGTCCAATGAGATACCCATTTTAGTTCGTTAATACTATTATTTCGCTTCCCCTATAAGGATAGGAGATTCCGAGTCCCATGACTAACCCAATAAGGGTGTACAAAAGGCTATAAATTTATTTCCAAGAGTATGAATTTCAGCCTTATAAAGTGTTGTTCAGTATTCCAGGACCTACAGCACCCGAAAGTTCAATGAGATACCCATTTTAGTTTGTTAATACTATTATTATGCTTCCCCTATAAGGATAGGAGATTCCGAGTCCCGTGACAAACCCAATAAGGGTGTACAAAAGGCTATAAATTTATTTCCAAGAGTAAGAATTACAGCCTTTATAAAGTGTAGTTCAGTATTCTAGCACCTACAACACCCGAAAGTCCAATGAGATACCCATTTTAGTTCGTTAATACTATTATTTGGCTTCTCCTATAAGGTAGGAGATTCTGAGTCCCGTGACTAACCCAATAAGGGTGTACAACTGTCACACCCTCAAATAACCACCTGCGGAGTTCTACCGCGAGGCGTGTGACATACCAGGATCCAAGTCAACGGTCACAATAAACGACGTCTAAATGTAAAAACATACGTAAATAAAAACCATGCATAAGATTTAAAATTCAACATTTAGTAGTGCGGAAGCATTAAAAGTTTACAAAAGTCATGCCGAAAATAAAACATAAGTTCCCAAGTTTAACATTTCCAAAACATGCCATGAGACCCTAGACGCGAGACGACTCCTGTGCGACTCCGTGCGCCTATCAGACAGCTGCTACCTTAGCGACCTGAGAAAACATGCTAAAAGAGTCAACATATAATGCTGGTGAGTTCACAGGTTTTGTTTAAACAGTTAAATAATCTTTTGCAAACCGTTTCCGTTTCGTGTTACCACTATGCTTGTGAGAACGCTAGCTAGGCGCAGAATAAGATACTCATACGGGTGAAACCATTGCTGACTAAGCCGTGTAATGACCCTTAGTTCCTATGGGCTACCGTCATCGCCGGTAGACCTTGTTTTATAGAGACAATATGCACCCGCACGGTCCTACCGTCGAGTGGGGTTTGTCAGTCCCCAATAGCGCTATCCATATTTCCCCGCCATATACCCATGTTAGTGGTTTCTAAGGGACTTTTCGATGAACCGCATAGTATGTTAAATAAGCCATAGTAAAATGTGATAAAGAGCCATGAGCCATAAAAGTAAATAAGTCATAAGTCATAAGAGTGTTTTAAGCATGTTTCTCCCCCGAAAACATAAATCGTAAAATGTGGGGCCGTGAACTCACCTTAGATTGCGTATACCGTTTATGAGCGAATCGCTTGTGTGATATGAGTAAACCGTTTGTAAGATATGATAGCCCCAACTAGTGGCGACCTATCATAAGATATGTGCTAAGTTAGACTAATAACCCACAGGGTTCATTAGTCCCTAAGTCCAGTCCATGACCATGATGTGTTTGAAAAACGTGTTTGACCGACAACCAGACTACGTAAGACAAGACTCGACATCCCATTGGTGACCCGACATTCCACATGTTCACCTCATACACAAACATACACAAAACATGCAACTCAGCACTTAACATGCGTTAAAGTTCAATGATTCTAACACATAGGTCAATTAACGTACGAATAAGTCCGAACACGTGTTACTATGTTACTAAGCATGTCACGGGGTTCCTATCATGTTCCTAGGTGTCAAATCGGGTTTCGGGATGTTAAAATACACTTATAACAGCATTACACGCGATTAGGGACTTAGCATGCAATTAGGAAAGTCAACACGTGATTAGGGATGGTCAACAGGCAATTAGCAGGGCTAATCGCCACCTATGTTAGGTGATTAGGGCTAATCACATGCATATCAGGCGATTATGGTCATGTGGTATGCAATTCAGGGCTTAACTAGTGATTAGGGTCACAATTGCATAACTTGCTAGCAATTAGGATCACAATTGCATGACTTGCTAGCAATTAGGTCACAATTGCATGACTTGCTAGCAATTAGGATCACAATTGCATGACTTGCTAGCAATTAGGTCACAATTGCATGACTTGCTAGCAATTAGGATCACAATTGCATGACTTGCTAGCAATTAGGTCACAATTGCATGACTTGCTAGCAATTAGGGAGCTAATCGCATGCAACATCACACGAGTAGCCCATACATCAGGCGATTATGCCCCTAATCGCCTGATACATAGGCAATTAGCAGGGCTAATCGCCTGCAGTGCAGCAATTGTGGTTTTTCGCGCGTTTAACCCTCCAAATCAGATCCGAAACGTGCGCAAACACCCAATAATCATTCTAACATATTAACAAACATATTTCAAGCAAAACCCCTAAGTTTTCATCATTCTAACAGTCCCGAATGCGAGCGTTTTCCCAAAATAGCAATTTAACATGAAAACATCACATCAACATGCAATAACTTGCCCTAAATAGCAAATATTCAGATCTAATCACATAATCACGTTGTCCGAAAGCATCCTACTGTTCTAACATCATCCTAGAGCAAACCCTAACATCAAGCAATCAACAACACACCTCATATCATCCTAAATCATCCAAAATCATTCAAACGGGTCAAAACATCAAGTATCCATAATACACGACCAAAACCATCCAAACTCCTAGGACATCATCATACTAACTTGTAACAGCTATAAACATCAAAATAACACAAAAACAATCATGATTAAATCCCAAAAACTCAATCTTTAATCACATACCACACATATAATACATGTAAAGGTGTGGGTTTGTTTAGAAATGGTTTTAAATGGATTTTCAAAGACAAAAACCTTTAAAAGTCAGGTCTGGACATTTAGGGAGTAAAACATAATCATTTAAAGGTTTGGGTTTGAAGAACACACCTTGTATTTGAGAGTAGATGATGGAATAAGCTTGGAAATGGTTGTTTGTGTGTAAAAATGGGTTCCAGAGGATGTTTGTGGGTTAAGATATGTTATGGGACGGCTAGGGTTGTGTAAATAATGTTTTGGAGGTCAAGGGTGGTATTTATAGGTGTTTTTAGTCGTCAAACATGTTGCAGGCGATTATGAAGTTGTATCAGGCGATTAGGGTGCTAATCGCCTGATGAAAGGTGCTAATCGCATGCAAAAACAGGCTAATCGCCTGAGATTACAAGCTACTCGCCACCTGGCACAAGCTACTCGCCTGGTAGCTTCAAGCTAATCACCTGACTGATCAGGCTAATCGCCTATCAGTCCAGGTGTTGTGTATTTGGCGCGTTAAACTCCGTTTTAACATATGTTAACACATTTTCACATACCGATAAGTCACATAATGATTATAAACACATAATGCATGAAAGTAAACACGTTCACACTCGTTCACCAATTCCCGGGACTCGAGACTTGTGTACGTTAAAACCCTAATGATGTGCGACTCGACTCAACCGACCTTGTTTTGTGTAACGTATGCACGACTCGCTAAGGTAGACTTTACTAAGTTTTCAAAAGTTAGTTACCGGAAGTTGCCGGGTGTCACATCATCCCCCTGTTAAAAGAATTTTCGTCCCGAAAATTTCCCGAAGTCGAAAAGAGGAGACAAAATAAGAAGAAAAATTTTCCGGGTCGTCACATCATCCCCCTGTTAAAAGGAATCTCGCCCCGAGATTCTTTTAGCCCCAACAGTGATGAGCGTCGACCTCTGTGTATGCCCAAGTAACGTTTCCCCAAGGAACAGCGAGTGAATAAGAGACAAGAGACTCCCGATCGAAGGCCTACTGGGGACTACCGTGATCGGTGTAACAACCCACTGGTACCGTCCAAGTAGCATCCCCAAAGAACCCTCATCGACCCCAAAGAATGAGAAGTAAAGACCAAACCCCAAGGAAACACCCAAGGACATGAACACACAACAATGCGAAAGAGTAAAACCAAGGCGTAACAAGAGATGAGAAAGAATACGTACGGGTAACAGTGTCTGGGTCCACCTGGTTCTCCCTAGCACCAATCACATAAGCATGAGCGCGAGTAACCCGACCACCTCCATCGTTGTCTCCATCCTTCCCTGCGTTCCCTGTGCCCCCTTGATTCAACTTTGGACAGCTGCGCTTAAAGTGCCCCGTCTCACCACAATGAAAGCAACCCTGGTTCCCCTGTGGAGCAGGGGTAGTAGTAGCAGCAGTCTGAGTCGTCCTGGAAAGGTTGACCCTACAATCCTTGGCAAGATGCCCCGTCCTCTGACAACGCTCACAGCGAAAACTCTCACAAGTACCATAATGATGAAACCCACAACGCCCGCACTTAGGGCTTTTCCCAGCATAGCCCCCTTGTTTCTGATCCGACGCTGACCCTGAAGCTTCAGTCTTCTTCGCCGCCGGTTGTTTCTGAACCACCGCTGAACTCTTATCCACACTATCCCACTTCCTCTTGTTCTCTGCCGGCGCCTTCACGGACGAACCCCTAGGAGGCAAGACACCCTCAGTAATCTTCAAGTTGGTCATCTTAGTCGCCGACCGCACAGCCTCTGACATAGTAGCGGGATCCCTAGCAGACACCAATCCAGCAATCTCTGGCACCAAACCCGCAAGGTACTGCTCTATCCTCCTGTACTCTGGTGTAGACAAACCTGGACACATCACTGCTAGCTCGTTGTGCCTGATAGTGTACTCCTCAACCTCAGAACCTACCATCTTAAGATTCCCATATTCCTGTTCCAACCTCTTAATCTCCTCACGCGGGCAGTACTCGTCCTTCAACCTACGCACAAAATCCGCCCAAGGCATGGCGTTGGCCTCCCCAAGACCAAGTGTCTGTGTGACGCTGTTCCACCACGTCAAGGCGGGTCCTACAAAAGTCCCCGAAGCAAACTTCACTCGATCCACCACTGGAGTCTCACATAAAGCAAACACCGACTCAGTCTTCTCTAACCACCGAAGTAACTCCACAGCCCCCTCCGTACCCTGGAAGCTGAGAGGCTGACAATCCTTAAACCGCTTGTAGGCAACACCTGCCGGAACCAGAGGAGCAGCAGCACCCATGAAAGTCTGCTGGGCAGCCTGAAAAGCAGCTAGCGCAACGCTCAACTGTTGCTGCATCATCTCATTGAGCTCGTCATACGTCAAGGTGATGTTACCACCACCTCTACCCCCACCAGTGCGTCCCCCAGTACGTCCTCCAGTGCGTCCTCCAGTGCGTCCTCCAGTGCGTCCCCCAGTACGTCCCGACATCTAAGAGAAAGACAAGAAGCAAACACTCAGACCCAACACCAAAGTTAAACCAAGAGAATACGAAAAGTCCAAGATCGGGTCCAAATGTGACCATAAATCCCAACACGAGATCCACCAAGTCTTCCATGCATTTCAACTTATGATTTCGTGTGCACCCGAAATGATAAATTGCTCTACATGGTCCTCAAGGCGTGCCCCGAGCTCGAACCTCAAGTCACTCGATACCCACATCTTAAAAAGACATAACCAACTCAAAAGACCAACACACAAGTTTCCTCGAGCGCAAACCCGAAGAAGAAGATAAAATGGAGCTAGGAATAACCAAGGATAAGGTAGGTAACGTGACACTGTGTGGTGAGGATACCGACACCCCGACAAAGTTAGTATGTTTACCAAAAGACACGACTCAAATGTATGTGACCGTCTAGTGTGTGAGACTCGGCTATAGTCTAGACTCTACATGCAGTCCTAGTTCACTATAACCATTGGCTCTGATACCAATCTGTCACACCCTCAAATAACCACCTGCGGAGTTCTACCGCGAGGCGTGTGACATACCAGGATCCAAGTCAACGGTCACAATAAACGACGTCTAAATGTAAAAACATACGTAAATAAAAACCATGCATAAGATTTAAAATTCAACATTTAGTAGTGCGGAAGCATTAAAAGTTTACAAAAGTCATGCCGAAAATAAAACATAAGTTCCCAAGTTTAACATTTCCAAAACATGCCATGAGACCCTAGACGCGAGACGACTCCTGTGCGACTCCGTGCGCCTATCAGACAGCTGCTACCTTAGCGACCTGAGAAAACATGCTAAAAGAGTCAACATATAATGCTGGTGAGTTCACAGGTTTTGTTTAAACAGTTAAATAATCTTTTGCAAACCGTTTCCGTTTCGTGTTACCACTATGCTTGTGAGAACGCTAGCTAGGCGCAGAATAAGATACTCATACGGGTGAAACCATTGCTGACTAAGCCGTGTAATGACCCTTAGTTCCTATGGGCTACCGTCATCGCCGGTAGACCTTGTTTTATAGAGACAATATGCACCCGCACGGTCCTACCGTCGAGTGGGGTTTGTCAGTCCCCAATAGCGCTATCCATATTTCCCCGCCATATACCCATGTTAGTGGTTTCTAAGGGACTTTTCGATGAACCGCATAGTATGTTAAATAAGCCATAGTAAAATGTGATAAAGAGCCATGAGCCATAAAAGTAAATAAGTCATAAGTCATAAGAGTGTTTTAAGCATGTTTCTCCCCCGAAAACATAAATCGTAAAATGTGGGGCCGTGAACTCACCTTAGATTGCGTATACCGTTTATGAGCGAATCGCTTGTGTGATATGAGTAAACCGTTTGTAAGATATGATAGCCCCAACTAGTGGCGACCTATCATAAGATATGTGCTAAGTTAGACTAATAACCCACAGGGTTCATTAGTCCCTAAGTCCAGTCCATGACCATGATGTGTTTGAAAAACGTGTTTGACCGACAACCAGACTACGTAAGACAAGACTCGACATCCCATTGGTGACCCGACATTCCACATGTTCACCTCATACACAAACATACACAAAACATGCAACTCAGCACTTAACATGCGTTAAAGTTCAATGATTCTAACACATAGGTCAATTAACGTACGAATAAGTCCGAACACGTGTTACTATGTTACTAAGCATGTCACGGGGTTCCTATCATGTTCCTAGGTGTCAAATCGGGTTTCGGGATGTTAAAATACACTTATAACAGCATTACACGCGATTAGGGACTTAGCATGCAATTAGGAAAGTCAACACGTGATTAGGGATGGTCAACAGGCAATTAGCAGGGCTAATCGCCACCTATGTTAGGTGATTAGGGCTAATCACATGCATATCAGGCGATTATGGTCATGTGGTATGCAATTCAGGGCTTAACTAGTGATTAGGGTCACAATTGCATAACTTGCTAGCAATTAGGATCACAATTGCATGACTTGCTAGCAATTAGGTCACAATTGCATGACTTGCTAGCAATTAGGATCACAATTGCATGACTTGCTAGCAATTAGGTCACAATTGCATGACTTGCTAGCAATTAGGATCACAATTGCATGACTTGCTAGCAATTAGGTCACAATTGCATGACTTGCTAGCAATTAGGGAGCTAATCGCATGCAACATCACACGAGTAGCCCATACATCAGGCGATTATGCCCCTAATCGCCTGATACATAGGCAATTAGCAGGGCTAATCGCCTGCAGTGCAGCAATTGTGGTTTTTCGCGCGTTTAACCCTCCAAATCAGATCCGAAACGTGCGCAAACACCCAATAATCATTCTAACATATTAACAAACATATTTCAAGCAAAACCCCTAAGTTTTCATCATTCTAACAGTCCCGAATGCGAGCGTTTTCCCAAAATAGCAATTTAACATGAAAACATCACATCAACATGCAATAACTTGCCCTAAATAGCAAATATTCAGATCTAATCACATAATCACGTTGTCCGAAAGCATCCTACTGTTCTAACATCATCCTAGAGCAAACCCTAACATCAAGCAATCAACAACACACCTCATATCATCCTAAATCATCCAAAATCATTCAAACGGGTCAAAACATCAAGTATCCATAATACACGACCAAAACCATCCAAACTCCTAGGACATCATCATACTAACTTGTAACAGCTATAAACATCAAAATAACACAAAAACAATCATGATTAAATCCCAAAAACTCAATCTTTAATCACATACCACACATATAATACATGTAAAGGTGTGGGTTTGTTTAGAAATGGTTTTAAATGGATTTTCAAAGACAAAAACCTTTAAAAGTCAGGTCTGGACATTTAGGGAGTAAAACATAATCATTTAAAGGTTTGGGTTTGAAGAACACACCTTGTATTTGAGAGTAGATGATGGAATAAGCTTGGAAATGGTTGTTTGTGTGTAAAAATGGGTTCCAGAGGATGTTTGTGGGTTAAGATATGTTATGGGACGGCTAGGGTTGTGTAAATAATGTTTTGGAGGTCAAGGGTGGTATTTATAGGTGTTTTTAGTCGTCAAACATGTTGCAGGCGATTATGAAGTTGTATCAGGCGATTAGGGTGCTAATCGCCTGATGAAAGGTGCTAATCGCATGCAAAAACAGGCTAATCGCCTGAGATTACAAGCTACTCGCCACCTGGCACAAGCTACTCGCCTGGTAGCTTCAAGCTAATCACCTGACTGATCAGGCTAATCGCCTATCAGTCCAGGTGTTGTGTATTTGGCGCGTTAAACTCCGTTTTAACATATGTTAACACATTTTCACATACCGATAAGTCACATAATGATTATAAACACATAATGCATGAAAGTAAACACGTTCACACTCGTTCACCAATTCCCGGGACTCGAGACTTGTGTACGTTAAAACCCTAATGATGTGCGACTCGACTCAACCGACCTTGTTTTGTGTAACGTATGCACGACTCGCTAAGGTAGACTTTACTAAGTTTTCAAAAGTTAATTACCGGAAGTTGCCGGGTGTCACAACAACAGGCTATAAATTTATTTCCAAAAGTAAGAATTTCAGCCTTTATAAAGTATAGTTCAGTATTTTAGGACCTACAACACCCGAAAGTCCAATGAGATACCCATTTTAGTTCGTCAATACTATTATTTCGCTTCCCCTATAAGGATAGGAGATTCCGAGTCCCATGACTAACCCAATAAGGGTGTACAAAAGGCTATAAATTTATTTCCAAGAGTATGAATTTCAGCCTTATAAAGTGTTGTTCAGTATTCTAGGACCTATAGCACCCGAAAGTTCAATGAGATACCCATTTTAGTTTGTTAATACTATTATTACGCTTCCCCTATAAGGATAGGAGATTCCGAGTCCCGTGACTAACCCAATAAGGGTGTACAAAAGGCTATAAATTTATTTCCAAGAGTATGAATTTCAGCCTTTATAAAGTATAGTTCAGTATTCTAGGACCTACAACACCCGAAAGTCCAATGAGATACCCATTTTAGTTCGTTAATACTATTATTTCGCTTCCCCTATAAGGATAGGAGATTCCGAGTCCCATGACTAACCCAATAAGGGTGTACAAAAGGCTATAAATTTATTTCCAAGAGTATGAATTTCAGCCTTATAAAGTGTTGTTCAGTATTCCAGGACCTATAGCACCCGAAAGTTCAATGAGATACCCATTTTAGTTTGTTAATACTATTATTACGCTTCCCCTATAAGGATAGGAGATTCCGAGTCCCGTGACTAACCCAATAAGGGTGTACAAAAGGCTATAAATTTATTTCCAAGAGTAAGAATTACAGCCTTTATAAAGTGTAGTTCAGTATTCTAGGACCTACAACACCCGAAAGTCCAATGAGATACCCATTTTAGTTCGTTAATACTATTATTTGTCTTCTCCTATAAGGTAGGAGATTCCGAGTTCCGTGACTAACCCAATAAGGGTGTACAACAGGCTATAAATTTATTTCCAAAAGTAAGAATTTCAGCCTTTATAAAGTGTAGTTCAGTATTCTAGGACCTACAACACACGAAAGTCCAATGAGATACCCATTTTAGTTCGTTAATACTATTATTTGGCTTCCCCTATAAGGATAGGAGATTCCGAGTCCCGTGACTAACCCAATAAGGGTGTACAACAGGCTATAAATTTATTTCCAAAAGTAAGAATTTCAGCCTTTATAAAGTATAGTTCAGTATTCTAGGAGCTACAACACCCGAAAGTCCAATGAGATACCCATTTTAGTTCGTTAATTCTATTATTTTGCTTCCCCTATAAGGATAGGAGATTCCGAGTCCCATGACTAACCCAATAAGGGTGTACAAAAGGCTATAAATTTATTTCCAAGAGTATGAATTTCAGCCTTATAAAGTGTTGTTCAGTATTCTAGGACCTATAGCACCCGAAAGTTCAATGAGATACCCATTTTAGTTTGTTAATACTATTATTACGCTTCCCCTATAAGGATAGGAGATTCCGAGTCCCGTGACTAACCCAATAAGGGTGTACAAAAGGCTATAAATTTATTTCCAAGAGTATGAATTTCAGCCTTTATAAAGTATAGTTCAGTATTCTAGGACCTACAACACCCGAAAGTCCAATGAGATACCCATTTTAGTTCGTTTATACTATTATTTCGCTTCCCCTATAAGGATAGGAGATTCCGAGTCCCATGACTAACCCAATAAGGGTGTACAAAAGGCTATAAATTTATTTCCAAGAGTATGAATTTCAGCCTTATAAAGTGTTGTTCAGTATTCCAGGGCCTATAGCACCCGAAAGTTCAATGAGATACCCATTTTAGTTTGTTAATACTATTATTACGCTTCCCCTATAAGGATAGGAGATTCCGAGTCCCGTGACTAACCCAATAAGGGTGTACAAAAGGCTATAAATTTATTTCCAAGAGTAAGAATTACAGCCTTTATAAAGTGTAGTTCAGTATTCTAGGACCTACAACACCCGAAAGTCCAATGAGATACCCATTTTAGTTCGCTAATACTATTATTTGGCTTCTCCTATAAGGTAGGAGATTCCGAGTCCCGTGACTAACCCAATAAGGGTGTACAACAGGCTATAAATTTATTTCCAAAAGTAAGAATTTCAGCCTTTATAAAGTATAGCTCAGTATTCTAGGACCTACAACACCCGAAAGTCCAATGAGATACCCATTTTAGTTCGTTAATACTATTATTTCGCTTCCCCTATAAGGATAGGAGATTCCGAGTCCCATGACTAACCCAATAAGGGTGTACAAAAGGCTATAAATTTATTTCCAAGAGTATGAATTTCAGCCTTATAAAGTGTTGTTCAGTATTCTAGGACCTATAGCACCCGAAAGTTCAATGAAATACCCATTTTAGTTTGTTAATACTATTATTACGCTTCCCCTATAAGGATAGGAGATTCCAAGTCCCGTGACTAACCCAATAAGGGTGTACAAAAGGCTATAAATTTATTTCCAAGAGTATGAATTTCAGCCTTATAAAGTGTTGTTCAGTATTCCAGGACCTATAGCACCCGAAAGTTCAATGAGATACCCATTTTAGTTTGTTAATACTATTATTACGCTTCCCCTATAAGGATAGGAGATTCCGAGTCCCGTGACTAACCCAATAAGGGTGTACAAAAGGCTATAAATTTATTTCCAAGAGTAAGAATTACAGCCTTTATAAAGTGTAGTTCAGTATTCTAGGACCTACAACACCCGAAAGTCCAATGAGATACCCATTTTAGTTCGTTAATACTATTATTTGGCTTCTCCTATAAGGTAGGAGATTCCGAGTCCCGTGACTAACCCAATAAGGGTGTACAACAGGCTATAAATTTATTTCCAAAAGTAAGAATTTCAGCCTTTATAAAGTATAGTTCAGTATTCTAGGACCTACAACACCCAAAAGTCCAATGAGATACCCATTTTAGTTCGTTAATACTATTATTTCGCTTCCCCTATAAGGATAGGAGATTCCGAGTCCCATGACTAACCCAATAAGGGTGTACAAAAGGCTATAAATTTATTTCCAAGAGTAAGAATTACAGCCTTTATAAAGTGTAGTTCAGTATTCTAGGACCTACAACACCCGAAAGTCCAATGAGATACCCATTTTAGTTCGTTAATACTATTATTTGGCTTCTCCTATAAGGTAGGAGATTCCGAGTCCCGTGACTAACCCAATAAGGGTGTACAACAGGCTATAAATTTATTTCCAAAAGTAAGAATTTCAGCCTTTATAAAGTATAGTTCAGTATTCTAGGACCTACAACACCCAAAAGTCCAATGAGATACCCATTTTAGTTCGTTAATACTATTATTTCGCTTCCCCTATAAGGATAGGAGATTCCGAGTCCCATGACTAACCCAATAAGGGTGTACAAAAGGCTATAAATTTATTTCCAAGAGTATGAATTTCAGCCTTATAAAGTGTTGTTCAGTATTCTAGGACCTATAGCACCCGAAAGTTCAATGAGATACCCATTTTAGTTTGTTAATACTATTATTACGCTTCCCCTATAAGGATAGGAGATTCCGAGTCCCGTGACTAACCCAATAAGGGTGTACAAAAGGCTATAAATTTATTTCCAAGAGTATGAATTTCAGCCTTATAAAGTGTTGTTCAGTATTCCAGGACCTATAGCACCCGAAAGTTCAATGAGATACCCATTTTAGTTTGTTAATACTATTATTACGCTTCCCCTATAAGGATAGGAGATTCCGAGTCCCGTGACTAACCCAATAAGGGTGTACAAAAGGCTATAAATTTATTTCCAAGAGTAAGAATTACAGCCTTTATAAGGTGTAGTTCAGTATTCTAGGACCTACAACACCCGAAAGTCCAATGAGATACCCATTTTAGTTCGTTAATACTATTATTTGGCTTCTCCTATAAGGTAGGAGATTCCGAGTCCCGTGACTAACCCAATAAGGGTGTACAACAGGCTATAAATTTATTTCCAAAAGTAAGAATTTCAGCCTTTATAAAGTATAGTTCAGTATTCTAGGACCTAAAACACCCTAAAGTCCAATGAGATACCCATTTTAGTTCGTTAATACTATTATTTGGCTTCTCCTATAAGGTAGGAGATTCCGAGTCCCGTGACTAACCCAATAAGGGTGTACAACAGGCTATAAATTTATTTCCAAAAGTAAGAATTTCAGCCTTTATAAAGTATAGTTCAGTATTCTAGGACCTACAACACCCAAAAGTCCAATGAGATACCCATTTTAGTTCGTTAATACTATTATTTCGCTTCCCCTATAAGGATAGGAGATTCCGAGTCCCATGACTAACCCAATAAGGGTGTACAAAAGGCTATAAATTTATTTCCAAGAGTATGAATTTCAGCCTTATAAAGTGTTGTTCAGTATTCTAGGACCTATAGCACCCGAAAGTTCAATGAGATACCCATTTTAGTTTGTTAATACTATTATTACGCTTCCCCTATAAGGATAGGAGATTCCGAGTCCCGTGACTAACCCAATAAGGGTGTACAAAAGGCTATAAATTTATTTCCAAGAGTATGAATTTCAGCCTTATAAAGTGTTGTTCAGTATTCCAGGACCTATAGCACCCGAAAGTTCAATGAGATACCCATTTTAGTTTGTTAATACTATTATTACGCTTCCCCTATAAGGATAGGAGATTCCGAGTCCCGTGACTAACCCAATAAGGGTGTACAAAACGCTATAAATTTATTTCCAAGAGTAAGAATTACAGCCTTTATAAGGTGTAGTTCAGTATTCTAGGACCTACAACACCCGAAAGTCCAATGAGATACCCATTTTAGTTCGTTAATACTATTATTTGGCTTCTCCTATAAGGTAGGAGATTCCGAGTCCCGTGACTAACCCAATAAGGGTGTACAACAGGCTATAAATTTATTTCCAAAAGTAAGAATTTCAGCCTTTATAAAGTATAGTTCAGTATTCTAGGACCTAAAACACCCTAAAGTCCAATGAGATACCCATTTTAGTTCGTTAATACTATTATTTGGCTTCTCCTATAAGGTAGGAGATTCCGAGTCCCGTGACTAACCCAATAAGGGTGTACAACAGGCTATAAATTTATTTCCAAAAGTAAGAATTTCAGCCTTTATAAAGTATAGCTCAGTATTCTAGGACCTACAACACCCGAAAGTCCAATGAGATACCCATTTTAGTTCGTTAATACTATTATTTCGCTTCCCCTATAAGGATAGGAGATTCCGAGTCCCATGACTAACCCAATAAGGGTGTACAAAAGGCTATAAATTTATTTCCAAGAGTATGAATTTCAGCCTTATAAAGTGTTGTTCAGTATTCTAGGACCTATAGCACCCGAAAGTTCAATGAGATACCCATTTTAGTTTGTTAATACTATTATTACGCTTCCCCTATAAGGATAGGAGATTCCAAGTCCCGTGACTAACCCAATAAGGGTGTACAAAAGGCTATAAATTTATTTCCAAGAGTATGAATTTCAGCCTTATAAAGTGTTGTTCAGTATTCCAGGACCTATAGCACCCGAAAGTTCAATGAGATACCCATTTTAGTTTGTTAATACTATTATTACGCTTCCCCTATAAGGATAGGAGATTCCGAGTTCCGTGACTAACCCAATAAGGGTGTACAAAAGGCTATAAATTTATTTCCAAGAGTTAGAATTTCAGCCTTTATAAGGTGTAGTTCAGTATTCTAGGACCTACAACACCCGAAAGTCCAATGAGATACCCATTTTAGTTCTTTAATACTATTATTTGGCTTCTCCTATAAGGTAGGAGATTCCGAGTCCCGTGACTAACCCAATAAGGGTGTACAACAGGCTATAAATTTATTTCCAAAAGTAAGAATTTCAGCCTTTATAAAGTATAGTTCAGTATTCTAGGACCTAAAACACCCTAAAGTCCAATGAGATACCTATTTTAGTTCGTTAATACTATTATTTCGCTTCCCCTATAAGGATAGGAGATTCCGAGTCCCATGACTAACCCAATAAGGGTGTACAAAAGGCTATAAATTTATTTCCAAGAGTATGAATTTCAGCCTTATAAAGTGCTGTTCAGTATTCTAGGACCTATAGCACCCGAAAGTTCAATGAGATACCCATTTTAGTTTGTTAATACTATTATTACGCTTCCCCTATAAGGATAGGAGATTCCGAGTCCCGTGACTAACCCAATAAGGGTGTACAAAAGGCTATAAATTTATTTCCAAGAGTATGAATTTCAGCCTTATAAAGTATAGTTCAGTATTCTAGGACCTACAACACCCTAAAGTCCAATGAGATACCTATTTTAGTTCGTTAATACTATTATTTCGCTTCCCCTATAAGGATAGGAGATTCCGAGTCCCATGACTAACCCAATAAGGGTGTACAAAAGGCTATAAATTTATTTCCAAGAGTACGAATTACAGCCTTTATAAGGTGTAGTTCAGTATTCTAGGACCTACAACACCCGAAAGTCCAATGAGATACCCATTTTAGTTCGTTAATACTATTATTTGGCTTCTAATATAAGGTAGGAGATTCCGAGTCCCGTGACTAACCCAATAAGGGTGTACAACAGGCTATAAATTTATTTCCAAAAGTAAGAATTTCAGCCTTTATAAAGTATAGCTCAGTATTCTAGGACCTACAACACCCGAAAGTCCAATGAGATACCCATTTTAGTTCGTTAATACTATTATTTCGCTTCCCCTATAAGGATAGGAGATTCCGAGTCCCATGACTAACCCAATAAGGGTGTACAAAAGGCTATAAATTTATTTCTAAGAGTATGAATTTCAGCCTTATAAAGTGTTGTTCAGTATTCTAGGACCTATAGCACCCGAAAGTTCAATGAGATACCCATTTTAGTTTGTTAATACTATTATTACGCTTCCCCTATAAGGATAGGAGATTCCAAGTCCCGTGACTAACCCAATAAGGGTGTACAAAAGGCTATAAATTTATTTCCAAGAGTATGAATTTCAGCCTTATAAAGTGTTGTTCAGTATTCCAGGACCTATAGCACCCGAAAGTTCAATGAGATACCCATTTTAGTTTGTTAATACTATTATTACGCTTCCCCTATAAGGATAGGGGATTCCGAGTTCCGTGACTAACCCAATAAGGGTGTACAAAAGGCTATAAATTTATTTCCAAGAGTAAGAATTACAGCCTTTATAAAGTGTAGTTCAGTATTCTAGGACCTACAACACCCGAAAGTCCAATGAGATACCCATTTTAGTTCGTTAATACTATTATTTGGCTTCTCCTATAAGGTAGGAGATTCCGAGTCCCGTGACTAACCCAATAAGGGTGTACAACAGGCTATAAATTTATTTCCAAAAGTAAGAATTTCAGCCTTTATAAAGTGTAGTTCAGTATTCTAGGACCTACAACACACGAAAGTCCAATGAGATACCCATTTTAGTTCGTTAATACTATTGTAGGATTGACACTCGGGTCAACCGACAATCACGAGCTTGCTTGTTTGGAGTGCGGAATCCTCCAAACAGGTCTAAATGATCAAAACGATATTGAAACAATGATTACGAGATGACAACACACACATAAGCTAGTCAAAAGATTGATTCGATTACTAAAAACAGAGCGCGGGTGTTTATAGACACGAAACAAATCTCTCAGACCTTGGGAAGGGTGTTTGGGGGCTGTGTGATGTGACTACTGCTGATTAGGGCAATCATTAGGAGCTTATATAGTCCCACAACTCGTGTGCACCACGTCAGGCGACTAGGTGGGCTAGTCACGTGTAAAACAGGCGAGTAGGCCCTACTCACCCATAAAACACACGACTAGCAAGCAAAAACACATGACTAGCATGAAAACAGGCGACTAGCAGAGCTAGTCACCCCATATGTTTTCCTAGTCATGCCATATGTTTTCCTAGTCGCCCCGAAGCTCCTTCATGCCCCGAAACGCGTATAAACGCACCCAAACACCCTAGAAACCGTCCAATAACCATGTATACTAGCCTAGGGACATCATGTATCAACAGACTCCCCCTTGGACCAGGCTAGGATACGTACAAAAAGACATAAGACCAAGTGTAAAGAGTAGCAACAAACATTACAAACCAAAATAGAAATTACGAAAGCAAACAAAAACAAACAGACACAAAAGTCTTCCACCAGCAGTCTTGAACTTGAGATTATGCCGTCCTGATCCTTGAGATTCTCGACCAGTCGCATCCTGCGTGAACCTTGTTAGCATAACAGAAGCGAACAACCTGCTGAAACTTTATCGCTTGATCGGCTTCGTCTTTGAGATGTATGATGGGATATAAGAATAGCGTCTCTACATCTTTCTCTGAGAGATTCACAAGCCACATCGGATCCCACACTCGAATCTTTCTGCACATCTTGGGAGTATTATCAAGAAAGATCACAGCTTCAGTAGTAGCTGCGTCATAGTGCCAGAAATAGAACTTTGGTGTGAAGTCCTGCTCGATAGGAGGGATAGGGATCTTGGTTACTGTCTCTGGAGGAATGATCTTGTGCTCCCAGATTGGTGATTTGGTGATTGGGTGAAGTTTATCTGTCTTGTATGATTTTGGATAATAAGGTCGGTAAAAATTCCATTCACCCCTGTTTTCTCTTTCCAAAGTCCTGTAGAAGGAGCATATAGCACTGCAGCAGTCGCTGTATAGAGGAAAGTCAAGCCGAATCAGGTCACGAATGTACCAGAATGGAAGATTGAGAACTTTCCTGTAAGGCTTGAAGTATAAGATACCCTGCTCCCACTTCACACCTAACATACGGGCATGCTCCACATAGATCAAGCTAATCACCTTGCCCTTCATACTGGTTAACCTGCGCTTGAAGGCAGATGCCTGCGTAGGACCTTTCATCTTTCTCATCTCCTCAGTAGACTTGAATCATTGTGCACATAATCTTTTAATACGTTCAGTTCGTTCAAGTACCTCATCGGGGATAGGAGTGGAATTCTCTTTGAGCTTTGCTTCGGCTTCTTTCATCATCTCAGCATTGATGTCGGGAACACTAACATTTGGATCAGATGTAACATATTCTGAAGTTGGTATTTGTGTTCCTTCATCCATCTCGACCTCAATGTTTTCAGGATCAATTTCTGGAATGCCTGATGCTTGTTGATCGGAAGATTCTCCGATATCAGTGCCATACATTTCTTTGAGATCTGCATCAGTAAACTCAGGTGGTATTTCACCCTCCTCCAACTCAGCTTCCAGAAACTTTGTTAACTGAGCTGGGTTCCCAAAATCATCATACAAGAACAGATTCTTTACTGGTTCCATCACATCTATAGGAACCACCCCATGCTTGATGAATTCCTGAAGTTTCTGAATGGCTTCACCGACAGACTCCCCCTTAGCAGAAGAACCTGCTTCAGGATCCTTGCCTGATTGATTGTGGGATTTCTTCTGATGTCTCTCAGACCCAGAAGTCGATCCGCCACCACCTGTGGCACCTGGATC
Source organism: Ambrosia artemisiifolia (assembly GCA_032199755.1). Taxonomy (NCBI): domain Eukaryota; kingdom Viridiplantae; phylum Streptophyta; class Magnoliopsida; order Asterales; family Asteraceae; genus Ambrosia; species Ambrosia artemisiifolia. The sequence continues at coordinate 159,415 of CM063512.1, forward strand.
TCCACCACCCTCATTTCCACCATCATCACCATCATTATCATCATCACCATCATCATCCTCATCATCCTCATCCTCTTCATCATCATCTTCCTTCTCAACATCACCTGAATCCCCACCAGAACCGGACGCACCTGTAATTCTGGGAAGATCCTTAGCCAACTTGTCAACCCTTTCTCTCAATTGTTGATTTTCAGCCTTATATTCTTCAATACGACGCTCGTTGTTAACATTTGCGAGCTGCAGCTGGCTGTGCTGAGACTCAACAGCTGTTAATCTTGCTACAGTCTGTTGGTTTGATTCTGTGAGCTGCTGATTCGACACAAGAAGTAATCTGTTTGAGGCTTGCAGTTCTTTATTCACCCGAATTGTCTCAGCTATTAGTTCAAGCATGGCTCTTTCATTCTCTTCCATAGTTGCCATCTTGTTTTTCATCTCTGCATTTTCCCGTGCCTGAGCAGTAACTGTAGCAGTTAAATCGTTTACCTGACTCTGTAGACGTTCAATCGAGCCAGGAGCAGAAGATGAAGTAGGTTGACTAGTTGGAGCAGACGAAGATGGATGGGCTTGATCTTTGATTTTTCGTATCAAGTCACCAATAGGATTTGCAGCTAATAGAGAAACTGTGGCTGCACCTGTAACTGAGGCAGGCTCAGTGACGATTACAGATGCAGGAACAGACTTGGTGACACCTGCTGTAGTGGTTGCTGTTGTTGCCGTGGTTGTTGTTGCTGTTGTGGTTGTTGTAGTTGTTGCTGCTGAAGAGGTTGAAGAACCTGCAAGAAATCCTTGTGGAAGTTTAGTAAACCTTGCTTTCTTCCTACTCTTCTCAGGTACTCGTCTAGCCATCCGCTTCTGATGCTTTCTTGGTGGTGCCTTTTTCTTGCTAGGAGGAGTGCTCAATTAAGAATCGATTGCAGCAAGACCCGGATCAGTCTCAGCGACATAAGTAGGATCTGCCTCCAGAGCTCTCTTCTCCTGTAACTGTCTCTTTCTCTCTGCTGCTTTCACAGCACGTGTACCAGGTGAGTCGTCTTCAGAATCATCACTATCAGTCTCACTAGTATCAACAACAGGCGCATCCTCAACTGCTAAGCCTTTTTCTTTCTCTCCCTGGGAGGAACCCTGATCAGTCCCAGCGGTAGTAGGCATTTGAGTTCCAAGAACATCCGAATCGAATATGTCATCATGAGTCGCGGTGGCTTCAGGATTGCCACCGGGGACGTTCTCACCCAAATCATTTGTACCACGACCCACTAGATCACCCTCAGCAAAAGTGCGTTTCTGCACTTCAATGTCAGGCTCTGAGTCGCTGTTATCATGTCTCCACTTGTTGCCTAGCGGAGCATCATAATCAGGATTGCTAAGGTGACCAAACAAGCGTCTGTTTTGTGGAATTTCGTCTCTTGCTTTCCCCCTAAAAATTAGCATTCGTCCCATCTCAATCTCATCCATGTTCGCAATGGTAAATCGTTCCATATCATTTTTGATCAAGTTAGGAGCTTGTCTGTCAATGATCATTTGCAGGAATCTTGGGTATACTATGAAAGGATTAGTGGTTGTCTTTGTCTGAATAACTTCCTTAAGATGGTGTAGAATCATCTTGGAAAAACTAAAGGGCTTGATCAACACTAAGGCAACAACGGCTGAAGCAAGCGTATCACGAATAGCATCGAAAGACTTTTTCCTGGGACCCAGACACTTCAGAACAACGTGAACAAGATACTTCAAAGGAGGAGACAGATTTCCCTTGTAAAGCATCTGTTTAACTCTTACATCACCAGCATACTTCATCCTTAAGAACGCACCTCTAATAAGAATAGAATCGAAGACAAAAGGAGCGTCTGGAGGATCATTGAACTGCAGTTCCTCATTGATCAGTCTTTCAGTGATGAGAACTGTTTTCCCTTGGACCCGACTTTTAATGATAGCCGGTGTTGCATCAGTATCGACCTCAGCAAATTCATAGAATTCCCGTAATATATCTCTGTAGACGGGATGCGGCTGATAAATCGCATGGAATATCCTGGAGAGACGAAGAAAGTCTATGATTCCCTCGAACACCTTGTTCTTGTCCTTCTCGATAGGACCAAGGAAAGCACAGCAGTTATTTTCTTTAGAAGTCTCCCAATCCATGTATCTACAAACACACAAGCTATTAGATCAAGAAAACGCTAAAAACCAGCAAAAACGGACAAAAATCTGACAAATTTTGGTCACCAATCTGAAACAGGCGACTAGCATCCTAGTCGCTAGTAACAGTAGTATGACTAGAGCTAGTCGTGTCCTCAAACACACGAGTAGGACCTACTCGCTAGAACAAAGAGGCGACTAGGATTCCTAGTCGCGCCTCATGTTCTTGAAGCTCCAAAATTGTCAAATCTTGATATGGGTCGTTTTGGGTTGTAATTCTTGGTGTATTGTATCCTAACATGACCCACCAACAATATCCCTTTGCCAATTATGATCAAAAATCAGTTCTTAATGGGTCATTACAAAGGGCCGATTTTTTAGGGTTCTTCACATTTGAAATTGGGGCTTTTCAATCTAGTGTGTTATAGTGTAAAAATCTTGGTTAAACACCTTCCCACATACCCGATTAACAAACCCTTACCAAGAACAAACCCAAACAAACACCTACACAAGCAATCCGATCGGGTCTTTAATACCTAGGGTTTCAACTATAAAAACCCAAATTTAACTAATCAAATGAGCAAGAAACAAGCTGAAAATTAAGAATGATGTTACCTTGGTAGTGTAGAACAATAATACGAGGTCAAAAATTCACAGGCAAAATGGTGTCTTAGCAAGGAGAATGGAGGGAACCGGGTAGAACAAGAACACACTTTGAAAAATAATGAAAAATGACTAAGTATGGCTTAAATACCCACTCCTACTCGCGTGCTACAGTAGCACGAGTAGGAGTCTAGTCGTTCAGTTTGTGTTCTAGTCGCTAGTAAGATGGGCACGAGTAGAAGTCTAGTCGTTCAGTTTGGGACGAGTGGATATGTAATGGACGAGTAGGAAGAGGGTCACATGACTAGAACCAAAAACACATGGATAGCTTCCTAGTCGTGTCCCTTTCTACACGAGTAGGTCCTACTCGTCTGAAACAATCAAGCGACTAGGGTACTCACACGACTAGACCCACAAGTTTATCCACATAATTACCAAACTGCCCCTGCAACACCAATTTGTTTATTTTTGACCCGAAACATGTTCGTTTTGACATTTTAAGCCCTGAAATGACACGTGATATGATTTATGACTCATGACTCACAGAATTTTCAGTTTATAACGTCCGGTACTTAGAGAAAGCACGGTTTTGACCCGGCAAAACATAAGACTTGCATTGTTGTTAACTCGACATTTATTTTCGAAGAAGTAAGATTACAATGGATTAGGATTCCAGCATCGGCAATCAAGAATAGCTAATCTACTAAAGTTAAAATAGAAAATAAGCGAAAACGGAAGAACAACTAACTGTACACTATCATATTTTTGCGAGTTTCGATAGTTAGGGAATCATATCAGTGTACGGACTATACTAGACCCCTTATACTTTCAGTTTTAGATTAAAATTACCAATAAGCATCCTACAACAACTGTCAGTATTGTTGTCCACCTAAACTCAAAATCAAGTTTTATCGCTAGGCACTTTAGATACGTTAAGGTAATATTAAAGCTGATTAAAGGTGTTCCCCGCACACGCGACATATTCCCGTATCAAGGCATGCACAAAGCTTCCTCGTAACCGGTGAATAAGCTGTTGTCATCCGTATTTACAAGGAATGGACTCAGTGGTGATCAGGTCTGCAAGAACGCTGCAGCAAAGAGACCAGTGAGATCCAGACCAGGGTTCAAGTCAAATACCGTACATTTTTTATTTTTCACGGTACGATGCTTTAGGTATTAATGATTTGATACCTTAGAGCGATTCTCTTTGAGAATAGGGTTTTGGCATTTATGATCTTTTTGCTCTTATAGGATTCCCAGACGTCTCCTTATCAGAATTTATTCTATTTTTTGTTTTTCTTTTCTTTTACTGAGTATGGCAAAGAGGTGTCTCAGTTGTAGGCTGCTAACCCAACGTACGTCACTTATGCCACCCCATTTTATTCTGAGAGACGTCCAGTTCACCCCGGATGAACCAACCTCTTAAAGACCATAAACCTCGGATTTTGGCATTCTATCAACAAGATTTAAGGCTTTTAGACCATATGCCAACGCGGCGTTAATCCACACAATTCTCAGTGGATTTAGGTTTATATCACCGTGCCGAACTTGGAAATGATTTCGAGCCTACCAACACATCATTGTAGAGGCTACTTATCAGATCCAATATTTTTAAGATGATAAAGGTCCAGACAGTCCGACTGATTTGTTAATATCATCTTCCCTATTGCCACCAAAGAAACTCATTTTTTTTCATTTTTTTCATTTTTTTGAATTTTTGAATTTTCTCATTTTTTTTTTTTGATTTTTGCATTTTCTGATGTTTTTGTATTTTTCTAAATTTTCTCCCCCTAAAAATCTAAAAATTTGCAAAACGACAATATTTTTGGATTTTTCTGTTTTTGAAGAAAATATTTACAAAAACGATTGCCAATGAGGATCTAATCCTGCTTTTCTTTAATGTCATTTAAGACCAAAAGATACTCGAAACGAGGTTTATCAAAAGCTTTGGTGTATAAATCGGCACGTTGGTAATCCGTGTGGATTTTAATCATATCTATCAGTTTCTTTTCATTGCAATCGCGTATGAAATGATACCGAACATAGATATGCTTCGCCGTGGAATGGTTTACCGCGTCTTTAGCAAGCCCTATAGCAGATTCATTATCACAGTAAATAGGAGTGTTTAGAAATTTCAAACCGTAGTCTCTCATTTGTTGTTGTATCCATAAAACCTGGGAGCAACAGCTGGACGCAGCTATGTATTCCGACTCTCAAGTTGATAAGGACACAGAGGCTTGCTTCTTGCACTGCCACGAGACTAGTCGACCTCCTAAGAACTGGCATCCAGCCGATGTGGATTTTGCGTCTTTCTTGCATCCGCCATAATCAGCAGCACTATAAGCAACGAGGTCAAACTTATCGTCATTAGGGTACCAAAGACCTTTGGTCGGACAACCCTTTAGATAACGTAAGATCCTCTTCACGGCAACCAGATGGGACTGTTTCGGCTTGGACTGGTATCTTGACAGCAGGCAGGTTGCGAACATTATATCAGGTCTTGAAGCTGTGAGGTACATTAACGAGCCAATCATTGCTCGATAAAGAAAGGAATCAACGGCTTGTCCTTTCTCATCCGGACCAATCCCGTGATTGGTTTGGATAGGGGTGGCTATTGCAGCAGAGTCTTCCATCTGGAACCGGCTCAAGATGTCAGCAACATATTTTGTCTGGTGGATGAAGATCCCCGACTCAAGTTGATCTACTTGCAAGCCTAAGAAAAATTGCATTTCCCCCATCGAGCTCATCTCGAACTTATCCTGCATTAACTTTTCAAATTCCCTGCACAGAACCTCATTAGTTGACCCAAATATAATATCATCAACGTAAACCTGTACCAGCAGACGGTCACCATCTTTTTCCTTGGTGAATAAGGTGCAGTCCACGAGTCCACGGTTGAACCCATTGGAGATCAAATAACTGCTGAGCATTTGATACCATTCTCTCGGAGCCTGATGAAGCCCATACAACGCTTTGTTCAGTTTGTAAACCTTGTCACGATGCAGTGGATCTTCAAACCCCGGAGGTTGTGAAACATACACCTCTTCCTTCACGATACCATATAGAAAAGCACTTTTCACGTCCATTTGATACACCTTAAACCGTTTGTACGAAGCGTAAGCTAAGAACATCCGGATAGCTTCAAGGCGCGCAACTGGAGCGTATACTTCGTTGTAATCTATTCCTTAGATTTGACGGAAGCCGAGGACAACTAATCGAGCCTTGTTTCTGATAATTACCCCGCGGTCATCCCGTTTACACTTGTAGACCCACTTTGTTCCAATTTTCTTTGCGCCTGGAGGTAAGTCAACTAAGTCCCACACTCCAAGCTTTTGGAACTGCTGAAGCTCTGTCTGCATTGCATCAATCCATGGTTCTTCTCTCAAAGCCTCTTGGACGGTTCGCGGTTCCACCTGAGACACATAAAGAGCAAAAGACCAATCGTTCTGATGACCTGCTTTTCTGATCTCCGAATAAAGAGCTAGGGTAGCGGAGTTGTCACTTGGACTGGCATTCCTGAGCTGACTACGTGTCATCACTCTACCAGTCGGATCACCAATCACATTCTGCAGTGGATGAGTGTCGTGAATCTGAGATTCCGGATGTGCCGGCACTGGATCATCCGACCGCAGATTGAGATTTTCAAGTCCCTGAGAGATGTTCGTTTCAGCGGCGCTTGAACTAGAGGGAGCAGCGGGTTGCAAATTAAAACCGGAGAAATCGATCTGTAGACCAATTTCAGGAGCTGTTGAAGAAGAAGGACCAGCTTGATCATTTCCTGTAGGAGGAACTGGAGCTGTATTGGTAGATTCACCATTTCCAGCCAGTTCTTCAGTAAGAGTTTCCCGAGATTCTGTATATTCTTCATCTGAAGAAGATTCCATCACCTCTGACGCTTCCTGAAAGACTTCCTCAACTTCAACTGCTGCGGCTTTATCAGGGGGACCCATGGATGTAGAAGCATCAGATGCGGCAGGCGCAGGTGCATTAACCACGATCGGACCCATTAGCGGTGAGCTAGCTGCGTTTTCACACTCGTAATACATCTGCGCTACAGCATCATCTACAACATTATCCAGGTTGAAAGAATCGAACAAACTCTTATAGTCGAACAACCAATCGGGTCCAGCACCACGCGCATTGACAGTGTAACGTTGAACATCGACATTAAGCCACTCCTCAACGTTATTGGTTCTTTTGTTGTATACCCTCTTGTTAGGAGTACTGTATCCAACAAAGAAACCTTCATCTTCCTTTGCACCAAACTTCCCATCGGGATGTAACATAGTGCATGGAGCACCGAAAGGTTCCAGAAACTCTAAGTTCGGCTTCCTACGGATTAGAAGTTCGTAAGAAGTCTTGCCGAACCTCTTAACCGTAAGAACCCTATTTAGAGTATAACACGCGCAGTAAATTGCCTCGTTCCAAAACATGACAGGCAAGTTAGAATCTGCGAGCATTGTTCTGGCAGCCTCAATAAGAGTTCTGTTCTTTCCTTCTGCAACCCCGTTTTGCTGAGGAGTGTATGGCGCTGTGAATTCGTGATGAATACCCTTTTCTGCACATAGTGACTCCATAGAATTGTTCTTGAATTCTGTTCCATTATCGCTTCGAATCCTGCGGATCTTTAGCCCATAAATGTTTTCTAGTTTGGTGAACAGATTCTTCAAAAACTCAAAAGTCTCACTTTTATGCTGCATGCATACAACCCAAGAGAACCTTGAATAGTCATCAGTGACAACCAGACAGTATAAATCTCCATTCTTGCTTTTACGATTGACTGGGCCGAATAAATCCATGTGCAACCGCTCGAGAGGCATACTGACTGAGTTGACCTTCTTAGGTTTGTGAGATTCGTCTTCTGCTTCCCTTTCTTACATGATACACAGACGTCATTCAAATGAAAATTCTTGACAGAGACACCTTCCACAAGCTGATTCTGAACCAGATGATTCATCTTCCTCAAGTGAATATGCCCCATTCGTCTGTGCCACATAATAGACTCCTTCTCTGTAGCCTTTGACAGAAAACAAGTGACCTCCCCCTTAGCTGTTACAGCTTGACTCATATCCAGAACATACAAATTGTTGACTCTTGGAGCTGAGATCATAACCCACTGTTTCGGAATCTTAAAGCCAGGTTTCAGAATGAAGCACGCATTGTCATCAAAGAATACTGTGTATTTCTTGTCACAGATCTGTGAGACACTCAGCAAATTGTGGTCTATCTGTTTCACGTAGCTTATCTTCTCAAAGCTTACGATTCCATTCCCCATACTGCCTTCTTTTGTGATGTATCCCCCTTTATTACCAGCAAAAGCAACATATCCCCCATTGATATTCTTGATGTCAAATAGCAGAGATAAGTCGCCTGTCATGTGCCCAGAAGCTCCACTATCAACAATCCATAGGCTGCTGATAAGGCCCTGTGGAACTCCCTGCACGTCATTCAAAGATTAGTGGTTAAGGGGGACCCAAGCCTTGACGGTCTTGGGTCTTCCATCTACATCCAAAGTCGGAAAGTCAACCCACTTTCCATTAGGAGTTGGTGTTGCTTCCGATGGTCCAGCATTTTCAGCACTTACAGATGATTCTCCTTTCTTAGTCGGTGACTTGGGTCTCCAGGTCTGTCCCGGTTTCTTTGGTTTGGGCTTCTTCTTTGCCTTAGGGCTAGAAGGTCCAGCCTCAGATTCCTTTGGTGGGACAGTCTTTGGAACCACTTCAGACTTAACTGCACGTGGAGCAGTGTTAGGGTCGCCTTGAGGTTTAGCTGCAGCCTGTGCTTGTGGCTTAGGCGCTGCTTGAACCTTCATAGGAACTTGGCTCCCCCTCGACTGCGGACCCTTGCCATCAACTGGCTTTTGGTTCATAGCAATCTTGTTGTGAGTGTCATAAACTGTCTGCTTACCTTGTTGCTTCTCAGAAAGCTTAGGAGAAACAGGCGGTTTAGAGTTGCTAGAACTAGGAGCATCATTTGTCTCGATCCTTTTGCGTCTCAATTCGGGGCAAGTAGCAACTAAATGCCCATGAACCCCACACTTGTGACAGGATCTATACTCCTCAAATGGTGGAGCATTACCATCCTTACTCCTTTTGTTGGACTTTGTGGCAAAAGTGTTTTTGTGTTTTAAATCCTTAAGACATTCTTTTTGCCAGTCAGTTTTAGGATAATTATCAAATTCAGTGCCTGAAGATCCAACAAACTGAGTAACATGTTTCTTGGGAGAGTTCTCCTGAGCTTGACCTTTAGGGTTCAAAGTGTTCTTCTTTTGATTTTTACTTTTGTTTCTTTTGGACTGATTACCCTGACCCTTTTTCCCATGTCCCCATTGTTCTTTCTCAATTATAATGGTAGACTCTTGCCAGATCTTACCAACAAGACCAGGTGCCAGGTGCTTATAAGGAAGATCCTCATCAGCATAGATTTTATCAGACCCTTTCAATTGATAGAACACTTTGATTGTTTTACCAGCAGGGGCTTGCACTTTCGGCTCAGGCTCACAAAGAATGTGATTTTGGACAGGAATGTCTGTATCCTTCACCGGTGCATACCTCTCTGGTTCATCAAGCTCATCCTCAGAACAGTCTGTCTCGCAGACGCTTGCATCATCTGCAATCTCACCAGGTTTGGCAGCAACAGCAGTGGGTGCAGCCTTAGTAACTTCAGCAGGTTTAGGTGCTTCCGTCACTTTAGGCGCAGGAGGAGCAGCCTTAGTGACTTTGGCAGATTTAACTGCTTCCATCACTTTAGGCGCTTCTGCAGCTTTAGCTGCTTCTGCTGCCAAGTCCATAAACTCTTCCTTCGGCAAGATATCATTGTGATGATGTTCAAATCTTACCGGAGGAGGACACTGAGCATATTTGGGACTGGTGGAATTGCCCTCCTTATCTGAGTGTTCGATGATATGATCAAGAACATACTTGCAGTTCAGGTAACTTTCAAGTTTCTTCTTGATCTTTTGATAGTCACAATTTACAATGGCCAAATGTTTCTTAGTGTCTTCAGCCTCATTTATATAATTATTGATAGCAATTTGCTTGTTAGCTAGGGTTTTAGACAATTCATAAACATCTTTCTTATAATTATCAACAGTATTAAGAAAATTTTTCTATTTCTGTTTTAAGGAATCATTTGACCTTTGCACTGGACCCACATCAGCTTTTAAATTCAGATTCTCATCAGTTAATTCTTTGATTCTGAGTTTAAGCTGATCACACTCAATGGAGTCCTTCTTAAGAGTATCAATGGTGATTTTGAGGGCTTTCTCATTAGCTCTCAAAACCTCATTGCTCTCTTGGCATTGACTTAAGTCAGCTTTTAAGTTCAGATTTTCGTCTGTTAAGACATCAATTCTGTACTTAAGCTTACCACAATCAACACATTCAGATTTTGAATTTGAGGAAGAACATACCTGATTAGACGACTCTGTAAGGGCCATCAAAGCATAATGAGCAGCCGTCTTCACTGGTCCGAAGAAATCAGTCAGATTGTTCTTTGTACAGTCAGCATCCACAAGTATTGACCTTTTGCTAATCAAGGCGTCTGCTTCAGCTAACAAGTCCTCCAGATCAACCCCTTCATCAGAATCACAGTCCGAATCACAATCCAAAGCTTCAACTTCAGGAATAACTACTTCAGATTGACTTGGACTCTCTTCAACTTCTTCCTGAGTATCAGACATAATTTGGGCAAAGCATGCGGCACCACCCTGAGGAGCTTGTTCACCAGTGATGAGGTGATTCCAGTTGAACAGTTCATCTTCTTGAACTACCAAGGCTTGATTGTTGTTTGCTTGAGGCCTTTGGTTCTGATGATTAACTGGGACAAGAGCTCGTTCAGCATTTTGATTCGGTTGTGTCTGAGCTTGCTGCCTCTGATTATTCTGATTGCCTCTGTTGTTGAAGGGATTCTGATTTCCCTGCTGTCTCGGTCGATCACATTCTCTGGCAAAGTGTCCTCTGTTGCCACAGTTGTAACAGGTGACCTTTGTCTTATCAAACCCAAACTTAGTGTTGTTGTTGATCAGCACATCTCTCCTTCCAGTTCTATCCATATAATCCTTTGCACGTCTCACCACACTAGCGAAGTGCCACTGGATGTCTATTAGATCCATGTCATCCTTGTCGATCTGGGCATAATCTTCTTGAGTAAGATAAGGATTTCCGATCTGCCCCGCAACTAAGCCACTATAGGAATTGACCAAGGTTGACAGCAGAGCCATATGTTCTTGGGCTAGCTCTACAGTCACCTTCTCAAAGCCTGAAGTGTTCAGCTGTTCTGCAACAGGATTGGTCCGATAAGCACCCTGATTTGAAGTAGAAGCACCTCCATATCCACCAAAGTTAGCAGATGAAGCACCACCAAATCCTGATAAAGAAGGTCCACCAAAGTTGGAGGTTGCCTGAGCTGGTGCTGCAAGATGAGCAAACGGATTAACACCAAACTGGTTAGTATTAGCATTAAAATTAGAAGGATACTGGTTTCCTTGACCCCAAGGAAAGACAGGTGGAGGAACATCAGATGGGGGTCCATAGTTGTCAAACGCAAAGACTGGATCAGGATTAACCATGAACGCAGTCTGAGGTTTGGATCCACCCACAGTGATGTCCTGAGCTGGATTCCCATAGTAGATGCTGGGATTCTGAACAACGGGCGGCTTATTAGCTCTCCTGATCTCCTCGATCTCCTTGTTCTCCAGCTCGGCCACGAACTCATTGATGGAGAGTGTCTGATAAACATTGTTGGACTTCTGAATGTCCAGCCATTGATGCCAGTGTGACGGGAGCGCCTCTGCAAATCTTTCCACAAGTTCTGCTGAAGTGTAGATAACCCCGTACTGATACATCTCGGACATCAGATGATAATATCGAGCTGTCAGATCTCTCAACGACTCATTTCCCATTGCACTGAAGTTCTCGAACTCCTTCTTCAACTGATCCACTTTCACCTTCCGTGTCTTCTGATTCCCTTCATTACGTTCAGCAAGCGCTAACCAAAGCATCTGCGAAGTAGTACACTGCGCAAACTGATGAAGAATGTCTTTGGGAAGTGCCTGCTTCAACGCTGCCATCGCCTTCTTCTCGTAGTTATACTTCTTCCTCTGATCTTCAGTCATGTCTTCTATTGAGATCGGAGTAGTAGAATTTTCAACCAGCGGCCTTGTGTACCCATTCTCGATAGCTGACCATACCAAGCCATCGATACCCTCAACATGTGACTGAAATTTGCCTTTCCAACCATGGTAGTCTGCCATATATTGCAGTTTCGGTGCTCGGTTAGAACTGCCTGTCTCTAAGTCACTGATAAGAACGGACGACGGATGATTTGTCTGAAAGTTAGCAGCAGCTGCGAGTGCCCAAGGATTCGCATTCATAGCCTGCTGTTGAGCAGCTAGCGCCCACGGATTGATTCCGGCAACATTCGCTTGCATTTGCGCTTGTTGCATCCGTTGCGCATTTCGTTCAGCTGAAAACTGCCAAGGGTTCGTGGGCACGTTAGTTTGGTTGTTCATTTGTTGGTTGTACTGAGGTCTCGGCTGACTTAGGTGTCCCCACGGGTTTGCCATAAGTTTTGGTTATGAAAAACGGACAACAAATGGTCAAAAATGGTTAATTTTTGGTAAGACACGAGTAGGACACTAGTTGTGTGAAAAATGACACGAGTACGAAGAAAAACACACGAGTATGATGCAAAGACACGAGTAGGAGGTAAAAACACACGATTAGGGCACAAACCACACGACTAGGGAACAAAAGGAGACGACTAGACCTAATAACACACGACTAGGAGTTTATAGGGGACGAGTAGGCAAAACACGCGAGTAGGCTCCAAAACACGCGAGTAGGTGGGAAAAACACACGAGTAGGAAGGCTACTCGTGTCCTGTAGCTAGTGAGTGAGGGCTAGTCGCGTGTTCAAGGTTCCTAGTCGCTAGTTGCAGGTCTGAGACGATTTTTTCACAAAAACACTTATTTTAGCCTCAAAATCTTACCTAAAACAATGTGTTTATATCCAAAATGATTAGAAATGTTTCCAAAACACTTTTAGAACAAAACCCAATCAAAAACACACGTTTTAATCCGTAAAAACACACTTAGATTTTGAAAAATTATGTTTTTATGAAAGACCCAAAGTTTCAAAGTTTTCTAACAGGTTTTTGATAAAAATCCAAACTTTTTGTAACAAAAACCACCTGTTTAGACTCGTTTTGATATCTAAACACTTGTGATAAGAGCCTTGGCTCTGATACCACTTGTAGGATCGACACTCGAGTCAACCGACAATCACGAGCTTGCTTGTTTGGAGTGCGGAATCCTCCAAACAGGTCTAAATGATCAAAACGATATTGAAACAATGATTACGAGATGACAACACACACATAAGCTAGTCAAAAGATTGATTCGATTACTAAAAACAGAGCACGGGTGTTTACAGACACGAAACAAATCTCTCAGACCTTGGGAAGGGTGTTTGGGGGCTGCGTGATGTGACTACTGCTGATTAGGGCAATCATTAGGAGCATATGTAGTCCCACAACTCGTGTGCACCACGTCAGGCGACTAGGTGGGCTAGTCACGTGTAAAACAGGCGAGTAGGCCCTACTCACCCATAAAACACACGACTAGCAAGCAAAAACACATGACTAGCATGAAAACAGGCGACTAGCAGAGCTAGTCACCCCATATGTTTTCCTAGTCATGCCATATGTTTTCCTAGTCGCCCCGAAGCGCGTATAAACGCACCCAAACACCCTAGAAACCGTCCAATAACCATGTATACTAGCCTAGGGACATCATGTATCAACAACTATTATTTGGCTTCCCCTATAAGGATAGGAGATTCCGAGTCCCGTGACTAACCCAATAAGGGTGTACAAAAGGCTATAAATTTATTTCCAAAAGTAAGAATTACAGCCTTTATAAAGTGTAGTTCAGTATTCTAGGACCTACAACACCCGAAAGTCCAATGAGATACACATTTTAGTTCGTTAATACTATTATTTGCCTTCCCCTACAAGGATAGGAGATTCCGAGTCCCGTGACTAACCCAATAAGGGTGTACAACAGGCTATAAATTTATTTCCAAGAGTAAGAATTTCAGCCTTATAAGGTGTTGTTAAGTATTCTAGGACCTACAACTGCCGAAAGTCCAATGAGATACCCATTTTAGTTTGTTAATACTATTATTAGGCTTCCCCTAGAAGGATAGGAGATTCCGAGTCCCGTGAGTAACCCAATAAGGGTGTACAAAAAGCTATAAATTTATTTCCAAGAGTAAGAACTTCAGCCTTATAAAGTGTTGTTCAGTATTCTAGGACCTACAGCACCCGAAAGTCCAATGAGATACCCATATTAGTTTGTTAATACTATTATTAGGCTTCCCCTATAAGGATAGGAGATTCCGAGTCCCGTGACTAACCCACTAAGGGTGTACAAAAGGCTATAAATTTATTTCCAAGAGTAAGAATTTCAGCCTTTATAATGTGTTGTTCTGTATTTTAGGACCTACAACACCCGAAAGTCCAATGAGATACCCATTTTAGTTTGTTAATACTATTATTAGGCTTCCCCTATAAGGATAAGAGATTCAAAGTCCCGTGACTAACCCAATAAAGGTGTACAAAAGGCTATAAATTTATTTCCAAAAGTAAGAATTTCAGCCTTTATAAAGTGTTGTTCAGTATTATAGGACCTACAGCACCCGAAAGTCCAATGAGATAACCATTTTAGTACGTTAATACTATTATTAGGCTTCCCCTATAAGGATAGGAGATTCCGAGTCCCGTGACTAACCCAATAAGGGTGTAGAAAAGGTTATAAATTTATTTCAAAAAGTAAGAATTTCAGCCTTTATAAAGTGTTGTTCAGTATTCTTGGACCTACAGCACCCGAAAGTCCAATGAGATACCCATTTTAGTTCCTTAATACTATTATTAGGCTTCCCCTATGAGGATAGGAGATTCCGAGTCCCGTGAGTAACCCAATAAGGGTGTACTAAAGGCTATAAATTTATTTCCAATAGTAAGAAATTCAGCCTTATAAAGTGTTGTTCAGTATTCTAGGACCTACAGCACCCGAAAGTCCAATGAGATACCCATATTAGTTTGTTAATACTTTTATTAGGCTTCCCCTATAAGGATAGGAGATTCCGAGTCCCGTGACTAACCCACTAAGGGCGTACAAAAGGCTATAAATTTATTTCCAAGAGTAAGAATTTCAGCCTTTATAATGTGTTGTTCTGTATTTTAGGACCTACAACACCCGAAAGTATAATGAGATACCCATTTAAATTGTTAATACTATTATTAGGCTTCCCCGATAAGGATAAGAGATTCCAAGTCCCGTGACTAACCCAATAAAGGTGTACAAAAGGCTATAAAATTATTTCCAAGAGTAAGAATTCCCAGCCTTCATAAAGTGTCGTTCAGTATTCTTTGACCTACATCACCCGAACGTCCAATAAGATACCTATTTTAGTTCGTTAATACTAGAATTGGGCTTCCCCTAAAAGGATAGGAGATTCTGGGTCCCGTGACTAACCCAATAATGGTGTACGAAAGGCTATAAAGTTATTTCCAAGAGTAAGAATTTCCAGCCTTCAAAAAGTGTTGTTCAGTATTCTTTGAACTACAGCACCCGAACGTCCAATGAGATACCCATTTTAGTTCGTTAATACTATAATTAGGCTTCCACGGAAAGGATAGGAGATTCTGGGTCCCGTGACTAAACCAATAAAGGTGCACAAAAGGCTATAAAATTATTTCCAAGAGTAAGAATTTTGAGCCTTTATAATGTGTTGTTCAGTATTCTTTGACCTACAGTACCCGAAAGTCCAACGGGATACCCATTTTAGTTTGTTAACACTATAATTAGGCTTCCCCTAAAAGGATAGGAGATTCCGAGTCCCGTGACTAACCCAATAAGGGTGTACAAAAGGCTATAAAATTATTTCCAAGAGTAAGAATTTCCAGCCTTCATAAAGTGTCGTTCAGTATTCTTTGACCTACATCACCCGAACGTCCAATGAGATACCTATTTTAGTTCGTTAATACTAGAATTAGGCTTCCCCTAAAAGGACAGGAGATTCTGGGTCCCGTGACTAACCCAATAATTGTACAAAAGGCTATAAAGTTATTTCCAAGAGTAAGAATTTCCAGCCTTCAAAAAGTGTTGTTCAGTATTCTTTGAACTACAGCACCCGAACGTCCAATGAGATACCCATTTTAGTTCGTTAATACTATAATTAGGCTTCCCCGGAAAGGATAGGAGATTCTGGGTCCCGTGACTAAACCAATAAAGGTGCACAAAAGGCTATAAAATTATTTCCAAGAGTAAGAATTTTGAGCCTTTATAATGTGTTGTTCAGTATTCTTTGACCTACAGCACCCGAAAGTCCAACGGGATACCCATTTTAGTTTGTTAACACTATAATTAGGCTTCCCCTAAAAGGATAGGAGATTCCGAGTCCCGTGACTAACCCAATAAGGGTGTACAAAAGGCTATAAAATTATTTCCAAGAGTAAGAATTTCCAGCCTTCATAAAGTATCGTTCAGTATTCTTTGACCTACATCACCCGAACGTCCGATGAGATACCTATTTTAGTTCGTTAATACTAGAGTTAGGCTTCCCCTAAAAGGATAGGAGATTCTGGGTCCCGTGACTAACCCAATAATGGTGTACAAAAGGCTATCAAGTTATTTCCAAGAGTAAGAATTTCCAGCCTTCAAAAAGTGTTGTTCAGTATTCTTTGAACTACAGCACCCGAACGTCCAATGAGATACCCATTTTAGTTCGTTAATACTATAATTAGGCTTCCCCGGAAAGGATAGGAGATTCTGGGTCCCGTGACTAAACCAATAAAGGTGCACAAAAGGCTAAAAAATTATTTCCAAGAGTAAGAATTTTGTGCCTTTATAATGTGTTGTTTAGTATTCTTTGACCTACAGCACCCGAAAGTCCAACGGGATACCCATTTTAGTTTGTTAACACTATAATTAGGCTTCCCCTAAAAGGATAGGAGATTCCGAGTCCCGTGACTAACCCAATAAGGGTGTACAAAAGGCTATAAAATTATTTCCAAGAGTAAGAATTTCCAGCCTTCATAAAGTGTCGTTCAGTATTCTTTGACCTACATCACCCGAACGTCCAATGAGATACCTATTTTAGTTCGTTAATACTAGAATTAGGCTTCCCCTAAAAGGATAGGAGATTCTGGGTCCCGTGACTAACCCAATAATGGTGTACAAAAGGCTATAAAGTTATTTCCAAGAGTAAGAATATCCAGCCTTAAAAAAGTGTTGTTTAGTATTCTTTGAACTACAGCACCCGAACGTCCAATGAGATACCCATTTTAGTTCGTTAGTTCTATAATTAGGCTTCCCCGGAAAGGATAGGAGATTCTGGTTCCCGTGACTAAACCAATAAAGGTGCACAAAAGGCTATAAAATTATTTCCAAGAGTAAGAATTTTGAGCCTTTATAATGTGTTGTTCAGTATTCTTTGACCTACAGCACCCGAAAGTCCAACGGGATACCCATTTTAGTTCGTTAACACTATAATTAGGATTCCCCTAAAAGGATAGGAGATTCCGAGTCCCGTGACTAACCCAATAAGGGTGTACAAAAGGCTATAAAATTATTTCCAAGAGTAAGAATTTCCAGCCTTCATAAAATGTCGTTCAGTATTCTTTGACCTACATCACCTGAACGTCCAATGAGATACCCATTTTACATCGTTAATACTATAATTAGGCTTCCCCTAAAAGGATAGGAGATTCTGGGTCTCGTGACTAACCAAATAAGGGTGTACAAAAGGCTATAAAATTATTTCCAATAGTAAGAATTTCCATCCTTCATAAAGTGTTGTTCAGTATTCTTTGAACTACAGCACCCGAACGTCCAATGAGATACCCATTTTAGTTCGTTAATACTATAATTAGGCTTCCACAAAAACGATAGGAGATTCTGGGTCCCGTGACTAACCCAATAAGGGTGCACAATAGGCTATAAAATTATTTCCAAGAGTAAGAATTTTGAGCCTTTATAAAGTGTTGTTCAGTAATATTTGACCTACAGCACCCGAAAGTCCAACGGGATACCCATTTTAGTTCGTTAACAGTATAATTAGGCTTCCCCTATAAGGATAGGAGATTCCGAGTCCCGTGACTAACCCAATAAGGGTGTACAAAAGGCTATAAAATTAGTTCCAAGATTAAGAATTTCCAGCCTTTATAAACTGTTGTTCAATATTGTATGACCTACAGCACCCGAAAGTCCAACGGGATACTCATTTTAGTTCGTTAACACTATAATTAGGCTTCCACTATAAGGATAGGAGATTCTGAGTCCCCTGACTAACTCAATAAGGGTGTACAAAAGGCTATAAAATTATTTCCAAGAGTAAGAATTTCCGGCCTTCATAAAGTGTCGTTCAGTATTCTTTGACCTACATCACCCGAACGTCTAATGAGATACCCATTTTAGTTCGTTATTACTATAATTAGGCTTCCCCTAAAAGGATAGCAGATTCTGGGTCCCGTGACTAACCCAATAAGGGTGTACAAAAGGCTATCAAATTATTTCCAAGAGTAAGAATTTCCAGCCTTTATAAAGTGTTGTTCAATATTGTATGACCTACAGCACCCGAAAGTCCAACGGGATACTCATTTTAGTTCGTTAACACTATAATTAGGATTGCCCTATAAGGATAGGAGATCCGAGTCCCGTGACTAACCCATTAAGGGTGTACAAAAGGCTATAAAATTAGTTCCAAGAGTAATAATTTCCAGCCTTTATAAAGTGTTGTTCAGTATTCTTTGAACTACAGCACCCGAATGTCCAATGAGATACCCATTTTAGTTCGTTAATACTATAATTAGGCTTCCCCGAAAAGGATAGGAGATTCTGGGTCCCGTGACTAACCCAATAAGGGTGCACAAAATGCTATAAAATTATTTCCAAGAGTAAGAATTTTGAGCCTTTATAAAGTGTTGATCAGTATTCTTTGACTTACAGCACCGGAAAGTCCAATCAGATACTCATTTTAGTTCGTTAATACTATAATAAGGCTTCCCCTATAAGGATAGGAGATTATGGGTCCCGTGACTAACCCAATAAGGGTGTAGAAAAGGCAATAAAATTATTTCCAAGAGTAAGAATTTCCAGCGTTCATAAAGTGTTGTTTAGTATTCTTTGAGCTATAGCACCCGAACGTCCAATGAGATACCCATTTTAGTTCGTTAATACTATAATTAGGCTTCCACAAAAATGATAGGAGATTCTGGGTCCCGTGACTAACCAATAAGGGTGCACAATAGGCTATAAAATTATTTCCAAGAGTAAGAATTTTGAGCCTTTATAAAGTGTTGTTCAGTATTATTTGACCTACAGCACCCAAAAGTCCAACGGGATACCCATTTTAGTTCGTTAACACTATAATTAGGCTTCCCCTATAAGGATAGGAGATTCCGAGTCCCGTGACTAACCCAATAAGGGTGTACAAAAGGCTATAAAATTAGTTCCAAGATTAATAATTTCCAGCCTTTATAAAGTGTTGTTCAATATTGTATGACCTACAGCACACGAAAGTCCAACGGGATACTCATGTTAGTTCGTTAACACTATAATTAGGCTTCCACTATAAGGATAGGACATTCTGAGTCCCCTGACTAACTCAATAAGGGTGTACAAAAGGCTATAAAATTATTTCCAAGAGTAAGAATTTCCAGCCTTCATAAAGTGTCGTTCAGTATTCTTTGACCTACATCACCCGAACGTCTAATGAGATACCCATTTTAGTTCGTTATTACTATAATTAGGCTTCCCCTAAAAGGATAGGAGATTCTGGGTCCCGTGACTAACCCAATAAGGGTGTATAAAAGGCTATAAAATAAGTTCCAAGAGTAAAAATTTCCAGCCTTTATAAAGTGTTGTTCAGTATTTTTGATCTACTGCACCCGAAAGTCCAACGAGATGCCCATTTTAGTTCGTTAACACTATAATTAGGCTTCCCCTACAAGGATAGGAGATTCCGAGTCCCGTGACTAATCCAATAAGGGTGTATAAAAGGCTATAAAATAAGTTCCAAGAGTAAGAATTTCCAGCCTTTATAAAGTGTTGTTCAATATTGTATGACCTACTGCACCCAAAAGACCAACGGGATACTCTCTTTAGTTCGTTAACACTATAATTAGGCTTCCCCTATAAGGATAGGAGATTCCGAGTCCCGTGACTAACCCAATAAGGGTGTACAAAAGGCTATAAAATTAGTTCCAAGATTAAGAATTTCCAGCCTTTATAAAGTGTTGTTCAATATTGTATGACCTACAGCACCCGAAAGTCCAACGGGATACTCATGTTAGTTCGTTAACACTATAATTAGGCTTCCACTATAAGGATAGGACATTCTGAGTCCCCTGACTAACTTATTAAGGGTGTACAAAAGGCTATAAAATTATTTCCAAGAGTAAGAATTTCCAGCCTTCATAAAGTGTCGTTCAGTATTCTTTGACCTACATCACCCGAACGTCTAATGAGATACCCATTTTAGTTCGTTATTACTATAATTAGGATTCCCCTATAAGGATAGGAGATTCCGAGTCCCGTGACTAACCCATTAAGGGTGTACAAAAGGCTATAAAATTAGTTCCAAGAGTAATAATTTCCAGCCTTTATAAAGTGTTGTTCAGTATTTTTGACCTACAGCACCCGAAAGTCCAACGAGATGCCCATTTTAGTTCGTTAACACTATAATCAGGCTTCCCCTACAAGGATAGGAGATTCCGAGTCCCGTGACTAACCCAATAAGGGTGTATAAAAGGCTATAAAATAAGTTCCAATAGTAAGAATTTCCAGCCTTTATAAAGTGTTGTTCAATATTGTATGACCTACTGCACCCAAAAGACCAACGGGATACTCTCTTTAGTTCGTTAACATAATAATTAGGCTTCCCCTATAAGGATAGGAGATTCTGAGTCCCATGACTAACCCAATAAGGGTGTACAAAAGGCTATAAAATTATTTCCAAGAGTAAGAATTTACAGCCTTCATAAAGTGTTGTTCAGTATTCTTTGACCTACAGCACCCGAAAGTCCAACGAGATACCCATTTTAGTTCGTTAACACTATAATTAGGCTTCCCCTACAAGGATAGGAGATTCCGAGTCCCGTGACTAACCCAATAAGGGTGTACAAAAGGCTATAAAATTAGTTCCAAGAGTAAGAATTTCCAGCCTTCATAAAGTGTTGTTCAGTATTTTTGACCTACAGCACCCAAAGTCCAACGAGATACCCATTTTAGTTCGTTAACACTATAATTAGGCTTCCCCTATAAGGATAGGAGATTTCGAGTCCAGTGACTAACCCAATAAGGGTGTACAAAAGGCTATAAAATTAGTTCCAAGAGTAATAATTTCCAGCCTTTATAAAGTGTTGTTCAGTATTTTTGACCTACAGCACCCGAAAGTCCAACGAGATACCCATTTTAGTTCGTTAACACAATAATTAGGCTTCCCTTATAAGGATAGGAGATTCCGAGTCCCGTGACTAACCCAATAAGGGTGTACAAAAGGCTATAAAATTAGTTCCAAGAGTAAGAATTTCCAGCCTTCATAAAGTGTTGTTCAGTATTTTTGACCTACAGCACCCGAAAGTCCAACGAGATACCCATTTTAGTTCATTAACACTATAATTAGGCTTCCCCTATAAGGATAGGAGATTCTGAGTCCCGTGACTAACCCAATAAGGGTGTACAAAAGTTTATAAAATTAGTTCCAAGAGTAAGAATTTCCAGCCTTTATAAAGTGTTGTTCAATATTGTATGACCTACAGCACCCGAAAGTCCAACGGGATATGCATTTTAGTTCTTTAACACTATAATTAGGCTTCCCCTATAAGGATAGGAGATTTCGAGTCCCGTGACTAACCCAATAAGGGTGTACAAAAGGCTATAAAATTAGTTCCAAGAGTAATAATTTCCAGCCTTTATAAAGTGTTGTTCAGTATTTTTGACCTACAACACCCGAAAGTCCAACGAGATACCCATTTTAGTTCGTTAACACTATAATTAGCCTTCCCTTATAAGGATAGGAGATTCCGAGTCCCGTGACTAACCCAATAAGGGTGTACAAAAGGCTATAAAATTAGTACCAAGAGTAAGAATTTCCAGCCTTTATAAAGTGTTGTTCAGTATTTTTGACCTACAGCACCCGAAAGTCCAATGAGATACCCATTTTAGTTCGTTAATACTATAATTAGGCTTCCCCTAAAAGGATAGAAGATTCTGGGTCCCGCGACTAACCCAATAAGGGTATACAAAAGGCTATAAAGTTATTTCCAAGAGTAAGAATTTCCAGCCTTCATAAAGTGTTGTTCAGTATTCTTTGAACTACAACACCCGAACGTCCAATGAGATACCCATTTTAGTTCGTTAATACTATAATTAGACTTCCCCGAAAAGGATAGGAGATTCTTGGTCCAGTGACTAAACCAATAAAGGTGCACAAAAAGCTATAAAATTATTTCCAAGAGTAAGAATTTTGAGCCCTTATAATGTGTTGTTCAGTATTGTTTGACCAACAGCACCCGAAAGTCGAACGGGATACCCATTTTAGTTCGTTAACACTATAATTAGGCTTCCCTTAAAAGGATAGGAGATTCCGAGTCCCGTGACTAACCCAATAAGGGTGCACAAAAGGCTATAAAATTATTTCCAAGCGTAACAATTTTGAGCCTTTATAAAGTGTTGTTCAGTATTCTTTGACCTACAGCACCCGAAAGTCCAACGGGATACCCATTTTAGTTTGTTACCACTATATTAAGCTTCCACTATTAGGATAGGAGATTCCGATTCCCGTGACTAACCCAATAAGGGTGTACAAAAGGCTATAAAATTAGTTCCAAGAGTAAGAATTTCCAGCCTTTATAAAGTGTTGTTCAGTATTTTTGACCTACAGCACCCGAAAGTCCAACGAGATACCCATTTTAGTTCATTAACACTATAATTAGGCTTCCCCTATAAGGATAGGAGATTCCGAGTCCCGTGACTAACCCAATAAGGGTGTACAAAAGGCTATAAAATTAGTTCCAAGAGTAAGAATTTCCAGCCTTTATAAAGTGTTGTTCAATATTGTATGACCTACAGCACCCGAAAGTCCAACGGGATACGCATTTTAGTTCTTTAACACTATAATTAGGCTTCCCCTATAAGGATAGGAGATTTCGAGTCCCGTTACTAACCCAATAAGGGTGTACAAAAGGCTATAAAATTAGTTCAAAGAGTAAGAATTTCCAGCCTTTATAAAGTGTTGTTCAATATTGTATGACCTACAGCACCCGAAAGCCCAACGGGATACTCATTTTAGTTCGTTAACAGCATAATTAGGTTTCCCCTATAAGGATAGGAGATTCTGAGTCCCATGACTAACCCAATAAGGGTGTACAAAAGGCTATAAAATTAGTTCCAAGAGTAAGAATTTCCAGCCTTCATAAACTGTTGTTCAGTATTTTTGACCTACAGCACCCGAAAGTCCAACGAGATACCCATTTTAGTTCGTTAACACTATAATTAGGCTTCCCCTATAAGGATAGGAGATTTCGAGTCCAGTGACTAACCCAATAAGGGTGTACAAAAGGCTATAAAATTAGTTCCAAGAGTAATAATTTCCAGCCTTTATAAAGTGTTGTTCAGTATTTTGACCTACAGCACCCGAAAGTCCAACGAGATACCCATTTTAGTTCGTTAACACTATAATTAGGCTTCCCCTTTAAGGATAGGAGATTTCGAGTCCAGTGACTAACCCAATAAGGGTGTACAAAAGGCTATAAAATTAGTTCCAAGAGTAATAATTTCCAGCTTTTATAAAGTGTTGTTCAGTATTTTGACCTACAACACTCGAAAGTCCAACGAGATACCCATTTTAGTTCGTTAACACAATAATTAGGCTTCCCTTATAAGGATAGGAGATTCCGAGTCCCGTGACTAACCCAATAAGGGTGTACAAAAGGCTATAAAATTAGTTCCAAGAGTAAGAATTTCCAGCCTTCATAAAGTGTTGTTCTGTATTTTTGACCTACAACACCCGAAAGTCCAACGAGATACCCATTTTAGTTCATTAACACTATAATTAGGCTTCCCCTATAAGGATAGGAGATTCTGAGTCCCGTGACTAACCCAATAAGGGTGTACAAAAGTCTATAAAATTAGTTCCAAGAGTAAGAATTTCCAGCCTTTATAAAGTGTTGTTCAATATTGTATGACCTACAGCACCCGAAAGTCCAACGGGATATGCATTTTAGTTCTTTAACACTATAATTAGGCTTCCCCAATAAGGATAGGAGATTTCGAGTCCCGTGACTAGCCCAATAAGGGTGTACAAAAGGCTATAAAATTAGTTCCAAGAGTAATAATTTCCAGCCTTTATAAAGTGTTGTTCAGTATTTTTGACCTACAACACCCGAAAGTCCAAGGAGATACCCATTTTAGTTCGTTAACACTATAATTAGCCTTCCCTTATAAGGATAGGTGTTAGGATCTGAGTTTTAGATTGTTTTGATTAATTATGAAATATGAATGAAGTATAAATGGAAAGTGCAGCGGAATAAAGAATAATCAAAACATAGAGAATAATTGTTATCAATCGAATGCTTTCATCAAAGTTGAAAGATTACAAAGGTACAATTATAACTCCCCCTCAGCCTGATCACTCAGAGTTTGTTTGTCTAGAGAGAATGACGAGTGACCAATAGAACAGTACAAGTACTGTTCTATTTATAGACAAGTACAAACCTCTGATGATCACTTAGCTGACGTCACCTAGAAAGCGACCCCTAACTTACTAACAAACTACAACATCTGATAAACAATAAACTACTGTTACATTGAAACTACTGAAGGGAAACTCTGTTAGGCTATAAACTCTGATGTCTTCTTAACATCTGTTGAACCAAAGTGCTGTTGGTTCAACAGACCTTTGTTCTTCAGATCTTGATCAGCACTTGTTCTTTATCAGACTTTTGCTCTTCAGACTTTCTTCATCAGACCTTTCATCAGCAGCAGTTGTCTTGTATCAGCTGTTTGAGCATCAGCAGTTTGGGAATCAGCAGTTCTATGGAGGAAGCTTTCTTGTAAACTCTGTTATTTATTCTTGATCAACACTTAGTGTATTTTGGCTTTCAATCATCTGTTCTTTTCCAGGTCAGCAGACCCAACAATCTCCCCCTAGAACAGATGATGCCAAAACTCTGCTTTATTCTTGATCTTTATTCCTCATCAGACTTTCTCTAATTTGCCCTTTTAGTTGCAATTCAAAGTGCAGAGAGAAGAGGTCTTCAGCATCTCTATCCAGTGTCAAGTTTAGAAGTGACTGGAGATCTTCAGCACTTAGGCCAGGTGCCTCATCCATGCTCAACTTCTGAACACTACCATCTGATCTGAGCAATGTCAATTCATGGGTCTCTTTATCAGACTTCCATTTTAGAATTTTAGAATCAGAGGAGTGACTGGGATGCATCTTTATTTTGGATGAGTTTGGTGATGGTGGCCTTCCAATGAGTTCTCTGAGCCTGTCTGACACAGGATCAGAAAAAGATCTGATTTGGTTCAAGATCCCCTCTTTCACATAAGTATCAGTGAACTGTCTTGTTTCTTCTTCAGTCATTTCTTTTTGCTTCTTAAATTGTCTTCTAGCAGCAATGGTAAGATCTGAAGTTTCCAGTAAACTGTCTAATGTGAAGGCCTGAGAAGGTTTCTTGGGAGCATCATCATACACTGGTTTTCTTGGAAGATCAGGATTGGTCTTTCTTTCTTGTTCAAGCTTTTTATATGTCTCAATTAGCCTGATCTCTGACCATCTGGCAACAGATTTCATCTCTCCATACTTAGCAGCTACAAGCTCTTGTCTCATTCTTCTGAATTTCAAGGCTCTAGCTTCATCTCTCCCCTTTTTGAAATCAGGAGCAGAGACCTTAGCAGGAGGATTCTTGGCCATGTTCTCTATTCTGATTAGTTCTTCTCTTAGAGCATGTGTGGTCCAGCCTGTAAATTGATTCTTTGTTGCTTTATAAGGCTTGGATGCCAAGATCTGTTCCAGCAGTGAATCCCTTACTTCCATCTCCAAGTGTCTGCTGAGAGGCATGGTTGACATGGAGTTGCTCAGGGTCTTAGCATAGTCTTCAATCCTTCTGAGTTTGCTAAGCTCTGCTGAATGGATGCCCTGAGCAGTCCTGTCATCCTTCCCTTTGCACTTCTCTTTGATGACAGCATCAGCCTGTTCACCCTTGTATTTGAGATATGTGTCTATGTTGAGTGGAACAGGGAAGCCTTTAAGAGATGGGAAGGATCTTTCTGATGGCTGATCAGTATTATAGAAGGATTGAAGTTCCCCCTTGATTAAATCCAACTCAAGGGGATACTTCTCAGCCAATGGGGTGATGGTTGGTGGAGGTCTGTGTGATCTGAATTGGTCAGTGTGTGGTGAGTAAGATGAGAGTGGAATGGCATTGACTGGTGTGGATGTGATTGGGGTGTTGGGTGGTGTGTTGTGGATTTTTTCATCTTGTATAACAAAGGTGGATTTCCTTTTTCTGCTATACAAGATTTTGGGTGAGGATGAGGATGTAGTAGTGGATTGAGAAACATCTGTTGGTCCTTTTGTGGAACCAGCAGTTGTTTGGGTTTTAGGTTGTGTTGAAGTAGGTTTGGTAGTGGTGTGTGTTGGAGTAGGTTTGGGAGTTGGTTGAGTTGTGGTTGGTTTAGTGACTGGTTTGGGTTGTGCAGATGTTTTAGCAGTGGTTTTAGTTTCAGTTGTTTTAGGTGCAGTGGTTTGGGTAACAGAGGTTGTGGTGGCAGTGGTTTGTGGAGCAGTGGTTGTGGTAACAGGTGTTTGTACAACAGGAGTTTCAGCAGTTAATTTGGAAGGTGGTTTTCTAGTGTGTTTAGCTGGCATTTTCCTTCTCTTTGAAGTGCTCACATCTTCCACTTCCTGTTGCTGTTCCTTTTTCAGTTGTACCAACCTCTCTGCCTTTACCTCCAATGTGTCAGCCCTTTTCATTTTGTCTTCAGCAGCCTTTTCAGCTCTTTCATTAGCTGAAGTGTCAACTTCTTTTGCCTTTGATGCTGGAGCTGGTTCAGAGACAGGGAACTGAACATTTGGTTGTTGTGTTTGTGGAGCTGATTTGGGTGACCCTGGTTTGTCAGCAGTTGGCTTCTTCCCTTTTTGTGTTTTTAGTTTTGGTAGCCTATCTCTGCCACTCTCCCCCTTTTTGGCATCATCAGCAGTGAATTCATCATCATCTTCATTTCTGAGAATTGTGGTAGGGGCAGAGCCAGTGGTCTTCAGCAAGTGGTCCTTGATCACCTTGATATCAGCCTTTGTATCATTGAATCTGGCATCAACCATGTTTCTGATCAAAGTCATGTAGGTTTCCTGTGTCTGATCTGCTAATTTTCGATGAGCTATGATGATGGGGGAAACAGATTTCCATAGCTCATTAGCAACATCAGCAGTTGATGGTTGACTCTTTGTAAAGTTATTCAATGTTTCCAAAATTGACTTGACATCAGATTTGATGTCAGCAACAGAGGATTCAAGGTTTTGAACTTTATCCGTCAATTCTTGTAGTTTTGACTCATCACCTAAATTAATAGGATCAGCTGAGTCCCTACCAGGGGTAGTTTTAGCTGGTTCAGTCCTAGGAGGTGAGTCCATAGAATAAGAACCTGCTGCCCCTTGGTCTTGGTTCTGGGGACTTCCAACTGTTTTTGGAGACACAATTGTGTCTTCAGCAGTTGTTGCCTTCAAGGAAGTCTTAGCAATGTAACCACTGTCCTGCTGTGAGACAATGGTCTCAACAGCAGTAGTGGCTGCTTCTCTTGAAACCTCATCAGAAGTAACATGTACTTCTGGGAGTATAACCTCCTCATCTGTTTGTGGGATGGCTGATTGATTTTCCTCAGTCCCAGTCACTGGTAGTGGCATACTCTCAGTGATAGGTGATTGAGAGGAACTGGGGTTGTCCTGAGTTTTATCAATAGCCTCAAACAGGGGTTGCATTGTTTGTGGGACATGTGGTGGTGATGTAGGTGGAGTAAGAAGCTGATTAGCCCTGGGAGATGGGCTTGTAAACATATGATCAAGTGACTCATATGCCTCAGTTTGAGGTTCCCTTTGGCTTACAACAAGTTCCTTTTGTGAGGAATCTTGAGGAGTTTGCTTGGGTTGAGATATCTCCAACTGTTGTGAGGAAGTAACAACAGTGGTTTCATGTTGCTTTGGTGATGCAACAGGGTTAGCTTCTGGTATCTCATCTTCCAGAAGTCCCTTTTTGGTTTTGGTGGTTGTTTTGGTGGATGGACGTTTTCTTTTGGTGGCTGGTGTGGGTTTCACAGCACTGGATGAAGTGCCATGATCACCAGGAGCAGTGGGCTCACCAACAGAGGTTTCAACAACAGTTGTTGTCTTTGTCCTCTTTGGTTGTGTTTTGGAAACTTTTTGAACTTTTTGTGCTTTTTCTTGGGTTGAAGAACCCAGCATTCTAGTAAAAGTTTCATCAGTTAAACTTTTCATTTTAAATGACTCTCCCTTTTGAAAATCCTTTTCAGGTAAAAGCTTTTGTAGAATTACACTTAGAATTCTAGGGTAGAGCAGAAAAGCATTGTTTGAGCCAGATTTTATGGCTTTCACATTTGATACCAAGTCTGAAAACAATCCCTGAGATAGGTTGAAGTCAGAGTCTGACAACATAGCATATCCCAAGTATTGTATCCTCAATGGGATTTCATTGAAGGATGTAGTCTTGGCAGAGGCACAGAGGAGGAGGGTATGGAAGAAAAATTTCATGACTGGTGGGAAAAACTTTTTATATAGTGTGGAACCAGTCATTTGAGCATCATACCCCCTCTCTTGAAACTCAGTGTGAAGCTCTGTTTTTGGAAAGGTTTCCATACCTGACAAGTCGTTCAGTGAGAAGGTAGTGGAGATGATCTCAGGGGTTATGGCGATACTGGTGGCTCCAATTTTTGAAATTATGGACGTAGGCTTTTTGTCTTGGTATAAAACCTCAGCAGTTGCCCAAAATTCTTGGAGTGTTTCTAGGTGAATGGGGGCATCAGCAACAAGAATATTTTTATATTTCGAGTTATTGATGATGTCAATGGTGGAATGAAATGGTGTATTGTCTTTGGTTTTAACCAAATATGGAAGGAAATTGTGAGTGGCTTTTGTTTGAAGTTCCATTTTAATGGATTTTGATTATGAAAGTAATGATCTTTGATTGAGGGTTATGAGGAAGACAAAAGCGGTTTTTAGTATTTTGAATACAATGAGACAGTAAAACTGCTGTTGGGGGAAAGAACAGGGTTTTATAGGCTCTGGTGAAACCGCTGATGTGGCAAAAACTCTGCTTTTGAGAGCAGACGTGGCAAACATCTGATGGTTGAAACATCTGGTGACAGACAGCTGTTTTGTTAAACCTCTGTTGCCAACCTCTGTTGTTTAACCAAAAGACTGATGAAAACAGTTGTTTTATCTGATCAGATGTTTGAAACAGATTTTTCAACCAACAGTGGTTGTTTTACCTGATCAGATGTTTGAAACAGATTTTTCAACTAACAGTGGTTTTAATGAAACAGTGGTTGTTTTATCTGAATCAGTGGTTTGAAAACAGATTTTTCAACCAAAGTGTTATTTTAGCAAAATTTGATTTTCTGGAACATTTTAATGTTTTTATTGAAAACATTTTTGTTGTTTTTAATCCATGTTTAACATTCCAATTCGAGAGATCAGATTTGTGAAGGTAGATGTGTCTAAAGCTTTTGTCAGTACATCTGCCAACTGATCCTCTGTTGGAACATGGTGCAGAGAAATCAAACCTTTTTCATAGCTATCCCTGACAAAGTGATGTCTGATATCTATGTGCTTGGTGGTTGAGTGAGAGACTGGATTTTTGATGATATTTTCAGCAGCTTGACTATCCAACATGAGTGGAGTCCTAAGTGCAGTTATCCCAAAATCCAGTAGTTGATTCTGAAGCCACATAAGTTGGGCTGTACAGCTTGCAGCAGCAATGTATTCAGCTTCAGCAGTGGATGTTGAAACAGCTGCTTGCTTTTTGCTTTGCCAAGAGACTAAGGCATTCCCTAGAAACTGGCACCCTCCTGATGTGGACTTCCTTGTGGTATGGCAGCCAGCAAAATCACTATCTGAATAACCTGAAAGCTCAATGTTTCCATTAGCAGGATACCAGATACCAAGTGTGGGAGCACCTTTTAGGTATCTGAAGATCCTTTTCACAGCAATAAGGTTAGACTTTCTAGGAGAAGCCTGAGATCTAGCACACACACAGGTTGCAAACATAATGTCTGGCCTGGATGCTGTTAAGTACAATAAAGACCCAATCATGCATCTATAATGTGTCTGATCAACAAGTTCATCCTTTTCATCATCAGTGAGTGGCTTGACAGTGCTCATGGGTGTACTACATGGCTTACAATCATTCATCTCAAATTTTGTTAACAAGTTTTTCACATACTTGTTTTGATGAATGAAAGTACCATTTTGCAGTTGCTTTACTTGGAGACCAAGAAAGCACTGAAGTTCACCCATAGCACTCATTTCAAACTCTGCTGTCATGAGTTCCCTAAACTCCTCACACATTTTATTACATGTGGATCCAAAAATGATGTCATCCACATATATTTGAACAATCATTAAATCTTTTCCTTTCCATTTTAAAAACAAGGTTTTATCAATTTTACCTCTAGTGAAACCAATGGATAAGAGAAAAGTAGAGAGAGTTTCATACCAGGCTCTTGGTGCTTGTTTGAGTCCATACAAAGCTTTGTTAAGCTTGTAGACATGATCAGGATGGAATGTGTCTTCAAAACCAGGTGGTTGACATACATAGACCTCCTCCTGAATTTTGCCATATAGGAAGGCACACTTGATGTCCATCTGAAACACCTTAATGTTGTGGTTGACAGCAAAGGCTAAGAAAAGTCTGATTGCCTCTAGCCTTGCTACAGGGGCAAAGGTTTCATCATAGTCAATACCCTCTTCTTGTCTGAAGCCTTGAACCACTAACCTGGCTTTGTTCTTGACAACTATACCCCTTTCATCAGTTTTGTTTTTGAAGACCCACTTTGTGCCAATAGGACAGACATCCTTAGGCAGTGGTACAAGTTCCCATACTTGTTGTCTTTTAAACTGAAGGAGTTCTTCTTGCATGGCTTCTACCCAACTGTTGTCTTTCAGTGCCTCTTGGTACTTGACAGGTTGTGTAAGGGATAGAAAGCCTGCAAAAAGACAGATGTTTGAAGATTGGCTCCTTGTGAGCACACCTTCTCTGATGTTGCCAATGATTTGATCAGGTGGATGAGCTCTTAGGTAGATTAAATCTCCCTGATATGGTATGATGGCATTTTGTGGTGAAGGACAGAGGTTTGGAGACTCTGTTGACATAACATCTGTTGGCACTTCTGAAGAGGCAACAGATGTTTGAAATGGAGGTGGAGGAATGGGTCCAAGTGGTGTAAGATTGGACTGACTTTTGTCAACAGATGATTGACTCTTGTCAACAGATGATTGAGCAGTGAATTGGCTGGGTGAATCAGTGGTTTGAAGATAAGACTGGCCAACAGTGGCTGACTCAGCTGTGACAGAGTTTTGACAGTTGTTTTGAACCACTGCTTCCTCTGATACATGATAGACTTTGTAGTGGTCTGGAACCACAACATCTATTCTGTAATCTTGTTGTGAAGATTGTGGAGTACCTGCAGGGTTAGTTTTGATAGCAATATCTTCAAATTTGAATTTATCTAAATCAAACAACTCAGCAGGGTTTGCTGGGATTTTTAAAGAAGAAAGTTCATTGAACTTCACATTCAGAGTTTCTTCTATTGTTTTAGTCCTTGTGTTAAACACTTTATAGGCCTTTGCAATAGAAGAATACCCCAGAAAATATCCACAATCCACTTTGGCTGCAAATTTTGAAATGGAATCTTTAAGATTTAAAATGAAACATGGGCAGCCAAAGACTTTGAAAAATGATATCAGTGGTTTGATTTTAAACAGAATTTCATAAGCAGTCTTTTGATGTCTAGGGTTGATTAAAACTCTGTTTTGAACATAACAAGCAGTGTTTACAGCTTCTGCCCAAAAGGACAGAGGTAAACCAGAATCTGCTAGCATTGTTCTTGCAGCCTCAATGAGAGTCCTGTTCTTCCTTTCAACCACCCCATTCTGTTCTGGTGTTCTTGGAATGCTGTACTGCCTTACAATCCCTTTTGACACACAGAAATCATCTAACTCCTTATTTTTAAACTCTGTTCCATTGTCACTCCTAAAGACTTTTACTGGCAAGTCATATTGTTTTTCAACTTTGGTTACAAAGTCCTTCAAAATACCTGCAGTCTCATCTTTAGAGTGTAAAAAGTAAGTCCAGGTAAACCTAGAAAAATCATCAACTATGACAAGACAAAATCTTTTCCTTCTTAGACTCATGATTTTTACAGGGCCAAACAAGTCCATGTGCAACATTTGTAAACACTGACTGGTTTTGGACTCATCAATGGATTTGTAAGAGCTTTTATGTTGTTTGCCTTTTAAACAGGAAACACAATGCTCATCACATTTGAATTCTTTGGATGGTAAACCTCTGACAAGGTTTTGTTTGGAGAGTGAGTTGAGAGTTTGAAGGTTGGTGTGACCAAGTCTCCTATGCCACAGTTCTGTCTCTTTGGTAGAGGCAGCTGAGAACAGACAGACATTAGCAGTAGGATTATCCTTCAACATATCAACCACATACACATTGCCACTTCTGTGAGCAACAAGTTGTGCTTTGCTCTCAGCAATGATGGTGTTAATCTTTTCAACAGCTTCTGGGCCAACAATCTTACACGTTTGCTTAGTGAAGAATGACCCAAAGCCTTTGTCACTCATTTGTGATACACTAAGTAGATTAAATTTTAGATTGTCTATTAGATTAACATTTTCAAACTTAAGTCTCCCTGCTTTGACAGTACCAGAACCCAACACTTTACCTTTAGAATCATTACCAAAGGATATATCACCCCCTCCATGAGCAAGAAAGTCCAGAAGAAGGGCTCTACATCCAGTCATGTGCCTGGAGCCTCCACTATCTACATACCATAAACTGTCTAAACAAGCAGAAGCTCCCTGCACATCAGTAAGGATTTTAGTTTTGGTGAGTGTCCAAAGCCAAATTGGCTTTGGATGGGTCCTTAGCTGTCTCAGCCTTAAGTTGAGAAGAATGATCAGTGGTTTGGACTAGCTTTTGAACTAGATTCAACAGCTGCATTTGACCATTTGCCAGTGCTTGTATGTCAACACTTGGTCCAGCAGAGGTTTGATCATTTCCTATCAGTTGATGAAAACCATGAGGATGTCTGTTCACTTTTGGTTTTGAAGGCCTCTTGGGCTCATCATAAACATGTGGCAGACGATGACAAGTGGGTTGTCCATATCCTCTTGGTAATCTGTTAACAGGTGGAGCATCTGTTACCTGAACCTCTCTGGGAGCAGAGTTTTTGTTCAGACTTTGGGTAACAGATGTTTGGACTGATTCAAAAGTCTGTTTGGATTTTCCTTTTGAAGTACTCATCACTTGACTCTCCAGAGTTTTAGCTTTATACTCTTTTATCTTTTCATCAAAATTTTTGAGATATAAGCACTCTTTTGTTTTATGATTCTTTTTCTTGCAGATTGCACATTCTTTAGATTTTGAATCATTTAAACTTGTTGTTTTGTTGATGTCATATGCTTTTAGAAGAAAACAGTTTTTGGTGACATGGTTCTTCTTTTCACAAAAATCACAAAACAAGTTGTTCTTGGCTTTCCCTTTTTCTTTCTTCTTTTCAACAGATGTTTCATCATCTGTTGGAAGACTTACTAGAGGGATAACCTTGGCCTGTGGTGCCATTTTGCCATCAGAGGTTTTGAAGGTCATTGGTTTGAAATTTTCAAGGACTTCACACTCATCTGACCATGTTGGTTTGAATTGATATTTTTCAATTTCATCAAATGAGGGTGTACCTTCCAACTTTTCAAGAATGATTTTCTTGCCATTGGGTTCAGTAACCTTGATTTCTTGACCTTTTGAGTTTGTAGGGATGACCTCAACCAACTGTGGTTCCTTTTTGTTAGTGGTTTGTGAAACTTGATCAGTGGTTTTAAAACCAAACCCAAATTTCACATGACTTTTGGATTGTTGGTTGACAATCATCTCAAATCCCTTTGATGATTCCACCCATTTCTGACATTCAACTTGGGTGGACTCAAGCTCCTTCTTACAACTATGATATTTTGTTATCATAGTCTGAAGCTGGTCTTTGGTTATGCTTGCTTCATGTTTTAGACTGCTGATTTCAGACTCTTTTTCAGATATTTTTGATTTTAACTCTTTTGTTAATTTTTCAACCTGAATTTCTGAATCCAAAATTTTCTTTCTAAAGTTTTCATTCACCTCTTTTATCTTAGCAAATGCTACAATACATTTATCTGAGCACAAGTCATTTAAGATTTGAGGAGATACCTTAGCAGCAGCCATCAAGGCACAGTTACACTGGCAGTCACAGTCATCACTACCCCAGGGGTCTGATAGATTCACAACCTCCACTTCAGATTCTTCAGCTGAAACAATCTCACCAACAACACCATCAGTCACATTTTCAGACATAGACACCACTTCCTCAGAATCAGTCTCTTCAACAATTGTTTCTAGTGCCATAAAACAAAAATCCTTTTCAGTGTTGGCAACTAGGGCAATGTTGTCATCTGTTATCTCATCTGGTAGACTGCTCCAATCAACAAAGCCTTGAGTAAAGAAACTCTGTTGACCTGGTTGACTGGTCTCTGCAGGAGCAGAGGGTGGAGTAACAGTCATTGGCACAGGGGCCTGAGCAACAGGTGTTTGGACATAGTGATACTGAGGAACAGTGGTTTGGACATAATGCACAGGAACAGTGGTTTGGGTCTGTGCAAAGTGAGCAGTGTGTTTGCACATTAGGTACATTAGGGATGGTCTGATAAGTGTTGGTCTGTGGTCTTTGATTTGGATAGGTGATCATAGGAACTCCATTTTGACTCCTACACTCCCTAGCAAAATGACCCATTCTATGACACTTGTAACACTTCATCTTTGATTTATCCAACCCAACCTTTGACCCACCATGTAAACCTGGGAACCTCCTGCCAGTTTTCTTATAGAAGTTATTGGTTCTAATACTGAGCAGGGCAACCTGATGTAAGATGTCCATTTCTTCTAGGTCCAAGGGGTCAATGTATTGCAAGTCATTGTACACAAAAGATGTATTATCAGAAGCCTGGATGTCACCACTGGCTGTGAAAGCACAGTTGTTTGGTGATGAGTAAGAATCATTATTGAAACCAGTTGTTATGTCAATGTAATGATCATAACTCTGATCCTTACTACTTCCAGAACCATCATCCTGACCCAACAGTGCAGTATTACCAAATACATAGTCATCTGACACTTTGCCAGAGTCCTGGAGCTTCTTTTTCTGGTTAAGCTCCCTTTCATAAGTCAGGAGCTTACCATGAAGCTGGGTCAGGGTTAGGTCTTTGAATCCGATAGAGTTTCTCATAACAATAGCTATAGTGTCCCATTTGTCCTGAAGTGATCTAAGAAACCTATGATTCAGTGTTGAATTAGGAAAAGTTAGACCAACCAGTTTTAGTTCACTAATTAGACAGTTAAACCTTTCAAACTGTTGTGTTAATGACTCCCCTTTTATGTGACTAAACGTTTCATATTGTTGGTTAAGTATTTCACGGTTGTTTTCAATCACATCATCAGTTCCCCCGAATTGCTCTTTAAGAGCATCCCACAATTCTTTAGCACTATTGCAGTGCAAGAGACCGGCATAGATATCATTCGGCAGTGCCATGGCTACTATGCTGAAAGCCTTGGCATCTAGCTCGATTTTTTGAAAATCTTGCTCTGAGTAGTTCTCAACACTCTTTGGTACTTGGATCTTTGGATCCTCGGCACTCGGTACCATTGGAACATGTGGTCCAAATACTACCGATTTCCAGCACCCTGTGTTCTGTTGTGCTAACACATGAGCTACTCGACGCTGCCAGATGTTGTATTCTGACCTGACAAGCATCGGTGGCTTGTTGTGTGTGCCAGTGTTGTGTGGATCTTGATTAAGTGAAGTCATTCTCTTGGTTTTTCAAAAACAAAGTCTGTTTACTAACTGTTGAAACGAAAATAAACTATTACTCTGTTTTAACCCGACAAACAAACGATATCAATGATTGTGAGCTGATCTGTGTATAAAACTGATTGATTAGATCAGATTTAATTGACCATGCTCTGATACCAATTGTTAGGATCTGAGTTTTAGATTGTTTTGATTAATTATGAAATATGAATGAAGTATAAATGGAAAGTGCAGCGGAATAAAGAATAATCAAAACATAGAGAATAATTGTTATCAATCGAATGCTTTCATCAAAGTTGAAAGATTACAAAGGTACAATTATAACTCCCCCTCAGCCTGATCACTCAGAGTTTGTTTGTCTAGAGAGAATGACGAGTGACCAATAGAACAGTACAAGTACTGTTCTATTTATAGACAAGTACAAACCTCTGATGATCACTTAGCTGACGTCACCTAGAAAGCGACCCCTAACTGACTAACAAACTACAACATCTGATAAACAATAAACTACTGTTACATTGAAACTACTGAAGGGAAACTCTGTTAGGCTATAAACTCTGATGTCTTCTTAACATCTGTTGAACCAAAGTGCTGTTGGTTCAACAGACCTTTGTTCTTCAGATCTTGATCAGCACTTGTTCTTTATCAGACTTTTGCTCTTCAGACTTTCTTCATCAGACCTTTCATCAGCAGCAGTTGTCTTGTATCAGCTGTTTGAGCATCAGCAGTTTGGGAATCAGCAGTTCTATGGAGGAAGCTTTCTTGTAAACTCTGTTATTTATTCTTGATCAACACTTAGTGTATTTTGGCTTTCAATCATCTGTTCTTTTCCAGGTCAGCAGACCCAACAATAGGAGATTCCGAGTCCCGTGACTAACCCAATAAGGGTGTACAAAAGGCTATAAAATTAGTTCCAAGAGTAAGAATTTCCAGCCTTTATAAAGTGTTGTTCAGTATTTTTTACCTACAGCACCAGAAAGTCCAATGAGATACCCATTTTAGTTCGTTAATACTATAATTAGGCTTCCCCTAAAAGGATAGAAGATTCTGGGTCCCGCGACTAACCCAATAAGGGTATACAAAAGGCTATAAAGTTATTTCCAAGAGTAAGAATTTCCAGCCTTCATAAAGTGTTGTTCAGTATTCTTTGAACTACAACACCCGAATGTCCAATGAGATACCCATTTTAGTTCGTTAATACTATAATTAGGCTTCCCCGAAAAGGATAGGAGATTCTGGGTCCACTGACTAAACCAATAAAGGTGCACAAAAGGCTATAAAATTATTTCCAAGAGTAAGAATTTTGAGCCCTTATAATGTGTTGTTCAGTATTGTTTGACCTACAGCACCCGAAAGTCCAACGGGATACCCATTTTAGTTCGTTAACACTATAATTAGGCTTCCCCTAAAAGGATAGGAGATTCCGAGTCCCGTGGCTAACCCAATAAGGGTGCACAAAAGGCTATAAAATTATTTCCAAGCGTAACAATTTTGAGCCTTTATAAAGTGTTGTTCAGTATTTTTGACCTACAGCACCCGAAAGTCCAACGAGATACCCATTTTAGTTCGTTAACACTATAATTAGGCTTCCCCTATAAGGATAGGAGATTTCGAGTCCAGTGACTAACCCAATAAGGGTGTACAAAAGGCTATAAAATTAGTTCCAAGAGTAATAATTTCCAGCCTTTATAAAGTGTTGTTCAGTATTTTGACCTACACCACCCGAAAGTCCAACGAGATACCCATTTTAGTTCGTTAACACAATAATTAGGCTTCCCTTATAAGGATAGGAGATTCCGAGTCCCGTGAATAACCCAATAAGGGTGTAAAAAAGGCTATAAAATTAGTTCCAAGAGTAAGAATTTCCAGCCTTTATAAAGTGTTGTTCAGTATTTTTGACCTACAGCACCCGAAAGTCCAACGAGATACCCATTTTAGTTCATTAACACTATAATTAGGCTTCCCCTATAAGGATAGGAGATTCCGAGTCCCGTGACTAACCCAATAAGGGTGTACAAAAGACTATAAAATTAGTTCCAAGAGTAAGAATTTCCAGACTTTATAAAGTGTTGTTCAATATTGTATGACCTACAGCACCCGAAAGTCCAACGGGATACGCATTTTAGTTCTTTAACACTATAATTAGGCTTCCCCTATAAGGATAGGAGATTTCGAGTCCCATTACTAACCCAATAAGGGTGTACAAAAGGCTATAAAATTAGTTCCAAGAGTAAGAATTTCCAGCCTTTATAAAGTGTTTTTCAATATTGTATGACCTACAGCACCCGAAAGCCCAACGGGATACTCATTTTAGTTCGTTAACAGCATAATTAGGTTTCCCCTATAAGGATAGGAGATTCTGAGTCCCATGACTAACCCAATAAGGGTGTACAAAAGGCTATAAAATTAGTTCCAAGAGTAAGAATTTCCAGCCTTTATAAAGTGTTGTTCAATATTGTATGACCTACAACACCCGAAAGTCCAACGAGATACCCATTTTAGTTCATTAACACTATAATTAGGCTTCCCCTATAAGGATAGGAGATTCTGAGTCCCGTGACTAACCCAATAAGGGTGTACAAAAGTCTATAAAATTAGTTCCAAGAGTAAGAATTTCCAGCCTTTATAAAGTGTTGTTCAATATTGTATGACCTACAGCACCCGAAAGTCCAACGGGATATGCATTTTAGTTCTTTAACACTATAATTAGGCTTCCCCAATAAGGATAGGAGATTTCGAGTTCCGTGACTAGCCCAATAAGGGTGTACAAAAGGCTATAAAATTAGTTCCAAGAGTAATAATTTCCAGCCTTTATAAAGTGTTGTTCAGTATTTTTGACCTACAACACCCGAAAGTCCAAGGAGATTCCCATTTTAGTTCGTTAACACTATAATTAGCCTTCCCTTATAAGGATAGGAGATTCCGAGTCCCGTGACTAACCCAATAAGGGTGTACAAAAGGCTATAAAATTAGTTCCAAGAGTAAGAATTTCCAGCCTTTATAAAGTGTTGTTCAGTATTTTTTACCTACAGCACCAGAAAGTCCAATGAGATACCCATTTTAGTTCGTTAATACTATAATTAGGCTTCCCCTAAAAGGATAGAAGATTCTGGGTCCCGCGACTAACCCAATAAGGGTATACAAAAGGCTATAAAGTTATTTCCAAGAGTAAGAATTTCCAGCCTTCATAAAGTGTTGTTCAGTATTCTTTGAACTACAACACCCGAATGTCCAATGAGATACCCATTTTAGTTCGTTAATACTATAATTAGGCTTCCCCGAAAAGGATAGGAGATTCTGGGTCCACTGACTAAACCAATAAAGGTGCACAAAAGGCTATAAAATTATTTCCAAGAGTAAGAATTTTGAGCCCTTATAATGTGTTGTTCAGTATTGTTTGACCTACAGCACCCGAAAGTCCAACGGGATACCCATTTTAGTTCGTTAACACTATAATTAGGCTTCCCCTAAAAGGATAGGAGATTCCGAGTCCCGTGGCTAACCCAATAAGGGTGCACAAAAGGCTATAAAATTATTTCCAAGCGTAACAATTTTGAGCCTTTATAAAGTGTTGTTCAGTATTCTTTGACCTACAGCACCCGAAAGTCCAACGGGATACCCATTTTAGTTTGTTAACACTATAATTAAGCTTCCACTATTAGGATAGGAGATTCCGAGTCCCGTGACTAACCCAATAAGGGTGTACAAAAGGCTATAAAATTAGTTCCAAGAGTAAGAATTTCCAGCCTTTATAAAGTGTTGTTCAGTATTTTTGACCTACAGCACCCGAAAGTCCAACGAGATACCCATTTTAGTTCATTAACACTATAATTAGGCTTCCCCTATAAGGATAGGAGATTCCGAGTCCCGTGACTAACCCAATAAGGGTGTACAAAAGGCTATAAAATTAGTTCCAAGAGTCGGAATTTCCAGCCTTTATAAAGTGTTGTTCAATATTGTATGACCTACAGCACCCGAAAGTCCAACGGGATACGCATTTTAGTTCTTTAACACTATAATTAGGCTTCCCCTATAAGGATAGGAGATTTCGAGTCTCGTGACTAACCCAATAAGGGTGTACAAAAGGCTATAAAATTAGTTCCAAGAGTAATAATTTCCAGCCTTTATAAAGTGTTGTTCAGTATTTTTGACCTACAGCACCCAAAAGTCCAATGAGATACCCATTTTAGTTCGTTAATACTATAATTAGGCTTCCCCTAAAAGGATAGGAGATTCTGGGTCCCGCGACTAACCCAATAAGGGTATACAAAAGGCTATAAAGTTATTTCCAAGAGTAAGAATTTCCAGCCTTCATAAAGTGTTGTTCAGTATTCTTTGAACTACAGCACCCGAACGTCCAATGAGATACCCATTTTAGTTCGTTAATACTATAATTAGGCTTCCCCGAAAAGGATAGGAGATTCTGGGTCCAGTGACTAAACCAATAAAGGTGCACAAAAGGCTATAAATTTATTTCCAAGGGTAAGAATTTCCAGCCTTTATAAAGTGTTGTTCAGTATTCTTTGAACTACAGCACCCGAACGTCCAATGAGATACCCATTTTAGTTCGTTAATACTATAATTAGGCTTCCCCTAAAAGGATAGGAGATTCTGGGTCTCGTGACTAACCAAATAAGGGTGTACAAAAGGCTATAAAATTATTTCCAAGAGTAACAATTTCCATCCTTCATAAAGTGTTGTTCAGTATTCTTGGAACTACAGCACCCGAACGTCCAATGAGATACCCATTTTAGTTCGTTAATACTATAATTAGGCTTCCTAGAAAAGGATAGGAGATTCCGGGTCCCGTGACTAACCCAATAAGGGTGCACAAAAGGCTATAAAATTATTTCCAAGAGTAAGAATTTTGAGCCATTATAAAGTGTTGTTCAGTATTCTTTGACTTACAGCACCCGAAAGTCCAATCAGATACCCATTTTAGTTCGTTAATACTACAATTAGGCTTCCCCTAAGAGGATAGGAGATTCTGGGTCTCGTGACTAACCAAATAAGGGTGTACAAAAGGCTACAAAATTATTTCCAAGAGTAAGAATTTCCATCCTTCATAAAGTGTTGTTCAGTATTCTATGAACTACAGCACCCGAACGTCCAATGAGATACCCATTTTAGTTCGTTAATACTATAATTAGGCTTCCCAGAAAAGGATAGGAGATTCTGGGTCCCGTGACTAACCCAATAAGGGTGCACAAAAGGCTATAAAATTATTTCCAAGAGTAAGAATTTTGAGCCATTATAAAGTGTTGTTCAGTATTCTTTGACTTACAGCACCCGAAAGTCCAATCAGATACCCATTTTAGTTCGTTAATACTGTAATAAGGCTTCCTCTATAAGGATAGGAGATTCTGGGTCCTGTGACTAACCCAATTAGGGTGTACAAAAGGCTATAAAATTATTTCCAAGGGTAAGAATTTCCAGCCTTTTTAAAGTGTTGTTCAGTATTCTTTGAACTACAGCACCCGAACGTCCAATGAGATACCCATTTTAGTTCGTTAATACTATAATTAGGCTTCCCCTAAAAGGATAGGAGATTCTGGGTCTCGTGACTAACCAAATAAGGGTGTACAAAAGGCTATAAAATTATTTCCAAGAGTAACAATTTCCATCCTTCATAAAGTGTTGTTCAGTATTCTTGGAACTACAGCACCCGAACGTCCAATGAGATACCCATTTTAGTTCGTTAATACTATAATTAGGCTTCCCAGAAAAGGATAGGAGATTCTGGGTCCCGTGACTAACCCAATAAGGGTGCACAAAAGGCTATAAAATTATTTCCAAGAGTAAGAATTTTGAGCCATTATAAAGTGTTGTTCAGTATTCTTTGACTTACAGCACCCGAAAGTCCAATCAGATACCCATTTTAGTTCGTTAATACTATAATTTGGCTTCCCCGGAAAGGATAGGACATTCTGGGTCCCGTGACTAAACCAATAAAGGTGCACAAAAGGCTATAAAATTATTTCCAAGGGTAAGAATTTCCAGCCTTCATAAAGTGTTGTTCAGTATTCTTTGAACTACAGCACCCGAACATCCAATGAGATACCCATTTTAGTTCGGTAATACTATAATTAGGCTTCCCCAAAAAGGATAGGAGACTCTGGGTCCCGTGACTAACCCAATAAGGGTGCACAAAAGGGTATAAAATTATTTCCAAGCGTAACAATTCTGAGCCTTTATAGAGTGTTGTTCAGTATTCTTTGACCTACAGCACCCGAAAGTCCAACGGGATACCCATTTTAGTTCGTTAACACAATAATTAGGCTTCCGCTATTAGGATAGGAGATTCCGAGTCCCGTGACTAACCCAATAAGGGTGTACAAAAGGCTATAAAATTAATTCCATGAGTAAGAATTTCCGGCCTTTATAAAGTGTTGTTCAATATTGTATGACCTATAGCACCCGAAAGTCCAACGGGATAATCATTTTAGTTCGTTAACACTATAATTAGGTTTCCCCTATAAGGATAGGAGATTCTGAGTCCCATGACTAACCCAATAAGGGTGTACAAAAGGCTATAAAATAATTTCCAAGAGTAAGAATTTCCAACCTTCATAAAGTGTTGTTCAGTATTCTTTGACCTACATCACCCGAACGTCCAATGAGATACCCATTTTAGTTCGTTAATACTATAATAAGGCTTCCCCTAAAAGGATAGGAGATTCTGGGTCTCGTGACTAACCAAATAAGGGTGTACAAAAGGCTATAAAATTATTTCCAAGAGTAAGAATTTCCAGCCTTCATAAAGTGTTGTTCAGTATTCTTTGAACTACAGCACCCGAACATCCAATGAGATACCCATTTTAGTTCGGTAATACTATAATTAGGCTTCCCCAAAAAGGATAGGAGACTCTGGGTCCCGTGACTAACCCAATAAGGGTGCACAAAAGGGTATAAAATTATTTCCAAGCGTAACAATTCTGAGCCTTTATAGAGTGTTGTTCAGTATTCTTTGACCTACAGCACCCGAAAGTCCAACGGGATACCCATTTTAGTTCGTTAACACAATAATTAGGCTTCCGCTATTAGGATAGGAGATTCCGAGTCCTGTGACTAACCCAATAAGGGTGTACAAAAGGCTATAAAATTAGTTCCAAGAGTAAGAATTTCCAGCCTTTATAAAGTGTTGTTCAGTATTTTTGACCTACAGCACCCGAAAGTCCTACGAGATACCCATTTTAGTTCGTTAACACTATAATTAGGCTTACCCTATAGGGATAGGAGATTCGGAGTCCCGTGACTAACCCAATAAGGGTGTACAAAAGGCTATAAAATTAGTTACAAGAGTAAGA
Source organism: Ambrosia artemisiifolia (assembly GCA_032199755.1). NCBI lineage: Eukaryota > Viridiplantae > Streptophyta > Magnoliopsida > Asterales > Asteraceae > Ambrosia > Ambrosia artemisiifolia. The sequence continues at coordinate 202,651 of CM063512.1, forward strand.
ATTTCCAGCCTTCATAAAGTGTCGTTTAGTATTCTTTGACCTACATCACCCGAACGTCCAATGAAATACTCATTTTAGTTCGTTAATACTATAATTAGGCTTCGCCTAAAAGGATAGGAGATTCTGGGTCTCGTGACTAACCAAATAAGGGTGTACAAAAGGCTATAAAATTATTTCCAAGAGTAAGAATTTCCATCCTTCATAAAGTGTTGTTCAGTATTCTTTGAACTACAGCACCCGAACGTCCAATGAGATACCCATTTTAGTTCGTTAATACTATAATTAGGCTTCCCAGAAAAGGATAGGAGATTCTGGGTCCAGTGACTAACCCAATAAGGGTGCACAAAAGGCTATAAAATTATTTCCAAGAGTTAGAATTTTGAGCCATTATAAAGTGTTGTTCAGTATTCTTTGACTTACAGCACCCGAAAGTCCAATCAGATACCCATTTTAGTTGGTTAACACTATAATTAGGCTTCCCCTAAAAGGATAGGAGATTCCGAGTCCCGTGACTAACCAAATAAGGGTGTACAAAAGGCTATAAAATTATTTCCAAGAGTAAGAATTTCCATCCTTCATAAAGTGTTGTTCAGTATTCTTTGACTTACAGCACCCGAAAGTCCAATCAGATACCCATTTTAGTTCGTTAATACTATAATAAGGCTTCCCCTATAAGGATAGGAAATTCTGGGTCCCGTGACTAACCCAATTAGGGTGTACAAAAGGCTATACAATTATTTCCAAGGGTAAGAATTTCCAGCCTTCATAAAGTGTTGTTCAGTATTCTTTGAACTACAGCACCCGAACATCCAATGAGATACCCATTTTAGTTCGTTAATACTATAATTAGGCTTCCCCAAAAAGGATAGGAGATTCTGGGTCTTGTGACTAACCCAATAAGGGTGCACAAAAGGCTATAAAATTATTTCCAAGCGTAAAAATTTTGAGCCTTTATAGAGTGTTGTTTAGTATTCTTTGACCTACAGCACCCGAAAGTCCAACGGGATACCCATTTTAGTTCGTTAACACAATAATTAGGCTTCCCCTATTAGGATAAGAAATTCCGAGTCCTGTGACTAACCCAATACGGGTGTACAAAAGGCTATAAAATTATTAACTAGAGTAATAATTTCCAGCCTTCATAAAGTGTTGTTCAGTATTCTTAGACTTACAGCACCCGAAAGTCCAATCAGATACCCATTTTAGTTCGTTATTACTATAATAAGGCTTCCCCTATAAGGATAGGAAATTCTGGGTCCCGTGACTAACCCAATTAGGGTGTACAAAAGGCTATAAAATTATTTCCAAGGGTAAGAATTTCCAGCCTTCATAAAGTGTTGTTCAGTATTCTTTGAACTACAGCACCCGAACATCCAATGAGATACCCATTTTAGTTCGGTAATACTATAATTAGGCTTCCCCAAAAAGGATAGGAGATTCTGGGTCTTGTGACTAACCCAATAAGGGTGCACAAAAGGCTATAAAATTATTTCCAAGCGTAACAATTTTGAGCCTTTATAGAGTGTTGTTCAGTATTCTTTGACCTACAGCACCCGAAAGTCCAATGAGATACCCATTTTAGTTCGTTAACACTATAATTAGGCTTCCCCTATAAGGATAGGAGATTCCGAGTCCCGTGACTAACCCAATAAGGGTGTACAAAAGGCTATAAAATTAGTTCCAAGAGTAAGAATTTCCAGCCTTTATAAAGTGTTGTTCAATATTGTATGACCTACAGCACCCAAAAGTCCAACGGGATACTCATTTTAGTTCGTTAACACTATAATTAGGCTTCCCCTACAAGGATAGGAGATTCTGAGTCCTGTGACTAACCCAATAAGGGTGTACAAAAGGCTATAAAATTATTTCCAAGAGTAAGAATTTCCAGCCTTCATAAAGTGTCGTTCCGTATTCTTTGACCTACATCACCCAAAAGTCCAATGAGATACCTATTTTAGTTCGTTAATACTAGAATTAGGCTTCCCCTAAAAGGATAGGAGATTCTGGGTCCCGTGACTAACCCAATAAGGGTGTAAAAAAGGCTATAAAGTTATTTCCAAGAGTAAGAATTTCCAGCCTTCATAAAGTGTTGTTCAGTATTCTTTGAACTACAGCACCCGAACGTCCAATGAGATACCCATTTTAGTTCGTTAATACTATAATTAGGCTTCCCCGAAAAGGATAGGAGATTCTGGGTCCCGTGACTAAACCAATAAAGGTGCACAAACGGCTATAAAATTATTTCCAAGAGTAAAAATTTTGACCCTTTATAATGTGTTGTTCCGTATTCTTTGACCTACAGCACCCGAAAGTCCAACGGGATACCCATTTTAGTTCTTTAGCACTATAAATACGCTTCCCCTAAAAGGATAGGAGATTCCGAGTCCCGTGACTAACCAAATAAGGGTGTACAAAAGGCTATAAAATTATTTCCAAGAGTAAGAATTTCCATCCTTCATAAAGTGTTGTTCAGTATTCTTTGACTTACAGCACCCGAAAGTCCAATCAGATACCCATTTTAGTTCGTTAATACTATAATAAGGCTTCCCCTATAAGGATATGAAATTCTGGGTCCCGTGACTAACCCAATTAGGGTGTACAAAAGGCTATAAAATTATTTCCAAGGGTAAGAATTTCCAGCCTTCATAAAGTGTTGTTCAGTATTCTTTGAACTACAGCACCCGAACATCCAATGAGATACCCATTTTAGTTCGTTAATACTATAATTAGGCTTCCCCAAAAAGGATAGGAGATTCTGGGTCTTGTGACTAACCCAATAAGGGTGCACAAAAGGCTATAAAATTATTTCCAAGCGTAACAATTTTGAGCCTTTATAGAGTGTTGTTCAGTATTTCTTTGACCTACAGCACCCGAAAGTCCAACAGGATACCCATTTTAGTTCGTTAACACAATAATTAGGCTTCCACTATTAGGATAGGAAATTCCGAGTCCTGTGACTAACCCAATAAGGGTGTACAAAAGGCTATAAAATTAGTTCCAAGAGTAAGAATTTCCATCCTTTATAAAGTGTTGTTCAGCATTCTTTGACCTATAGCACCCGAAAGTCCAACGAGATACCCATTTTAGTTCGTTAACACTATAATTAGGCTTCCCCTATAAGGATAGGAGATTCCGAGTCCCGTGACTAACCCAATAAGGGTGTACAAAAGGCTATAAAATTAGTTCCAAGAGTAAGAATTTCCAGCCTTTATAAAGTGTTGTTCAATATTGTATGACCTACAGCACCCAAAAGTCCAACGGGATACTCATTTTAGTTCGTTAACACTATAATTAGGCTTCCCCTATAAGGATAGGAGATTCTGAGTCCCATGACTAACCCAATAAGGGTGTACAAAAGGCTATAAAATTATTTCCTGGAGTAAGAATTTCCAGCCTTTTGTACACCCTTATTGGGTTAGTCACAAGACTAAGAATCTCCTTTCATTAAAGGGGAAGCCTCATTATAGTATTAACGAACTAAAATGGGTATCTCGTTGGACTTTCGGGTACTGTAGTTCAAAGAATGCTGAACAACACTTTATAAAGGATGGAAATTCTTACTCGTGAAAACTAATTTATAGCCTTTTGTACACCCTTATTGGGTTAGTCACGGGACTCGGAATCTCCGATTGTTAAAGGGGAGGTATCATTATAGTATTAACGAAATGAAATGAGTATCTCGTTGGACTTTCGGGTGCTGTAAGTCTAAGAATAATAAACAACACTTTATAAAGGCTTGAAAATCTTACTCATGGAAATAAATTAATAGCCTTTTCTACACCCTTATTCGGTTAGTCACGGGACTTAGAATCTCCTATCATTAAAGCGGATTCCTAATTATACTATTAACGAACTAAAATGGATATCTCGTTGGACTTTCGGGTGCTGTAGGTCAAAGAATACTAAACAACACTTTATAAAGGCTGGAAATTCATACTCGTGGAATTAAATTTATAGCCTTTTTTACACCCTTATTGGGTTAGTCACGGGACTCAGAATCTCCTATGATTAAAGGGGAAGCTTAATTATAGTATTAACGAACTAAAAACAGTATCTCGTTGGACTTTTGGGTGTTGTAGGTCAAAGAATAATGAACAACACTTTATAAAGGCTGGAAATTCTTACTCTTGGAAATAAATTTATAGTCTTTTGTACACCCTTATTGAGTTGGGCACTGGACACAGAGTCTCCTATCATTAAAGGGGAAGCCTAATTATAGTATTAACAAACTAAAATAAGCATATCGTTGGACTTTCGGGTGCTGTAAGTCTAAGAATAATAAACAACACATTATAAAGGCTGGAAATTCTTACTCGTGGAAATAAATTTATAGTCTTTTGTACATCCTTATTGGGTTAGTCACGGGGCTCAGAATCTCCTATTATTAAAGGGGAAGCCTAATTATAGTATTAATGAACAAAAAAGGGTATCTCGTTGGAGTTTCGGGTGGTGTAGGTCAAAGAATAATGAACAACACTTTATAAAGGGTGGAAATTCTTACTCTTGAAAAATAATTTATAGCCTTTTGTACACCCTTATTGGGTTAGTCACGGGACTAAAAATCTCTTTTCATTAAAGGGGAAGCCTCTTTATAGTATTAACAAACTAAAATGGGTATCTCGTTGGACTTTCGGGTACTGTAGGTCAAAGAATACTGAACAACACTTTATAAAGGATGGAAATTCTTACTCGTTGAAACTAATTTATAGCTTTTGTACACCCTTATTGGGTTAGTCACGGGACTCGGAATCTCCTATTGTTAAAGGGGAAGCATCATTATAGTATTAACGAAATGAAATGAGTATCTCGATGGACTTTCGGGTGCTGTAGGTCTAAGAATAATAAACAACACCTTATAAAGGCTGGAAATTCTTACTCGTGGAAATAAATTTATAGCCTTTTGTACACTCTTATTGGGTTAGTCACGGGACTCTGAATCTCCTATCATTAAAGAGGATGCCTAATTATAGTATTAATGAACTAAAATGAGTATCTCGTTGGACTTTCGGGTGGTGTAGGTCAAAGAATAATGAACAACACTTTATAAAGGGTGGAAATTCTTACTCGTGGAAATTAATTTATAGCCTTTTGTGCACCCTTATTGGGTTAGTCACGGGACTCAGAATCTCCTTTCATTAAACCGGAAGCCTCATTATAGTATTTACAAACTAAAATGGGTATCTCGTTGGACTTTCGGGTATTGTAGGTCAAAGAATACTAAACAACTCTTTATAAAGGATGGAAATTCTTACTCGTGGAAACTAATTTATAGCCTTTTGTACACCCTTATTGGGTTAGTCACGGTACTCGGAATCTCCTATTGTTAAAGGGGAAGCATCATTATAGTATTAACAAAATGAAATGAGTATCTCATTGGACTTTCGGGTGCTGTAGGTCTAAGAATAATAAACAACACTTTATAAAGGCTGGAAATTCTTACTTGTGGAAATAAATTTATAGCCTTTTGTACACCCTTATTGGGTTAATCACGGGACTCGGAATCTCCTATTGTTAAAGGGGAGGCATCATTTTAGTATTAACAAAATGAAATGAGTATCTCGTTCGACTTTCGAGTGCTGTAGGTCTAAGAATAATAAACAACACCTTATAAAGGCTGGAAATTCTTACTCGTGGAAATAAATTTATAGCCTTTTGTACCCCATTATTGGGTTAGTCACGGGACTCAGAATATCCTATCATTAAAGGGGAAGCCTAATTATCGTATTAACGAACTAAAATGGGTATCTCGTTGGAGTTTCGGGTGGTGTAGGTTAAAGAATAATGAACAACACTTTATAAAGGGTGGAAATTCTTACTCGTGGAAATAAATTTATAGCCTTTTGTACACCCTTATTGGGTTAGTCACGGGACTCAGAATCTCCTTTAATTAAAAGGGAAGCCTCATTATAGTATTAACGAACTAAAATGGGTATCTCGTTGGACTTTCGGGTACTGTAGGTCAAAAAATACTAAACAACACTTTATAAAGGCTGGAAATTCTTACTCGTGGAAATAAATTTATAGCCTTTTGTACACCATTATTGGGTTAGTCACGGGACTCAGAATCTCCTATCATTAAAGCGGAAGCCTAATTATAGTATTAATCAACTAAAATGGGTATCTCATTGGAGTTTCGGGTGGTGTAAGTCAACGAATAATGAACAACACTTTATAAAGGGTGGAAATTCTTACTCGGGGAAATAAATTTATAGCCTTTTGTACACCCTTATTGGGTTAGTCACGGGATTCAGAATCTCCAATCATTAAAGGGGAAGCCTAATTATAGTATTAACGAGCTGAAATGGGTATCTTGTTGGACATTCGGGTGCTGTAGGTCAAAGAATACTGAACAACACTTTATAAAGGCCGGAAATTCTTACTCGTGGAAATAAATTTATAGCCTTTTGTACACCCTTATTGGGTTAGTCACGGGACTCAGAATCTCCTATCATTAAAGCGGAAGCCTAATTATAGTATTAATCAACTAAAATGGGTATCTCGTTGGGCTTTCGGGTGCTGTAGGTCGAAAAATACTAAACAACACTTTATAAAACTGGAAATTCATACTCTAGGAAATAAATTTCTAGCCTTTTATACACCCTTATTGGGTTAGTCACGGGATTCAGAATCTCCTATCAATAAAGGGGAGGCATCATTATAGTATTAACGAACTGAAATGTTTATCTCGTTGGACTTTCGGGTGCTGTAGGTCTAAGAATAATAAGCAACACTTCATAAAGGCTGAAAATTCTTACTCGTGGAAATAAATTTATAGCCTTTTGTACACCCTTATTGAGTTAGTCACGGGACTCAGAATCTCCTATTTATAAGGGGAAGCCTAATTATAGTATTAACGAACTAAAATGGGTATCTCGTTGGACTTTCTGGTGGTGTAGGTCAAAGAATACTAAACAAAACTTTATAAAGGCTGGAAATTGTTAATCATGGAAATAAATTTATAGTCTTTTCTACACACTTATTGGGTTAGTCACGGGACTTAGAATCTCCTATCATTAAACGGGAAGCCTAATTATAGTAATAACGAACTAAAATGGGTATCTCTTTGCACTTTCGGGTGCTGTAGGTCTAGGAATAATAAACAACAATTTATAATGGCTGGAAATTCATACTCTTGGAAATCAATTTATAGCATTTTGTACATCCTTATTGGGTTAGTCACGGGACTCAAAATCTCCTATCATTAAGGGGAAGCCTAATTATAGTATTAACGAGCTGAAATGAGTATCTCGTTTGACTTTCGGGTGCCGTAGGTGTATGAATAATAAACAACACTTTATAAAGGCTGGAAATTCTTACTCGTGGAAATAAATTTATAGCCTTTTGTACACCCTTATTGAGTTAGTCACGGAGCTCAGAATCTCCTATCATTAAAGGGGAAGCCTAATTATAGTACTAACGAACTAAAATGGGTATCTCGTTGGACTTTCGGGTACTGTAGGTCAAAGAATACTGAACAACACTGTATAAAGGCTGAAAATACTTACTCTTGGAAATAATTTTATAGCCTTTTGTACACCCTTATTGGGTTAGTCACGGGACTCATAATCTCCTATCATTAAAGGGGAAGCCTAATTATAGTATTAACGAGCTGAAATGAGTATCTCGGAGGACTTTCGGGTGCTGTAGGTCTAAGAATTCTGAACAACACTTTATAAAGGCTGGAAATTGTTACTCTTGGAAATAATTTTATAGCCTTTTGTACACCCTTATTGGGTTAGTCAAGGGACTAAGAATCTCCTTTCATTAAAGGGGAAGCCTCATTATAGTATTAACAAACTAAAATGGGTATCTCGTTGGACTTTCGAGTACTGTAGGTCAATGAATACTGAACAACACTTTATAAATGATGGAAATTCTTACTCGTGGAAACTAATTTATAGCCTTTTGTACACCCTTATTGGGTTAGTCACGGGACTCGGAATCTCCTATTGTTAAATGGGAGGCATCATTTTAGTATTAACGAAATGAAATGAGTATCTCGTTGCACTTTCGGGTGCTGTAGGTCTAAGAATATAAAACAACACCTTATAAAGGCTGGAAATTCTTTCTCGTGGAAATAAATTTATAGCCTTTTGTACACCCTTATTGGGTTAGTCACGGGACTCAGAATCTCCTATCATTAAAGGGGAAGCCTAATTATAGTATTAATGAACTAAAATGGGTATCTAGTTGGAGTTTCGGGTGGTGTAGGTCAAAGAATAATGAACAACACTTTATAAAGGGTGGAAATTCTTATTCTTGGAAATAAATTTATAGCCTTTTGTACACACTTATTGGGTTAATCACGGGACTCAGAATCTCCTTTCATTAAAGGGGAAGCCTCATTTTAGTATTAATAAACTAAAATGGGTATCTCGTTGGTCTTTCGGGTACTGTAGGTCAAAGAATACAGAACAACTCTTTATAAAGGGTGGAAATTCTTACTTGTGGAAACTAATTTATAGCCTTTTGTACACCCTTATTGGGTTAGTCACGGTACTCGGAATCTCCTATTGTTAAAGGGGAGGCATCATTATAGTATTATCAAAATGAAATGAGTATCTCGTTAGAATTTTAGGTGTTGTAGGTCTAAGAATAATAAACAACACTTTGTAAAGGCTGGAAATTCTTACTTGTGGAAATAAATTATAGCCTTTTGTACACCCTTATTGGGTTAGTCACGGGACTCAGAATCTCCTATCATTAAAAGGGAAGCCTAATTATAGTATTAACGAGCTGAAATGTGTATCTTGTTGGACATTCGAGTGTTGTAGGTCAAAGAATACTGAACAACACTTTATAAAGGCTGGAATTTCTTACTCGTGGAAATAAATTTATAGCCTTTTGTACACCCTTATTGGGTTAGTCACGGGACTCAGAATCTCCTATCATTAAAGGGGAAGCCTAATTATAGTGTTAACGAACTAAAATCAGTATCTCGTTGGACTTTTGGGTGTTGTAGGTCAAAGAATAATGAACAACACTTTATAAAGGCTGGAAATTCTTACTCGTGGAAATAAATTTATAGCCTTTTGTACACCCTTATTAGGTTAGTCGCAGGACTCAGAATCTCCTATTATTAAAGGGGAAGCTTAATTATAGAATTAATCAACTAAAATGGGTATCTCGTTGGAGTTTCGGGTGGTGTAAGTCAAAGAATAATGAACAACACTTCATAAAGGCTGAAAATTCTTACTCGTGGAAATAAATTTATAGCCTTTTGTACACCCTTATTGGGTTAGTCATGGGACTCAGAATCTCCTTTCATTAATGGGGAAGCCTCATTATAGTATTAACGAACTAAAATGGGTATCTCGTTGGACTTTCGGGTACTGTAGGTTAAATAATACTAAACAACACTTTAAAAAGGCTGGAAATTCATACTCGTGGAAATAAATTTATAGCCTTTTGTACACCTTTATTGGGTTAGTCACGGGACTTAGAATCTAAAATCATTAAAGGGGAAGCCTAATTATAGTATTATCGACCTAAAATGGGTATCTCGTTGGACTTTCGGGTGTTGTAGGTCAAAAAATACTAAACAACAATTTATAAAGGCTGGAAATTCATACTCTAGGAAATAAATTTCTAGCCTTTTGTACACCCTTATTGGGTTAGTCACGGGATTTAGAATCTCCTATCAATAAAGTGGAGGCATAATTATAGTATTAACGAACTGAAATGTGTATCTCGTTGGACTTTCGGGTGTTGTAGGTCTAAGAATAATAAACAACACTTCATAAAGGCTGAAAATTCTTACTCGTGGAAATAAATTTATAGCCTTTTGTACACCCTTATCTAGTTAGTCACGGGACTCAGAATCTCCTATTTATAAGGGGAAGCCTAATTATAGTATTAACGAGCTGAAATGGGTATCCTGTTGGACATTCGGGTGCTGTAGGTCAAAGAATACTGAACAACACTTTATAAAGACTGAAAATTCTTACTCGTGGAAATAAATTTATAGCCTTTTGTACACCCTTATTGAGTTAGTCACGGGACTCAGAATCTCCTATTTATAAGGCGAAGCCTAATTATAGTATTAACGAGCTGAAATGGGTATCCTGTTGGACATTCGGGTGCTGTAGGTCAAAGAATACTGAACAACACTTTATAAAGACTGGAAATTCTTACTCGTGGATATAAATTTATAGCCTTTTGTACACCCTTATTGGGTTAGTCACGGGACTCAGAATCTCCTATCATTAACGGGGAAACCTAATTATAGTATTAACGAACTAAAATGAGTATCTCGTTGGAATTTTGGGTGCTGTAGGTCTAAGAATAATAAACAACACTTTATAAAGGCCAGAAATTCTTACTCGTAGAAATAAATTTATAGCCATTTGTACACCTTTATTGGGTTAGTCACGTGACTCAGAATCTCCTATCATTAAAGAGGAAGACTAATTATAGTTGTAACGAACTGAAATGGGTATCTCGTTGAACTTTAGGGTGCTGTAGGTCAAAGAATTCTGAACAACACTTTATACAGGCCGAAAAATTCTTACTCGTGAAAATATATTTATAGCGTTTTGTACACCATTATTGGATTAGTCACGGGACTCGGAATCTTCTATCATTAAAGGGGAAGCCTAATTATAGTATTAACGAGCTGAAATGAGTATCTTGTTGGACTTTCGGGTGCTGTAAGTTAAATAATACTAAACAACACTTTATAAAGGTTGGAAATTCATACTCGTGAAATTAAATTTATAGCCTTTTGTACACCTTTATTAGGTTAGTCACGGGACTCAGAATCTCCAATCATTAAAGGGGAAGCCTAATTATAGTATTATCGACCTAAAATGGGTATCTCGTTGGACTTTCGGGTGTTGTAGGTCAAAAAATACTAAACAACACTTTATAAAGGCTGGAAATTCATACTCTAGGAAATAAATTTCTAGCCTTTTGTACACCCTTATTGGGTTAGTCAGGGGATTTAGAATCTCCTATCAATAAAGTGGAGGCATCATTATAGTATTAACGAACTGAAATGTGTATCTCGTTGGACTTTCGGGTGCTGTAGGTCTAAGAATAATAAACAACACTTCATAAAGGCTGAAAATTCTTACTCGTGGAAATAAATTTATAGCCTTTTGTACACCCTTATTGAGTTAGTCACGGGACTCAGAATCTCCTATTTATAAGGCGAAGCCTAATTATAGTATTAACGAGCTGAAATTGGTATCCTGTTGGACATTCGGGTGCTGTAGGTCAAAGAATACTGAACAACACTTTATAAAGACTGGAAATTCTTACTCGTGGATATAAATTTATAGCCTTTTGTACACCCTTATTGGGTTAGTCACGGGACTCAGAATCTCCTATCATTAACGGGGAAACCTAATTATAGTATTAACGAACTAAAATGAGTATCTCGTTGGAATTTTGGGTGCTGTAGGTCTAAGAATAATAAACAACACTTTATAAAGGCCAGAAATTCTTACTCGTAGAAATAAATTTATAGCCATTTGTACACCTTTATTGGGTTAGTCACGTGACTCAGAATCTCCTATCATTAAAGAGGAAGACTAATTATAGTTGTAACGAACTAAAATGGGTATCTCGTTGAACTTTAGGGTGCTGTAGGTCAAAGAATTCTGAACAACACTTTATACATGCCGAAAAATTCTTACTCGTGGAAATATATTTATAGCGTTTTGTACACCATTATTGGATTAGTCACGGGACTCGGAATCTCCTATCATTAAAGGGGAAGCCTAATTATAGTATTAACGAGCTGAAATGAGTATCTCGTTGGACTTTCGGGTGCTGTAGGTCTAAGAATAATAAACAGCACTTTATAAAGGCTGGAAATTCTTACTCGTGGAAATAAATTTATAGCCTTTTCTACAACCTTATTGGGTTAGTCACGGGACTCAGAATTTCATATCATTAAAGGGGAAGCCTAATTAAAGGATTAACATACTAAAATGAGTATCTCGTTTGACTTTCGGGTGTTGTAGGTCAAAGAATACTGAACAACACTTTATACAGACTGGAAATTCTTACTCTTGGAAATAATTTTATAGCCTTTTGTACACCCTTATTGGGTTAGTCAAGGAACTCAGAATCTCCTATCATTAAAGGGGAAGCCTAATTATAGTATTAACGAGCTGAAATGAGTATCTCGTTGGACTTTCGGGTGTTGTAGGTCTAAGAATTCTGAACAACACTTTATAAAGGCTGGAAATTGTTACTCATGGAAATAAATTTATTGACTTTTCTACACCCTTATTGGGTTAGTCACGGCACTTAGAATCTCCTATCATTAAAGGGGAAGCCTAATTATAGTATTAACGAACTAAAATGGGTATCTCGTTGAACTTTCGAGTGCTGTAGGTCAAAAAATACTAAACAACACTTTATAAAGGCTGGAAATTCATACTCGTAGAAATAAATTTATAGCCTTTTGTACACCCTTATTAGGTTAGTCACGGGACTCAGAATCTCCAATCATTAAATGGGAAGCCTAATTATAGTATTAACGACCTAAAATGGGTATCTCGTTAGACTTTCGGGTGCTGTAGGTTAAAGAATACTGAACAACACTTTATAAAGGCTTGAAATTCTTACTCTTGGAAATAAATTTATATCCTTTTGTACACCCTTATTGGGTTAGTCACAGGATTCGGAATCTCCTATCCTTAATGGGGAGGCATGGTTATAGTATTAACTAACTAAAATGGGTATCTCATTGGACTTTCGGGTGCTGTAGGTCAAAGAATACCGAACAACACTTTATATAGGCTGGAAATTTCTTGCTCTTGGAAATAAATTTATAGCCTTTTGTACACCCTTATTAGGTTAGTCACGGGACTCAGAATCTCCTATCATTAAAGGGTAGGCATCATTATAGTATTAACGAACTAAAATGGGTATCTAATTGGTCTTTCGGGTGCTGTAGGTCTAAGAATACTGAACAACACTTTATAAAGGCTGGAAATTGTTACTCATGGAAATAAATTTATAGCATTTTCTACACCTTTATTGGGTTAGTCACGGGACTCAGAATCTATTATCATTAAAGGGGAAGCCTGATTATAGTACTAACGAAGTAAATTGAGTATCTCGTTGGACTTTCGGGTGCTGTAGGTCTAAGAATAATAAACAACACTTTTTAAAGACTGGAAATTCTTACTCGTGGAAATAAATTTATAGCCTTTTGTACTCCCTTATTGGGTTAGTCACGGGACTTAGAATCTCCTATCATTAAAGGGGAAGCCTAATTATAGTATTAACGAACTAAAATTGGTATCTCCTTGGACTTTTGGGTGTTGTAGGTCAAAGAATAATGAACACTTTATAAAGGCTGGAAATTCTTACTCATGGAAATAAATTTATAGCCTTTTGTACACTCTTATTGAGTTAGTCACGGGACTCAGAGTCTCCTATCATTAAAGGTGAAGCCTAATTATAGTATTAACAAACTAAAATAAGCATATCGTTGGACTTTCGGGTGCTGTAAGTCTTAGAATAATAAACGACACTTCATAAAGGCTGGAAATTCTTACTCGTGGAAATAAATTTATAGCTTTTTGTACACCCTTATTGGGTTAGTCACGGGACTCAGAATCTCCTATCATTAAAGGGGAAGCCTAATTATAGTTTTTATGAACTAAAATGGGTATCTCGTTGGAGTTTCGGGTGGTGTAGGTCAAAGAATAATGAACAACACTTTAAAAAGGGTGGAAATTCTTACTCTTGGAAATAAATTTATAGCCTTTTGTACACCCTTATTGGGTTAGTCACGGGACTCAGAATCTCCTTTCATTAAAGGGGAAGCCTCATTATAATATTAACGAACTAAAATGGGTATCTCGTTGGACTTTCGGGTAATGTAGGTCAAAGAATACTGAACAACACTTTATAAAGGATGGAAATTCTTCTCGTGGAAACTAATTTATAGCCTTTTGTACACCCTTATTGGGTTAGTCACGGGACTCGGAATCTCCTATTGTTAAAGGGGAGGCATCATTATAGTATTAACGAAATGAAATGAGTATCTCGTTGGACTTTCGGGTGCTATAGGTCTAAGAATAATAAACAACACTTTATACAGGCTGGAAATTCTTACTTGTGGAAATAAATTTATAGCCTTTTGTACACCCTTATTGGGTTAGTCACGGGATTCAGAATATCCTATCAATAAAGGGGAGGCATCATTATAGTATCAACGAACTAAAATGGGTATCTCATTGGACTTTCGGGTGCTGTAGGTCTAAGAATAATAAACCACAATTTATACAGGCTGGAAATTCATACTCATGGAAATAAATTTATAGCCTTTGTACACCCTTATTGAGTTAGTCACGGGACTAATAATCTTGTTGGGACAAAGAGGATTGAAGAAACCACCTTTTGATAACCTTAGTCCAAATCATATTGTGCTTAAGTATGGAAACAACTGCTGAAGAACAAATGAAGAAGTACTGAAGAACAAATCTGCAAAGTACTGAAGAGTAACTCATCAGAAGTTCTGAAGTCTAACCAGACATTTCACTGAAGAACTACTGAAGACAAACTACTCATCAGTAGTTTGTCACTCATCAGCACTTTGTGATCAGAGCTTCTAACCGACTGAAGATCAGCAGTTTTAGTTTTATTATTATATTGTTTTGTTAAAGTCTTGATTACAAGTTTCGATGTAAAGACTTTAGTAACCTTATCTTTAGCCGAAATATCTTAGGTTACTTCAGACAATGGTTTAGTTCATTGGTCTATAAATAGATGAGTTTGTTCATCTATTTTTAATATGTGATTTTGTGTAATTCCTTTGATATAAATTGAAATCCTTCGAGTTTTAAACTTATATCCATTTCACATCTGAGAAACATAAACTGCTCTTACTTTTTTATACTTGACTGTATTTATTGTTTCTCATTTATTATTCAGTCAAGGGGGAGTAATAACTCCTCTTCAAAGTGATCTTTTAGACCTTTGAACACTTGTTATTTCCGCTGCTTATTAACTCATACATAAATCTGATACACATAAGTGTTCATAAACTAAGCCACTGATCCAACAATTGGTATCAGAGCATCTGGTTAATCTGATCAAAATCAATCTAACACATTGAAGATTCAGACACAGGCTCATTATTGATATTCAATAAAGGATAAAAGGCTCACTTTTTCATCCATCAGTTTAAAGAAGTATTGACAAATCCAAACTTCTTAAAAATGGACCCCTACAATACTGGATCTGCCAACAAACCTCCTATGTTAGTCAGAAATGAATATAACATATGGTCTAAAAGGTTGGCTCACACTATTTCTCAAACAAACACTGGTTGTTGGAGGTCTGTAGTTTTTGGACCTCACAAACCAATGATAACTGATCCAGAGGGAAAGACTGAAAGACCATAAGATCCAAAAGACTACACGGAGGAAGATTTCCAAAAGTTTGAGCTTGATGCAAAAGCTTTCTCCATGTTGGCTATGGCTCTCCCAAACGAAATATATGCTGGCCTTTTACACTGTGAAAGTGCCAAAGAGCTGTGGGATTGCCTAAAAGAGCAGTTTGCAGGAACTGCTGAGGTGATAGCCAACATTAGAGAAATATTGGCTCAACAATAAGAAAATTTTACTCACATAGAGGGTGAAACTTTAACACAACAATTTGAAAGATTTTCTTCACTCATCTCTGAGTTAAAAATTAACAATCAGACCTATTCAAATGAGTCTATGTTACATAGATTTTTAAGGTCCTTACCTTTAAAATGGGAAACTTACTCTATAGTCCTCAGAACTAGTTCAGATTTTCACACCTTGAACCTAACTAGGTTACATGGTAAATTACTAACTTTTGAGAGAGAAATCAATCAAAAGAAAAAGTTGCAAGAATCTGGTAAAACTGCTGATGACTATACTCCTGGTAGCACAACCTTATTAGGACAAGACTCACCATCCTGTTCTAATAATTTTGGTTCTTTTGACCACATTGACATAACAGCTGGGATCTCATCAGATGGATCCTTCCCAGCTTATGACAATAAAGAACTGAGTCAAACTGCTGACAACATGTGTTTCATCATGGATGATTTAAAATATTTCAGCAGTGATGACTTAGAAGAAATGGAAATATTGCACCAACTGGCCTTGTTAAGCTTAAAAACTAACAAATTTTATAAAAGGTCAGGAAGGAAATTTCCAGGACTAAACAACTCAACAAAAGTTGGTTTTGACAAATCTAAACTTAGATGTCACAAGTGTCAAAAGTTGGGACACTTTGCTAGAGAGTGTAGAAGCTCTAGCTATAACCAACCCATGTCTGGAAATCAATTTAACCCCTCATTTTGTATAGGCACAAGCTCCACAAGTTCAATATGTGCCACAAGTACAATATGTCCAAATGCCTGCTCAGCAACAACAGCAGCTGATGCCTCCTTTTCCAACTGCTCAACAACCTGCACAAACTCAACAACCCCCTCAGCAACAAAGCTTATTTACATCAGGGTATGTTGACTGGAGCAGTCTTCCTTATGACACATCAGAATGCAGTCAGGATGCAAACAATAAGGTCTATGATGTCAACTGGGGAGAACCTGACAATGGCAGAAAGAACTTTGCCTTAATGGCTTTTAAAGGATACTCTTCAAATTCTGCTCTCACACAGGTATCACAACAATCTCTGTTAAAGCTTTGCACTAAATCTTGCAAAGAATCTTTTGCTTTAATTAGAGAAACAAATGTGCATTTACAAGGCAAATCCAATGATATGGAGAGAAAATACACACAAATGAAGTGTGATTTAGAAAGAAAAATTGTTTTGAAAAACAAAGAAATTTGTAAACTAAATGATAAATCCATTGAAACCCAAGCATAGATTAAAACAATGATAGACAACCTAGGAAAAGTCAGACAAGAGCTTGCTGACACCAAGGTTGATTGTGAAAAATGGGTTGAGTCTTGTAAAGGGTACCAAATGCTGCTTAACAAACAAACTGCAGCAAATGTTAAGTTTGGCATTGGGTATACCCACACTGAATCACCAACAGATTTCACCCACAAAACTGATAATGATGGGAGGAAATTGATTCAAACTTCTGATATGGAGGAATGCACATCCTACCATCAGAACTTTCTCAAAAAGGAAAGTACTGCAGAAGTTAAAACTACTGACAATAAGCCATCAGCAGTTTCAACTACATCAGGAGTTGAGACCCTGAAAACTGCTGATGACGTATTTCAAAATTCAGATTTTGTCAGTAAAGTGCCTTCCAGCTCTCTTGATTTATCTAAAAAGAAAGAGAAGGCAAAAGCATGTGAAATATGTGGTTTGTTTAACCACATAACTGAACTTTGCAGATATAGAAAGGGAAATCAGTTAAACAAACAAAGACAAAAACTGATTGTGGGAAAACAGATAAAACAAAACTTTGAAAGTACTTTCTTTCCCAACAAACAACAATCAAACAAAACCCTTTCTAAGAAGAGGCTTTTATCTCAACAAAAGTCTTCTTCTCAAAGTTCACCTTCAGAAGTTTCACCTAACTCATCAGCAGTTTCACAAACTGCTGAAGTTAAAGATTTGATAAATATGGTTAAACTTCTGATGACCAAAGTTGATGGTGGAAACCAAAAAGAACCCACCATTGCTCTTAATGACAAATCCATTGCCAAAAAGACATGGATTTCTAAAATTGGTCCACAACAAGCTGCACCTGTTCTCAAGAGCAAACCCAAAGCCAAACTGGCTTGGGTTGCCAAAACTAACTAATTTGCTATCTTGTGCAGAGGGTCTCCAGAGGTTTGAACAGCATATGGTATGTGGATAGTGGAGGCTCAATGCACATGACTGGATGCAGATACCTGATAAACAATTTTATCAGTCAAAGAGAAGGATCTGTGTCCTTTGGGAATAATGCCAAGGGATATGTGCTAGGATATGGCAATGTATCCTCAGGCAGAATGCAGTTTGACAAGGTCAATCTGGTTGAAAACCTTGAGTACAACTTGCTGAGTGTCTCACAAATGTGTGACAAAGGATATTCTTTCTTTTTCACCAAGACAGCATGCAAGATCATATCACCAGAAGGCCAGAAGTTGATAGAGAAGATTATTGAAGATCATACTTTGCTGATTGCCAAAAGGTGTGGCAATGTCTATGCAGTGGACATTGAAAAAGACAAAGTATTGAACAAGACTGCCTGTTTCTTCTCAAAGGCATCAACTTCAGAAAATGATCTCTGGCACAGGAGACTTGGCCATGTGAACTTTAAAACCATCAATAAAGTCACAAAAATGGGCTTGGTCAGGGGTCTACCTTTGAAGGAATATCAGTGCAAAGAACACTGTGTTTCCTGTCTTAAAAGTAAACGGCATAAGTCCTCTTATAAGTCTATTGAAGAATCAAAAACAACTGCATGTCTTCAACTACTCCATATGGACTTATTTGGACCAGTCAAGATAATGAGCCTTGGTAAGAAGAAGTACTGCTTGGTCATCATTGATGACTACTCAAGATTCACATGGGTCTTCTTCTTATATTCCAAGGATGAGGCAGCTGAAATCATCAAGTTCTTCATTCTACAAGTTGAGAAGCAATATTCTCTATCTGTCAAAGTCATCAGGAGTGACAATGGGACAGAGTTCAGGAACAAAACTCTCGATGAATTCTGTCTGTCTAAAGGGATTGTTAGACAGTTCAGCATTCCCAGAACTCCTGAACAAAATGGTGTGGTAGAAAGGAAGAACAGAACATTAATTGAAGCAGCCAGAACAATGTTAGCTGATTCAGGCCTACCTTTGTATTTTCGGGCTGAAGTAGTCAACACTGCATGTTATGTTCAGAATAGAGTTCTTATCAACAAGAGACATACCAAGACTGCCTATGAAATTCTTCATGGCATAAAGCCCCTTATCTCCTACTTCAGGGCTTTTGGATGTCAATGTTTTATCCTCAACATCAAAGACTCTATCTCAAAATTTGCTGCAAAAGTTGATACAGGTTACTTTCTTGGTTATTCTCCTTTGAGAAAAGCTTACAAAGTTTTCAATTCAAGAACCAAGATAGTAGAAGAAACACTGAATGTCAAGTTCAATGAATCAAAACACACTCTTATTCCAGCAAATCCTGCTGAATTATTTGATCTTGACAACTTTCATTTCGGACCTGAGAAGACTGTTGAATCATCCAAACCTCCTCAAAATGGTTTTCAAGGATTTGAAGATGATAGTCCTGCACCATGGACTCCAAACACAGTCAAAAGATCAACTATTAAACCTTCAGAAGTTTCAATAGCTTCAACTTCAGGAACTACTGATGAACATTTTGAAACTACTGATTCAGCTGAACCTAAAACTCCTGAAGTTCAAATAACAGTTGAACCAGATATTATCAATCTCAGTGATTTATTTGAAGAACCTGTAGAGCCATCATCCAGTACAGGTCTACAACAACTGATTGAACACAAAGATCATCCATTGGATCAAATCATGGGTGATATTGCATCAGGGGTACTCACAGGAAACCAGCTTTCCAACTTTTGCTTCTTTTCAGCATTCATTTCTCAGATTGAACCAAAGAAGTATCAAGAAGCCCTCAAAGACAACAATTGGGTGCAAGCAATGCAAGAAGAGTTGCTTCAATTCAAGAAACAACAGGTTTGGGAAATCTGTCCCTTACCTCAAGATAAGCAACCAATTGAGTTAATAGCCAGTTTCGTCCCTGTGGTTTGGTCCAGTTTGCCACATCAGTACAAAAGTTTTTTTTTTTGCAATTCCTTACCTGTGGTTTGGATTTTTTTGCCAAATTCGTCCTTTTCACTAACTGGGTTTATTTTTTCTGTTAACTTAGGGGTATTATAGTCATTTACCTATTTATTTTTGTTTTTAAATTTTTAACTATCTTTTTGTTAAAACAAAACCTGCTGAGGTCTCCACCTACCAATCTACCATTAATTTTTTAACAAGAAAGAGAGAGAGAGAGAGAGAGTGAACGAGAAGGAGGAAAGAGACCGGAGCCGCCGCCGCCATCTCCTTAACCACCACCAATCAGACCACCTAAAACCCACCAACAACCAGGCACCACCATCGCACACCACCTGCTGACCCAATTGGTCACCATGCAGACCAAAACCATCACCTTAGCCGGACCCTAGACCCGATCAGACCATCCACGGCCACGTACTTATCCCCTGTAACCAAATCAGACCCGAACTCCACCAACCGTCTGAACCCCTCAACCAACACCCCACCCCCACGTACTTCTCCCCTGTAACCAAATCAGACCCGTACTTCTCCCCTGTAACAAAATCAGACCCGAACGTACTTCTCCCCTGTAACAAAATCAGACCCGACGTTGGCGGAGGCGGTGGTTGTCAAGGTGGAGTTTTGGGTCAGTATGGTTGTTGTACAGTAGGTGGGGTTTCGGGTAAAGGTCACAGGTGGTGGCTGGTGGGTGCCGATGGTAAAGGTGGGGTTCCAAATGGTTGGGAAGGTGACATGGATGGGGGTGGTGGTTCAGGCGGTGGTTCAAGTGGCGGTGGTTGGGGGAAGTGGTTGTTATGGGATTATGTAATGTGAATCTTATTGTTGTTATTGTTACAGAACAAAGATTGAGAGAGATTCAGAAGAATATATGATGGTGATTATTGTTGTTATTATTATTATTAGAATGTATTACAGAGAAAAAAATTGAGAAGAAGATTGAGAGAGAGAGAGAGAGTGTTATGTGTGTGTGTGTGTGAGAGAGAGAGAGAGAGAGGGGGGGTGGGGTGGGTAGGGGAAGATTATGGGTTTTTTTATTAAAATAATTATAGGGTATTAAATGACAAAATTGTCCTTTATTAAAGTGGCAAAAAGACAACCATACCCCTGACCTTAACGAAATTTTTTAACTGGGTTAGTGAAAAGGACGAATTTGGCAAAAAAATCCAAACCACAGGTAAGGAATTGCAAAAAAAAAAAAAACTTTTGTACTGATGTGGCAAACTGGACCAAACCACAGGGACGAAAATGGCTATTAACTCCAACCAATTGGAACAAGATGGGTCTTCAGAAACAAATCAGATGAGGCTGGTATGATCATCAAGAACAAAGCAAGATTGGTGGTACAAGGTTATTCCCAAGAGGAAGGAATTGATTATGATGAAACCTTTGCACCAGTTGCAAGACTTGAAGCTATCAGGTTATTTTTAGCTTATGCAATTTCCAACAACATTAAAGTTTATCAAATGGATGTCAAGAGTGCATTTTTGTATGGAAAAATAAAAGAGGAAGTGTATGTCTGTCAACCTCCAGGGTTTGAGGATCCTTCTCATCCTGATTGGGTTTACAGACTTGACAAAGCTCTTTATGGGCTAAAACAGGCTCCAAGAGCCTGGTATGAAACACTTTCAAACTTTTTACTTAAGAATCACTTTTCAAGGGGATCCATTGATAAAACTCTTTTCATAAAACATGTTGGAAATCATGTCTTACTTGTTCAAATTTATGTTGATGATATCATATTTGGTTCAACAAACTCAAAACTGTGTGAAGATTTTAAGAAACTCATGCAATCAAAATTTGAAATGAGTACAATGGGAGAATTGCAGTACTTTTTGGGACTGCAAATCAAGCAACAATCAAATGGAACATTTATACATCAATCAAAATATGTTAAAGAATTATTGAACAAATTTTCTTTACAAGACTGTAAAACATGTTCCACTCCCATGACACCAATCACACAAGTTGAACCAGATGATCAAGGGAAACATATTGATCAAACCATGTATAGATGTATGATAGGTTCTCTTTTATATTTAACTGCTTCTAGACCAGATATCATGTTTTCAACTTGTGTCTGTGCTAGATACCAATCTGCACCAAGAGAATCACACCTAATTGCAGTCAAAAGAATCTTCAGATATCTGAAAGGAACTCCTACTTTAGGAATTTGGTATCCTGCTTCAAGCAATACCAAGTTAACTGCTTTTTCAGATAGTGACTATGCAGGGTGCAAGATGTCAAGAAAATCAACATCTGGTGGTTGTCAATTTTTAGGAAACTGTCTAGTGTCCTGGCAATCAAAGAAAAAAACATCTGTGGCAACTTCTACAGCTGAAGCTGAATACATTGCTGCTGCAAGCTGTACTTCACAGATACAATGGCTCCAATATCAACTGCTTGATTATGGAATCAAAGAGACTAAGACTCCACTTTTAGTAGACAGCAAATCTGCCATTAGCATCATTCAAAATCCTGTTCAGTTTTCAAAAACTAAACACATTGAAATCAGGTATCATTTCATAAGAGATTGCTATGAAAAAGGCAAGATTGAGGTGAAGCATGTCACAACAGCTAATCAAATAGCTGACATTTTCACCAAACCCCTTGATTCAACAACTTTTCAGAGGTTAGTATCCATGCTTGGGATGTTAAACTTAGAAGAAAGTCTGTAAGTGTTTCACTTTTTAGTTCTGCACATATTTTATTTTCACTTACATACTTATCTGTCTCAAACCTCTGAAGACCAAAATTTGAGAAAGAGAAAGTACTAATGAACCATTTTTGAAAACTACTGATGAACATCAAAAATGGGATATTTTCAAAATGGATATAACTACTGATAAGAATCAGAAGTTAGTTAAGTGTTTTAAAAGTCATTTGCATCAGCAGTTGAAACTGCTGAAGAGATGACCAAAACCACTGATGAAGAAACCTTCTTCATCAGCAGTTTGACTAAAAAGGGTAAAACAGACTTTTCATTCATCAGAAGTTTGACCTAGTCGGTTAAAAACTTCTGATAAATACCTTTTTCAAACACTTATCCATTCAAAAAGCAAAATTCCCTTTCTCTCTCTCAAATCAAAAGCAAAACCCCTTCTCTAACCTAAAAAATACTGTTCGATCAAAACAACCATGGCTCTCGTGTTAAAACAGGGACATAATCAAAGAGGCTACTTTGTGAAAGATGAAGCCTGGTCCCAGTATGATGAGATGATTGATCTCATCATGAAATCCCAATATTATGAAGCTTTCACCATCGATCCACCCATTCATGAAGAAACTCTTAATGAGTTCTGGGCAAACACAGAGACGGTGACGGTTAATAATGAAGTGATCTCCCTCAAATCTTCTATAAAAGGGAAACTGATGGCCATATCACCGGAACCACTAAGCATCAGGCTTGGTTTGAAGGATTCTGATGCTCCTGAACATATTCCAACCTCAGACATCCATCTAACCATGACAGAATGTGGTTATCAAGGTACTTTGGCACAAGCAACAGTTTATAAGAAATATTTTGACCCACAATATAAACTGTTATTTCATTATATTATTATGTGTCTAAGTCCAAAAACTGGGTCTATTGATCAGATGCCTTCTACTTTTCAACCAATTTTTCATTCCATTATAAATGAAACACCTTTTAAGGCATAAAAACTGTTTTTCAATGAACTGGTTTTACATCATGAAAATGATAAAAAGAAGTTTTTGTTGTACCCAAGATTTGTTATGCAATGCATAATAAAAGGGCTTGGAGAGGGAATACTTGAGGGTGAAGCAACAACTTTAAACCCATTAACCTCACAAGTATTCTCTAGGCACAACAAACCAGCACTTGTGCTAGAAGATGACCAAGGGGAAGAACAACCCATCCCCAAGGAACCCACATCTTCCAAACCCAAAAAGAAAACCAAAAAGCCCAAACAACAAAAACAAAAACAAACCAAACCTTTGAAAAAGACAGTTCAGGAAGTGGAGAAACCTGAAACTGCTGATGTGCAATCTGCACTTGATAAGGATATGGCTGAAACATCCTCTCAGCACACTCCTTCTCCACCTCCTAAAAGAAAACCAGTTACAGTGATTTTTCAAAGAAAAAGACTTAAGAAACCTGTAACTACTGACCCATCCTTTCAAACTACTGAACCAGAAACAGAACCCATCCAAACTACTGAACACCTACCCATTACAACTACTGAACCTGAACCTTCCCACACAACCATTGAAATAGCCCAACTTCTCTCATGACTAAAAAGAACCCATCCAACACATGTCACTCCCCCAGCAACACATCAAATTGGGGAGATGCCTTCTCCACTTGACATGGACGTGGACCTTATTAGCCCAAACCAGGGACATGAGGATGGACCAGAGTTTATAAGCCCAAACTTAGAAACTCTTGGTACTTTTGAGGCTGCTACTACTCACTTATCACCCAGTGGTGAACCTGAGGACAGTAGTAACATTGCTAAGACCTCAAATTTGGCAACTACTGATGAAGGCCTAGTGCCTGAAGTAGGAAAACCTCAGTTCCAAGACAAAGAGGTTCATGAGACTACTAGTTTGGGACTAGCTCATGATATAACGGATCCTGCCCTCTCTGAGGACATTATCAGGGATTCAGATGATTCCATTAATTTGGATGATGATTCAAACATTCCATAAACTGAATTGACGGTTGAAATTGAAGGTCCTGCATCTAAGGTATCCAAGCTCAAGAAGCTGGTCACCAAAGATCAGGTTAAAGACCACTTAGCCCAAAAATCCCCACAAGTGGCATCTTCAGAGAAATCTGAGGATCACCCAAAAGCCCCCCTTCACCAAAACAACCTACCTAATTCTCTGGGCTCACTGGCATAGACCTGAACCAACTATGCAGCCCAGATGGTCCCCTGTTCCAGGCAATGAAACAAATTATCATTGATCAACTCAAACCTTTCACAACTGCTTGGGAGTTAAAAGCTAACAATCAGTTTGGGTTGATAAATTCAAGACTTGCTGAGTTGAACAAGAAGATGGATCAAACTCAAGATCAACTAGCAAGGTTGTCTGCTGCAACTTCTCACCCAATAAGGCTTCCAGAAGTGGATGAAGCCAAAAAGGGGGAGAAGACTAAGGAACCAGAAACTGAAGCTGCTACAACATCTCCAAATCCTGATCCTGAAGCAGAAAAACCATCACAAAGACCAGGAAAAGAAGTAGCACAAGAGTTCTTATCATCTAAGGCATCAGAGGAAACTGTTGATCCCATTATTCAAACTGCTGAAGACAATCCTTCAGTAGTTGTGAGTCAAGTTACCTCATCAGCAGTTTTACCTCCAAAACCAACATCAGAAGTTTCTAAGGCACCTGATAGAGAACCTACTTCCATTCCTTTGCCTACAACAACTTCCACAACTGTTTTAAACCCTGCTCCCATTGCCATGTCTAAAGAACTATTGGAGAAGAGTTTAAAAGAGGCTGCAAAGAAGGCAAAAGAAGACAAAGTATGGAACAGCCTAGAGATTAGAGATGATTTGAACTTCCAAGAAAAATTAGTCAAGTATCAAGAAAAGCTTGATGAGCTTGAGGCTGAAGAGAGAGCACTTGAAGCTGTTGCAGAAGAAGACAAAAGGGCACAGCTTATAACATTCATAACCAAGAACTCCAAATCCAAACAAGTTGCTCTCAAGAGACTCTCAACACAAGAACTAACAAGAAGAGCTCAGATGCTGTCTGATAGACTAGCAACAGAGAATGAGAGGAAAGCCAAAAGAGCTGAGATCATAGAAGAGTTAGTGGCAAATGGCTATGGTTCAAAGGCCTCAGTCTCCAAATGGAAAGAACAAACACTTTATGAGACTTACAAGAAATACAAGGCCAAGAAAGCTGCAGAGCCAGAGAGATTTGAAACTCCAGAAGTCCAACCAACTTCTATCATAAGGAGATCTTCTGGTGCACTAAGGAAGCCTGCCACAAAAAGAAAAGCAGAGGGTGAACCCATTGTGAAGACTGATTTCAAGATGATACTCTTGGAAGGAGATCAGTTAGTGCATGGTGATTTTGATGTAGAAGAGAAACCCCTCTTAACACAATTCAGAGACAAGGCTACTTATGCTTATCAGTTACAACAATCTATTCAAGAGAAGACACACACAAGAGTTGTTACAGAGCATCACTTGCCCAACATGCCTATTCAAAGTGGTGCTGAACTTCAAGGTAGTCAAGAATCTCACCTGAGAGTCACTGAAATTGAAGACATTCCTCAATCATCCTCAGGTCAACCTAAGGAAACAGGCTTGGTTTCCTATGCCTCTGACTTTGACAGGTCAAAGGTAAACATCATAAAATGGTCCTGTACTGATTCCAACTCAGTACTTGTGACCAGGAGAGATCGTTCAAGTAAGGTCTACAAAAACTCAAAGGAGTTGAGTGTTTTATCTTCCAAAGACCTTCTTACAATACAACATCTTACACCTAAACTTGGACCTCTCACTGAGGAACAAAGATGTACCCTTACTACCCGGATGACAGCAGAAATCTGGAGGATATTAGAAGGGAGAAAAGATGAACAATAAAGATTGGATAAGGTTTTGGCTTCATCAATCCAGGGGGAGATTGTTGGGACAAAGAGGATTGAAGAAACCACCTTTTGATAACCTTAGTCCAAATCATATTCTGCTTAAGTATGGAAACAACTGCTGAAGAACAAATGAAGAAGTACTGAAGAACAAATCTGCAAAGTACTGAAGAGTAACTCATCAGAAGTTCTGAAGTCTAACCAGACATTTCACTGAAGAACTACTGAAGACAAACTACTCATCAGTAGTTTGTCACTCATCAGCACTTTGTGATCAGAGCTTCTAACCGACTGAAGATCAGCAGTTTTAGTTTTATTATTATATTGTTTTGTTAAAGTCTTGATTACAAGTTTCGATGTAAAGACTTTAGTAACCTTATCTTTAGCCGAAATATCTTAGGTTACTTCAGACAATGGTTTAGTTCATTGGTCTATAAATAGATGAGTTTGTTCATCTATTTTTAATATGTGATTTTGTGTAATTCCTTTGATATAAATTGAAATCCTTCGAGTTTTAAACTTATATCCATTTCACATCTGAGAAACATAAACTGCTCTTACTGTTTTATACTTAACTATATTTATTGTTTCTCATTTATTATTCAGTCAAGGGGGAGTAATAACTCCTCTTCAAAGTGATCTTTTAGACCTTTGAACACTTGTTATTTCCACTGCTTATTAACTCATACATAAATCTGATACACATAAGTGTTCATAAACTAAGCCACTGATCCAACAAATCTCCTATCATTAAAAGGGAAGCCTAATTATAGTATTAACGAACTAAAATGGGTATCTCGTTGGACTTTCGGGTGTTGTAGGTCAAAGAATACTGAACAACATTTATAAAGGCTGGAAATTCTTACTCGTGGAAATAAATTTATAGCCTTTTGTACACCCTTATTAGGTTAGTCACGGGACTCGGGATCTCCTTTCGTTAAAGGGGAAGCCTCATTATAGTACTAACAAACTAAAATGGGTATCTCGTTGGACTTTCAGGTGCTGTAGGTCAAAGAATACTGAACAACACTTTATACAGACTGGAAATTCTTACTCTTGGAAATAAATTTATAGCCTTTTGTACACCCTTATTGGGTTAGTCACGGGATTCATAATCTCCTATCAATAAAGGGGAGGCATCATTATAGTATCAACGAACTAAAATGGGTATCTCATTTGACTTTCGGGTGCTGTAGGTCTAGGAATAATAAACCACAATTTATACAGGCTGGAAATTCATACTCTTGGAAATAAATTTATAGCCTTTGTACACCCTTATTGGGTTAGTCACGGGATTAATAATCTCCTATCATTAAAGGGGAAGCCTAATTATAGTATTAACGAGCTAAAATGAGTATCTCGTTGGACTTTCGGGTGCTGTAGGTCTAAGAATAATATACAACACTTTATAAAGGCGGGAAATTCTTACTCGTGGAAATAAATTTATAGCCTTTTGTACACCCTTATTGGGTTAGTCACGGGACTCAGAATCTCCTATCATTAAAGGGGAAGCCTAATTATAGTATTAACAAACTAAAATTAGTATCTCGGTGGACTTTTGGGTGCTGTAGGTCTAAGAATAATAAACAACACTTTATAAAGGCCAGAAATTCATACTCGTAGAAATAAATTTATTGCTTTTATGTACACCTTTATTGGGTTAGTCACGGGACTCAGAATCTCCTATCATTAAAGGGAAGCGTAATTATAGTAGTAACGAACTAAAATGGGTATCTCGTTGGACTTTAGGGTGCTGTAGGTCAAAGAATACTAAACAACACTTTATACAGGCCGGAAATTCTTACTCTTGGATATAAATTTATAGCCTTTTGTACACCCTTATTCGGTTAGTCACGGGACTCAGAATCTCCTATCATTAAAGGGGAAGCCTAATTATAGTATTAACAAACTAAAATTAGTATCTCGGTGGACTTTTGGGTGCTGTAGGTCTAAGAATAATAAACAACACTTTATAAAGGCCAGAAATTCATACTCGTAGAAATAAATTTATTGCTTTTATGTACACCTTTATTGGGTTAGTCACGGGACTCAGAATCTCCTATCATTAAAGGGAAGCGTAATTATAGTAGTAACGAACTAAAATGGGTATCTCGTTGGACTTTAGGGTGCTGTAGGTCAAAGAATACTAAACAACACTTTATACAGGCCGGAAATTCTTACTCTTGGATATAAATTTATAGCCTTTTGTACACCCTTATTCGGTTAGTCACGGGACTCAGAATCTCCTATCATTTAAGGGTAGGCATCATTATAGTATTAACGAACTAAATTGGGTATCTCATTGGACTTTTGGGTGCTGTAGGTCTAAGAATACTGAACAACACTTTATAAAGGCTGGAAATTGTTACTCATGGAAATAAATTTATAGCCTTTTCTACACCCTTATTGGGTTAGTCACGGGACTCAGAATCTCCTATCATTAAAGGGGAAGCCTGATAATAGTATTAACGAGTTGAAATGAGTATCTCGTTGGACTTTCGGGTGTTGTAGGTTTAAGAATAATAAACAACACTTTATAAAGTCTGGAAATTCTTACTCGTGGAAATAAATTTATAGCCTTTTGTACACCCTTATTGAGTTAGACACGGGACTCAGAATCTCCGATCATTAAAGGGAAAGCCTAATTATAGTATTAACGAACTAAAATGGGTATCTCGATGGACTTTCGGTTGGTGTAGGTCAAAGAATACTGAACAACACCTTATAAAGGCTGGAAATTGTTACTCATGGAAATAAATTTATAGCCTTTTCTACACCCTTATTGGGTTAGTCACGGAACTTAGAATTTCCTATCATTAAAGGGAAAGCCTAATTATAGTATTAACGAACTAAAATGGGTATCTCGTAGGACTTTCGGGTGCTGTAGGTCAAAGAATACTGAACAACACTTTATAAAGGCTGGAAATTCTTACTCTTGGAAATAAATTTATAGCCTTTTGTACACCCTTATTGGGTAAGTCACGGGATTCGGAATCTCCTATCCTTAATGGGGAGGCATCGTTATAGTATTAACGAACTAAACCGGGTATCTCATTGGACTTTCGGGTGCTGTAGGTCAAAGAATACTAAACAACACTTTATACAGGCTGGAAATTCATACTCTTGGAAATAAATTTATAGCCTTTTGTACACCCTTATTGAGTTAGTCACGGGACTCAGAATCTCCTATCAATAAAGGGGAGGCATCATTATAGTATCAAAGAACTAAAATGGGTATCTCATTGGACTTTCGGGTGCTGTAGGTCTAGGAATAATAAACAACAATTTATACAGGCTGGAAATTCATACTCCTGGAAATAAATTTATAGCATTTTGTACACCCTTATTGGGTTAGTCACGGGACTCAGAATCTCCTTTCATTAAAGGGGAAGCCTAATTATAGTATTAACGAGCTGAAATGAGTATCACGTTGGACTTTCGGGTGCTGTAGGTCTAAGAATAATAAACAACACTTTATAAAGACTGGAAATTCTTACTCGTGGAAATAAATTTATAGCCTTTTGTACACCCTTATTGGGTTAGTCACGGGACTCAGAATCTCCTATCATTAAAGGGTAAGCCTAACTATAGTATTAACAAGCTGAAATGGGTATCTTGTTGGACATTTGGGTGCTATAGGTCAAAGAATACTGAACAACACTTTATAAAGGCTGGAAATTCTTACTCGTGGAAATAAATTTATAGCCTTTTGTACACCCTTATTGGGTTAGTCACGGGACTCAGAATATCCTATCATTAAAGGGGAAGCCTAATTATAGTATTAACGATATAAAATGAGTATCTCGTTGGACTTTTGGGTGCTGTAGGTCTAAGAATAATAAACAACACTTTATAAAGGCCAGAAATTCTTACTCGTATAAATAAATTTATAGCCTTTTGTACACCTTTATTGGGTTAGTCACGGGACTCAGAATCTCCTATCATTAAAGGGGAATTCTAATTATAGTTGTAACAAACTAAAATGGGTATCTCGTTGAACTTTAGGGTGCTGTAGGTCAAAGAATACTGAACAACACTTTATACAGGCCGGAAATTCTTACTCGTGGAAATATATTTATTGCCTTTTGTACACCCTTATTGGGTTAATGACGGGACTCGTAATCTCCTATCATTAAAGGGGAAGCCTAATTATAGTATTAACGAGCTGAAATGAGTATCTCGTTGGACTTTCGGGTGCTGTAGGTCAAAGAATACTGAACAACACTTTATAAAGGCTGGAAATTCTTACTCGTGGAAATAAATTTATAGCCTTTTGTACACCCTTATTGGGTTAGTCACGGGACTCAGAATCTCCTATCATTAAAGGGGAAGCCTAATTATAGTATTAACGAACTAAAATGAGTATCTCGTTGGACTTTTGGGTGCTGTAGGTCTAAGAATAATAAACAACACTTTATAAAGGCCAGAAATTCTTACTCGTATAAATAAATTTATAGCCTTTTGTACACCTTTATTGGGTTAGTCACGGCACTCAGAATCTCCTATCATTAAAGGGGAAGCCTAATTATAGTTGTAACAAACTAAAATGGGTATCTCGTTGAACTTTAGGGTGCTGTAGGTCAAAGAATACTGAACAACACTTTATACAGGCCGGAAATTCTTACTCATGGAAATATATTTATTGCCTTTTGTACACCCTTATTGGGTTAGTGACGGGACTCGGAATCTCCTATCATTAAAGGGGAAGCCTAATTATAGTATTAACGACCTAAAATGAGTATCTCGTTGGACCTTCGGGTGCTGTAGGTCTTAGAATAATAAACAACACTTTATAAAGGCTGGAAATTCTTACTCATGGAAATAAATTTATAGCCTTTTGTACACCCTTATTGAGTTAGTCACGGAGCTCAGAATCTCCTATCATTAAAGGGGAAGCCTAATTATATTATTAATGAACTAAAATGGGTATCTCGTTGGACTTTCGGGTGCTGTAGGTCAAAGAATATTGAACAACACTTTATAAAGGCTGAAAATTCTTACTCATGGAAGTAAATTTATAGCCTTTTCTACAACCTTATTGGGTTAGTCACGGTACTCAGAATTTCATATCATTAAAGGGGATGCCTAATTATAGGATTAACGAACTAAAATGAGTATCTCGTTGGACTTCGGGGTGTTGTAGGTCAAAGAATACTGAACAACACTTTATACAGCCTTTTGTACACCCTTATTGGGTTAGTCACGGGACTCAGAATCTCCTATCTGTTGGGTTCAGTTGAGACCACAGTTACCAGAACGAAGACTTTTGTTAGCTTGTTTTGTAGTTTGAATGTTAGAGGACTTATTGTGTAATTAAACCATAGTTTTATGTAAACCCTAGTGATTTGCGCACTTAACAGACGGGCCCTGCGCACTTAGCTAAGTGCGCAGGCCCATCAGCTCCTACCTATATAAAGGAGGCTAGTGTGCAGCTCAAGGGTGAGGGTTTTGGACATCTTTCACAGCAAAAGTACTCAAAAGGTTGCGCACTTAACTTGTATCCATGGTTCTTTGAATGATTCAATTAGTAATGGAAATCATCATTGAGTTTATCTTGTGTGTCAGGGTTACTAATTTTATCTAGCATCTTTGTTTTTCAAGATTAATCACTTAAAACACCTAATCAATAGGTGTTTCTAAGTGATAACAATCTCTTGCACTATCAAGATCTAGTTTTCGGGACTTACAATTTGGTATCAGAGCCTCTGTGCTCTAGATTGTATCTGATTAAGATACCAAAACCCTCATTTTGTGAGTTTTTCTCTATGTTTTTATAAGTTTTTGTGTTTTTATCAAAAAAAAAGGGGAAGCTTTTTCTTCTCCATTTGCTTCAGATTTCTCTTATTGTTGTGTTTCTAAGGTGTTAAAAGTTGGATAGCATTAAACAAAAGGCTATAAAATTATTTCCATGAGTAAGAATTTCCAGCCTTCATAAAGTGTTGTTCAGTATTCTTTGAACTACAGCACCCGAACGTCCAATGAGATACCCATTTTAGTTCGTCAATACTATAATTAGGCTTCCCCAAAAAGGATAGGAGATTCTGGGTCCCGTGACTAACCCAATAAGGGTGCACAAAAGGCTATAAAATTATTTCCATGTGTAACAATTTTGAGCCTTTATAAAGTGTTGTTCAGTATTCTTTGACCTACAGCACCCGAAAGTCCAACGGGATACCCATTTTAGTTCGTTAACACTATAATTAGGCTTCCGCTATTAGGATAGGAGATTCCGAGTCCCGTGACTAACCCAATAAGGGTGTACAAAAGGCTATAAAATAAGTTCCAAGAGTAATAATTTCCAGCCTTTATAAAGTGTTGTTCAGTATTTTTGACCTATAGCACCCGAAAAGCCTTTATAAAGTGTTGTTCAGTATTTTTGACCTACAGCACCCGAAAGTCCAACGAGATACCCATTTTAGTTCGTTAACACTATAATTAGGCTTCCCCTATAAGGATAGGAGATTCTGAGTCCGATGACTAACCCAATAAGGGTGTACAAAAGGCTATAAAATTATTTCCAAGAGTAAGAATTTTGTTAGTACATGATGTCCCTAGGCTAGTATACCTTGGTATTGGACGGTTTCTAGGGTGTTTGGGTGCACTTATGTGTCGTTTTTGGGGTTGAGATCCTTATGGACGGTTAGGAGTTCCGTAGGGACGACTAGGCTGCTATCCGTCTATACCTAGGGACGACTAGGCTGCTATCCGTGTATAGCCAGGGACGAGTAGGCCCTATCCGTGTCCTGGTGCATACGGGATAGCATTCCTATCCGTCTGATGTCTTGCACACGAGTTGTGGGACTATATAAGGACCTAATGATTGCCCTAATCATTAGAGGTCACATCACACAGCCCCCAAACACCCTTCCCAAGGTCTGAGAGATTGTATTTCGTGTCTGTAAACACCCGAGCTCTGTTTTAGTAATCGAATCAATCTTTTGACTATTTGTTGTATGTGTTATCATCTCGTTATCATTGTTTCAATATCGTTTTGATCATTTAGACCTGTTTGGAGGATTCCGCACTCCAAACAAGCAAGCTCGTGATTGTCGGTTGACCCGAGTGTCGATCCTACAAATGGTATCAGAGCCCAGGCTCTTATCACGAGTGTTTAGATATCAAAACGAGTCTAAACAGGTAGTTTTTGTTACAAAAAGTTTGGATTTTTATCAAAAACCTGTTGGAAAAACTTTGAAACTTTGGGTTTTTCATAAAAACATAGTTTTTCAAAATCTAAGTGTGTTTTTACGGATTAAAACGTGTGTTTTTTATTGGGTTTTGTTCTAAAAGTGTTTTGGAATCATTTCTAATCATTTTGGGTATAAACACAACGTTTTTGGTAAGATTTTGAAGCTAAAATGGGTGTTTTTGTGAAAAAGTTCGTCTCAGACCTGCAGGAGACGGATAGCAGACATTAGAGACGGATAGCCTCCTACTCTCTAGTGAATAGTACACGGATAGCCCTACTCGTGTGTCTTTGTACACGTATAGCCCTACTCGTGTGTCTTTGTACACGGATAGCCCTACTCGTGTGTTTTTGCACACGGATAGCCCTAATCGTGTGTTTTATTCCTACTCGTGTCCTATCTTTCCTACTCGTGTGTTTTTGCATACAGGATAGCCCTACTCGTGTGTTTTTGCACACGGATAGCCCTACTCGTGTGTTTTTGCATACAGGATAGCCCTAACCGTGTGACTTTATCCCTACTTGTGTCCTGCTTTTCCTAATCGTGTGTCTTTGCCTCCTAACCGTCTGATCATCACCTAATCGTGTGTCAAGAAACCCTACTCGCCTGAAAAGTGTCTACTCGTGTGTCAAACCTCCTAATCGTGTGTTTTTGCTTCTAATCGTCCCAAACACACACCATTACAGTTTGTACTCGTGAGTTAAGTGCTGTTAACCAAATTTTGACCATTTGTTGACCGTTTTTCAAAACCGAGACTTATGGCAAATCCGTGGGCCCATCTGGAGAGGAAATCAACGTCAGATGCTAGTCAAAGTCAACCAAATCAAACCAGACAACTTAACAATGTTCAAAACAATCAAGGAAAAGTTGTGATTTCGGTTACTCTTGCAATTCACTCTGTCTCACCAAACACGGATGCTGCGAGTGTACTTACTGTGCTTGCTGAGAAAGGCCTTGACCAGAAGACACAACTCATGGGAGGTCTTAATGGGCAAATTGCGTGTTTTGCTCAACGAGTAGAGACTGTGGTATCAAGAGAAGCGTCAGAGAGTGCTCAAATCTCAGAAGAGAGTACTGATGCAGATTGTTCGACTTCTGGAAAGAGTGAATCAGAAGAGGAAGATGCTGATGATCAAAATCCAGAAGTTGGAATTCAAATCAAGCACGGAACTGAACCTATTGTATAAGGGTCTTCCAGGTTTGTCTGTTCTAACTGTGCCAAACTCCAAAGTATGGTTGAAAGGATGTCTGAAAACGACCAGACCCTTACTTGCGATCTAGCTAATTGTATAACTATCAATGAAGTTTTGAAAGCAAATGAAATGGAGCTTAAAAACTTAAATGAAATTTTAATGAAACAAAATTCTGAGCTTTCTAAAACTCTTGAGGAAGTAAAGAAAGAATTAGCTCAAACAAAATCTGAGTATGAAAAAGCCCAACATAAGCTAGATGGTTTTCAGTTTGCAAAGTTTGTGCTAAATAAAAATGATGTTGATATTAAGAACCAGTCTCAGCAAGAAGAAAATCAAGGACTTGGTTACAATAAACGTTCTGTAAATAGACGGAAAGTGAAATTGAAACCAAAGGCCTTACCGGAGGTAAACCTTGAGGATTCTAATAAAGAATCCCAGGAAACTAAGAAGGCTCAATCAGGTTCACCTAGCTCTATTAAAAATCACATTTTGTGTGAACCTGAACCGGAAAAGAAGCACTTTCAGTTTCCTGAAGGCACAGAAGGGCTGTACATGTTGGTGGGATCTGACAAATTGTTTTTTGATAAAGAGTTTCCTATTAAATATGTTGATCAATCCTTAATTAAACATATTTTTGAGGAAATACCAGTTACTGAAGCTAATATCAGAAAACTAATTGATCAAAAGAAGCATGTTGAACGCAAACCCACCAAACATGTGAATCAAAAAAATCGATCTGGGAAAAATCAAAAGGGTCCAAAGTTCAATGAACTTAAGCCCATCAAATCGAAAGGTACTGATCAGATGAGACATTCTCTTCAAAATCATCAAAGAAATCTTTCACCAAGATCATCTGATTATGATTCATATCCGAGTATCTCTCGATTTAGAAGCTCACATGGGAGCTGTAGCCCTAGACTTTCTTAGGTTAGCTCGAGACAGTCACGGTATGAACCTCAATACTATGAAGAGTGGAGGTCATGCTATGAATGTAACGAGGTTGGACACTTGATTGCTAATTGTCCCTATCTGAGAAAATTAAAGGGAAAAGCACTTAAGCCCCCTAAATACAACAACCAAAGATACAAGACACCTGAACAACAAGTTCAGGTGACACCAAAGAATGTGAAAAAGAAACAAAAGGTTGTTGTTGATGGTGCAAGGCCTAAAGCTGACAAGGCATCAAGCTCAAAGGCCCAACCCAAGGTTGCAAAACCCAAGGGAGGACTAAAGGCAGGTCCAAAGACTAACCAAAGGGCAAAGCCACTGGCTGACCCAAAGGTGAAGTCTCAGGTACCACCCAAATCTGTCAAGCAAAGACCTGTAAAGGATAAGCATGACCAGATTTGGAAGCCAAAAGCAGCTGAAGCACCATCTGTGAGTTTATCCGCTTCATTAGCACCATCTACATCAACTGTTGTTGATGTGAAAACCCCTACCCCTCATGGTAGATGGATGGAGCTGCCTATGATTGATGACCTAGGCCGACCAGAGATGGTCAAGGCCTGGGTCCCCCTCGAGAACTAATCTTTGAACAAGTGTGCAGGGTGTTCCAGGAGGAACTATCAACAGTCATTTGATTGTTGACAGTGGGGCATCTTAGCACAAAATAGGTGTCATATTGCTCCAGTAAATTGATCAGAATATCTTAGGAGGATATGAAACCTTAGACAATTACGGAGGGGATTTGTTATCAAAGAAGAGTAAAGAAAAGAAGATGCTCGATGAGAATAATTCCAGACCCAGTGTTTCGACTTAACAACGGATGTCAGTAATGAATAAGAGTGGATTGGGTGATTGCTGCAGAACGGTTCCTTCATTATCTAAAGGGCTACCGACCAAAGGTCTATGGTACCCTAATGGCGATAAGTTGGATCTCGTTAACTTTAGTGAATTTATTAATGGTGGTTACAATATTGAAGCTGGATCCGCAACGGGTGGATATCAGTTCTTGGGAGGGCGTCACATGCGTTTCATGCGACCTGCGAAGCCGAATCAGGTAGCTGCATTGAGCTGCTGTTTCCAGGTTTATCTTTGGATACTTCTACACACATGCTTGACTACGGTTTGCATTTTCTTATCACCTCCATCCTCTTATTAATAGTGTAACTTCCATAACAATCACTAAGGATCCAGTGATTATTTATGACCACACTGACTACCGAATTGCCAAAAGCTTTACCAAATCATTTGACAAATTTAAATTTGACAATCTTTGAAAGGTAAAAGGCATTTTGGGAAAATCTGAGTAAACCACATCGGAAAATCATTTTTAATATTTTTATTAAAAATTTCTTTTTGCAATTTTTTTTTTAATTTTTAGGGGGAGAAAATTCAGAAAAATACAAAAACATCAGAAAATCCAAAAATTAAAAAAAAATTTGAAAAATTTCAAAAATGAGTTTCTTTGGTGAAAATAGGGAAGATGATATTAACCAATCAGTCGGACTGTCTGGACCTTTATCATCTTAAAAATATTGGATCTGATAAGTAGCCTCTACAATGATGTGTAGGTAGGCTCGAAATCATTTCCAAGCTCGGCACGGTGATATAAACCTAAATTAACTGAGGATTGTGTGGATTAATGTCGCGTTGGCATATGGTCTAAAAGCCTAAATCTTGTTGATAGAATGCCAAAATCCGAGGTTTCTGGTCTTTAAGAGGTTGGTACATCCGGGGAGAACTGGACGTCTCTCAGAATAAAATGGGGTGGCATAAGTGACGTACGTTGGGTTCGCAGCCTACAACTGAGTCACCTCTTTGCCATTCCCAGATAAAGAAAAGAAAAACAAAAAAATAGAATAAATTCTGATAAGGAGACGTCTGGGAATCCTGTAAGAGCAAAAAGATCGTGAATGCCAAAACCCTATTCTCAAAGAGAATCGCTCTAAGGTATCAAATCATATACCTAAAGCATCGTACCGTGAAAAATCAAAAAAATTATACGGTATTTGACTTGAACCCTGGTCTGGATCTCACTGGTCTCTCTGCTGCAGCGTTCTTGCAGACTTGATCACCACTGAGTCCATTCCTTGTAAATACGGATGACAACAGCTTATTCACCGGTTACGAGGAAGCTTTGTGCATGCCTTGACACGGGAATATGTTGCGTGTGCGGGGAACACCTTTAATCAGCTTTAATATTACCTTAACGTATCTAAAGTGCCTAGCGATAAAACTTGATTTTGAGTTTAGGTGGACAACAATACTGACAGTTGTTGTAGGATGCTTATTGGTAATTTTAATCAAAAACTGATAGAATAAGGGTTCTAGCATAGTCCGTACACTGATATGTTTCCCTAACAGATGAAACTCACAAAAAAAAATATATGCTTTTGAATAGTTTTTACTTTTCATGCAAATTTTTTTTAATTTCTGGTTGATTATCTTTAAAAAAAACAAAAAAAAAGATTTTATTTTGTCTTTATTTTTGATTGACCGATGTTGGAATACATGTATTCTTCAATTGGAATCTCAGATCCGAAGCCGAAGCACAAATAAAATCTAAAATTTTACAAAATTTCAAGGGTCAAATATCACTTTCAGGGTCACAAATTGTCAATCGTGAGAGTTCAGGGTGAAATTTGAAAAGATCTAAATGTTCAGGGGGAGAATGACTACTTTCTCAAATTGGTGGTCAAAATGGACAAATCTTGAAAGTTCATCAAATGATAAACTTCAAGAATTTGATTGAGTCCGGATTATTTGTCGTATCTAATACAAGCTATAGTTTGTGTGCAGTTTTATTAATCTTTCCTGCAGGATCAAATACAACTAATGTGCTTATCATGCATCAAACGACAAAGACTGAATCTGAACAAGACCCCAACCTGAACAACAAGATCATCCTGAACTGCAAGAATCCAATACTCCATCTTCAGAGAAACCAGATCGTGGTAGAGCTCCAGCAATCGAAGCTGAAGAAGATGGGAGTCAAGAAATGAAAGTGAAGATGATATTGATCTTCGTCCAAGTCACAGAATCGGTAATCATAAAAGCGGAGATCTCTTGTTTCCTCCCAAGTTATCGAAGCAAATCGACGACCAAGACGAGATCTTATGAAGCCACGACTAAAGCTCAACTCAGTTGATATGTTCAAGTTTTCAAGGGTTATACATTGCGGTGTCACCCTAAGTTGAAGAATGCTGAACATGAAGACGTGAGGACTCGAAGACCATATATATCTAGCTAGGTGCAAGGGGGACTCTGTAAATGCACTTCTTGTGTGTCCCCAGCTAGATGATAGGTTGAGTCTGTAAATCACTAGCTAGGTCCAAGGGGGAGTCTGTAAGTGCATTATCTGTATGTCCCTAGCTAGTGATAGGTCTCTATAGGTCGTTGGCTAGGATAATCGAGCAGTTTATGGCTCGTAATCGTATACTAGCCTGGTCCAAGGGGGAGTCTGTTAGTACATGATGTCCCTAGGCTAGTATACTTTGGTATTGGACGGTTTCTAGGGTGTTTGGGTGCACTTATGTGTCGTTTTTGGGGTTGAGATCCTTATGGACGGTTAGGAGTTCCCTAGGGACGACTAGGCTGCTATCCGTGTATAGCCAGGGACGAGTAGGCCCTATCCGTGTCCTGGTGCATACGGGATATCATTCCTATCCGTCTGATGTCTTGCACACGAGTTGTGGGACTATATAAGGACCTAATGATTGCCCTAATCATTAGAGGTCACATCACACAGCCCCCAAACACCCTTCCCAAGGTCTGAGAGATTGTATTTCGTGTGTGTAAACACCCGAGCTCTGTTTTAGTAATCGAATCAATCTTTTGACTATTTGTTGTGTGTGTTATCATCTCGTTATCATTGTTTCAATATCGTTTTGATCATTTAGACCTGTTTGGAGGATTCCGCACTCCAAACAAGCAAGCTCGTGATTGTCGGTTGACCCGAGTGTCGATCCTACAAATTTCCAGCCTTCACAAAGTGTCGTTCAGTATTCTTTGACCTACATCACCCGAACGTCCAATGAGATACCCATTTTAGTTCGTTAATACTATAATTAGGCTTCCCCTAAAAGGATAGGAGATTCTGGGTCCCGTGACTAACCCAATAAGGGTGTACAAAAGGCTATAAAATTATTTCCAAAAGTAAGAATTTCCAACCTTCATAAAGTGTTGTTTAGTATTCTTTGAACTACAGCACCCGAACGTCCAATGAGATACCCATTTTAGTTCATTAATACTATAATTAGGCTTCCCCAAAAAGGATAGGAGATTCTGGGTCCCGTGACTAAACCAATAAAGGTGCACAAAAGGCTATAAAATTATTTCCAAGAGTAAGAATTTTGAGCCTTTATAAAGTGTTGTTTAGTATTCTTTGACCTACATCACCCGAAAGTCCAACGGGATACCCATTTTAGTTCGTTAACACTATAATTAGGCTTCCCCTATAAGGATAGGAGATTCCGAGTCCCGTGACTAACCCAATAAGGGTGTACAAAAGGCAATAAAATTAGTTCCAAGAGTAAGAATTTCCAGCCTTTATAAAGTGTTGTTCAATATTGTATGACCTACAGCACCCAAAAGTCCAACGGGATACTCATTTTAGTTCGTTAACACTATAATTAGGCTTCCCCTATAAGGATAGGAGATTCTGAGTCCCATGACTAACCCAAAAAGGGTGTACAAAAGGCTATGAAATTATTTCCAAGAGTAAGAATTTCCAGCCTTCATAAAGTGTTGTTCAGTATTCTTTGAACTACATCACCCGAACGTCCAATGAGATACCCATTTTAGTTCGTTAATACTATAATTAGGCTTCCCAGAAAAGGATAGGAGATTCTGGGTCCCGTGACTAACCCAATAAGGGTGCACAAAAGGCTATAAAATTATTTTCAAGAGTAAGAATTTTGAGCCATTATAAAGTGTTGTTCAGTATTCTTTGACTTACATCACCCGAAAGTCCAATCAGATACCCATTTTAGTTCGTTAATACTATAATAAGGCTTCCCCTATAAGGATAGGACATTCTGGGTCCCGTGACTAACCCAATTAGGGTGTACAAAAGGCTATAAAATTATTTCTAAGGGTAAGAATTTCCAGCCTTCATAAAGTGTTGTTCAGTATTCTTTGAACTACGGCACCCGAACGTCCAATGAGATACCCATTTTAGTTCGTTAATACTATAATTAGGCTTCCCCAAAAAGGATAGGAGATTCTGGGTCCCGTGACTAACCCAATAAGGGTGCACAAAAGGCTATAAAATTATTTCCAAGCGTAACAATTTAGAGCCTTTATAAAGTGTTGTTCAGTATTCTTTGACCTACAGCACCCGAAAGTCCAATGGGATACCCATTTAGTTCGTTAACACTATAATTAGGCTTCCGCTATTAGGATAGGAGATTCCGAGTCCCGTGACTAACCCAATAAGGGTGTACAAAAAGCTATAAAATTAGTTCCAAGAGTAAGAATTTCCAGCCTTTATAAAGTGTTGTTCAGTATTTTTGACCTACAGCACCCGAAAGTCCAACGAGATACCCATTTTAGTTCGTTAACACTATAATTAGGCTTCCCCTATAAGGATAGGAGATTCCGAGTCCCGTGACTAACCCAATAAGGGTGTACAAAAGGCTATAAAATTAGTTCCAAGAGTAAGAATTTCCAGCCTTTATAAAGTGTTGTTCAATATTGTATGACCTACAACACCCAAAAGTCCAACGGGATACTCATTTTAGTTCGTTAACACTATAATTAGGCTTCCCCTATAAGGATAGAAGATTCTGAGTCCCATGACTAACCCAAAAAGGGTGTACAAAAGGCTATGAAATTATTTCCAAGAGTAAGAATTTCCAGTCTTCATAAAGTGACGTTCAGTATTCTTTGACCTACATCACCCGAACGTCCAATGAGATACCCATTTTAGTTCGTTAATACTATAATTAGGCTTCCCCTAAAAGGATAGGAGATTCTGGGTCTCGTGACTAACCAAATAAGGGT
This sequence comes from Ambrosia artemisiifolia, assembly GCA_032199755.1. Classification (NCBI taxonomy): domain Eukaryota; kingdom Viridiplantae; phylum Streptophyta; class Magnoliopsida; order Asterales; family Asteraceae; genus Ambrosia; species Ambrosia artemisiifolia. The sequence goes on from CM063512.1 coordinate 244,256, forward strand.
GTACAAAAGGCTATAAAATTATTTCCAAGGGTAAGAATTTCCATCCTTCATAAAGTGTTGTTCACTATTCTTTGAACTACAGCACCCGAACGTCCAATGAGATACCCATTTTAGTTCGTTAATACTATAATTAGGCTTCCCAGAAAAGGATAGGAGATTCTGGGTCCCGTGACTAACCCAATAAGGGTGCACAAAAGGCTATAAAATTATTTCCAAGAGTAAAAATTTTGAGCCATTATAAAGTGTTGTTCAGTATTCTTTGACTTACAGCACCCGAAAGTCCAATCAGATACCCATTTTAGTTCGTTAATACTATACTTAGGCTTCCCCTAAAAGGATAGGAGATTCTGGGTCCCGTGACTAACCCAATAAGGGTGTACAAAAGGCTATAAAGTTATTTCCAAGAGTAAGAATTTCCAGCATTCATAAAGTGTTGTTCAGTATTATTTGAACTACAGCACCCGAACGTCCAATGAGATACCCATTTTAGTTCTTTAATACTATAATTAGGCTTCCCCGAAAAGGATAGGAGATTCTGGGTCCCATGACAAACCCAATAAGGGTGCACAAAAGGCTATAAAATTAGTTCCAAGAGTAAGAATTTCAGCCTTTCTAAAGTATAGATCAGTATTCTAGGATCTACAACACCCGAAAGTCCAACGGGATACTCATTTTAGTTCGTTAACACTATAATTAGGCTTCCCCTATAAGGATAGGAGATTCTGAGTCCCCTGACTAACCCAATAAGGGTGTACAAAAGGCTATGAAATTATTTCCAAGAGTAAGAATTTCCAGCCTTCATAAAGTGAAGTTCAGTATTCTTTGACCTACATCACCCGAACATCCAATGAGATACCCATTTTAGTTGGATAATACTATAATTAGGCTTCCCCTAAAAGGATAGGAGATTCTGGGTTTCGTGACTAACCAAATAAGGGTGTACAAAAGGCTATAAAATTATTTCCAAGGGTAAGAATTTCCATCCTTCATAAAGTGTTGTTCAGTATTCTTTGAACTACAGCACCCGAACGTCCAATGAGATACCCATTTTAGTTCGTTAATACTATAATTAGGCTTCCCAGAAAAAGATAGGAGATTCTGGGTCCCGTGACTAACCCAATAAGGGTGCACAAAAGGCTATAAAATTATTTCCAAGAGTAAGAATTTTGAGCCATTATAAAGTGTTGTTCAGTATTCTTTGACTTACAGCACCCGAAAGTCCAATCAGATACCCATTTTAGTTCGTTAATACTATAATAAGGCTTCCCCTATAAGGATAGGACATTCTGGGTCCCGTGACTAACCTAATTAGGGTGTACAAAAGGCTATAAAATTATTTCTAAGGGTAAGAATTTCCAGCCTTCATAAAGTGTTGTTCAGTATTCTTTGAACTACGGTACCCGAACGTCCAATGAGATACCCATTTTAGTTCGTTAATACTATAATTAGGCTTCCCCAAAAAGGATAGGAGATTCTGGGTCCCGTGACTAACCCAATAAGGGTGCACAAAAGGCTATAAAATTATTTCCAAGCGTAACAATTTAGAGCCTTTATAAAGTGTTGTTCAGTATTCTTTGACCTACAGCACCCGAAAGTCCAATGGGATACCCATTTAGTTCGTTAACACTATAATTAGGCTTCCCCTATAAGGATAGGAGATTTTAAGTCCCGTGACTAACCCAATAAGGGTGTACAAAAGGCTATAAAATTAGTTCCAAGAGTAAGAATTTCCAGCCTTTATAAAGTATTGTTCAGTATTTTTGACCTACAGAACCCGAAAGGCCAACGAGATACCCATTTTAGTTCGTTAACACTATAATTAGGCTTCCCCTATAAGGATAGGAGATTCCGAGTCCCGTGACTAACCCAATAAGGGTGTACAAAAGGCTATAAAATTAGTTCCAAGAGTAAGAATTTCCAGCCTTTATAAAGTGTTGTTCAATATTGTATGACCTACAGCACCCGAAAGTCCAACGGGATACTCATTTTAGTTCGTTAACACTATAATTAGGTTTCCCCTATAAGGATAGGAGATTCTGAGTCCCATGAATAACCCAATAAGGGTGTCCAAAAGGCTATAAAATAATTTCCAAGAGTAAGAATTTCCAGCCTTCATAAAGTGTCGTTCAGTATTCTTTGACCTACATCACCCGAACGTCCAATGAGATACCCATTTTAGTTCGTTAATACTAAATTAGGCTTCCCCTAAAAGGATAGGAGATTCTGGGTCTCGTGACTAACCAAATAAGGGTGTACAAAAGGCTATAAAATTATTTCCAAAAGTAAGAATTTCCATCCTTCATAAAGTGTTGTTCAGTATTCTTTGAACTACAGCACCCGAACGTCCAATGAGATACCAATTTTAGTTCGTTAATACTATAATTAGGCTTCCCAGAAAAGGATAGGAGATTCTGGGTCCCGTGACTAACCCAATAAGGGTGCACAAAAGGCTATAAAATTATTTCCAAGAGTAAGAATTTTGAGCCATTATAAAGTGTTGTTCAGTATTCTTTGACTTGCAGCACCCGAAAGTCCAATCAGATACCCATTTTAGTTCGTTAATACTATAATAAGGCTTCCCCTATAAGGATAGGAGATTCTGGGTCCCGTGACTAACCCAATTTGGGTGTACAAAATGCTATAAAATTATTTCTAAGGGTAAGAATTTCCAGCCTTCATAAAGTGTTGTTCAGTATTCTTTAAACTACAGCACCCGAACGTCCAATGAGATACCCATTTTAGTTTGTAAATACTATAATTAGGCTTCGCCAAAAAGGATATGAGATTCTGGGTCCCGTGACTAACCCAATATGGGTGCACAAAAGGCTATAAAATTATTTCCAAGCGTAACAATTTTGAGCCTTTATAAAGTGTTGTTCAGTATTCTTTGACCTACAACACCCGAAAGTCCAACGGGATACCCATTTTAGTTCGTTAACACTATAATTAGGCTTCCGCTATTAGGATAGGAGATTCCGAGTCCCGTGACTAACCCAATAAGGGTGTACAAAAGGCTATAAAATTAGTTCCAAGAGTAAGAATTTCCAGCCTTTATAAAGTGTTGTTCAGTATTTTTGACCTACAGCACCCGAAAGTCCAACGAGATACCCATTTTAGTTCGTTAACACTATAATTAGGCTTCCCCTATAAGGATAGGAGATTCCGAGTCCCGTGACTAACCCAATTAGGGTATAAAAAAGGCTATAAAATTAGTTCCAAGAGTAAGAATTTCCAGCCTTTATAAAGTGTTCTTCAATATTGTATGACCTACAGCACCCAAAATTCCAACGGGATACTTATTTTAGTTCGTTAACACTATAATTAGGCTTCCCCTATAAGGATAGGAGATTCCGCGTCCCGTGACTAACCCAATAAGGGTATACAAAAAGCTATAAAATTAGTTCCAAGAGTAAGAATTTCCAGCCTTTATAAAGTGTTCTTCAATATTGTATGACCTACAGCACCCAAAAGTCCAACGGGATACTTATTTTAGTTCGTTAACACTATAATTAGGCTTCCCCTATGAGTCCCATGACTAACCCAATAAGGGTGTACAAAAGGCTATAAAATTATTTCCAAGAGTAAGAATTTCCAGCCTTCATAAAGTGTCGTTAATACTATAATTTGGCTTCCCCGGAAAGGATAGGACATTCTGGGTCCCGTGACTAAACCAATAAAGGTGCACAAAAGGCTATAAAATTATTTCCAAGGGTAAGAATTTCCAGCCTTCATAAAGTGTTGTTCAGTATTCTTTGAACTACAGCACCCGAACGTCCAATGAGATACCCATTTTAGTTCGTTAATACTATAATTAGGCTTCCGCGAAAAGGATAGGAGATTCTGGGTCCCGTGACTAAACCAATAAAGGTGCACAAAAGGCTATAAAATTGTTTCGAAGAGTAAGAATTTTGAGCCTTTATAATGTGTTGTTGAGTATTCTTTGACCTACAGCACCCGAAAGTCCAACGGGATACCCATTTTAGTTCGTTAACACTATAATTAGGCTTCCCCTAAAAGGATAGGAGATTCCGAGTCCCGTGACTAACCCAATAAGGGTGTACAAAAGGCTATAAAATTATTTCCAAAACTAAGAATTTCCATCCTTCATAAAGTGTTGTTCAGTATTCTTTGAACTACAGCACCCGAACGTCCAATGAGATACCAATTTTAGTTCGTTAATACTATAATTAGGCTTCCCAGAAAAGGATAGGAGATTCTGGGTCCCGTGACTAACCCAATAAGGGTGCACAAAAGGCTATAAAATTATTTCCAAGAGTAAGAATTTTGAGCCATTATAAAGTGTTGTTCAGTATTCTTTGACTTACAGCACCCGAAAGTCCAATCAGATACCCATTTTAGTTCGTTAATACTATAATAAGGCTTCCCCTATAAGGATAGGAGATTCTGGGTCCCGTGACTAACCCAATAAGGGTGCACAAAAGGCTATAAAATTATTTCCAAGCGTAACAATTTTGAGCCTTTATAAAGTGTTGTTCAGTATTCTTTGACCTACAACACCCGAAAGTCCAACGGGATACCCATTTTAGTTCGTTAACACTATAATTAGGCTTCCGCTATTAGGATAGGAGATTCCGAGTCCCGTGACTAACCCAATAAGGGTGTACAAAAGGCTATAAAATTAGTTCCAAGAGTAAGAATTTCCAGCCTTTATAAAGTGTTGTTCAGTATTTTTGACCTACAGCACCCGAAAGTCCAACGAGATACCCATTTTAGTTCGTTAACACTATAATTAGGCTTCCCCTATAAGGATAGGAGATTCCGCGTCCCGTGACTAACCCAATAAGGGTATACAAAAGGCTATAAAATTAGTTCCAAGAGTAAGAATTTCCAGCCTTTATAAAGTGTTCTTCAATATTGTATGACCTACAGCACCCAAAAGTCCAACGGGATACTTATTTAAGTTCGTTAACACTATAATTAGGCTTCCCCTATGAGTCCCATGACTAACCCAATAAGGGTGTACAAAAGGCTATAAAATTATTTCCAAGAGTAAGAATTTCCAGCCTTCATAAAGTGTCGTTCAGTATTCTTTGACCTACATCACCCGAAAGTCCAATGAGATACCTATTTTAGTTCGTTAATACTATACTTAGGCTTCCCTAAAAGGATAGGAGATTCTGGGTCCCGTGACTAACCCAATAAGGGTGTACAAAAGGCTATAAAGTTATTTCCAAGAGTAAGAATTTCCAGCCTTCATAAAGTGTTGTTCAGTATTCTTTGAACTACAGCACCCGAACGTCCAATGAGATACCAATTTTAGTTCGTTAATACTATAATTAGGCATCCCCGAAAAGGATAGGAGATTCTGGGTCCCGTGACTAAACCAATAAAGGTGCACAAAAGGCTATAAAATTATTTCGAAGAGTAAGAATTTTGAGCCTTTATAATGTGTTGTTGAGTATTCTTTGACCTACAGCACCCAAAAGTCCAACGGGATACCTATTTTAGTTCGTTAACACTATAATTAGGCTTCCCCTAAAAGGATAGGAGATTCCGAGTCCCGTGACTAACCCAATAAGGGTGTACAAAAGGCTATAAAATTATTTCCAAGAGTAAGAATTTCCAGCCTTCATAAAGTGTCGTTCAGTATTCTTTGACCTACATCACCCGAACGTCTAATGAGATACCCATTTTAGTTCGTTAATACTATAATTAGGCTTCCCCTAAAAGGATAGGAGATTCTGGGTCTCGTGACTAACAAATAAGGGTGTACAAACGGCTATAAAATTATTTCCAAGAGTAAGAATTTCCATCCTTCATAAAGTGTTGTTCAGTATTCTTTGAACTACAGCACCCGAACATCCAATGAGATACCCATTTTAGTTCGCTAATACTATAATTAGGCTTCCCCGAAAAGGATAAGAGATTCTGGGTCCCATGACAAACCCAATAAGGGTGCACAAAAGGCTATAAAATTATTTCCAAGAGTAAGAATTTTGAGCCTTTATAAAGTGTTGTTCAGTATTTTTTGACTTACAGCACCCGAAAGTCCAATCAGATACCCATTTTAGTTCGTTAATACTATAATAAGGCTTCCCTTACAAGGATAGGAGATTCTGGGTCCCGTGACTAACCCAATAAGGGTGTACAAAAGGCAACAAAATTATTTCCAAGAGTAAGAATTTCCAGCGTTCATAAATTGTTGTTCAGTATTCTTTGAACTATAGCACCCGAACGTCCAATGAGATACCCATTTTAGTTCGTTAGTACTATAATTAGGCTTCCCCGAAAAGGATAGGAGATTCTGGGTCCCATGACAAACCCAATAAGGGTGCACAAAAGGCTATAAAATTATTTCCAAGAGTAAGAATTTTGAGCCTTTATAAAGTGTTTAGTATTTTTTGACTTACAGCACCCGAAAGTCCAATCAGATACCCATTTTAGTTCGTTAATACTATAATAAGGCTTCCCCTATAAGGATAGGAGATTCTGGGTCCCGTGACTAACCCAATAAGGGTGTACACAAGGCAACAAAATTATTTCCAAGAGTAAGAATTTCCAGCGTTCATAAAGTGTTGTTCAGTATTCTTTGAACTATAGCACCCGAACGTCCAATGAGATACCCATTTTAGTTCGTTAATACTATAATTAGGCTTCCCCAAAAATGATAGGAGATTCTGGGTCCCGTGACTAACCCAATAAGGGTGCACAAAAGGCTATAAAATTATTTCCAAGAGTAAGAATTTTGAGCCTTTATAAAGTGTTGTTCAGTATTATTTGACCTACAGCACCCGAAAGTCCAACGGGGTACCCATTTTAGTTCGTTAACACTATATTTAGGCTTCCCCTATAAGGATAGGAGATTCCGAGTCCCGTGACTAACCCAATAAGGGTGTACAAAAGGCTATAAAATTAGTTCCAAGAGTAAGAATTTCAGCCTTTATAAAGTATAGTTCAGTATTCTAGGACCTACAACACCCGAAAGTCCAACAGGATACTCATTTTAGTTCGTTAACACTATAATTAGGCTTCCCCTATAAGGATAGGAAATTCTGAGTCCCCTGACTAACCCAATAAGGGTGTACAAAAGGCTATAAAATTATTTTCAAGAGTAAGAATTTCGAGCCTTCATAAAGTGTCGTTCAGTATTCTTTGACCTACATCACCCGAACGTCCAATGGGATACCCATTTTAGTTCGTTAATACTATAATTAGGCTTCCCCTAAAAGGATATGAGATTCTGGGTCCGTGACTAACCCAATAAGGGTGTACAAAAGGCTATAAAATTATTTCCAAGAGTAAGAAGATTGAGCCTTTATAAAGTGTTGTTCAGTATTCTTTGACCTACAGCACCAGAAAGGCCAACGGGATACCCATTTTAGTTCGTTAACACTATAATTATGATTCCCCTATTAGGATAGGAGATTCCGAGTCCCGTGACTAACCTAATAAGGGTGTATAAAAGACTATAAAATTAGTTCCAAGAGTAAGAATTTCCAGCCTTTATAAAGTGTTGTTCAATATTGTATGACCTATAGCACCCGAAAGTCCAACGGGATACTCATTTTAGTTCGTTAACACTATAATTAGGCTTCCCCTATAAGGATAGGAGATTCTGAGTCCCCTGACTAACCCAATAAGGGTGTACAAAAGGCTATAAAATTATTTTCAAGAGTAAGAATTTCGAGCCTTCATAAAGTGTCGTTCAGTATTCTTTGACCTACATCACCCGAACGTCCAATGAGATACCCATTTTAGTTCGTTAATACTATAATTAGGCTTCCCCTAAAAGGATATGAGATTCTGGGTCCGTGACTAACCCAATAAGGGTGTATAAAAGGCTATAAAATTATTTCCAAGAGTAAGAATTTTGAGCCTTTATAAAGTGTTGTTCAGTATTCTTTGACCTACAGCACCAGAAAGTCCAACAGGATACCCATTTTAGTTCGTTAACACTATAATTAGGCTTCCCCTATTAGGATAGGAGATTCCGAGTCCCGTGACTAACCTAATAAGGGTGTATAAAAGACTATAAAATTAGTTCCAAGAGTAAGAATTTCCAGCCTTTATACAGTATTGTTCAATATTGTATGACCTACAGCACCCGAAAGTCCAACGGGATACTCATTTTAGTTCGTTAACACTATAATTAGGCTTCCCCTATAAGGATAGGAGATCCTGAGTCCCCTGACTAACCCAATAAGGGTTAGTTATAGTGTACACCCTTATTGGGTTAGTCACGGGACTCAGAATGTCATATCATATAAGGGGAAGCCTAATTATAGTATTAATGAACTAAAATCGGTATCTCGTTGGAGTTTCGGGTGGTGTAGGTCAAAGAATAATGAACAACACTTTATAAAGGGTGGAAATTCATACTCATGGAAATAAATTTATAGCCTTTTGTACACCCTTATTGGGTTAGTCACAAGACTAAGAATCTCCTTTCATTAAAGGGGAAGCCTCATTATAGTATTAACGAACTAAAATGGGTATCTCGTTGGACTTTCGGGTAATGTAGGTCAAAGAATGTTGAACAACACTTTATAAAGGATGGAAATTCTTACTCGTGGAAACTAATTTATAGCCTTTTGTACACCCTTATTAGGTTAGTCACGGGACTCGGAATCTCCTATCCTAATAGGGGAAGCCTAATTATAGTGCTAACGAACTAAAATGGGTATCCCGTTGGACTTTCTGGTGCTGTAGGTCAAAGAATACTGAACAACACTTTATAAAGGCTCAAAATTCTTAATCTTGGAAATAAATTTATAGCCTTTTGTACACCCTTATTGGGTTAGTCACGGGACTCATAATCTCCTATTATTAAAGGGGAAGCCTAATTATAGTATTAATGAACAAAAATGGGTATCTCGTTGGAGTTTCGGGTGGTGTAGGTCAAAGAATAATGAACAACACTTTATAAAGGGTGGAAATTCTTACTCGTGGAAATTAATTTATAGCCTTTTGTACACCCTTATTGGGTTAGTCACGGGACTCAAAATCTCCTTTCATTAAAGGGGAATCCTCATTATAGTATTAACGAACTAAAATGGGTATTTCGTTGGACTTTCGGGTACTGTAGGTCAAAGAATACTAAACAACTCTTTATAAAGGATGGAAATTCTTACTTGTTGAAACTAATTTATAGCCTTTTGTACACCCTTATTGGGTTAGTTACGGGACTCGGAATCTCCTATTGTTAAAGGGAGGCATCATTATAGTATTAATGAAATGAAATGAGTATCTCGTTGGACTTTCGGGTGCTGTAGGTCTAAGAATAATAAACAACACCTTATAATGGCTGGAAATTCTTACTTGTGGAAATAAATTTATAGCCTTTTGTACACCCTTATTGGGTTAGTCACGGGACTCAGAATCTCCTATTGTTGGGACAAAGAGGATTGAAGAAACCACCTTTTGATAACCTTAGTCCAAATCATATTCTGCTTAAGTATAGGAAGAACTGCTGAAGAAGAATGAAGAAGTACTGAAGAACAAATATGCAAAGTACTGAAGAGTAACTCATCAGTAGTTCTGAAGTCTAACCAGACATTTCACTGAAGAACTACTGAAGACAAACTACTCATCAGTAGTTTGTCACTCATCAGCACTTTGTGTTCAGAAGTTCCTAACCGACTGAAGATAGCAGTTTATTATTATATTGTTTTGTTAAAGTCTTGATTACATGTTTCGATGTAAAGACTTTAGTAACCTTATCTTTAGCCGAAATATCTTAGGTTACTTCAGACAATGGTTTAGTCCATTGGTCTATAAATAGATGATTTTGTTCATCTATTTTTAACATGTGATTTTGTGTAATTCCTTTGATATAAATTGAAATCCTTCGAGTTTTAAACTTATATCCATTTCACATCTGAGAAACATAAACTGTTCTTACTGCTTTATACTTAACTGTATTTATTGTTTCTCATTTATTATTCAGTCAAGGGGGAGTAATAACTCCTCTTAAAAGTGATCTTTTAATCTTTTGAACACTTGTTATTTCCGCTGCTTATTAACTCATACATAAATCTGAGACACATAAGTGTTCATAACTTAGGCCACTGATCCAACAATTGGTATCAGAGATTCTGGTTAATCTGATCAAAATCATTCTAATAAATTGAAGATTCAGACACAGGCTCATATTGATATTCAATAAAGGATTAAAAGGCTCACTTTTTATTTAAAACCATCACTTTAAAGAAGTATTGACAAATCCAAACTTCTTAAAAATGGACCCCTACAATACTGGATCTGCCAACAAACCTCCTATGTTAGTCAGAAATGAATATAACATATGGTCTAAAAGGTTGGCACACACTATTTCTCAAACAAATACTGGATGTTGGAGGTCTGTAGTCTTTGGACCTCACAAACCAATGATAACTGATCCAGAGGGAAAGACTAAAAGACCAAAAGATCCAAAAGACTACACGGAGGAAGATTTCCAAAAGTTTGAGCTTGATGCAAAAGCTTTCTCCATGTTGGCTATGGCTCTCCCAAACGAAATATATGCTGGCCTTTTACATTGTGAAAGTGCTAAAGAGCTATGGGATTGCCTAAAAGAGCAGTTTGCAGGAACTGCTGAGGTGATAGCCAACATTAGAGAAATATTGGCTCAACAATATGAAACTTTTACTTACATAGAGGGTGAAACTTTAACTCAACAGTTTGAAAGATTTTCTTCACTCATCTCTGAGTTAAAAATTAATAATCAGATCTATTCAAATGAATCTATGTTGCATAGATTTTTAAGATCTCTACCTTCAAAATGGGAAACTTACTCTATAGTCCTCAGAACAAGTTCATATTTTAACACCTTAAACCTAACTAGGTTACATGGTAAATTGTTAACTTTTGAAAGAGAAATTAATCAAAAGAAGAAGTTACAAGAATCTGGTAAAACTGCTGATGACTATACTCCTGGTAGCACAGCCTTATTAGGACAAGACTCGCCATCCTGTTCTAATAACTTTGGTTCTTTTGACCACATTGACATAACAGCTGGGATCTCATCAGATGGATCCTTCCCAGCTTATGACAATGAAGAACTGAGTCAAACTGCTGACAACATGTGTTTCATCATGGATGATTTAAAATATTTTAGCAATGATGACTTAGAATAAATGGAAATATTGCACCAACTGGCCTTGTTAAGCTTAAAAACTAACAAATTTTATAAAAGGTCAGGAAGGAAATTTCCAGGACTAAACAACTCAACAAAAGTTGGTTTTGACAAATCTAAACTTAGATGTCACAAGTGTCAAAAGTTGGGACACTTTGCTAGAGAGTGTAGAAGCTCTAGCTACAACCAACCAATGTCTGGAAATCAATTTAACCCCTCATATAATAGGAATAATGGAACTCAAGGAAGTGCTCATTTTGTACAGGCACAAGCTCCACAAGTTCAATATGTGCCACAAGTACAATATGTCCAAATACCTGCTCAGCAACAACAGCAGCTGATGCCTCCTTTTCCAACTGCTCAACAACCTGCACAAACTCAACAACCCCCTCAGCAACAAAGCTTATTCACATCAGGGTATGTTGACTGGAGCAGTCTTCCTTATGACACATCAGAATGCAGTCAGGATGCAGACAATAAGGTCTATGATGTCAACTGGGGAGAACCTGACAATGGCAGAAAGAACTTTGCCTTAATGGCTTTTGAAGGATACTCTTCAAATTCTGCTCTTACATAGGTATCACAACAATCTCTGTTAAAGCTTTGCACTAAATCTTGCAAAGAATCTTTTGCTTTAATTAGAGAAACAAATGTGCATTTACAAGGCAAATCCAATGATATGGAGAGAAAATACACACAAATGAAGTGTGATTTAGAAAGAAAAATTGTTTTGAAAAACAAAGAAATTTCTAAACTGAATGATAAATCCATTGAAACCCAAGCACAGATTAAAACAATGATAGACAACCTAGGAAAAGTCAGACAAGAGCTTGCTGACACCAAGGTTGATTGAGAAAAATGGGTTGAGTCTTGTAAAGGGTACCAAATGCTGCTTAACAAACAAACTGCAGCAAATGTTAAGTTTGGCATTGGGTATACCCACACTGAATCACCAACAGATTTCGCCCACAAAACTGATAATGATGGGAAGAAATTGATTCAAACTTCTGATATGGAGGAATGCACATCCTACCATCAGAACTTTCTCAAAAAGGAAAGTACTGCAGAAGTTAAGACTACTGACAATAAGCCATCAGCAGTTTCAACTACATCAGGAGTTGAGACCCTGAAAACTGCTGATGACCTATTTCAAAATTCAGATTTTGTCAGTAAATTGCCTTCCAGCTCTCTTGATTTATCTCAAAGAAAGAGAAGGCAAAAGCATGTGAAATATGTGGTCTGTTTAACCACATAACCGAACTTTGCAGATATAGAAAGGTAAATCAGTTAAACAAACAAAGACAAAAACTGATTGTGGGAAAACAGATAAAACAAAACTTTGAAAATACTTTCTTTCCCAACAAACAACAATCAAACAAAACCCTTTCTAAGAAGAAGCTTTTATCTCAACAAAAGTCTTCTTCTCAAAGTTCATCTTCAGAAGTTTCACCTAACTCATCAGCAGTTTCACAAACTGCTGAAGTTAAAGATTTGATAAACCTGGTTAAACTTCTGATGACCAAAGTTGATGGTGGAAACCAAAAAGAACCCACCATTGCTCTTAATGACAAATCCATTGCCAAAAAGACATGGATTTCTAAAATTGGTCCACAACAAGCTGTACTTGTTCTCAAGAGCAAACCCAAAGCCAAACTGGCTTGGGTTGCCAAATCTAACTAATTTGCTATCTTGTGCAGAGGGTCTCCAGAGGTTTGAACAGCATATGGTATGTGGATAGTGGAGGCTCAATGCACATGACTGGATGCAGATACCTGATAAACAAGTTTATCAGCCAAAGAGAAGGATCTGTGTCCTTTGGGAACAATGCCAAGGGATATGTGCTGGGATATGGCAATGTATCCTCAGGCAGAATGCAGTTTGACAAGGTCAATCTGGTTGAAAACCTTGAGTACAACTTGCTGAGTGTCTCACAAATGTGTGACAAAGGATATTCTTCCTTTTTCACCAAGACAGCATGCAAGATCATATCACCAGAAGGCTAGAAGTTGATAGAGAAGATTATTGAAGATCATACTTTGCTGATTGCCAAAAGGTGTGGCAATGTCTATGCAGTGGACATTGAAAAAGACAAAGTATTGAACAAGACTGCCTGTTTCTTCTCAAAGGCATCAACTTCAGAAAATGATCTCTGGCACAGGAGACTTGGCCATGTGAACTTTAAAACCATCAATAAAGTCACAAAAATGGGCTTGGTCAGGGGTCTACCTTTGAAGGAATATCAGTGCAAAGAACACTGTGTTTCCTGTCTTAAAGGTAAACAGCATAAGTCCTCCTATAAGTCTATTGAAGAATCTAAAACAACTGCATGTCTTCAACTACTCCATATGGACTTATTTGGACCAGTCAAGATAATGAGCCTTGGTAAGAAGAAGTACTGCTTGGTCATCATTGATGACTACTCAAGATTCACATGGGTCTTCTTCATTCTACAAGTTGAGAAGCAATATTCTCTATCTGTCAAAGTCATCAGGCGTGACAATGGGACAGAGTTCAGGAACAAAACTCTGGATGAATTCTGTCTGTCTAAAGGGATTGTTAGACAGTTCAGCATTCCCAAAACTCCTGAACAAAATGGTGTGGTAGAAAGGAAGAACAGAACCTTAATTGAAGCAGCCAGAACAATGTTAGCTGATTCAGGCCTACCTTTGTATTTTTGGGCTGAAGCAGTTAACACAGCATATTATGTTCAGAATAGAGTTCTTACTAACAAGAGACATACCAAGACTGCCTATGAAATTCTTCAGGGCTTTTGGATGTCAATGTTTTATCCTCAACATCAAAGACTCTATTTCTAAGTTTGCTGCAAAAGTTGATACAGGTTATTTTCTTGGTTATTCTCCTTTGAGAAAAGCTTACAAAGTTTTCAATTCAAGAACCAAGATAGTAGAAGAAACACTGAATGTCAAGTTCAATGAATCAAAACACACTCTTATTCCAGCAAATCCTGCTGAATTATTTGATCTTGACACCTTTCATTTCGGACCTGAAAAGACTGTTGAATCATCCAAACCTCCTCAAAATGGTTTTCAAGGATTTGAAGATGATAGTCCTGCACCATGGACTCCAAACATAGTCAGAAGATCAACTATCAAACCTTCAGAAGTTTCAATAGCTTCAACTTCAGGAACTACTGATGAACATTTTTAAACTACTGATTCAGCTGAACCTAAAACTCCTGAAGTTCAAATAACAGCTGAACCAGATATTATCAATCTCAGTGGTTTATTTGAAGAACATGTAGAGCCATCTTCCAGTACAGGTTTACAACAACTGATTGAACACAAAGATCATCCATTGGATCAAATCATGGGTGATATTGCATCAGGGGTACTCACAAGAAACCAGCTTTCCGACTTTTGCCTCTTCTCAGCATTCATTTCTCAGTTGGAACCAAAGAAGTATCAAGAAGCCCTCAAAGACAACAATTGGGTGCAAGCAAAGCAAGAACAAAGCAAGATTGGTGGTACAAGGTTATTCCCAAGAGGAAGGAATTGATTATGATGAAACCTTTGCACCAGTTGCAAGACTTGAAGCTATCAGGTTATTTTTAGCTTATGCAATTTCCAACAACATTAAAGTTTATCAAATGGATGTCAAGAGTGCATTTTTGTATGGAAAAATAAAAGAGGAAGTGTATGTCTGTCAACCTCCAGGGTTTGAGGATCCTTCTCATCCTGATTGGGTTTACAGACTTGACAAAGCTCTTTATGGGCTAAAACAGGCTCCAAGAGCCTGGTATGAAACACTTTCAAACTTTTTACTTAAGAATCACTTTTCAAGGGGATCCATTGATAAAACTCTTTTCATAAAACATGTTGGAAATCATGTCTTACTTGTTCAAATTTATGTTGATGATATCATATTTGGTTCAACAAACTCAAAACTGTGTGAAGATTTTAAGAAACTCATGCAATCAAAATTTGAAATGAGTACAATGGGAGAATTGCAGTACTTTTTGGGACTGCAAATCAAGCAACAATCAAATGGAACATTTATACATCAATCAAAATATGTTAAAGATTTATTGAACAAATTTTCTTTACAAGACTGTAAAACATGTTCCACTCCCATGACACCAATCACACAAGTTGAACCAGATGATCAAGGGAAACATATTGATCAAACCATGTATAGATGTATGATAGGTTCTCTTTTGTACTTAACTGCTTCTAGACCAGATATCATGTTTTCAACTTGTGTCTGTGCTAGATACCAATCTGCACCAAGAGAATCACACTTAATTGCAGTCAAAAGAATCTTCAGATATCTGAAAGGAACTCCTACTTTAGGAATTTGGTATCCTGCTTCAAGCAATACCAAGTTAACCGCTTTTTCAGATAGTGACTATGCAGGGTGTAAGATGTCAAGAAAATCAACATCTGGTGGTTGTCAATTTTTAGGAAACTGTCTGGTGTCCTGGCAATCAAAGAAACAAACATCTGTGGCAACTTCAACAGCTGAAGCTGAATACATTGCTGCTGCAAGCTGTACTTCACAGATACAATGGCTCCAATATCAACTGCTTGATTATGGAATCAAAGAGACCAAGACTCCACTTTTAGTAGACAGAAAATCTGCCATTAGCATCATTCAAAATCCTGTTCAGTTTTCAAAAACTAAACACATTGAAATCAGGTATCATTTCATAAGAGATTGCTATGAAAAAGGCAAGATTGAGGTGAAGCATGTCACAACAGCTAATCAAATAGCTGACATTTTCACCAAACCCCTTGATTCTACAACTTTTCAGAGGTTAGTATCCATGCTTGGGATGTTAAATTTGGAAGAAAGTCTGTAAGTGTTTCACTTTTTAGTTCTGCACATATTTTATTTTTCACTTACATACTTATCTGTCACAAACCTCTGAAGACCAAATTTGAGAAAGAGAAACTACTAATAAACAATTTTTAAGAAAAATGGGAAATTTTCAAATGGAAATAACTACTGATGAGAATCAGAAGTTATTTAAGTGTTTTAAAAGTTATTTTCATCAGCAGTTGAAACTGCTGAAGAGATGACTAAAACCACTGATGAAGAAACCTTATTCATCAGCAGTTTCATTAAAAAGGGTAAAACAGACTTTTCACTCATCAGAAGTTTGACCTAGTCGGTTAAAAACTTCTGATAAATACCTTTTTCAAACACTTATCCATTCAAAAAGCAAAATTCCCTCTCTCTCTCAAATCAAAAGCAAAACCCCTTCTCTAACCTAAAAAATACTGTTCAATCAAACAAACCATGGCTCTCGTGTTAAAACAGGGACATAATCAGCGAGGCTACTTTGTGAAAGATGAAGCCTGGTCCCAGTATGATGAAATCATTGATCTCATCATGAAATCCCAATATTATGAAGCTTTCACCATCGATCCACCCATTCATGAAGAAACTCTCAATGAGTTCTGGGCTAACACAGAGACGGTGACGGTTAATAATGAAGTGATCTCCCTCAAATCTTCTATAAAAGGGAAAATGATGGCCATATCACCGGAAACACTAAGCATCAGGCTTGGTTTGAAGGATTCAAATGCTCCTGAGCACATTCCAAACTCAGACATCCATCTAACCATGACAGAATGTGGTTATCAAGGTACTTTGGCACAAGCAACAGTTTATAAGAAATATTTTGACCCAAAATATAAACTGCTTTTTCATTATATAATTATGTGTCTAAGTCCAAAAACAGGGTCTATTGATCAGATGCCTTCTACTTTTCAACCAATTTTTCATTCAATCATAAATGAAACACCTTTTAAGGCATCAAAACTGTTTTTCAATGAATTGGTTTTACACCATGAAAATGATAAAAAGAAGTTTTTGTTATACCCAAGATTTGTTATGCAATGCATAATAAAAGAACTTGGAGAGGGAGTACTTGTGGGTAAAACAACAACTTTAAACCCATTAACCTCACAAGTATTCTCTAGGCACAACAAACCAGCACTTATGCTAGAAGATGACCAAGGGGAAGAACAACCCATCCCCAAGGAACCCACATCTTCCAAACCCAAAAAGAAAACCAAAAAGCCACCACAACAAAAACAAAAACAAACCAAACCTTTGAAAAAGATAGTTCAGGAAGTGGAGAAACCTGAAACTGCTGATGTGCAATCTGCACTTGATAAGGATGTGGCTGAAACATCCTCTCAGCACACTCCTTCTCCACCTCCTAAAAGAAAACCAGTTACAGTTATTTTTCAAAGAAAAAGAATTAAGAAACCTGTAACTGTTGACCCAACCTTTGAAACTGCTGAAACAGAACCAGAAACAGAACCCATCCAAACTACTGAACACCTACCCATTACAACTACTGAACCTGAACCTTCCCACACAACCTTTGAAATAGCCCAACTTCTCTCAGGACTAAAAGGAACCCATCCAACACATGTCACTCCCCCAGCAACACATCAAATTGGGGAGATGCCTTCTCCTATTGACATGGATGTGGACCTTATTAGCCCAAACCAGGGAGATGAGGATGGACCAGAGTTTATAAGCCCAAACTTAGAAACTCTTGGTACTTTTGAGGCTGCTACTACTCACTTATCACCCAGTGGTGAAGTTGAGGACAGTAGTAACATTGCTAAGACCTCAAATTTGGCAACTACTGATGAAGGCCTAGTGCCTGAAGTAGGAAAACCTCAGTTCCAAGACAAAGAGGTTCATGAGACTACTAGTTTGGGACTAGCTCATGATTTAACTGATCCTGCCTTCTCTGAGGACATTATCAGGGATTCAGATGATTCCATTAATTTGGATGATGATTCAAACATTCCACAAACTGAATTGACGGTTGAAATTGAAGATCCTGCATCTAAGGTATCCAAGCTCAAGAAGCTGGTCACCAAAGATCAGGTTAAAGAACACTTAGCCCAAAAATCCCCACAAGTGGCATCTTCAGAGAAATCTGAGGATCACCCAAAAAGCCCCCCTTCACAAAAACAACCTACCCAATTCTCTGGGCTCACTGGCATAGACCTGAACCAACTATGCAGCCCAGATGGTCCCCTGTTCCAGGCAATGAAACAAATTATCATTGATCAACTCAAACCATTCACAACTGCTTGGGAGTTAAAGGCTAACAACCAGTTTGGGTTGATAAACTCAAGATCAACTAGCAAAGTTGTCTGCTGCAACTTCTCACTCAATGAGGCTTCCAGAAGTGGATGAAGCCAAAAAGGGGGAGAAGATTAAGGAACCTGAAACTGAAGTTGCTACAACATCTCCAAATCCTGATCCTGAAGCTGAAATGCCAAAACAAAGACCGGGAAAAGAAGTAACAAAAGAGTTCACATTATCTAAGGCACAAGAGAAAACTGCTGAAGAGACTTATCAAACTACTGAAGACAATCCTTCAGAAGTTGTGAAGACAGACAAACCATCAGCAGTTTCATCTCCAAAACCAACATCAGAAGTTTCTAAGGCACCTGATAGAGAACCTACTTCCATTCCTTTGCCTACAACAACTTCCACAACTGTTTTAAACCCTACTCCCATTGCCATGTCTAAAGAACTATTGGAGAAGAGTTTAAAAGAGGCTGCGAAGAAGGCAAAAGAAGATGAAGTATGGAACAGCCTAGAGATTAGAGATGATTTGAACTTCCAAGAAAAATTATTCAAGTATCAAGAAAAGCTTGATGAGCTTGAGGCTGAAGAGAGAGCACTTGAAGCTGTTGCAGAAGAAGACAAAAGGGCACAACTTATAACATTCATAACCAAGAACTCCAAATCCAAACAAGTTGCTCTCAACAGACTCTCAACACAAGAACTGACAAGAAGAGCTCAGATGCTGTCTGATAGACTAGCAACAGAGAATGAGAGGAAAGCCAAAAGAGCTGAGATCATAGAAGAGTTAGTGGCAAATGGCTATGGTTCAAAGGCCTCAGTCTCCAAATGGAAAGAACAAACACTTTATGAGACTTACAAGAAATACAAGGCCAAGAAAGCTGCAGAGCCAGAGAGATTTGAAACTCCAGAAGTTCAACCAACTTCTATCATAAGGAGATCTTCTGGTGCACTAAGGAAGCCTGCCACAAAAAGAAAAGCAGAGGGTGAACCCATTGTGAAGACTGATTTCAAGATGATACTCTTGGAAGGAGATCAGTTAGTGCATGGTGATTTTGATGTAGAAGAGAAACCCCTCCTAACACAATTCAGAGACAAGGCTACTTATGCTTATCAGTTACAACAATCTATTCAAGAGAAGACACACACAAGAGTTGTTACAGAGCATCACTTGCCCAACATGCCTATTCAAAGTGGTGCTGAACTTCAAGGTAGTCAAGAATCTCACCTGAGAGTCACTGAAATTGAAGACATTCCTCAATCATCCTCAGGACAACCTAAGGAAACAGGCTTGGTTTCCTATGCCTCTGACTTTGACAGGTCAAAGGTAAACATCATTAAATGGTCCTTTACTGATTCCAACTCAGTACTTGTGACCAGGAGAGATCGTTCAAGTAAGGTCTACAGAAACTCAAAGGAGTTGAGTGTTTTATCTTCCAAAGACCTTCTTACAATTCAACATCTAACACCTAAACTTGGACCTCTCACTGAGCAACAAAGATGTACCCTTACTACCAAGATGACACCAGAAATCTGGAGGATATTAGAAGGGAGAAAAGATGAACAATAAAGATTGGATAAGGTTTTGGCTTCATCAATCCAGGGGGAGATTGTTGGGACAAAGAGGATTGAAGAAACCACCTTTTGATAACCTTAGTCCAAATCATATTCTGCTTAAGTATAGGAAGAACTACTGAAGAAGAATGAAGAAGTACTGAAGAACAAATATGCAAAGTACTGAAGAGTAACTCATCAGTAGTTCTGAAGTCTAACCAGACATTTCACTGAAGAACTACTGAAGACAAACTACTCATCAGTAGTTTGTCACTCATCAGCACTTTGTGTTAAGAAGTTCCTAACCGACTGAAGATCAGCAGTTTATTATTATATTGTTTTGTTAAAGTCTTGATTACAAGTTTCGATGTAAAGACTTTAGTAACCTTATCTTTAGCCGAAATATCTTAGGTTACTTCAGACAATGGTTTAGTCCATTGGTCTATAAATAGATGAGTTTGTTCATCTATTTTTAACATGTGATTTTGTGTAATTCCTTTGATATAAATTGAAATCCTTCGAGTTTTAAACTTATATCCATTTCACATCTGAGAAACATAAACTGTTCTTACTGCTTTATACTTAACTGTATTTATTGTTTCTCATTTATTATTCAGTCAAGGGGGAGTAATAACTCCTCTTAAAAGTGATCTTTTAATCTTTTGAACACTTGTTATTTCCGCTGCTTATTAACTCATACATAAATCTGATACACATAAGTGTTCATAACTTAGGCCACTGATCCAACACCTATCATTAAAGAGGAAGCCTAATTATAGTATTAATGAACTAAAATGGGTATCTCGTTGGAGTTTCGGGTGGTGTAGGTCAAAGAATAATGAACAACACTTTATAAAGGGTGGAAATTCTTACTCGTGGAAATTAATTTATAGCCTTTTGCACACCCTTATTGAGTTAGTCACGGGACTCAGAATCGACTTTCATTAAAGGGGAAGCCTCATTATAGTATTAACGAACTAAAATGGGTATCTCGTTGGACTTTCGGGTACTGTAGGTCAAAGAATACTAAACAACTCTTTATAAAGGATGGAAATTCTTACTCGTGGAAACTAATTTATAGCCTTTTGTACACCCTTATTGGGTTAGTCACGGTACTCGGAATCTCCTATTGTTAAAGGGGAAGCATCATTATAGTATTAACGAAATGAAATGAGTATCTCGTTGGACTTTCGGGTGCTGTAGGTCTAAGAATAATAAACAACACTTTATAAAGGCTAGAAATTCTTACTTGTGGAAATAAAATTATAGCCTTTTGTACACCCTTATTGGGTTAGTCACGGGACTCAGAATCTCCTATTATTAAAGGGGAGGCATCATTCTAGTATTAACGAAACGAAATGAGTATCTCGTTGGACTTTCGGGTGCTGTAGGTCTAAGAATAATAAACAACACCTTATAAAGGCTGGAAATTCTTATTCATGGAAATAAATATAGCCTTTTGTACACCCTTATTGGGTTAGTCACGGGACTCAGAATCTCCTATCATTAAAGGGGAAGCCTAATTATAGTATTAATGAACTAAAATGGGTATCTCGTTGGAGTTTCGGGTGGTGTAGGTCAAAGAATAATGAACAACACTTTATAAAGGGTGGAAATTCTTACTCGTGGAAATAAATTTATAGCCTTTTGTACACCCTTATTGGGTTAGTCACAGGACTCAGAATGTCCTATCATTAAAAGGGAAGCCTAATTATAGTATTAACGAGCTGAAATGGGTATCTTGTTTGACATTCGGGTGCTGTAGGTCAAAGAATACTGAACAACACTTTATAAAGGCTGGAAGTTCTTACTCGTGGAAATAAATTTATAGCCTTTTGTACACCCTTATTGGGTTAGTCACGGGACTCAGAATCTCCTATCCTTACAGGGGAAGCCTAATTATAGTGTTAACGAACAAAAATGGGTATCTCGTTCGACTTTCAGGTGCTATAGGTCAAAGAATACTGAACAACACTTTATAAAGGCTGGAAATTCTTACTCTTGGAAATAAATTTATAGCCTTTTGTATAACCTTATTGAGTTAGTCATGGGACTCAGAGTCTCCTATCATTAAAAGGGAAGCCTAATTATAGTATTAACAAACTAAAATAAGCATATCGTTGGAATTTTGGGAGCTGTATGTCTCAGAATAATAAACAACGCTTTTATAAACGCTGGAAATTCTTACTCGTGGAAATAAATTTATAGCCTTTTGTACACCCTTATTGGGTTAGTCACGGGACTCAGAATCTCCTATCATTAAAGCGGAAGCCTAATTATAGTATTAATCAACTAAAATGGGTATCTCGTTGGAGTTTCGGGTGGTGTAAGTCAACGAATAATGAACAACACTTTATAAAGGGTGAAATTCTTACTTGTGGAAATAAATTTAGAGCCTTTTGTACACCCTTATTGGGTTAGTCACGGGATTCAGAATCTCCAATCATTAAAGGGGAAGCCTAATTATAGTATTATCGACCTAAAATGGGTATCTCGTTGGACTTTCGGGTGCTGTAGGTCAAAAAATACTAAACAACACTTTATAAAGACTGGAAATTCATACTCTAGGAAATAAATTTCTAGCCTTTTGTACACCCTTATTGGGTTAGTCACGGGATTCAGAATCTCCTATCAATAAAGGGGAGGTATCATTATAGTATTAACGAACTGAAATGTGTATCTCGTTGGACTTTCGGGTGCTGTAGGTCTAAGAATAATAAACAACACTTCATAAAGGCTGAAAATTCTTACTCGTGGAAATAAATTTATAGCCTTTTGTACACCCTTATTGAGTTAGTCACGGGACTCAGAATCTCCTATTTATAAGGGGAAACCTAATTATAGTATTAACGAACTAAAATGGGTATCTCGTTGGACTTTCTGGTGGTGTAGGTCAAAGAATACTAAACAACACTTTATAAAGGCTGGAAATTGTTACTCATGGAAATAAATTTATAGTCTTTTCTACACCCTTATTGGGTTAGTCACAGGACTTAGAATCTCCTATCATTAAACAGGAAGCCTAATTATAGTAATAACGAACTAAAATGGGTATCTCTTTGGACTTTCGGGTGCTGTAGGTCATAGAATACTAAACAACACTTTATAAAGGCTGGAAATTCATACTCGTGGAAATAAATTTATAGCCTTTTGTACACCCTTATTGGGTTAGTCACGGGATTTAGAATCTCCTATCAATAAAGTGGAGGCATCATTATAGTATCAACAAACTAAAATGGGTATCTCATTGGACTTTCGGGTGTTGTAGGTCTAGGAATAATAAACAACAATTTATACTGGCTGGAAATTCATACTCTTGGAAATAAATTTATAGCATTTTGTACATCCTTATTGGGTTAGTCACGGGACTCAAAATCTCCTATCATTAAGGGGAAGCCTAATTATAGTATTAACGAGCTGAAATGAGTATCTCGTTGGACTTTCGGGTGCTGTAGGTCTAAGAATAATAAACAACACTTTATAAAGGCTGGAAATTCTTACTCGTGGAAATAAATTTATAGCCTTTTGTACACCCTTATTGGGTTAGTCATGGGACTCAGAATCTCCTATCATTAAAGGGGAAGCCAAATTATAGTATTAACGAGCTGAAATGGGTATCCTGTTGGACATTCGGGTGCTATAGGTCAAAGAATACTGAACAACACTTTATAAAGGCTGGAAATTCTTACTCGTGGAAATAAATTTATAGCCTTTTGTACACCCTTATTGGGTTAGTCACGTGACTCAGAATCTCCTATCATTAAAGGGGAAGCCTAATTATAGTTGTAACGAACTAAAATAGGTATCTCGTTGAACTTTAGGGTGCTGTAGGTCAAAGAATATTGAACAACACTTTATACAGGCCGAAAAATTCTTACTCGTGCAAATATATTTATAGCCTTTTGTACACCATTATTGGGTTAGACATGGGACTTGGAATCTCCTATCATTAAAGGGGAAGCCTAATTATAGTATTAACGAGCTGAAATAAGTATCTCGTTTGACTTTCGGGTGCCGTAGGTCTATGAATAATAAACAACACTTTATAAAGGCTGGAAGTTCTTACTCGTGGAAATAAATTTATAGCCTTTTGTACACCCTTATTGAGTTAGTCACGGAGCTCAGAGTCTCATATCATTAAAGGGGACGCCTAATTATAGTACTAACGAACTAAAATGGGTATCTCGTTGGACTTTCGGGTACTGTAGGTCAAAGAATACTGAACAACACTGTATAAAGACTGAAAATACTTACTCATGGAAATAAATTTATAGCCTTTTCTACAACCTTATTGGGTTAGTCACGGGACTCAGAATTTCATATCATTAAACGGGAAGCCTAATTATAGGATTAACAAACTAAAATGAGTATCTCGTTTGACTTTCGGGCGTTGTAGGTCAAAGAATAATGAACAACACTTTATACAGGCTGGAAATTCTTACTCTTGGAAATAATTTTATAGCCTTTTGTACACTCTTATTTGGTTAGTCACGGGACTCATAATCTCCTATCATTAAAGGTGAAGCCTAATTATAGTATTAACGAGCTGAAATGAGTATCCTGTTGGACTTTCGGGTGCTATAGGTCTAAGAATTCTGAACAACACTTTATAAAGACTGGAAATTGGTAGTCATGGAAATAAATTTATAGCCTTTTCTACACCCTTATTGGGTTGGTCACGGGACTTAGAATCTCCTATCATTATAGGGGAAGCCTAATTATAGTATTAACGAACTAAAATGGGTATCTCGTTGGACTTTCGGGTGCTGTAGGTCAAAGAATACTGAACGACACATTATACAGGCTGGAAATTCTTACTCTTGGAAATAATTTTATAGCCTTTTGTACACCCTAATTGGGTTAGTCACGGGACTAAGAATCTCCTTTCATTAAAGGGGAAGCCTCATTATAGTATTAACGAACTAAAATGGGTATCTCGTTGCACTTTCGAGTACTGTAGGTCAATGAATACTGAACAACACTTTATAAAGGATGGAAATTCTAACTCGTGGAAACTAATTTATAGCCTTTTGTACACCCTTATTGGGTTAGTCACGGGACTCGGAATCTCCTATTGTTAAAGGGGAGGAATCATTGTAGTATTAACGAAATGAAATGAGTATCTCGTTGCACTTTCGGGTGCTGTAGGTCTAAGAATAATAAACAACACCTTATAAAGGCTGGAAATTCTTTCTTGTGGAAATAAATTTATGGCCTTTTGTACACCCTTATTGGGTTAGTCACAGGACTCAGAATCTCCTATCATTAAAGGGGAAGCCTAATTATAGTATTAATGAACTAAAATGGGTATCTAGTTGGAGTTTCGGGTGGTGTAGGTCAAAGAATAATGAACAACACTTTATAAAGGGCGGAAATTCTTATTCATGGAAATAAATTTATAGCCTTTTGTACACCCTTATTGGGTTAGTCACGGGACTCAGAATCTCCTTTCATTAAAGGGGAAGCCTCATTATAGTATTAACGAACTAAAATGGGTATCTCGTTGGTCTTTCGGGTACTGTAGGTCAAAGAATACTGAACAACTCTTTATAAAGGGTGGAAATTCTTACTTGTGGAAACTAATTTATAGCCTTTTGTACACCCTTATTGGGTTAGTCACGGTACTCGGAATCTCCTATTGTTAAAGGGGAGGCATCATTATAGTATTAACGAAATGAAATGAGAATCTCGTTAGACTTTTGGGTGTTGTAGGTCTAAGAATAATAAACAACACTTTGTAAAGGCTGGAAATTCTTACTTGTGGAAATAAATTTATAGCCTTTTGTACACCCTTATTGGGTTAGTCACAGGACACAGAATCTCCTATCATTAAAAGGGAAACCGAATTATAGTATTAACGAGCTGAAATGGGTATCTTGTTGGACATTCGGGTGCTGTAGGTCAAAGAATACTGAACAACACTTTATAAAGGCTTGAAATTCTTACTCGTGGAAATAAATTTATAGCCTTTTGTACACCCTTATTGGGTTAGTCACGGGACTCAGAATCTCCTATCATTAAAGGGGAAGCCTAATTATAGTATTAATGAACTAAAATCAGTATCTCGTTGGACTTTTGGGTGTTGTAGGTCAAAGAAAAATGAACAACACTTTATAAAGGCTGGAAATTCTTACTCTTGGAAATAAATTTATAGCCTTTTGTACACCCTTATTGAGTTAGACACGGGACTCAGAGTCTCCTATCATTAAAGGGGAAGCCTAATTATAGTATTAACAAACTAAGATAAGCATATCGTTGGACTTTCGGGTGCTGTATGTCTAAGAATAATAAACAACACTTTATAAAGGCTGGAAATTCATACTCGTGGAAATAAATTTATAGCCTTTTGTACACCCTTATTGGGTTAGTCACGGGACTCAGAATCTCCTATCATTAAAGGGGAAGCCTAATTATAGAATTAATCAACTAAAATGGGTATCTCGTTGGAGTTTCGGGTGGTATAAGTCAAAGAATAATGAACAACACTTTATAAAGGGTGGAAATTCTTACTCTTGGAAATAAATTTATAGCCTTTTGTACACCCTTATTGGGTTAGTCACGGGACTCAGAATCTCCTTTCATTAATGGGGAAGCGTCATTATAGTATTAACGAACTAAAATGGGTATCTCGTTGGACTTTCTGGTACTGTAGGTTAAAGAATACTAAACAACAGTTTATAAAGGCTGGAAATTCATACTCGTGGA
Source organism: Ambrosia artemisiifolia (assembly GCA_032199755.1). Classification (NCBI taxonomy): domain Eukaryota; kingdom Viridiplantae; phylum Streptophyta; class Magnoliopsida; order Asterales; family Asteraceae; genus Ambrosia; species Ambrosia artemisiifolia. Next base: position 270,690 of record CM063512.1, read on the forward strand.
AATAAATTTATAGCCTTTTGTACACCCTTATTGGGTTAGTCACGGGACTCAGAATCTCCAATCATTAAAGGGGAAGCCTAATTGACCTAAAATGGGTATCTCGTTGGACTTTCGGGTGCTGTAGGTCAAAAAATACTAAACAACACTTTATAAAGGCTGGAAATTCATAGTCTAGGAAATAAATTTCTAGCCTTTTGTACACCCTTATTGGGTTAGTCACGGGATTCAGAATCTCCTATCAATAAAGTGGAGGCATCATTATAGTATTAACGAACTGAAATGTGTATCTCGTTGGACTTTCGGGTGTTGTAGGTCTAAAAATAATAAACAACACTTCATAAAGGCTGAAAATTCTTACTCGTGGAAATAAATTTATAGCCTTTTGTACACCCTTATTGAGTTAGTCACGGGACTCAGAATCTCCTATTTATAAGGGGAAGCCTAATTATATTATTAACGAACCAAAATGGGTATCTCGTTGGACTTTCGGGTGGTGTAGGTCTAAAAATAATAAACAACACTTTATAAAGGCTGGAAATTCATACTCGTGGAAATAAATTTATAGCCTTTTGTACACCCTTATTGGGTTAGTCACGGGACTAAGAATCTCCTTTCATTAAAGGGGAAGCCTCATTATAGTATTAACGAACTAAAATGGGTATCTCGTTGGTCTTTCGGGTACTGTAGGTCAAAGAATACTGAACAACTCTTTATAAAGGGTGGAAATTCTTACTTGTGGAAACTAATTTATAGCCTTTTGTACACCCTTATTGGGTTAGTCACGGTACTCGGAATCTCCTATTGTTAAAGGGGAGGCATCATTATAGTATTAACGAAATGAAATGAGAATCTCGTTAGACTTTTGGGTGTTGTAGGTCTAAGAATAATAAACAACACTTTGTAAAGGCTGGAAATTCTTACTTGTGGAAATAAATTTATAGCCTTTTGTACACCCTTATTGGGTTAGTCACGGGACACAGAATCTCCTATCATTAAAAGGGAAACCGAATTATAGTATTAACGAGCTGAAATGGGTATCTTGTTGGACATTCGGGTGCTGTAGGTCAAAGAATACTGAACAACACTTTATAAAGGCTTGAAATTCTTACTCGTGGAAATAAATTTATAGCCTTTTGTACACCCTTATTGGGTTAGTCACGGGACTCAGAATCTCCTATCATTAAAGGGGAAGCCTAATTATAGTATTAATGAACTAAAATCAGTATCTCGTTGGACTTTTGGGTGTTGTAGGTCAAAGAAAAATGAACAACACTTTATAAAGGCTGGAAATTCTTACTCTTGGAAATAATTTTATAGCCTTTTGTACACTCTTATTTGGTTAGTCACGGGACTCATAATCTCCTATCATTAAAGGTGAAGCCTAATTATAGTATTAACGAGCTGAAATGAGTATCCTGTTGGACTTTCGGGTGCTATAGGTCTATGAATTCTGAACAACACTTTATAAAGACTGGAAATTGGTAGTCATGGAAATAAATTTATAGCCTTTTCTACACCCTTGTTGGGTTGGTCACGGGACTTAGAATCTCCTATCATTAAAGGGGAAGCCTAATTATAGTATTAACGAACAAAAATGGGTATCTCGTTGGACTTTCGGGTGCTGTAGGTCAAAGAATACTGAACAACACATTATACAGGCTGGAAATTCTTACTCTTGGAAATAATTTTATAGCCTTTTGTACACCCTAATTGGGTTAGTCACGGGACTAAGAATCTCCTTTCATTAAAGGGGAAGCCTCATTATAGTATTAACGAACTAAAATGGGTATCTCGTTGCACTTTCGAGTACTGTAGGTCAATGAATACTGAACAACACTTTATAAAGGATGGAAATTCTTACTCGTGGAAACTAATTTATAGCCTTTTGTACACCCTTATTTGGTTAGTCACGGGACTCGGAATCTCCTATTGTTAAAGGGGAGGAATCATTATAGTATTAACGAAATGAAATGAGTATCTCGTTGCACTTTCGGGTGCTGTAGGTCTAAGAATAATAAACAACACCTTATAAAGGCTGGAAATTCTTTCTCGTGGAAATAAATTTATGGCCTTTTGTACACCCTTATTGGGTTAGTCACGGGTCTCAGAATCTCCTATCATTAAAGGGGAAGCCTAATTATAGTATTAATGAACTAAAATGGGTATCTAGTTGGAGTTTCGGGTGGTGTAGGTCAAAGAATAATGAACAACACTTTATAAAGGGCGGAAATTCTTATTCATGGAAATAAATTTATAGCCTTTTGTACACCTTTATTGGGTTAGTCACGGGACTCAGAATCTCCTTTCATTAAAGGGGAAGCCTCATTATAGTATTAACGAACTAAAATGGGTATCTCGTTGGTCTTTCGGGTACTGTAGGTCAAAGAATACTGAACAACTCTTTATAAAGGGTGGAAATTCTTACTTGTGGAAACTAATTTATAGCCTTTTGTACACCCTTATTGGGTTAGTCACGGTACTCGGAATCTCCTATTGTTAAAGGGGAGGCATCATTATAGTATTAACGAAATGAAATGAGAATCTCGTTAGACTTTTGGGTGTTGTAGGTCTAAGAATAATAAACAACACTTTGTAAAGGCTGGAAATTCTTACTTGTGGAAATAAATTTATAGCCTTTTGTACACCCTTATTGGGTTAGTCACAGGACACAGAATCTCCTATCATTAAAAGGGAAACCGAATTATAGTATTAACGAGCTGAAATGGGTATCTTGTTGGACATTCGGGTGCTGTAGGTCAAAGAATACTGAACAACACTTTATAAAGGCTTGAAATTCTTACTCGTGGAAATAAATTTATAGCCTTTTGTACACCCTTATTGGGTTAGTCACGGGACTCAGAATCTCCTATCATTAAAGGGGAAGCCTAATTATAGTATTAATGAACTAAAATCAGTATCTCGTTGGACTTTTGGGTGTTGTAGGTCAAAGAAAAATGAACAACACTTTATAAAGGCTGCAAATTCTTACTCTTGGAAATAAATTTATAGCCTTTTGTACACCCTTATTGAGTTAGACACGGGACTCAGATTCTCCTATCATTAAAGGGGAAGCCTAATTATAGTATTAACAAACTAAGATAAGCATATCGTTGGACTTTCGGGTGCTGTATGTCTAAGAATAATAAACAACACTTTATAAAGGCTGGAAATTCATACTCGTGGAAATAAATTTATAGCCTTTTGTACACCCTTATTGGGTTAGTCACGGGACTCAGAATCTCCTATCATTAAAGGGGAAGCCTAATTATAGAATTAATCAACTAAAATGGGTATCTCGTTGGAGTTTCGGGTGGTATAAGTCAAAGAATAATGAACAACACTTTATAAAGGGTGGAAATTCTTACTCTTGGAAATAAATTTATAGCCTTTTGTACACCCTTATTCGGTTAGTCACGGGACTCAGAATCTCCTTTCATTAATGGGGAAACGTCATTATAGTATTAACGAACTAAAATGGGTATCTCGTTGGACTTTCTGGTACTGTAGGTTAAAGAATACTAAACAACACTTTATAAAGGCTGGAAATTCATACTCGTGGAAATAAATTTATAGCCTTTTGTACACCCTTATTGGGTTAGTCACGGGACTCAGAATCTCCAAACATTAAAGGGGAAGCCTAATTATAGTATTATCGACCTAAAATGGGTATCTCGTTGGACTTTCGGGTGCTGTAGGTCAAAAAATACTAAACAACACTTTATAAAGGCTGGAAATTCATAGTCTAGGAAATAAATTTCTAGCCTTTTGTACACCCTTATTGGGTTAGTCACGGGATTCAGAATCTCCTATCAATAAAGTGGAGGCATCATTATAGTATTAACGAACTGAAATGTGTATCTCGTTGGACTTTCGGGTGCTGTAGGTCTAAAAATAATAAACAACACTTCATAAAGGCTGAAAATTCTTACTCGTGGAAATAAATTTATAGCCTTTTGTACACCCTTATTGAGTTAGTCACGGGACTCAGAATCTCCTATTTATAAGGGGAAGCCTAATTATATTATTAACGAACCAAAATGGGTATCTCGTTGGACTTTCGGGTGGTGTAGGTCTAAAAATAATAAACAACACTTTATAAAGGCTGGAAATTCATACTCGTGGAAATAAATTTATAGCCTTTTGTACACCCTTATTGGGTTAGTCACGAGACTAAGAATCTCCTTTCATTAAAGGGGAAGCCTCATTATAGTATTAACGAACTAAAATGGGTATCTCGTTGGACTTTCGGGTGGTGTAGGTCTAAAAATAATAAACAACACTTTATAAAGGCTGGAAATTCATACTCGTGGAAATAAATTTATATCCTTTTGTACACCCTTATTGGGTTAGTCACGAGACTAAGAATCTCCTTTCATTAAAGGGGAAGCCTCATTATAGTATTAACGAACTAAAATGGGTATCTCGTTGGACTTTCGAGTACTGTAGGTCAATAAATACTGAACAACACTTTATAAAGGATGGAAATTCTTACTCGTGGAAACTAATTTATAGCCTTTTGTACACCCTTATTGGGTTAGTCACGGGACTCGGAATCTCCTATTGTTAAAGGGGAGGCATCATTATAGTATTAACGAAATGAAATGAGTATCTCGTTGCACTTTCGGGTGCTGTAGGTCTAAGAATAATAAACAACACCTTATAAAGGCTGGAAATTCTTTCTCGTGGAAATAAATTTATGGCCTTTTGTACACCCTTATTGGGTTAGTCACGGGACTCAGAATATCCTATCATTAAAGGGGAAGCCTAATTATAGTATTAATGAACTAAAATGGGTATCTAGTTGGAGTTTCGGGTGGTGTAGGTCAAAGAATAATGAACAACACTTTATAAAGGGTGGAAATTCTTATTCTTGGAAATAAATTTATAGCCTTTTGTACACCCTTATTGGGTTAGTCACGGGACTCAGAATCTCCTTTCATTAAAGGGGAAGCCTCATTATAGTATTAACGAACTAAAATGGGTATCTCGTTGGTCTTTCGGGTACTGTAGGTCAAAGAATACTGAACAACTCTTTATAAAGGGTGGAAATTCTTACTTGTGGAAACTAATTTATAGCCTTTTGTACACCCTTATTGGGTTAGTCACGGTACTCGGAATCTCCTATTGTTAAAGGGGAGGCATCATTATAGTATTAACGAACTGAAATGAGAATCTCGTTAGACTTTTGGGTGTTGTAGGTCTAAGAATAATAAACAACACTTTGTAAAGGCTGGAAATTATTACTTGTGGAAATAAATTTATAGCCTTTTGTACACCCTTATTGGGTTAGTCACGGGACACAGAATCTCCTATCATTAAAAGGGAAACCGAATTATAGTATTAACGACCTGAAATGGGTATCTTGTTGGACATTCGGGTGCTGTAGGTCAAAGAATACTGAACAACACTTTATAAAGGCTTGAAATTCTTACTCGTGGAAATAAATTTATAGCCTTTTGTACACCCTTATTGGGTTAGTCACGGGACTCAGAATCTCCTATCATTAAAGGGGAAGCCTAATTATAGTATTAATGAACTAAAATCAGTATCTCGTTGGACTTTTGGGTGTTGTAGGTCAAAGAAAAATGAACAACACTTTATAAAGGCTGGAAATTCTTACTCTTGGAAATAAATTTATAGCCTTTTGTACACCCTTATTGAGTTAGACACGGGACTCAGAGTCTCCTATCATTAAAGGGGAAGCCTAATTATAGTATTAACAAACTAAGATAAGCATATCGTTGGACTTTCGGGTGCTGTATGTCTAAGAATAATAAACAACACTTTATAAAGGCTGGAAATTCATACTCGTGGAAATAAATTTATAGCCTTTTGTACACCCTTATTGGGTTAGTCACGGGACTCAGAATCTCCTATCATTAAAGGGGAAGCCTAATTATAGAATTAATCAACTAAAATGGGTATCTCGTTGGAGTTTCGGGTGGTGTAAGTCAAAGAATAATGAACAACACTTTATAAAGGGTGGAAATTCTTACTCTTGGAAATAAATTTATAGCCTTTTGTACACCCTTATTGGGTTAGTCACGGGACTCAGAATCTCCTTTCATTAATGGGAAAGCGTCATTATAGTATTAACGAACTAAAATGGGTATCTCGTTGGACTTTCTGGTACTGTAGGTTAAAGAATACTAAACAACACTTTATAAAGGCTGGAAATTCATACTCGTGGAAATAAATTTATAGCCTTTTGTACACCCTTATTGGGTTAGTCACGGGACTCAGAATCTCCAATCATTAAAGGGGAAGCCTAATTATAGTATTATCGACCTAAAATGGGTATCTCGTTGGACTTTCGGGTGCTGTAGGTCAAAAAATACTAAACAACACTTTATAAAGGCTGGAAATTCATACTCTAGGAATTAAATTTCTAGCCTTTTGTACACCCTTATTGGGTTAGTCACGGGATTCAGAATCTCCTATCAATAAAGTGGAGGCATCATTATAGTATTAACGAACTAAAATGTGTATCTCGTTGGACTTTCGGGTGCTGTAGGTCTAAAAATAATTAACAACACTTCATAAAGGCTGAAAATTCTTACTCGTGGAAATAAATTTATAGCCTTTTGTACACCCTTATTGGGTTAGTCACGGGATTCAGAATCTCCTTTCATTAAAGGGGACGCCTCATTATAGTATTAACGAACTAAAATGGGTATCTCGTTGGACTTTCGGGTATTGTATGTCAAAGAATACTGAATAACTCTTTATAAAGGGTGGAAATTCGTACTTGTGAAACTAATTTATAGCCTTTTGTACACCCTTATTGGGTTAGTCACGGTACTCGGAATCTCCTATTGTTAAAGGGGAGATATCATTATCGTATTAACGAAATGAAATGAGTATCTCGTTGGACTTTTCGGTGCTGTAGGTCTAAGAATAATAAAAAACACTTTATAAAGGCTGGAAATTCTTACTTGTGGAAATAAATTTATAGCCTTTTGTACACCCTTATTGGGTTAGTCACGGGACTCAGAATCTCCTATCATTAAAAGGGAAGCCTAATTATAGTATTAACGAGCTGAAATGAGTATCTGGTTGGACTTTCGGGTGTTGTAGGTCTAAGAATTCTAAACAACACTTTATACAGGCTGGAAATTCTTACTCTTGGAAATAATTTTATAGCCTTTTGTACACCCTTATTGGCTTAGTCACGGGATACAGAATCTCCTATCATTAAAGGGGAAGCCTAATTATAGTATTAACGAGCTGAAATGAGTATCTGGTTGGACTTTCGGGTGTTGTAGGTCTAAGAATTCTGAACAACACTTTATAAAGGTTGGAAATTGTTACTCATGGAAATAAATTTATAGACTTTTCTACACCCTTATTGGGTTAGTCACGGCACTTAGAATGTCCTATCATTAAAGGGGAAGCCTAATTATAGTATTAACGAACTAAAATGGGTATCTCGTTGGACTTTTGGGTGCTGTAGGTCAAAGAATACTAAACAACACTTTATAAAGGGTGGAAATTCTTACTCTTGGAAATAAATTTATAGCCTTTTGTACACCCTTATTGGGTTAGTCACGGGACTCAGAATCTCCTTTCATTAATGGGAAAGCGTCATTATAGTATTAACGAACTAAAATGGGTATCTCGTTGGACTTTCTGGTACTGTAGGTTAAAGAATACTAAACAACACTTTATAAAGGCTGGAAATTCATACTCGTGGAAATAAATTTATAGCCTTTTGTACACCCTTATTGGGTTAGTCACGGGACTCAGAATCTCCAATCATTAAAGGGGAAGCCTAATTATAGTATTATCAACCTAAAATGGGTATCTCGTTGGACTTTCGGGTGCTGTAGGTCAAAAAATACTAAACAACACTTTATAAAGGCTGGAAATTCATACTCTAGGAATTAAATTTCTAGCCTTTTGTACACCCTTATTGGGTTAGTCACAGGATTCAGAATCTCCTATCAATAAAGTGGAGGCATCATTATAGTATTAACGAACTGAAATGTGTATCTCGTTGGACTTTCGGGTGCTGTAGGTCTAAAAATAATAAACAACACTTCATAAAGGCTGAAAATTCTTACTCGTGGAAATAAATTTATAGCCTTTTGTAAACCCTTATTGGGTTAGTCACGGGACTAAGAATCTCCTATCATTAAAGTCTAGGCATCATTATAGTATTAACGAACTAAAATGGGTATCTCATTGGTCTCTCGGGTGCTGTAGGTCTAAGAATACTGAACAACACTTTATAAAGGCTGGAAATTGTTACTCATGGAAATAAATTTATAGCCTTTTCTACACCCTTATTGGGTTAGGCACGGGACTTAGAATTTCCTATCATTAAAGGGGAAGCCTAATTATAGTATTAAAGAACCAAAATGGGTATCTCGTTGAACTTTCGAGTGCTGTAGGTCAAAAAATACTAGACAACACTTTATAAAGGCTGGAAATTTATACACGTGGAAATAAATTTATAGCCTTTTGTACACCCTTATTGGGTTAGTCACGGGACTCAGAATCTCCAATCATTAAATGGGAAGCCTAATTATAGTATTAGCGACCTAAAATGGGTATCTCGTTGGACTTTCGGGTGCTGTAGGTCAAAGAATACTGAACAACACTTTATACAGGCCGGAAATTCTTACTCTTGGAAATAAATTTATATCCTTTTGTACACCCTTATTGGGTTAGTCACAGGATTCGGAATCTCCTATCCTTAATGGGGAGGCATCGTTATAGTATTAACGAACTAAAATGGGTATCTCATTGGACTTTCGGGTGCTGAAGATCAAAGAATACTGAACAACACTTTATACAGGCTGGAAATTCTTGCTCTTGGAAATAAATTTATAGCCTTTTGTACACCCTTATTGGGTTAGTCACAGGACTCAGAATCTCCTATCATTAAAGGGTAGGCATCATTATAGTATTAAGGAACTAAAATGGGTATCTCATTGGTCTTTCGGGTGCTGTAGGTCTAAGAATACTGAACAACACTTTATAAAGGCTGGAAATTGTTACTCATGGAAATAAATTTATAGCATTTTCTACACCTTTATTGGGTTAGTCACGGTACTCAGAATCTCTTATCATTAAAGGGGAAGCATGATTATAGTATTAACGAGCTAAAATGAGTATCTCGTTGGACTTTCGGGTGCTGTAGGTCTAAGAATAATAAACAACACTTTTTAAAGGCTGGAAATTCTTACTCGTGGAAATAATTTTATAGCCTTTTGTACACCCTTATTGGGTTAGTCACGGGACTCAGAATCTCCTATCATTAAAGGGGAAGCCTAATTATAGTATTAACGAACTAAAATCAGTATCTCGTTGGACTTTTGGGTGTTGTAGGTCAAAGAATAATGAACACTTTATAAAGGCTGGAAATTGTTACTCATGGAAATAAATTTATAGCCTTTTGTACACCCTTATTGAGTTAGTCACGGGACTCAGAGTCTCCTATCATTAAAGGTGAAGCCTAATTATAGTATTAACAAACTAAAATAAGCATATCGTTGGACTTTCGGGTGCTGTAAGTCTAAGAATAATAAACGACACTTTATAAAGGCTGGAAATTCTTACTCGTGGAAATAAATTTATAGCCTTTTGTACACCCTTATTGGGTTAGTCACGGGACTCAGAATCTCCTATCATTAAAGGGGAAGCCTAATTATAGTTTTTATGAACTAAAATGGGTATCTCGTTGGAGTTTAGGGTGGTGTATGTTAAAGAATAATGAACAACACTTTGTAAAGGGTGGAAATTCTTACTCTTGGAAATAAATTTATAGCCTTTTGTACACCCTTATTGGGTTAGTCACGGGACTCAGAATCTCCTTTCATTAAAGGGGAAGCCTCATTATAGTTTTAACGAACTAAAATGGGTATCTCGTTGGACTTTCGAGTACTGTAGGTCAAAGAATACTGAACAACACTTTATAAAGGATGGAAATTCTTACTCATGGAAACTAATTTATAGCCTTTTGTACACCCTTATTGGGTTAGTCACGGGACTCGGAATCTCCTATTGTTAAAGGGGAGGCATCATTATAGTATTAACGAAATGAAATGAGTATCTCGTTGGACTTTCGGGTGCTATAGGTCTAAGAATAATAAACAACACTTTATACAGGCTGGAAATTCTTACTCTTGGAAATAAATCTATAGCCTTTTGTACACCCTTATTGGGTTAGTCACGGGATTCAGAATCTCCTATCAATAAAGGGGAGGCATCATTATAGTATCAACGAACTAAAATGGGTATCTCATTGGACTTTCGGGTGCTGTAGGTGTAGGATTGACACTCGGGTCAACCGACAATCACGAGCTTGCTTGTTTGGAGTGCGGAATCCTCCAAACAGGTCTAAATGATCAAAACGATATTGAAACAATGATAACGAGATGATAACACACACAACAAATAGTCAAAAGATTGATTCGATTACTAAAACAGAGCTCGGGTGTTTACAGACACGAAATACAATCTCTCAGACCTTGGGAAGAGTGTTTGGGGGCTGTGTGATGTGACCTCTAATGATTAGGGCAATCATTAGGTCCTTATATAGTCCCACAACTCGTGTGCAAGACATCAGACGGATAGGAATGCTATCCCGTATGCACCAGGACACGGATAGGGCCTACTCGTCCCTGGCTATACACGGATAGCAGCCTAGTCATCCCTAGGTATAGACGGATAGCAGCCTAGTCGTCCCTAGGGAACTCCTAACCGTCCATAAGGATCTCAACCCCAAAAACGACACATAAGTGCACCCAAACACCCTAGAAACCGTCCAATACCAAGGTATACTAGCCTAGGGACATCATGTACTAACAGTAGGTTTATGAATAATAAACCACAATTTATACAGGCTGGAAATTCATACTCATGGAAATAAATTTATAGCCTTTGTACACCCTTATTGGGTTAGTCACGGGACTAATAATCTCCTATCATTAAAAGGGAAGCCTAATTATAGTATTAACGAACTAAAATGGGTATCTCGTTGAACTTTCGGGTGTTGTAGGTCAAAGAATACTGAACAACATTTATAAAGGCTGGAAATTCTTACTCGTGGAAATAAATTTATAGCCTTTTGTACACCCTTATTGGGTTAGTTACGGGACTCAGGATCTCCTTTCGTTAAAGGGGAAGCCTCATTATAGTACTAACAAACTAAAATGGGTATCTCGTTGGACTTTCAGGTGCTGTAGGTCAAAGAATACTGAACAACACTTTATACAGGCTGGAAATTCTTACTTTTGGAAATAAATTTATAGCCTTTTATACACCCTTATTGGGTAAGTCAAGGGATTCATAATCTCCTATCAATAAAGGGGAGGCATCATTATAGTATCAACGAACTAAAATGAGTATCTCATTGGACTTTCGGGTGCTGTAGGTCTAAGAATAATAAACCACAATTTATACAGGCTGGAAATTCAAACTCTTGGAAATAAATTTATAGCCTTTGTATACCCTTATTGGGTTAGTCACGGGATTAATAATCTCCTATCATTAAAGGGGAAGCCTAATTATAGTATTAACGAGCTGAAATGAGTATCTCGTTGGACTTTCGGGTGCTGTAGGTCTAAGAATAATAAAGAACACTTTATAAAGGCGGGAAATTCTTACTCGTGGAAATAAATTTATAGCCTTTTGTACACCCTTATTGGGTTAGTCACGGGACTCAGAATCTCCTATCATTAAAGGGGAAGCCTAATTATAGTATTAACAAACTAAAATGAGTATCTCGTTGGGCTTTTGGGTGCTGTAGGTCTAAGAATAATAAACAACACTTTATAAAGGCCAGAAATTCATACTCGTAGAAATAAATTTATAGCTTTTTGTACACCTTTATTGGGTTAGTCACGGGACTCAGAATCTCCTATCATTAAAGGGAAGCCTAATTATATTAGCAACGAACTAAAATGGGTATCTTGTTGGACTTTAGGGTGCTGTAGGTCAAAGAATACTGAACAACACTTTATACAGGCCGAAAATTCTTACTCTTGGATATAAATTTATAACCTTTTGTACACCCTTATTCGGTTAGTCACGGGACTAAGAATCTCCTATCGTTTAAGGGTAGGCATCATTATAGTATTAACGAACTAAATTGGGTATCTCATTGGACTTTCGGGTGCTGTAGGTCTAAGAATTCTGAACAACACTTTATAAAGGCTGGAAATTGTTACTCATGGAAATAAATATATAGCCTTTTCTACACCCTTATTGGGTTAGTCACGGGACTTAGAATCTCCTATCATTAAAGGGGAAGCCTAATTATAGTATTAACGAACTAAAATGGGTATCTCGTTGGACTTTCGGATGCTGTAGGTCAAAGAATACTAAACAACACTTTATAAAGGCTGGAAATTCTTACTCGTGGAAATAAATTTATAGCCTTTTTTACACTCTTATTGGGTTAGTCATGGAACTCAGAATCTCCTATCATTAAAGGGGAAGCCTAATTATAGTATTAACGAACTAAAATGGGTATCTCATTGGTCTTTCGGGTGTTGTAGGTCTAAGAATACTGAACAACACTTTATAAAGGCTGGAAATTGTAGAAATAAATTTATAGCTTTTTGTACACCTTTATTGGGTTAGTCACGGGACTCAGAATCTCCTATCATTAAAGGGAAGCCTAATTATATTAGCAACGAACTAAAATGGGTATCTTGTTGGACTTTAGGGTGCTGTAGGTCAAAGAATACTGAACAACACTTTATACAGGCCGAAAATTCTTACTCTTGGATATAAATTTATAACCTTTTGTACACCCTTATTCGGTTAGTCACGGGACTAAGAATCTCCTATCGTTTAAGGGTAGGCATCATTATAGTATTAACGAACTAAATTGGGTATCTCATTGGACTTTCGGGTGCTGTAGGTCTAAGAATTCTGAACAACACTTTATAAAGGCTGGAAATTGTTACTCATGGAAATAAATATATAGCCTTTTCTACACCCTTATTGGGTTAGTCACGGGACTTAGAATCTCCTATCATTAAAGGGGAAGCCTAATTATAGTATTAACGAACTAAAATGGGTATCTCGTTGGACTTTCGGATGCTGTAGGTCAAAGAATACTAAACAACACTTTATAAAGGCTGGAAATTCTTACTCGTGGAAATAAATTTATAGCCTTTTGTACACTCTTATTGGGTTAGTCATGGAACTCAGAATCTCCTATCATTAAAGGGGAAGCCTAATTATAGTATTAACGAACTAAAATGGGTATCTCATTGGTCTTTCGGGTGTTGTAGGTCTAAGAATACTGAACAACACTTTATAAAGGCTGGAAATTGTTACTTATGGAAATATATTTATAGCCTTTTCTACACCCTTATTGGGTTAGTCACGGGACTCAGAATCTCCTATCATTAAAGGGGAATCCTGATAATAGTATTAACAAGCTGAAATGAGTATCTCGTTGGACTTTCGGGTGTTGTAGGTTTAAGAATAATAAACAACACTTTATAAAGGCTGGAAATTCTTACTCGTGGAAATAAATTTATAGCCTTTTGTACACCCTTATTGAGTTAGTCACGGGACTCAGAATCTCCTATCATTAAAGGGAAAGCCTAATTATAGTATTAACGAACTAAAATGGGTATCTCGTTGGACTTTCGGTTGGTGTAGGTCAAAGAATACTGAACAACACCTTATAAAGGCTGGAAATTGTTACTCATGGAAATAAATTTATAGCTTTTTCTACACCCTTATTGGGTTAGTCACGGGACTTAGAATTTCCTATCATTAAAGGGGAAGCCTAATTATAGTATTAACGAACTAAAATGGGTATCTCGTTGAACTTTCGAGTGCTGTAGGTCAAAGAATACTAAACAACACTTTATAAAGACTGGAAATTCATACTCGTGAAAATACATTTATAGCCTTTTTATACACCCTTATTGGGTTAGTCACGGGACTCAGATTCTCCAATCATTAAATGGGAAGCCTAATTATTGTATTAACGACCTAAAATGGGTATCTCGTTGGACTTTCGGGTGCTGTAGGTCAAAAAATACTGAACAACACTTTATAAAGCCTGGAAATTCATACTCTAGGAAATAAATTTCTAGCCTTTTGTACACCCTTATTGGGTTAGTCACGGGATTCAGAATCTCCTATCAATAAAGGGGAGGCATCATTATAGTATTAACGAACTGAAATGTGTATCTCGTTGGACTTTCGGGTGCTGTAGGTCTAAGAATAATAAACAACACTTCATAAAGGCTGAAAATTCTTACTCGTGGAAATAAATTTATAGCCTTCTGTACACCCTTATTGAGTTAGTCATGGGACTAAGAATCTACTATCATTAAGGGGAAGCCTAATTATAGTATTAAAAAACTAAAATGTGTATCTCATTGGACTTTCGGGTAGTGTAGGTCAAAGAATACTGAATAACACTTTATAAAGGCCTGGAAATTGTTACTCATGGAAATAAATTTATAGCCTTTTCTACACCCTTATTGGGTTAGTCACTGGACTTAGAATTTCCTATCATTAAAGGGGAAGCCTAATTATAGTATTAACGAACTAAAATGGGTATCTCGTTGAACTTTCGAGTGCTGTAGGTCAAAGAATACTAAACAACACTTTATAAAGGCTGGAAATTGATACTCGTGGAAATAAATTTTTAGCCTTTTGTACACCCTTATTGGGTTAGTCACGGGACTCAGAATCTCCAATCAATAAATGGGAAGCCTAATTATTGTATTAACGACCTAAAATGGGTATCTCGTTGGACTTTCGGGTGGTGTAGGTCAAAGAATACTGAACAACACTTCATAAAGGCTGAAAATTCTTACTCGTGGAAATAAATTTATAGCCTTTTGTACACCCTTATTGAGTTAGTCACGGGACTCAGAATCTCCTATCATTAAGGGGAAGCCTAATTATAGTATTAACGAACTAAAATGTGTATCTCGTTGGACTTTCGGGTGGTGTAGGTCAAAGAATACTGAACAACACTTTATAAAGGCTGGAAATTGTTACTCATGGAAATAACTTTATAGCCTTTTCTACAACCTAATTGGGTTAGTCACGGGACTTAGAATCTCCTATCATTAAAGGGGAAGCCTAATTATAGTATCAACAAACTAAAATGGGTATCTCATTGGACTTTCGGGTGCTGTAGGTCAAAGAATACTAAACAACACTTTATAAAGGCTGGAAATTGTTACTCGTGGAAATAAATATATAGCCTCTACTAAACCCTTATTGGGTTAGTCACGGGTCTCAGAATCTCCTATCATCAAAGGGGAAGTCTGATTATAATATTAGCGCGCTGAAATGAGTATCTCGTTGGACTTTAGGGTGCTGAAGGTCTAAGAATAATAAACAACACTTTGTAAATGCTGGAAATTCTTACTCGTGGAAATAAACTTATAGCCTTTTGTACACCCTTATTAAGTTAGTCACAGACTCAGAATCTCCTATCATTAAAGGGGAAGCCTAATTATAGTATTAATGAACTAAAATGGGTATCTCGTTGGATTTTCGGGTGGTGTAGATCAAAGAATACTCAATAACACTTTATAAAGGCTGGAAATTGTTACTCATGGAAATAAATTTATAGCCTTTTCTACACCCTTATTGGGTCAGTCACGGGACATAGAATTTCTTATCAATAAAGGGGAAGCCTAATTATAGTATTAACGAACTAAAATGGGTATCTCGTTGGACTTTCGAGTGCTGTAGGTCAAAGAAAACTAAACAACACTTTATAAAGGCTGGAAATTCATACTCGTGGAAATAAATTTATAGCCTTTTGTACACCCTTATTGGGTTAGTCACGAGACTCAGAATCTCCAATATTTAAAGGGGAAGGCTAATTATAGTATTAACGACCTAATATGGGTATCTCGTTGGACTTTCGGGTGCTGTAGGTCAAAAAATACTGTACAACACTTTATAAAGCCTGGAAATTCATACTCTAGGAAATAAATTTCTAGCCTTTTGTACACCCTTATTGGGTTAGTCACGAGATTCAGAATCTCCTATCAATAAAGGGGAGGCATCATTATAGTATTAACGAACTGAAATGTGTATCTCGTTGGACTTTCGGGTGCTGTAGGTCTAAGAATAATAAACAACACTTCATAAAGGCTGAAAATTCTTACTCGTGGAAATAAATTTATAGCCTTTTGTACACCCTTATTGAGTTAGTCACGGGACTCAGAATCTCCTATCATTAAGGGGAAGCCTAATTATAGTATTAACGAACTAAAATGTGTATCTCGTTGGACTTTCGGGTGGTGTAGGTCAAAGAATACTGAACAACACTTTATAAAGGCTGGAAATTGTTACTCATGGAAATAAATTTATAGCCTTTTCTACACCCTAATTGGGTTAGTCACGGGACTTAGAATCTCCTATCATTAAAGGGGAAGCCTAATTATAGTATTAACAAACTAAAATGGGTATCTCATTGGACTTTCGGGTGCTGTAGGTCAAAGAATACTAAACAACACTTTATAAAGGCTGGAAATTCATACTCGTGGAAATAAATTTATAGCCTTTTGTACACCCTTATTGGGTTAGTCACGGGATTCACAATCTCCTATCAATAAAGGGGAGGCATCATTATAGTATCAACGAACTAAAATGGGTATCTCATTGGACTTTCGGGTGCTGTAGGTCTAGGAATAATAAACAACAATTTATACAGGCTGGAAATTCATACTCTTGGAAATAAATTTATAGCATTTTGTACACCCTTATTGGGTTAGTCACGGGACTCAGAATCTCCTATCAATAAAGGGGAAGCCTAATTATAGTATTAACGAGCTGAAATGAGTGTCACGTTGGATTTTCGGGTGCTGTAGCTCTAAGAATAATAAACAACACTTTATAAAGGCTGGAAATTCTTACTCGTGGAAATAAATTTATAGCCTTTTGTACACCCTTATTGGGTTAGTCACGGGACTCAGAATCTCCTATCATTAAAGGGTAAGCCTAATTATAGTATTAACGAGCTGAAATGGGTATCTTGTTGGACATTTGGGTGCTGTAGGTCAAAAAATACTGAACAACACTTTATAAAGCCTGGAAATTCATACTCTAGGAAATAAATTTCTAGCCTTTTGTACACCCTTATTGGGTTAGTCACGGGATTCAGAATCTCCTATCAATAAAGGGGAGGCATCATTATAGTATTAACGAACTGAAATGTGTATCTCGTTGGACTTTCGGGTGCTGTAGGTCTAAGAATAATAAACAACACTTCATAAAGGCTGAAAATTCTTACTCGTGGAAATAAATTTATAGCCTTTTGTACACCCTTATTGAATTAGTCACGGGACTCAGAATCTCCTATCATTAAGGGGAAGCCTAATAATAGTATTAACGAACTAAAATGTGTATCTCGTTGGACTTTCGGGTGGTGTAGGTCAAATAATACTTAACAACACTTTATAAAGTCTGGAAATTGTTACTCATGGAAATAAATTTATAGTCTTTTCTACACCCTAATTGGGTTAGTCACGGGACTTAGAATCTCCTATCATTAAAGGGGAAACCTAAAAATAGTATTAACAAACTAAAATGGGTATCTCATTGGACTTTCGAGTGCTGTAGGTCAAAGAATACTAAACAACACTTTATAAAGGCTGGAAATTCATACTCGTGGAAATAAATTTATAGCCTTTTGTACACCCTTATTGGGTTAGTCACGGGATTCAGAATCTCCTATCAATAAAGGGGAGGCATTATTATAGTATCAACGAACTAAAATGGGTATCTCATTGGACTTTCGGGTGCTGTAGGTCTAGGAATAATAAACAACAATTTATACAGGCTGGAAATTCATACTCTTGGAAATAAATTTATAGCATTTTGTACACCCTTATTGGGTTAGTCACGGGACTCAGAATCTCCTATCATTAAGGGGAAGCCTAATTATAGTATTAACGAGCTGAAATGAGTATCACGTTGGATTTTCGGGTGCTGTAGGTCTAAGAATAATAAACAACACTTTATAAAGGCTGGAAATTCTTACTCGTGGAAATAAATTTATAGCCTTTTGTACACCCTTATTGGGTTAGTCACGGGACTCAGAATCTCCTATCATTAAAGGGTAAGCCTAATTATAGTATTAACGAGCTGAAATGGGTATCTTGTTGGACATTCGGGTGCTGTAGGTCAAAGAATACTGAACAACACTTCATAAAGGCTGAAAATTCTTACTCGTGGAAATAAATTTATAGCCTTTTGTACACCCTTATTGAGTTAGTCACGGGACTCAGAATCTCCTATCATTAAGGGGAAGCCTAATTATAGTATTAACGAACTAAAATGTGTATCTCGTTGGACTTTCGGGTGGTGTAGGTCAAAGAATACTGAACAACACTTTATAAAGGCTGGAAATTGTTACTCATGGAAATAACTTTATAGCCTTTTCTACAACCTAATTGGGTTAGTCACGGGACTTAGAATCTCCTATCATTAAAGGGGAAGCCTAATTATAGTATCAACAAACTAAAATGGGTATCTCATTGGACTTTCGGGTGCTGTAGGTCAAAGAATACTAAACAACACTTTATAAAGGCTGGAAATTGTTACTCGTGGAAATAAATATATAGCCTCTACTAAACCCTTATTGGGTTAGTCACGGGTCTCAGAATCTCCTATCATCAAAGGGGAAGTCTGATTATAATATTAGCGCGCTGAAATGAGTATCTCGTTGGACTTTAGGGTGCTGAAGGTCTAAGAATAATAAACAACACTTTGTAAATGCTGGAAATTCTTACTCGTGGAAATAAACTTATAGCCTTTTGTACACCCTTATTAAGTTAGTCACAGACTCAGAATCTCCTATCATTAAAGGGGAAGCCTAATTATAGTATTAATGAACTAAAATGGGTATCTCGTTGGATTTTCGGGTGGTGTAGATCAAAGAATACTCAATAACACTTTATAAAGGCTGGAAATTGTTACTCATGGAAATAAATTTATAGCCTTTTCTACACCCTTATTGGGTCAGTCACGGGACATAGAATTTCTTATCAATAAAGGGGAAGCCTAATTATAGTATTAACGAACTAAAATGGGTATCTCGTTGGACTTTCGAGTGCTGTAGGTCAAAGAAAACTAAACAACACTTTATAAAGGCTGGAAATTCATACTCGTGGAAATAAATTTATAGCCTTTTGTACACCCTTATTGGGTTAGTCACGAGACTCAGAATCTCCAATATTTAAAGGGGAAGGCTAATTATAGTATTAACGACCTAATATGGGTATCTCGTTGGACTTTCGGGTGCTGTAGGTCAAAAAATACTGTACAACACTTTATAAAGCCTGGAAATTCATACTCTAGGAAATAAATTTCTAGCCTTTTGTACACCCTTATTGGGTTAGTCACGAGATTCAGAATCTCCTATCAATAAAGGGGAGGCATCATTATAGTATTAACGAACTGAAATGTGTATCTCGTTGGACTTTCGGGTGCTGTAGGTCTAAGAATAATAAACAACACTTCATAAAGGCTGAAAATTCTTACTCGTGGAAATAAATTTATAGCCTTTTGTACACCCTTATTGAGTTAGTCACGGGACTCAGAATCTCCTATCATTAAGGGGAAGCCTAATTATAGTATTAACGAACTAAAATGTGTATCTCGTTGGACTTTCGGGTGGTGTAGGTCAAAGAATACTGAACAACACTTTATAAAGGCTGGAAATTGTTACTCATGGAAATAAATTTATAGCCTTTTCTACACCCTAATTGGGTTAGTCACGGGACTTAGAATCTCCTATCATTAAAGGGGAAGCCTAATTATAGTATTAACAAACTAAAATGGGTATCTCATTGGACTTTCGGGTGCTGTAGGTCAAAGAATACTAAACAACACTTTATAAAGGCTGGAAATTCATACTCGTGGAAATAAATTTATAGCCTTTTGTACACCCTTATTGGGTTAGTCACGGGATTCACAATCTCCTATCAATAAAGGGGAGGCATCATTATAGTATCAACGAACTAAAATGGGTATCTCATTGGACTTTCGGGTGCTGTAGGTCTAGGAATAATAAACAACAATTTATACAGGCTGGAAATTCATACTCTTGGAAATAAATTTATAGCATTTTGTACACCCTTATTGGGTTAGTCACGGGACTCAGAATCTCCTATCAATAAAGGGGAAGCCTAATTATAGTATTAACGAGCTGAAATGAGTGTCACGTTGGATTTTCGGGTGCTGTAGCTCTAAGAATAATAAACAACACTTTATAAAGGCTGGAAATTCTTACTCGTGGAAATAAATTTATAGCCTTTTGTACACCCTTATTGGGTTAGTCACGGGACTCAGAATCTCCTATCATTAAAGGGTAAGCCTAATTATAGTATTAACGAGCTGAAATGGGTATCTTGTTGGACATTTGGGTGCTGTAGGTCAAAAAATACTGAACAACACTTTATAAAGCCTGGAAATTCATACTCTAGGAAATAAATTTCTAGCCTTTTGTACACCCTTATTGGGTTAGTCACGGGATTCAGAATCTCCTATCAATAAAGGGGAGGCATCATTATAGTATTAACGAACTGAAATGTGTATCTCGTTGGACTTTCGGGTGCTGTAGGTCTAAGAATAATAAACAACACTTCATAAAGGCTGAAAATTCTTACTCGTGGAAATAAATTTATAGCCTTTTGTACACCCTTATTGAATTAGTCACGGGACTCAGAATCTCCTATCATTAAGGGGAAGCCTAATAATAGTATTAACGAACTAAAATGTGTATCTCGTTGGACTTTCGGGTGGTGTAGGTCAAATAATACTTAACAACACTTTATAAAGTCTGGAAATTGTTACTCATGGAAATAAATTTATAGTCTTTTCTACACCCTAATTGGGTTAGTCACGGGACTTAGAATCTCCTATCATTAAAGGGGAAACCTAAAAATAGTATTAACAAACTAAAATGGGTATCTCATTGGACTTTCGAGTGCTGTAGGTCAAAGAATACTAAACAACACTTTATAAAGGCTGGAAATTCATACTCGTGGAAATAAATTTATAGCCTTTTGTACACCCTTATTGGGTTAGTCACGGGATTCAGAATCTCCTATCAATAAAGGGGAGGCATTATTATAGTATCAACGAACTAAAATGGGTATCTCATTGGACTTTCGGGTGCTGTAGGTCTAGGAATAATAAACAACAATTTATACAGGCTGGAAATTCATACTCTTGGAAATAAATTTATAGCATTTTGTACACCCTTATTGGGTTAGTCACGGGACTCAGAATCTCCTATCATTAAGGGGAAGCCTAATTATAGTATTAACGAGCTGAAATGAGTATCACGTTGGATTTTCGGGTGCTGTAGGTCTAAGAATAATAAACAACACTTTATAAAGGCTGGAAATTCTTACTCGTGGAAATAAATTTATAGCCTTTTGTACACCCTTATTGGGTTAGTCACGGGACTCAGAATCTCCTATCATTAAAGGGTAAGCCTAATTATAGTATTAACGAGCTGAAATGGGTATCTTGTTGGACATTCGGGTGCTGTAGGTCAAAGAATACTGAACAACACTTTATAAAGGCTGGAAATTCTTACTCGTGGAAATAAATTTATAGCCTTTTGTACACCCTTATTGGGTTAGTCACGGGACTCAGAATCTCCTATCATTAAAGGGGAAGCCTAATTATAGTATTAACGAACTAAAATGAGTATCTCGTTGGACTTTTGGGTGCTGTAGGTCTAAGAATAATAAACAACACTTTATAAAGGCCAGAAATTCTTACTCGTATAAATAAATTTATAGCCTTTTGTACACCTTTATTGGGTTAGTCACGGCACTCAGAATCTCCTATCATTAAAGGGGAAGCCTAATTATAGTTGTAACAAACTAAAATGGGTATCTCGTTGAACTTTAGGGTGCTGTAGGTCAAAGAATACTGAACAACACTTTATACAGGCCGGAAATTCTTACTCATGGAAATATATTTATTGCCTTTTGTACACCCTTATTGGGTTAGTGACGGGACTCGGAATCTCCTATCATTAAAGGGGAAGCCTAATTATAGTATTAACGACCTAAAATGAGTATCTCGTTGGACCTTCGGGTGCTGTAGGTCTTAGAATAATAAACAACACTTTATAAAGGCTGGAAATTCTTACTCTTGGAAATAAATTTATAGCCTTTTGTACACCCTTATTGAGTTAGTCACGGAGCTCAGAATCTCCTATCATTAAAGGGGAAGCCTAATTATATTATTAACGAACTAAAATGGGTATCTCGTTGGACTTTCGGGTGCTGTAGGTCAAAAAATACTGAACAACACTTTATAAAGGCTGAAAATTCTTACTCATGGAAATAAATTTATAGCCTTTTCTACAACCTTATTGGGTTAGTTACGGTACTCAGAATTTCATATCATTAAAGGGGAAGCCTAATTATAGGATTAACGAACTAAAATGAGTATCTCGTTGGACTTTCGGGTGTTGTAGGTCAAAGAATACTGAACAACACTTTATACAGGCTGGAAATTCTTACTCTTGGAAATAATTTTATAGCCTTTTGTACACCCTTATTGTGTTAGTCACGGGACTCAGAATCTCCTATCTGTTGGGTTCAGTTGAGACCACAGTTACCAGAACGAAGAGTTTTGTTAGCTTGTTTTGTAGTTTGAATGTTAGAGGACTGATTGTGTAATTAAACCATAGTTTTATGTAAACCCTAGTGATTTGCGCACTTAACAGACGGGCCCTGCGCACTTAGCTAAGTGCGCAGGCCCATCAGCTCCTACCTATATAAAGGAAGCTAGTGTGCAACTCTAGGGTTAGGGTTTTGGACATCTTTCACAGCACAAGTACTCAAAAGGTTGCGCACTTAACTTGTATCCATGGTTCTTTGAATGATTCAATCAGTAATGGAAATCATCTTTGAGTTTATCTTGTGTGTCGGGTTTACTAATTTTATCTAGCATCTTTGTTTTTCAAGATTAATCACTTAAAACACCTAATCAATAGGTGTTTCTAAGTGATAACAATCTCTTGCACTATCAAGATCTAGTTTTCGGGACTTACAATTTGGTATCAGAGCCTCTGTGCTCTAGATTGTATCTGATTAAGATACCAAAACCCTCATTTTGTGAGTTTTTCTCTATGTTTTTATAAATTTTTGTGTTTTTATCAAAAAAAAAAAGAGGAAGGTTTTTCTTCTCCATTTGCTTCAGATTTCTCTTATTCTTGTGTTTCTAAGGTGTTAAAAGTTGGTTAGCATTAAAGAAAAGCAGGATTAGATCCTCATCGGTAATCGTTTTTGTAAATGTTTTTCTTCAAAAACAGAAAAATCCAAAAATATTGCATTTTTGCAAATTTTTAGATTTTTAGGGGGAGAAAATTCAGAAAAATACAAAAACATCAGAAAATGCAAAAATTAAAATAAAAAAAATGAGAAAATGAAAAAATAAAAAAAAATGATAAATGCAAAAATGAGTTTCGTTGGTGAAAATGGGAAGATGATAACCAATCAGTCGGACTGTCTGGACCTTTATCATCTTAAAAATATTGGATCTGATAAGTAGCCTCTACAATGATGTGTTGGTAGGCTCGAAATCATTTCCAAGCTCGGCACGGTGATATAAACCTAAATCAACTGAGAATTGTGTGGTTTAACGTCGCGTTGGCATATGGTCTAAAAACCTAAATCTTGTTGATAGAATGCCAAAATCCGAGGTTTCTGGTCTTTAAGAGGTTGGTACATCCGGGGTGAACTGGACGTCTCTCAGAATAAATTGGGGTGGCATAAGTGACGTACGTTGGGTTCGCAGCCTACAACTGAGACACCTCTTTGCCATTCCCAGAAAAGAAAAGAAAAACAAAAAATAGAATAAATTCTGATAAGGAGACGTCTGGGAATCCTATAAGAGCAAAAAGATTGTGAATGCCAAAACCCTATTCTCAAAGAGAATCCCTCTAAGGTATCAAATCAATCATATACCTAAAGCATCATACCGTGAAAAATAAAAAATATACGGTATTTGACTTGAACCCTGGTCTGGATCTCACTGGTCTCTCTGCTGCAGCGTTCTTGCAGACCTGATCACCACTGAGTCCATTCCTTGTAAATACGGATGACAACAGCTTATTCACCGGTTACGAGGAAGCTTTGTGCATGTCTTGACGCGGGAATATGTCGCGTGTGCGGGGAACACCTTTAATCAGTCTTAATATTACCTTAACGTATCTAAAGTGCCTAGCGATAAAACTTGATTTTGAGTTTAGGTGGACAACAATACTGACAGTTGTTGTAGGATGCTTATTCGTAATGTTAATCAAAAACTGATAGTATAAGGGTTCTAGTATAGTCCGTACACTGATATGATTCCCAAACTATTGAAACTCGCAAAAATATGATAGTGTACAGTTAGTTGCTTGCGTGTTTTCGCTTATTTTCTATTTAATTTTAGTATTTTAGCTATACCTGATTGCCGATGATGGAAACCTAATCCATTGTAATCTTACTTCTTCAAGAATAAAACGCCGAAAAATAAAAAGACAACTAATTGGAAACTTGTGTTTTTGCCGGGTCAAAACCGTACTTTCTATCAAGTACAAGGGTGGAAAATGTAATATTTTCAAGTATCTGAGTCATCATCTGAGTCGTATGTTAAAACGGGTTGAAAACGCATGTTTTGAACCTTAACGGGTCAAAAATGCGAGAATTGGTGCTGCAGGGGCAATTTGGTAATTCTGTGGAAAAATGACAAAAGGGTATTCCTAATCGCCTAGGGGATGAACGATTAGAATGTAATCGTGTTGCTTTTCACGCGATTGGGCTCTAATCGTGTTCAAATAACAAGCGATTAGCCCATTTAGTTATAAGGTAAGCCCAATATGCAATCGCCTATTCGTGTAAGCGATTAGACGTAATCGCTTGATAACTTAAGGCGTTTAGACCTACTCGCACAACTGTAGCAGGCGATTAGAAGTCTATTCGTTTGTTGGGGCAGGCGATTAGGGCAAGTATATAAGGTAACACTTAGTCGTTTCTCTTAATTCTTTCAAACTTCAAAGACTGTGTTACCCGTTTCCCTCCTATCCGACCCTCAACGAACCCTTGCCATTTTTTTATTCTTGATCTTGAAACTTATTCTACACTTTCAAGGTAACATATCCTCAAAGTTTCAGATCTTAATATCAAGTTTAAAGGGCTGAAATCAGTGATTTTACTACCAAAACCCTAACCTAGGCGTCTTTGATCTAGGAGGGCTTGTATTGATCTGATAATGATTATTGGGGATGGGGGTTTCTTAATCGGCCCCGTTAGATTCTTTGTGCACCTAAACATTGTTCTAAAACATCAAAAATCAAGAAGCCTTATAAAACCGGTTAAATTGACACCTGATTTGAATTTATAACTGAAAGATTTGTTAGGGCTCTTGTTAGTCGGTTTGTTTAGGATAAAATGTGACCAAAATCAACACCCAATGTGACCCATTACAAGATTTGGCAAATTGGTTAACTTCAAAAACTGTCATGCGATTGGGCTCTCTAATCGCATGCACAGTTAAACGGTTAGGCCACCTTTTCATCTAATCGCCTATACTCTCAAGCGATTAGCCTCAATCGTATGAAGTTATAGGCGATTACAAGTGCTAATCGCCTATATGCTTCTGTTGACCAAAATTTGTCAAACTTGTGTCCGTCTTTTGTCCGTTTATCATATCTTTGATCTGTTTGTCTTGTGTTTGCCTTATAGAATCATGCAGTACGGTACGTCTCCCAAGCATAACTGTCTAGCCTTTCTTGGACCCATAAAGAAGGCGGAATGCAAGCGGTTTGAAGGCATGATCGAATTCTTGAAGCGCTCGAAGATAAAATATGCTATATCTACGGACTATGCGGCTTACAAGAACATTTTCTATAATTCTATCAAAATGCTAGAGTGGACAACAGAACAACGCCGGCTACTATCAGAAGTACTGTGCAAAGAAAGGAAGTTATTATCACTGAAGACTTAGTTCGAGAGATTCTAAAGTTTGAAGATGATAAACATGATCCAATCGTGTTCGATTCTATTCTGATACGTGGTGGATTCCTAAGGATGAAGTATACTAATGATGTTCGATCGCAGAAGATGTTGCGGAAAGGGAGTCTACCTCCAGAGATGAAGTATTTAACGCACGTTGTGTTGAAGTGTATCGGTCCTCGCAGAGGAACTTTCGATGCGATCCGAGACACTTTAGCATCAGCGATTGTTGCGTTGACGTTGAACAAGCCGTTCAACTTCTCTGGAATGATCATGCATCACTTAAAGGAAGTGATTCTGCAGAAAATGGCAAAGAAACCTTTCATTGTCTATCCTCGCTTTCTGCAGATGATCCTTGATAACCAGATTCCAAACATGGTGAAACGTGTTGAAGAGCTGATTGATATCAAGAAAATAGATGAAGTTGAATTGAAAAGAATGCTGCAATACAAGAACAAGCCAAAGTCAGAATATCCTCCAAGCCGTCGATTGTATGCATTTCTAGTGAAAGAGGATTATGAGGCACCTCCAGGTAACAGGTGGAGGCATGACGACAGTGATTCAGAAGATGATATACAGATTCACAGACAAGTATTCAAAGATGGTGATAACATTGGAAGACCTACTGTTGAGTTGGGAGCCAATACACCGGGCAATACGGCAGATGCTGAACTGAGACATGATGATGATATGTTCGATCTTACGTCTCTGGATGCTGATGCACCCTCCAGTTCAGGCAAAGGCAAAGCCAAGATTGATGAAGGCCCAGTTAACATAGAAGACGTTGATGATGATGATGACGACTCAGAAGCTACTGAAGATGACTCACCTGATGTACTCACTTTAGAAGAGGATAGAGCTCGCGCAGCTGAGGCGAGAGATCTTGCAAAAGATCCCACTTTCACTCCGAGTAGTGGAGATCTTGTTGCTGATATCGATGCTAATCTTAGCACGCCTCCTCCTCAGAAAAGACAGAAGTCCAAAGCAACAAAAGTTGGTAGGGGACAGAAAAGAATGGCAGAGAAACCAGCTGCGGCTGAAAATACTTCTAAGAGATCGAGGGCAAGGCGTATAACCTTGAATCTCCCAGATACCTTTGGTATTCCTGCTTCCTCTACCGTATCAGCAACAACAGCAGCAACAGAAACAACAACAGCAGCAACTTCTTCAGTTCCTCTATCAGGTAGTGCAGCTATGCCTGCAGGCGTGACAATGTCAATGCCTTCTTCGGTAATCTTCACTGAGCCTGTCTCAGTTACCGTTGAAGCGACAAGTTCACAGATTGTCTCCAATCCGGTAGGTGATCGAATCCGAAAGTTGAGGGAAGCAGCAAGATCGTCCACTACTAAACCTTCAAGCCAATCTTCTTCTTCGGCTCCAGCAACCAATGAACAACTTCAGCGCCATGTCAGCGAACTTACTACTTTAGTTGCTGCTCAAGCGCGTGAAATAGCTGAGCTGAGAAGCAA
This sequence comes from Ambrosia artemisiifolia, assembly GCA_032199755.1. Taxonomy (NCBI): domain Eukaryota; kingdom Viridiplantae; phylum Streptophyta; class Magnoliopsida; order Asterales; family Asteraceae; genus Ambrosia; species Ambrosia artemisiifolia. The sequence continues at coordinate 298,138 of CM063512.1, forward strand.
AAACGCCACGATAGAAGAGAATGAAACGGCGATGTTGGAATTGATTGGCGAGACTATTACAACAAACACAGAATTGAAAGCTACTGTCGACGCTCTCACTTTATCTAACCAACAGATCTTAGAGTCGAACAGGCAGCTCATGGAATCACACCAACAACTGATTCAGTCTAACCAAAGTACTCTGGCAAGACTTACAGGTGTTGAAGAAAAGTACAGTGATCTCCAGCTCACGAATGTGAATAATGAGCGGCGAATCACCAAATACAGGAAGCAAAACTCAAGGCTGAGGACTAGGTTAAATGAGTTAACTGGAACTCAACCTAGACTCACAGGTGGTTCGGAAGCTGGAGCTAGTACTGCTGGTGGTGATGATGATGAAGATAGTGAAGAAGATGACGATGATGAAGATGACGATGATGAGGATGACGATGATGAGTCTGATGATAATGAAGATGGTGATGGTAAAGGTGGTGATGGTGATGATCCTGGAGCCACAGGCGGTGGCGGATCATCGGGTGGTTCTGCGTCACGACGTACAAAGAAAAGTCATGATCGCAAGGGCAATGATCCCGAAGCAGGTTCGTCTGCTCAGGGGGAGCCTGCACCTGTGAAGAGCAAGATTCAAGAACTACGGGATAAAATGAAGAAGAAAGCCATAGTTCAAGTTGAATACGTGGAGCCTCTGAATTGTTATTTCGCTTATGATGATGAAGGCAACTTGCTCCCACCACCTGCCATGCCTGAATATAATCTGGAAGAAGGAGAGATACCTCCTGAGATGACATCAGAGGATATGGCTAAGGTATACAGCTCTGCATCTGGAGAGTGCTAGTCAAAATATTCCTCCTGAAATGCATCCAGAGAGTAACGAGGTGAATCTCGAAGATGGAACCAGCGTACCGACTCCTGACTACGTTGTGAATGACTCGGGCGCTGGAATTCCAAACATCGATGAAGAAATGGTACGTGAGGCTGAAGAGAAACTGAAATCCGACTCTGCTGAAGTTCCTGATGAAGTAAAGACACGACAGGACAAGATCAGAGAGCGTTATCCCAAATGGTTCAAGCCCGAAGAGAAAAGAAAACCAGTCGAGCGAGCATCCATCTTCAAGAAAAGAGTATCGAAGATGTCTGGCAATGTGATTAGTTGGGCGTACGTGAGTCACACGAAGATGCTCGGGGTGAAATGGCAAGAAGGTGTTTTATACTTTCGGGAATACAAAGACATTCTGAGCCTACCATTCTTGTATATTCGTGATTTAATTCGTCTCGATTATCCTTTGTACAAAGAGAAGGCTCCTCCTCTTCAGGGTTTCAACACAAAACTGAAGCGAGAAAGCTCAGAGGGATGGAAAGATTTCGAGCCTCAGTATCCCAGATCATATCAGACAGACAAGATTCATCCATTCACTTTGAAGCCTATCTGGGAACACAAGATCAAGCCGCCGAAGTGTGTCTCAAGGATTCCTATCGTTCCGGTTGAGCAAGACTTCTCTTCCAAGTTGTACTACTGGCATTATGATGCAGTAACTACAGAAGCAGTGATTGTCTTGAGCAATAGTCCGAACCCATGCAGGGAGATAAGGATTTGGGATCCTATGTGGTTGATCAACTGCTCAGAGAAGGACGTGGAAACGTTGTACCTGCATCCGATCATGCATTTGCCAGTTGAAGCCGATCAAGCTATGAAGTTTCAAAGAGTGATCCGGTTCTGCTACGCCAACAAAGTTCATGCGGGAATAATAAACAACACTTTATAAAGGCTGGAAATTCTTACTCGTGTAAATAAATTTATAGCCATTTGTTCACCATTATTGGGTTAGTCACGGGACTCAGAATCTCCTACCATTAAAGGGGAAGCCTAATTACAGTATTAACGAACTAAAATGAGTATCTCGTTGGACTTTCGGGTGTTGTAGGTCTAAGAATAATAAACAACACTTTATAAAGGCTGGAAATTCTTACTCTTAGAAATAAATTTATTGCCTTTTGCACACCCTTATTGGGTTAGCCACGGGACTCATAATCTCCTATCATTAAAGGGAAAACATCATTATAGTATTAAAGAACTAAAATGGGTATCTCGTTGGACTTTCGGGTGCTGTAGATCTAAGAATAATAAACAACACTTTATAAAGGCCCGAAATTTTTACTCACGGAAATAAATTTATAGCCTTTTGTACACCCTTATTGGGTTAGTCACGACACTCAGAATCTCCTATCATTAAAGGGGAAGCCTCATTATAGTATTAACGAACTAAAATGGGTATCTTGTTAGACTTTCGGGTGCTGTAGATCTAAGAATAATAAACAACACCTTATAAAGGCTGAAAATTTTTAATCATTGAAATAAATTTATAGCCTTTTGTACACGCTTATTGGGTTACTCACGGGACTCAGAATTTCATATCATTAAAGGGGAAGCCTAGTTATAGGCTTAGCGAACTAAAATGTGTATCTCGTTGGACTCTCGGGTGTTGTAGGTCTAAGAATAATAAACAACACTTTATAAAGGCTGGAAATTCTTACTCATGGAAATAAATTTATAGCCTTTTCTACACCCTTATTGGGCTAGTCACGGAACTCAGAATCTCCTATCATTAAAGGGGAATCCTAATTATAGTATTAATGAACTAAAATGGGTATCTCGTTGGAGTTTCGGGTGCTGTAGGTCAAAGAATACGGAACAACACTTTAAAAAGGGTGGAAATTCCTACTCATGGAAATAAATTGATATCTTTTTGTACACCCTTATTGGGTTCGCCACAGGACTCAGAATTTCCTATCCTTATAGGGGAAGCCTAATTATAGTATTAACGAACTAAAATGGATATCTCATTGGACTTTCGGGTGTTGTAGGTCTAAGAATAATAAACAACACTTTATAAAGGCTGGAAATTCTTACTCATGTAAATAAATTTATAGCCTTTTGTACAACCTTATTGGGTTAGTCACGGGACTCAGAATCTCCTATCATTAAAGGGGAATCCTAATTATAGTATTAATGAACTAAAATGGGTATCTCGTTGGAGTTTCGGGTGCTGTAGGTCAAAGAATACGGAACAACACTTTATAAAGGGTGGAAATTCCTACTCATGGAAATAAATTGATATCTTTTTGTACACCATTATTGGGTTCGCCACAGGACTCAGAATTTCCTATCCTTATAGGGGAAGCCTAATTATAGTATTAACGAACTAAAATGGATATCTCATTGGACTTTCGGGTGTTGTAGGTCTAAGAATAATAAACAACACTTTATAAAGGCTGGAAATTCTTACTCGTGTAAATAAATTTATAGCCTTTTGTACAACCTTATTGGGTTAGTCACGGGACTCAGAATCTCCTATCATTAAAGGGGAAGCCTAATTACAGTATTAACGAACTAAAATGAGCATCTCGTCGGACTTTCGGGTGGTGTAGGTCTAATTGGGTTAGTCACGGGAAAGGGGAAGCCTAATTATAGTATTAAAGAACTAAAATGAGCATCTCGTTGGACTTTCGGGTGTTGTAGGTCTAAGAATAATAAACAACACTTTATAAAGTCTGGAATTTCTTACTCATGGAAATAAATTTATAACCTTTTCTACACCCTTATTGGGCTAGTCACGGGACTCAGAATCTCCTATCATTAAAGGGGAATCCTAATTATAGTATTAATGAACTAAAATGGGTATCTCGTTGGAGTTTCGGGTGGTGTAGGTCAATGAATACTGAACAACACTTTATAAAGGATGGAAATTCTTACTCATGGAAATAAATTGATATATTTTTGTACACCCTTATTGGGTTCCCCACAGGACTCAGAATTTCCTAACCTTATAGGGGAAGCCTAATTATAGTATTAACGAACTAAAATGGGTATCTCATTGGACTTACGGGTGCTGTAGGTCTAAGATTAATAAACAACACTTTATAAAGGCTGGAAATTCTTACTCATGTAAATAAATTTATAGCCTTTTGTACACCCTTATTGGGTTAGTCACGGGACTCAGAATCTCCTATCATTAAAGGGGAAGCCTAATTACAGTATTAACGAACTAAAATGAGCATCTCGTTGGACTTCCGGGTGTTGTAGGTCTAAGAATAATAAACAACACTTTATAAAGGCTTGAAATTCTTAATCGTGGAAATAAATTTATAGCCTTTTGTACACCCTTATTGGGTTAGTCACGGGACTCAGAATCTCCTATCATTAAAGGGAAGCCTAATTAAAGTATTAACTAACTAAAATGAGTATCTCGTTGGACTTTCGGATGTTGTAGGTCTAAGAATAATAAACAACACTTTATAAAAGCTGTAAATTCTTACTCGTGGAAATAAATTTATAGCCTTTTGTACACCCTTATTGGGTTAGTCACGGGACTCAGAATCTCCTATCATTAAAGGGGAAGCTTGTTAGTACATGATGTCCCTAGGCTAGTATATTGGATGTTTGGACGTGTTTCGGGGTGTTTGGAGGCGTTTATACGCGTTTTGGGGGGTTCGAGAAGCATCAGGCGATTGTGAAACAGTTTCATGCGATTAGGGCCTAATCGCTATACTGTTCACACGTTTAGGCTTGTTTCCATAGGCGATTAGCCATAATCGCCTATAGGATGGCTTGCTAATCGCCTGATAAGATCTGGTCGTACCCGGGAGGTATAAATAGGCCTATTCTCAACCCTAGACCTCAGTTCTTGCCTCACACTCTCTCCAAACACCCTCCCCTGGTCTGAGAAGTCTGATTTGATCATTGTAAACACTCGAGCTCTGTTTTAGTGATTAATCTATTATCTTTTGACCCGTGTGTGTAGTAATTACTCGTTTATCATCGTTTCAATCTCGTACATGTTATTAGAACATATTAGAGGGATTCCGCAACTCTGGTATAAACCCCGTGATTGTCGGATTACGCGTTCGCCGGTCCTAACAAAGCTTAATTAAAGTATTAAAGAACTGAAATGGGTGTCTCATTGAACTTTCGGGTGCTGTAGGTCTAAGAATTATAAAAAACACTTTATAAAGGCTGGAAATTCTTACTCTTGAACATAAATTTATTGCCTTTTGCACACCCTTATTGGGTTAGTCACGAGACTCAGAATCTCCTATCATTAAAGGGTAAGCATCATTATAGTATTAACGAACTAAAATGGGTATATCGTTGGACTTTCAGGTGTTGTAGATCTAAGAATAATAAACAACACTTTATAAAGGCTGGAAATTTTTACTCACGGAAATAAATTTATTGTCTTTTATACACCCTTATTGGGTTAGTCACGGGACTCAGAATCTCCTATCATTAAAGGGGAAGCCTCATTATAGTATTAACGAACTAAAATGGGTATCTTGTTGGACTTTCGGGTGCTGTAGATCTAAGAATATTAAACAACACCTTTTAATGGCTGAAAATTTTTACTCATGGAAATAAATTTATAACCTTTTGTACACCCTTTTTGGGTTAGTCACGGGACTCAGAATTTCATATCATTAAAGGGGAAGCCTAATTATAGGATTAACAAACTAAAATGAGTATCTCGTTGGACTCTCGGGTGTTGTAGGTCTAAGAATGATAAACAACACTTTATAAAGGCTGGAAATTCTTACTCATGGAAATAAATTTATAGCCTTTTTGTACACCCATATTGGGTTAGTCACGGGACTTAGAATCTCCTATCATTAAAGGGGAAGCCTAATTATAGTATTAACGAACTAAAATGAGTATCTCGTTGGTCTTTCTGGTGTTGTAGGTCTGAGAATAATAAACAACACTGTATACAAGCTGGAAATTCTTACTCTTGGAAAGAAATTTATAGCCTTTTGTACACCCTTATTGGGTTAGTCACAGGATTCAGAATCTCCTATCATTAAAGGGGAAACATCATTATAGTGTTAACGAACTAAAATGGGTATCTCATTGGACTTTCGAGTGTTGTGGGTCAAAGAATAATGAACAACACTTTATACAGGCTGGAAATTCTTACTCTTGGAAATAAATTTATAGTCTTTTGTACACCCGTATTGGGTTACTCACGGGACTAAGAATCTCCTATCATTAAAAGGGAAGCCTAATTATAGGATTAACGAACTAAAATGAGTATCTCGTTGGACTTTCGGGTGTTGTAGGTCTAAGAATAATAAACAACACTTTATAAAGGCTGTAAATTCTTACTCATGGAAATAAATTTATAGCCTTTTGTACACCCATATTGGGTTAGTCACGGGACTTAGAATCTCCTATCATTAAAGGGGAAGCTTAATTAAAGTATTATGGAACTAAAATGGGTGTCTCATTGAACTTTCGGGTGCTGTAGGTCTAAGAATAATAAACAACACTTTATAAAGGCCCGAAATTTTTACTCACGGAAATAAATTTATAGCCTTTTGTACACCCTTATTGGGTTAGTCACGGGACTCAGAATCTCCTATCATTAAAGGGGAAGCCTCATTATAGTATTAACGAACTAAAATGGGTATCTTGTTTGACTTTCGGGTGCTGTAGATCTAAGAATAATAAACAACACCTTATAAAGGCTGAAAATTTTTACTCATTGAAATAAATTTATAGCCTTTTATACACCCTTATTGGGTTCTCACGGGACTCCGAATTTCATATCATTAAAGACGAAGCCTAATAATAGGATTAACGAACTAAAATGAGTATCTCATTGACTTTCGGGTGTTGTAGGTCTAAGAATAATAAACAACACTTTATAAAGGCTGGAAATTCTTATTTATGGAAATAAATTTATAGCCATTTGTACACCCATATTGGGTTAGTCACGGGACTTAGAATCTCCTATCATTAAAGGGGAAGCCTAGTTATAGTATTAACGAACTAAAATGCGTATCTCGTTGGACTTTCTGGTGCTGTAGGTCTGAGAATAATAAACAACACTTTATACATTCTGGAAATTCTTACTCTTGGAAATAAATTTATAGTCTTTTGTACACCCTTATTGGGTTAGTCACGGGACTCAGAATCTCCTATCATTAAAGGGGAAGCCTAATTATAGTATTAATGAACTAAAATGGGTATCCCGTTGGAGTTTCGGGTGGTGTAGGTCAAAGAATAATGAACAACGCTTTATAAAGGGTGGAAATTCTTACTCGTGGAAATAAATTGATATCCTTTTGTACACCCATTTTGGGTTCGCAACAGGACTCAGAATCTCCTATCCTTATAGGGGAGGCTGAATTATAGTATTAACGAACTAAAATGGGTATCTCATTGGACTTTCAGGTGTTGTAGGTCTAAGAATAATAAACAACACTTTATAAAGGCTGGAAATTCTTACTCGTGGAAATAAATTTATAGCCTTTTGTACACCCTTATTTGGTTAGTCACGGGACTCGGAATCTCCTATCATTAAAGAGGAAGCCTAATTACAGTATTAACGAAGTAAAATGAGTATCTCGTTGGACTTTCGGGTGCTGTAGGTCAAAGAATAATGAACAACACTTTATACAGGCTGGAAATTCTTACTCGTGGAAATAAATTTATAGCCTTTTGTACCCCTTATTGGGTTAGTCACGGGACTCGGAATCTCCTATCATTAAAGGGGAAGCCTAATTATAGGATTAACGAACTAAAATGAGTATCTCGTTGGACTTTTGGTTGTTGTAGGTCTAAGAATAATAAACAACACTTTATAAAGGCCGGAAATTCTTACTCGTGGAAATAAATTTATAGCCTTTCGTACACCCTTATTGGGTTAGTCACGGGACTCAGAATCTCCTATCATTAAAGGGGAAGCCTAGTTATAGTAGTAATGAACTAAAATTGGTATCTCGTTGGACTTTTGGGTGTTGTAGGTCAAAGAATACTGAACAACACTTTATAAAGGCTGGAAATGCTTACTCGTGGAAATAAATTTATAGCCTTTTGTACACCCTTATTGGGTTAGTCACGGGACTTAGAATCTCCTATCATTAAAGGGGAAGCCTAATTATAGTATTAACGAACTAAAATGAGTATCTCGATTGACTTTCGGGTGCTGTAGGTCTGAGAATAATAAACAACACTTTATACAGGCTGGAAATTCTTACTTTTGGAAATTAATTTATAGCCTTTTGTACACCCTTATTGGGTTAGTCACGGGAGTTAGAATCTCCTATCATTAAAGGGGAAGCACCATTATAGTATTAACGAACTAAAATGGGTATCTCGTTGGACTTTCGGGTGTTGTAGGTCAAAGAATAATAACAACACTTTATACAGGCTGGAAATTCTTACTCTTGGAAATAAATTTATAGCGTTTTGTACACCCTTATTGGGTTAGTCACGGGATTCAGAATCTCCTATTATTAAAGGGGAAGCATCATTATAGTATTAACGAACTAAAATGAGTATCTTATTGGACTTTCGGGTGCTGTAGGTCAAAGAATAATGAACAATACCTTATACAGGCTGGAAATTCTTACTTATGGAAATAAATTTATAGCTTTTTGTACACCCTTATTGGGTTAGTCACGGGACTCAAAATCTCCTATCATTAAAGGTGAAGCCTAATTATAGTATTAGTGAACTAAAATAGGTATCTCGTTGGAGTTTCGGGTGCTGTAGGTCAACGAATAATGAACAACACTTTATAAAGGGTGGAAATTCTTACTCGTGGAAATAAATTGATATCCTTTTGTACACCCTTATTGGGTTCGCCACGGGACTCAGAATCTCTTATCCTTATAGGGGAAGCCTAATTATAGTATTAACGAACTAAAATGAGTTTCTCATTGGACTTTCGGGTGCTGTAGGTCTAAGAATAATAAACAACACTTTATACAAGCTGGAAATTCTTACTCTTGAAAATAAATTTATAGCCTTTTGTACACCCTTATTGCGTTAGTCACGGGACTCAGAATCTCCTATCATTAAAGGGGAAGCCTCATTATATACTAGGTTATTTACAAGCATGGTTGTGCTTATTCACAAGAATGGTTATGCTTAGGAATGAGCACGGTTATGTTTTCAACCTTTAGTTTGATGTAGTCTTCCCGTGTTTTTTCACGGGATTTCACCTAGTATATATAAAAGAATAGGTGTTTGATGATGTGGCATTCATTGATGGTCTCCTCCCCCCTTTGAATGTGCCACGTGACTTCTTGTGGGAATTTTGTTAAAAAATAGATTTATATAACAAATTATTTATTCATCAATGCTCCTTTTATATATTTTAAGTTTCAAAATCTTTTATCTTTTCATACGATATTGTTTCCTATTACAAAAACATCTTATTCATTTGGATTTAATAATAATAATAATAATAATTGAAAAATGTTATTGTAAAATTATTTAACCCAGGTTGTTATTTGTTCGAATCTAACAATCTAAGCATTTGATTTTTTTTTTTTTTTTTGCTATTTGTTTTATTGATCGATTGTAAACGGCTGAATGTTATTTGCAACTTTGTTCTTTATCTTTCAATTTCTGAGAGTTCTAAAATTGGGATCTATTAGAGAGGATTTGGTATGGTAATCATTAATTGACAATCGTGTTGTTTCTTGTAGATCTTTAATCAAGTCGGTTATTTAATCAAGTTGCTTAGGCATGTTGTTCCATATTGACTTTTATTTAAATTAATAAACTTTAATTTTATTTTATTTTTTATTAATTGTGGGTGTGTTGATGTTGTGATTAAAGGAAGTTGACGGAACCAGAATTTCTCTCATACGTCGGTATCCATGATTTGAACTCAGATTTCGCTTAAGGTAACTATATGGTCTTCTTTGTTCTTTCGATTTAGTTGATGTTGTTGTTTGCACCTCATATGCGATGTTGTCTTTGTTGGTTAGTTACGCCTTGACGAAACTTGAACTTTGTTTAACGGTCATATCTTGTATATAATAGATTGTATTTTAAGTTTTAACACCAGTTAAATGGTTTTATATGCTCTTTATAACATGTAAGCGATCATCCAAAATCTTCCAGCGTCTGACATGATAGAATCGTGCTATGTGGCTAGCCCTGGTTGTATAAACCTTAAGTTATCAACACAATGAATAGCTAAGGTACTAATTTTGATTGCTATATAATTATAACAATGTGGAAAATTACAGGCTTTCAAATACAAATCGTCTTAAGAAAAGTCATGTCATATCATATAATAGATTGTATTAAGTTTTAACACCAATTAAATGATTTTATATGCTCTTTAATTGGTCATACAATAAATTTTTTATGCACATGTTGATTAGGTGATGGATGAATTTCAGAAGACTAGGGTTGGCAATTTAGACACGAACACAATAACCTGAAACGAACCTACACGATTTTAACAGGTTTCGTGTTTAGCCTTAACAAGTTTCGTGTCTATAACAGGTCGACATGTTAAGACTTGTTTATTTTTGTGTCGTGTTCGTGTTTACCTGTTTCGTGTTCGTGTCTTATCGTGTTTGTGTCTTAACAAGTTTTATCGTGTCTTATCGTGTTTCTTATCGTGTTTTGTCATGTCTTATCGTGTTAATTGTTTTACGAGGTGTTTCTTATCGTGTCTTATCGTGCTAACCTGTTATACACAGGTTCGTGTTCGTGTTTACGGGTTTCGTTTTTGTATCTTAACAGGTTCGTGTAACCTTGTTAGTGCACGATGTCCCTAGGCTAGTATATTAGTTGTTTGGACGTAGCTCGGGGTGTTTGGAGGCGTTTATACGCGTTTTGGAGGTTTCGGGAGGTTGAGGGCGAGTAGCAGTAGCCTGTACACGATTATGGGCCTAATCGTGTTGGGCCTTATGCGATTAGGGTTGGGCTTTAGGCGATTAGCCCTAATCGCCTGCCCTAATCGCCTATACCCAACTGTTCGTACCCGGGTGGTATAAATACCCTCATTCTCAACCGTAGACCTCAGTTCTAACCTCACACACCCTCCAAACACCCTCCCCTGGTCATAGAACGTATGGTTTGATCTCTGTAAACACTCGTGCTCTGTTTTGGTGATTAATAGATAATCTTTTGACCCGTGTGTGTGTTGTGATTACTCGTTTCATTGTTTCAATCTTCGTATCTGTTGTTAGAACATTCTAGAGGGATTCCGCACCTCTAGGATAAAACCCGTGATTGTTGGAACACGCGTTCGACGGTCCTAACAAGTGGTATCAGAGCCGAGGCTCTTATCACGGGTGTTTTAATAACAAAAACGAGCAAAATCAGGTTGTTTTTGGTGTAAAAGTTTGGATTTTTAATCAAAAACCTGTTCTAAGTTTGAAACTTTGAGTTTTTATCAAAAACCCATATTTTTCAAAATCTTAGTGTGTGTTTACGGTTAAAAACGTGAGTTTTTGATCAGGTTTTGCTCTAAAACTATTTTGGTAACTTGTCTAATCATTTGGGATCAAAATACAATGTTTTAGATAAGATTTTGAGGCAAAATAGGTGATTTTTGAGCAAAAGTGCGGCTACAGATCAGATCAGGCGATTAGCAGGGGTCAATCGCCTAAAAGTTTCTCACGTTTAGGGTTTGATAGCAATTAGCTCATAATCGCATGTACTGTACATGCAATTAGCCATACTCGCCTGTTCCTTTAAGCGATTAGGGTTATAATCGCCTACTACGGCACTAGCGATTAGCCCTAATCACGTGACATACCTAATCACCCTGAAAACTCCTAATCGCGTAACTATTCACTAGCAATTAGCCCTAATCACGTGTAAAAACCCCACAATCGCCTATACAACTAGCAATTAGCCCCATAATCGCCTAAAAGGTTCTGAAACATAAAAATTGACTAAGTATTGGACTCTTAACATACGTTAACATACCTTAACATATGGCGAACCCTTGGGGACATCTGAGTCAACCGAGAACTCAGTATAACCAGCAAATGAATAACCAAATGAACAATCAAGCAAACGTACCCACGAACCCTTGGCAGTTTTCAGCTGAACGAAACGCGCAACGGATGCAACAAGCGCAAATGCAAGCGAATGTTGCCGGAATCAATCCGTGGGCGCTAGCTGCTCAACAGCAGGCAATGAATGCAAATCCTTGGGCACTCGCAGCTGTTGCTAACTCTCAGACAAACCATCTGTCGTCCGTTCTTATCAGTGACTTAGAGACGGGCAGTTCTAACCGAGCACCGAAACTGCAATATATGGCAGACTATCATGGTTGGAAAGGCAGATTTCAGTCTCATGTTGAGGGTATCGATGGCTTGGTATGGTCAGCTATCGAGAATGGGTACACAAGGCCGTTGGTTGAAAACTCTACTACTCCGATCTCAATAGAAGACATGACTGAAGATCAGAGGAAGAAGTATAATTACGAGAAGAAGGCGATGGCAGCATTGAAGCAGGCACTTCCCAAAGACATTCTTCATTAGTTTGCACAGTGTACTACTTCGCAGATGCTTTGGTTAGCGCTTGCTGAGCGTAATGAGGGGAATCAGAAGACATGGAAGGTGAAAGTGGATCAGTTGAAAAAGGAGTTTAAGAACTTCAGTGCGATGGGAAATGAGTCGTTAAGAGATCTGACAGCTCGATATTATCATCTGATGTCTGAGATGTATCAGTACGGGGTTATCTACACTTCAGCAGAACTTGTGGAAAGATTTGCAGAGGCGCTCCCCTCACACTGGCATCAATGGTTGGACATTCAGAAGTCCAACAATGTTTATCAGACACTCACCATCAATGAGTTCGTGGCCGAGCTGGAGAACAAGGAGATCGAGGAGATCAGGAGAGCTAATAAGCCGCCCGTTGTTCAGAATCCCAGCATCTACTATGGGAATCCAGCTCAGGATATCAGTGTGGGTGGATCCAAACCACAGACTGCGTTCATGGTTAATCCTGATCCAGTCTTTGCGTTTGACAACTATGGACCCCCATCTGATGTTCCTCCACCTGTCTTTCCTTGGGGTCAAGGAAACCAGTATCCTTCTAATTTTAATAATACTAACCAATTTGGTGTTAATCCGTTTGCTCATCTTGCAGCACCAGCTCAGGCAACTTCCAACTTTGGTGGACCTTCTTCATCAGGGTTTGGTGGTGCTTCATCTGCTAACTTTGGTGGATATGGAGGTGCTTCTACTTCAAATCAGGGTGCCTATCGAACCAATCCTGTTGCAGAACAGCTGAACACTTCGGGTTTTGAGAAGGTGACTGTAGAGTTAGCCCAAGAACATATGGCTCTGCTGTCAACCTTGGTCAATTCCTATAGTGGGTTAGTTGCAGGACAGATCGGCAATCCTTATCTTACTCAAGAAGATTATGCCCAGATCGACAAGGATGACATGGACCTGATAGACATCCAGTGGCACTTCGCTAGTGTGGTGAGACGTGCAAAGGATTATATGGATAGAACTAGAAGGAGAGATGTGCTGATCAACAACAACACTAAGTTTGGGTTTGATAAAACGAAGGTCACCTGTTACAACTGTGGCAACAGAGGACACTTTGCCAGAGAATGTGATCGACCTAGACAACAGGGAAATCAGAATCCCTTCAACAACAACAGAGGCAATCAGAATAATCAGAGGCAGCAAGCTCAGACACAACCGAACCAAAATGCTGAACGAGCTCTTGTCCCAGTTAATCATCAGAACCAGAGGCCTCAAGCAAACAACAATCAAGCCTTGGTAGTTCAAGAAGATGAATTGTTCAACTGGAATCACCTCATCACTGGTGAACAAGCTCCTCAGGGTGGTGCAGCATGCTTTGCACAAATTATGTCTGATACTCATGAAGAAGTTGAAGAGAGTCCAAGTCAATCTGAAGCAGTTATTCCTGAAGTTGAAGCTTTGGATTGTGATTCGGACTGTGATTCTGATGAAGGGGTGGATCTGGAGGATTTGTTAGCTGAAGTAGACGCCTTGATTAGCAAAAGGTCAATACTTGTGGATGCTGACTGTACAAAGAACAACCTTGCTGATTTCTTCGGACCAGTGAAGACGGCTGCTCATTATGCTTTGATGGCCCTTACAGAGTCGTCTAATCAGGTATGTTCTTCCTCCAATTCAAAATCTGAATGTGTTGATTGTGGTAAGCTTAAGTACAGAATTGATGTCTTAACAGACGAAAATCTGAACTTGAAAGCTGACTTAAGTCAATGCCAAGAGAGCAATGAGGTTTTGAGAGCTAATGAGAAAGCCCTCAAAATCACCATTGATACTCTTAAGAAAGACTCCATTGAGTGTGATCAGCTTAAACTCAGAATCAAAGAATTAACTGATGAGAATCTGAATTTAAAAGCTGATGTAGGTCCATTGCAAAGGTCAAATGATTCCTTAAAACAGAAAGAGAAAAATTTTCTTAAGACTGTTGAAAGTTATAAAAAGGATGTTTCTGAATTGTCTAAAACCCTATCTAACAAGCAAATTGCTATCAATAACTACATAAATGAGGTTGAAGACACTAAGAAACATTTGGCCATTGTCAATTGTGACTATCAGAAGATCAAGAAGAAACTTGAGAGTTACCTGAACTGCAAGTATGTTCTTGATCATATCATCGAACACTCAGATAAGGAGGGCAATTCCACCAGTCCCATATATGCTCAGTGTCCTCCTCCTGTGAGATTCGAACATCATCACAATGATATCTTACCGAAGGAAGAGTTTATGGACTTGGCAGCAGAAGCAGCTAAAGCTGCAGAAGCGCCTAAAGTGATGGAAGCAGTTAAACCTGCCAAAGTCACTAAGGCTGCTCCTCCTGCGCCTAAAGTGACAGAAGCACCTAAACCTGCTGAAGTTACTAAGGCTGCACCCACTGCTGTTGCTGCCAAACCTGGTGAGAATGCAGATAATGCTAGTGTCTGCGAGACAGACTATTCTGAAGATGAGCTTGATGAACCAGAGACGTATGCACCGGTAAAGGATACAGACATTCCTGTCCAAAATCACATTCTGTGTGAGCCTGAGCCGAAAGTGCAAGCCCCTGCTGGTAAAACAATCAAAGTGTTCTATCAATTGAAAGGTTCTGATAAAATCTATGCTGATGAGGAATTTCCTTATAAGCATCTGGCACCTGGTCTTGTTGATAAAATCTGGCAAGAGTCCACCATTACAATAGAGAAAGAACAATGGGGACATGGGAAAAAGGGTCAGGGTAATCAGTCCAAAAGAAACAAAAGTAAAAATCAAAAGAAGAACACTTTGAACCCTAAAAATCAAGCTCAGGAGAACTCTCCCAAGAAACATGTTACTCAGTTTGTTGGATCTTCAGGCAATGAATTTGATAATTATCCTAAGACAGACTGGCAGAAAGAATGTCTTAAGGATTTAAAACATAAAAACACTTTTGCCACGAAATCCAACAAAAAGAGTAAGGATGTTAATGCTCCACCATTTGAGGAGTATAGATCCTGTCACAAGTGCGGGGTTCATGGGCATTTAGTTGCTGCTTGCCCCGAATTGAGACGTAAGAGGATCGAAACAAATGATGCTCCTAGTTCTAGCAACTCTAAACCGCCTGTTTCTCCTAAGCTTTCTGAGAAGCAACAAGGTAAACAGACAGTTTTTGACACTCGTAACAAGATTGCTATGAACCAAAAGCCAGTTGATGGCAGGGGTCCGCAGTCGAGGGGGAGCCAAGATCCCAAAAAGGTTCAAGCAGCGCCTAAGCCACAAGCACAGGTTGCAGCTAAACCTCAAGGCAACCCTAACTCTGCTCCACGTACAGTTAAGTCTGAAGTGGATCCAAAGACTATCCCACCAAAGGAATCTGAGGCTGGACCTTCTAGCCCCAAGGCAAAGAAGAAGCCCAAGCCAAGGAGACCGGGAAAGACTTGGAGACCCAAGTCACCAGCTAAAGAAGGAGGATCATCTGTTAGTGTAGAAACTGTCGGACCATCGGAAGTAACACCAACTCCTAACGGAAGGTGGGTTGACTTTCTGACTTTGGATGTAGATGGTAGAGCAAAGACCGTCAAGGCTTGGGTCCCCCTTAACCACTAATCTTTGAATGTCGTGCAGGGAGTTCCACAGGGCCTTATCAGCAGCCTATGGATTGTTGATAGTGGAGCTTCTGGGCACATGACAGGCGACTTATCTCTACTATTTGACATCAAGAATATCAATGGGGGATATGTTGCTTTTGCTGGTAATAAAAGAGGATACATCACAAAAGAAGGCAGTATGGGAAATGGAATTGTAAGCTTTGAGAAGATAAGCTACGTGAAACAGATAGACCACAATTTGCTGAGTGTCTCACAGATCTGTGACAAGAAATACACAGTATTCTTTGATGACAATGCTTGCTTCATTCTGAAACCTGGCTTTAAGATTCCGAAACAGTGGGTTATGATCTCAGCTCCAAGTGTCAACAATTTGTATGTTCTGGATATGAGTCAAGCTGTAACAGCAAAGGGGGAGGTCACATGTTTTCTGTCTAAAGCTACAGAGAAGGAGTCTATTATGTGGCACAGACGTATGGGGCACATTCACTTGAGGAAGATGAATCATCTGGTTCAGAATCAGCTTGTGGAAGGGGTCTCAGTCAAGAATTTTCATCTAAATGACGTCTGCGTGTCATGTAAGAAAGGGAAGCAGAAAAAGAAATCTCACAAACCTAAGAAGGTCAACTCAGTCAGTATGCCTCTCGAGCGGTTGCACATGGATCTGTTCGGCCCAGTCAATCGTAAAAGCAAGAATGGAGATTTGTACTGTCTGGTTGTCACTGATGACTATTCAAGGTTCTCTTGGGTTGTATGCATGCAGCATAAAAGTGAGACTTTTGAGTTTTTGAAGAATCTGTTCACCAAACTGGAAAACATCTATGGGCTGAAGATCCGCAGGATTCGAAGCGACAATGGAACAGAATTCAAGAACAATGCTATGGAGTCACTATGTGCAGAAAAGGGTATTCATCACGAATTCACAGCGCTATACACTCCTCAGCAAAACGGGGTTGCAGAAAGAAAGAACAGAACTCTTATTGAGGCAGCCAGAACAATGCTCGCAGATTCTAACTTGCCTGTCATGTTTTGGAACGAGGCAATTTACTGCGCGTGTTATACTCTAAATAGGGTTCTTACGGTTAAGAGGTTCGGCAAGACTTCTTACGAACTTCTAATCCGGAGGAAGCCGAACTTAGAGTTTCTAGAACCTTTCGGTGCTCCATGCACAATGTTACATCCCGTTGGGAAGTTTGGTGCAAAGGCAGATGAAGGTTTCTTTGTTGGATACAGTACTCCTAACAAGAGGGTATACAACAAAAGAACCAATAACGTTGAGGAGTGGCTTAATGTCGATGTTCAACGTTACACTGTCAATGCACGTGGTGCTGGACCCGATTGGTTGTTCGACTATAAGAGTTTGTTCGATTCTTTCAACCTGGATAATGTTGTGGATGATGCTGTAGCGCAAATGTATTACGAGTGTGAAAACGCAGCTAGCTCACCGCTAATGCA
This sequence comes from Ambrosia artemisiifolia, assembly GCA_032199755.1. NCBI lineage: Eukaryota > Viridiplantae > Streptophyta > Magnoliopsida > Asterales > Asteraceae > Ambrosia > Ambrosia artemisiifolia. The sequence continues at coordinate 315,456 of CM063512.1, forward strand.
TCCGATCGTGGTTAATGCACCTGCGCCTGCCGCATCTGATGCTTCTACATCCATGGGTCCCCCTGATAAAGCCACAACAGTTGAAGTTGAGGAAGTCTTTCAGGAAGCGTCAGAGGTTATGGAATCTTCTTCAGATGAGGAATATACAGAATCTCGGGAAATTCTTACTGAAGAACTGGCTGGAAATGGTGAATCTGCCAATACAGCTCCAGTTCCTCCTACAGGGAATAATCAAGCTGGTCCTTCTTCTTCAGCAGCTCCTGGAATCGGTCTACAGATTGATTTCTCCGGTTTTAATTTGCATCCCGCTGCTCCCTCTAGTTCAAGTGCCGCTGAAACGAACATCTCTCAGGGACTTGAAAATCTCAATCTGCGGTCGGATGATCCAGTGCCGGCACATCCGGAATCTCGGATTCACGACACTCATCCACTGCAGAATGTGATTGGTGATCCGACTGGTAGAGTGATGACACGTAGTCAGCTCAGGAATGCCAGTCCAAGTGACAACTCCGCTACCCTAGCTCTTTATTCGGAGATCAGAAAAGCAGGTCATCAGAACGATTGGTCTTTTGCTCTTTATGTGTCTCAGGTGGAACCGCGAACCGTCCAAGAGGCATTGAGAGAAGAACCATGGATTGACGCAATGCAGACAGAGCTTCAGCAGTTCCAAAAGCTAGGAGTGTGGGACTTAGTTGACTTACCTCCAGGCGCAAAGAAACTTGGAACAAAGTGGGTCTACAAGTGCAAACGGGATGACCGCGGGGTAATTATAAGAAACAAGGCTCGATTAGTTGTCCTCGGCTTCCGTCAAATCGAAGGAATAGATTACAACGAAGTATACGCTCCAGTTGCGCGCCTTGAAGCTATCCGGATGTTCTTAGCTTACGCTTCGTACAAACGGTTTAAGGTGTATCAAATGGACGTGAAAAGTGCTTTTCTGTATGGTATCGTGAAGGAAGAGGTGTATGTTTCACAACCTCCGGGGTTTGAAGATCCACTGCATCGTGACAAGGTTTACAAACTGAACAAAGCGTTGTATGGACTTCATCAGGCTCCGAGAGAATGGTATCAAATGCTCAGCAGCTATTTGATCTCCAATGGGTTCAACCGTGGACTCGTGGACTGCACCTTATTCACCAAGGAAAAAGATGGTGACCGTCTGCTGGTACAGCTTTACGTTGATGATATTATATTTGGGTCAACTAATGAGGTTTTGTGCAGGGAATTTGAAAAACTAATGCAGGATAAGTTCGAGATGAGCTCGATGGGGGAAATGCAATTCTTCCTTGGCTTGCAAGTAGATCAACTTGAGTCGGGGATCTTCATCCACCAGACAAAATATGTTGCTGACATCTTGAGCCGGTTCCAGATGGAAGATTCTGCTGCAATAGCCACCCCTATCCAAACCAATCACGGGATTGGTCCGGATGAGAAAGGACAAGCCGTTGATTCCTTTCTTTATCGAGCAATGATTGGCTCGTTGATGTACCTCACAGCTTCAAAACCCGATATTATGTTTGCAATCTGCCTGCTGTCGAGATACCAGTCCAGGCCGAAACAGTCCCATCTGGTTGCCGTGAAGAGGATCTTACGTTATCTAAAGGGTTGTCCGACCAAAGGTCTTTGGTACCCTAATGACGATAAGTTTGATCTCGTTGCTTATAGTGATGCTGACTATGGCGGATGCAAGAAAGACGCAAAATCCACATCGGCTGGATGCCAGTTCTTAGGAGGTCGGCTAGTCTCGTGGCAGTGCAAGAAGCAAGCCTCTGTGTCCTTATCAACTTGCGAGTCGGAATACATAGCTGCGTCCAGCTGTTGCTCCCAGGTTTTGTGGATACAACAACAAATGAGAGACTACGGTTTGAAATTTCTAAACACTCCTATTTACTGTGATAATGAGTCTGCTATAGCGCTTGCTAAAGACGCGGTAAACCATTCCACGGCGAAGCATATCTATGTTCGGTATCATTTCATACGCGACTGCTATGAAAAGAAACTGATAGATATGATTAAAATCCACACGGATTACCAACGTGCCGATTTATACACCAAAGCTTTTGATAAACCTCGTTTCGAGTATCTTTTGGTTTTAAATGGCATTAAAGAAAAGCAGGATTAGATCCTCATTGGCAATCGTTTTTGTAAATATTTTCTTCAAAACAGAAAAATCCAAAAATATTGTCGTTTTGCAAATCTTTAGATTTTTAGGGGGAGAAAATTCAGAAAAATACAAAAACATCAGAAAATGCAAAAATCAAAAAAAATGAGAAAATTTAAAAATTCAAAAAAATGAAAAAAATGAAAAAAAATGAGTTTCTTTGGTGGAAATTGGGAAGATGATATTAACCAATCAGTCGGACTGTCTGGACCTTTATCATCTTAAAAATATTGGATCTGATAAGTAGCCTCTACAATAATGTGTTGGTAGGCTCGAAATCATTTCCAAGTTCGGCACGGTGATATAAACCTAAATCAACTGAGAATTGTGTGGATTAACGCCGCGTTGGCATATGGTTTAAAAGCCTTAAATCTTGTTGATAGAATGCCAAAATCCGAGGTTTCTGGTCTTTAAGAGGTTGGTACATCCGGGGTGAACTGGACGTCTCTCAGAATAAAATGGGGTGGCATAAGTGACGTACGTTGGGTTAGCAGCCTACAACTGAGACACCTCTTTGCCATACTCAGTAAAAGAAAAGAAAAACAAAAAAATAGAATAAATTATGATAAGGAGACGTCTGGGAATCCTGTAAGAGCAAAAAGATCATGTATGCCAAAACCCTATTCTCAAAGAGAATCGCTCTAAGGTATCAAATCATTAATACCTAAAGCATCGTACCGTGAAAAATAAAAAATGTACGGTATTTGACTTGAACCCTGGTCTGGATCTCACTGGTCTCTTTGTTGCAGCGTTCTTGCAGACCTGATCACCACTGAGTCCATTCCTTGTAAATACGGATGACAACAGCTTATTCACCGGTTACGAGGAAGCTTTGTGCATGCCTTGATGCGGGAATATGTCGCGTGTGCGGGGAACACCTTTAATCAGCTTTAATATTACCTTAACGTATCTAAAGTGCCTTGCGATAAAACTTGATTTTGAGTTTAGGTGGACAACAATACTGACAGTTGTTGTAGGATGCTTATTGGTAATTTTAATCAAAAACTGATAGTATAAGGGTTCTAGTATAGTCCATACACTGATATGATTCCCTAACTATCGAAACTCGCAAAAATATGATAGTGTACAGTTAGTTGTTCTTGCGTTTTCGCTTATTTTCTATTTTATCTTTAGTAGATTAGCTATTCTTGATTGCCGATGATGGAAACCTAATCCATTGTAATCTTACTTCTTCAAGAATAAAACGCCGAAAAATAAAAAGGATAACAAATTGGAAACTTGTAATTTTACCGGGTCAAAACCGTGTGCTTTATCAAGTACAAGGGTGGAAAATGAAACATTTTCAAGTTTTTGAGTCATCATCTGAGTCGCGTGTGAAATCGGGTTGAAAAACGCATGTTTTGAACCTTAACGGGTCAAAAATGTAAGTTTTGGTGCTGCAGGGGCAATTTGGTAATTTGTGTGAAAACTATAAGCAATTGTGTCCCAATCGCCTTGGTCTGTTGACGATTAGCCCTAATCGTGTATAATCTATAGCGATTAAGGCCTACTCGTGCCTCTCTATAGGCGATTAGCTATGATTGCTTATATGTGAGATCAAGTTACCTACTCGTGTGGGAGGATTAACGATTAGCCCTAATCGTGTGTGAAGCTTAAGCGATTGACCCTACTCGCTACTACTGTAGCATACGAGTAGCCCCACTCGTCCTTCACTCCACACGATTAGCATTGGGTATATAAGGAACACTTAGTTGTTTCTTGTCTTCACTTTTCAAAAACAAGAACACAGCTCCACGTTTCCCTCTATACCTGATATACACGAACCCTTGCCATTTTTCTTCTTGATCTAGAAACTTACTCGACACCACTAAGGTAATAATCTACCAAAGTTTCAGACTCTAACACGTTGATTTTAAGGGTTTAATATCAGAATTTTGAGCCGAAACCCTAAGATAACTGTATACAATCATTTGGGCTTAAAACTTGTTTGTTTATGGGTAATCTGGGTTGGGGTTTCCTAATCGGGGCTTAGGGAATGTGTTGGTGTCATAAATTTGATCTATAACATCTTGAATCTAAAAACCCCAAAATTAAACCCTTAGAACCCTAATATACAAAACCGGTTGATTGATCATCAATACGAACCTGTTTTTGAAGGAATGTTGAGGGGTTATTCTATTCGGCATGTTTAGGTTACAATGTTTCCAAAATACAACCCATTCCGACCCATTTCAAACTTTGACATAAGATTGGTGAAGAACAAATAGTCACGCGATTAGCTATGGCTAATCGTGCGAATAGTAAAACGTTTACCCCCTTTTTGACTGCTAATCGCCCTTAACTTCATGCGAGTGAGCCTAATCGCATACTGTTACTAGCGATTAGCACTGCTAATCGCTTGAAAGCTTCTGTTTGACCAAAACTTAGTCAAAGTTTGTCCGTTTTGTCCGTTTTATCATATCTTGACCTGTTCTTGATGATATTGTCGTGTGTTTTGCCTTATAGAAATATGGAGTACGGTACGTCGGAGAAGCACAACTGTTTGGCATTTCTTGGACCAGTAACGAAGCCAGAATGCAAGCTGTTCGAAGGCATCATCGAGTTCTTGAAACGCTCGAAGATCAAGTATGCTATCTCCACTGAATATGCGGCCTACAAGGACATCATTCGGGAATTCTATCGGAACGCAAAGGTCGACAACAGCACAGTTCCAGCAACTATTAAGAGTGTTGTTCAGCGAAAGGACGTTGTTATCACAGAAGACTTGATTCGTGAGATTCTTAGATTCGAAGATGACAAAGACGATCCGATTGTGTTCGATACTATTTTGATTCGTGGTGGATTTCTCATAATGAAGTATGCAGATGACGTACGTGCACAGAAGATGTTGCAGAAAGGTTGCTTACCCCCAGAGCTGAAATATTTAACGCACGTTGTGCTAAAGTGCATCGGCCCTCGCAAAGGTACTTTTGATGCGATCCGGGACACTTTAGCATCAGCGATTGTCGCGTTAACGTTGAACAAGCCGTTCAACTTTTCTGGTATGATTATGCATCATCTCAAGGAAGTGATTGTGCAGAAACCGACAAAGAACTCTTTCATTGTCTATCCTAGGTTTCTGCAAATGATCCTTGACAACCAGATTCCTAATATGGTGAAAAAGGTTGATGAGTTGCTCAATATTAAGAAGATTGATGAGATTGAGCTGAAGAGAATGCTGCAATATAAGAAAAAGCCGAAGGCAGAACATCCACCAAGTCGGCGATTGTACGCATTTCTCGCGAAAGACAACTATAAGGCACCACCTGGGAATAGGTGGAGACACGACGACAGTGACTCTGAAGACGATATTCATGTTCATAGACAGGTATTTAAAGATGATGATATTATTGGCAGACCCACTGCAGAATTGGGAGCCAATGAACCAGGCAATACGGGGGATGCTGAGCATAGACGCGATGATGACATGTTTGATTCTGCGTCTCTGGATGTCGATGCACCATCCAGCTCAGGTAGGGGAAAAGAAAAGTTGGATGAAGGCCCGGTTAATATTGAAGACGTTGATGATGAAGATGACGACTCAGAGGCGACTGAAGATGATTCGCCTGATGTGCTTAGTTTGGAAGAGGATAGGGCTCTCACAGCCGAGGCGAGAGATCTTGCGAGGGATCCCACTTTCACACCAGGAGGTGAGGATCTTATTGCAGATATCGATGCTGATCTCAGCACGCCTCCTCCTCATAAGAGACAGAAAACCCAGGCAGCAAAGGTTGGTAGGGGTCAGAAAAGGATGTCAAAGAATGTAGTTGCGCCCGAGAAGTCTCCTAAGAGATTAAGGGGAAGACGTGCAGCTTTGAATCTTCCCGATACTTTTGGTTCTCCTATTTCTTCTACCACACCAGCAGCAACAACTACAGCAGCAACAACAACAACAACAACAGCAGCTACTTCTTTAGTTCCATTATCTTCCAGTGCAGCTGTGCCTGCGGGTATCACTATGTCTATGCCTTCTTCGGTAGTCTTCACTGAGCAAGTCTCAGCTACCGTTGAAGCGACAGGTTCGCAGTTGGTCTCGAATCCGGTTGGTGATCATATACGGAGACTGAAGGAAGCAGCAAGAACCACAGCAGCTAAACCTTCAGGCCAATCTTCTTCCTCAACTCCAGCTTCAAATGAACAACTCCAGCGTAATGTCAGCGAACTCGTGGCTTTAGTTGCTGCACAGTCGCGGGAAATAGCTGAGTTAAGAAACAAGAATGCCCAGATAGAAGAAAATGAAACGGCGATGCTTGAGTTGATTGGCGAGACTATCACTGCTAATACAGATCTGAGAGCTACTGTCGACGCACTTACCTTGTCTAATCAGCAGATTCTAGAGTCGAACAGACAGCTTATGGAATCTCACCAGCAGTTGATACAGTCGAACCAAAGTGCCTTGGCGAGACTAACTGGTATTGAAGGAAAGTACAATGACCTCCAGCTCGCGAATGTGAGCAATGAGCGCAGAATCACCAAGTACAGGAAACAAAATACAAGATTGAGGGCTAGGTTGGATGAGTTGTCTGGAACTCAGCCTAGACTCACTGGTGGTTCAGAGGCTGGGGCGAGTACAGCTGGTGGTGATGATGAGGATAGTGACGAAGAGGATGATGATGATGAAGAGGATGATGATAAGTCTGATGACGATGATGAGGGTGACGGTAAAGGTGATGGTGGTGATCCCGGAGCCACAGGCGGTGGCGGATCATCGGGTGGGTCGGCAGAAAGACGGACAAAGAAGCGTCATGATCGCCGAGGCGATGATCCCGAGGCAGGTTCTTCTGCTCAGGGGGAGCCAACACCTAAGATGAGCAAGATCCAAGAACTTCGCGAGCAATTGAAGAAGAAAACGATAGTTCAGGTGGAATATGTTGAGCCTCTAAACTGTTACTTTGCTTATGATGATGAAGGCAACTTGCTCCCACCACCTGCCATGCCCGAGTATGATCTGGAGGAAGGCGAGATACCACCAGAGATGACACCAGAGGACATAGCAAAAGTTTATGGCTTTACACCTGGAGAATCTTCCAGTGCGAGCCAAAGTGTCCCTCCTGAGTTGCATCCTGAAAATAATGAGGTGGATCTTGAAGATGGAACCAGCGTCCCAACTCCTGAGTATGTGGTAAATGAGTCGGGCGCTGGAATTCCAAACATAGACGAGGAGATGGTACGAGAGGCTGAGGAAAAGTTGAAGACTGACTCTGCTGAAGTTCCTGATGAAGTTAAGATTCGACAGGACAAAATCAGAGAGCGCTATCCCAAATGGTTTAAACCTGAAGAGAAGAAAAAGTCGGTTGAGCGCGCCTCCGTCTTCAAGAAGCGATTGACGAAGATGTCTGGTAATGTGATAAGCTGGGCGTATATCAGTCACACAAAGATGCTAGGGATAAAATGGCAAGAAGGCGTACTGTACTTCAAGGAATACAAAGACATTCTCAGCCTGCCGTTCTGGTATATTCGTGATCTTATTCATCTTGATTATCCATTATACAAAGAGAAAGCTCCTCCACTTTCGGGTTTTTACACTAAGCTGAAGAGAGAAAGCATAGAGGGATGGAAAGAACTCGTGCCTCAGTATCCCAGATCATACCAGACAGACAAGATTCATCCCTTCACATTGAAGCCAATCTGGGAGCACAAAGTAAAGCCACCGAAATGCGTTTCAAGGATTCCCATAGTCCCAGTTGAACAAGACTTTACCTCGAAGCTGTATTATTGGCACTATGATGCAGCAACTACTGAAGCGGTGATCGTCTTGGGCAACAGTCCGAATCCATGCAGGAAGATAAGGATTTGGGATCCTATGTGGCTGGTTAATTGCTCAGAGAAAGATGTGGAGATGTTGTATCAGCACCCTATCATGCATCTACCTGTCGAAGCCGATCAAGCTATGAAGTTTCAGAGAGTGATCTGGTTTTGTTATGCTAACAAGGTTCATGCAGGATGCGACTGGTCGAGGATCACGAGGGTGAGAACAACATCAAGCTGAAGACAAAGATAGAAGATGTTGCTTGTAATTTTGTTTAGTTGTAATTGTTTTTGCTTATCGAGTCTGTAAAGTTTGTTTGCTATTTGGTATGAATGATGTCTTTTGGTTATTTCTGTACGTATACTAGCCTGGTCCAAGGGGGAGTCTGTTAGTGCACGATGTCCCTAGGCTAGTATATTAGTTGTTTGGACGTAGCTCGGGGTGTTTGGAGGCGTTTATACGCGTTTTGGAGGTTTCGGGAGGTTGAGGGCGAGTAGCAGTAGCATGTACACGATTATGGGCCTAATCGTGTTGGGCCTTATGCGATTAGGGTTGGGCTTTAGGCGATTAGCCCTAATCGCCTGCCCTAATCGCCTATACCCAGCTGTTCGTACCCGGGTGGTATAAATGTTAGGATCTGAGTATAGGACTGTTTTGATTAACTATGAAATATGAATGAAGTATAAATGGAAAGTGCAGCGGAATAACGAATAATCAAAACATAGAGAATAATTGTTTTCAATCGAATGCTTTCATTAAACTGAAAGATTACAATAGTACAATTAACTCCCCCTCAGCCTGATCACTCAGAGAATGTTTGTCTGAAAGAGAGTGACGAGTGACAAATAGAACAGTACAAGTACTGTTCTATTTATAGACAAGTACAAACCTCTGATGATCTGTTGCTGACGTCACCTAGAAAGCGACCCCTAACTGACTAACAAACTATAACATCTGTTAAACAATAAACTACTGTTACATTGAAACAACTGATAATAAACTCTGTTAAACTAAAGCTCTGATGTCTTCTTATCATCTGTTGAACCAAAGTGCTGTTGGTTCAACAGACCTTTGTTCTTCAGATCTTTGATCAGCACTTGTTCTTTATCAGACTTTATCCATCAGCCTTTTCTCCAGCAGAAGTTATCTTCTAACAGTTGTTTAAGCAGCAGCAGTTTGGGAATCAACAGTTCTTTGGAGGAAGCTTTATTGTAACAACTGTTCTTTATTCTTGATCAAACACTTAGTATGTTTTGGCTTTCAATCATCTGTTCTTCTCCAGGTCAGCAGACCCAACAATCTCCCCCTAGAACAGATGATGCCAAAACTCTGCTTTATTCTTGATCTTTATTCCTCATCAGACTTTCTCTAATTTGCCCTTTCAATTGTAATTCAAAGCTTAGAGAGAAGAGGTCTTCAGCATCTCTATCCAGTGTCAGATTCAAAAGTGTCTGGAGATCTTCTGCACTTAGGCCAGGTGCATCATCCATACTCAACTTCTGAATACTACCATCTGACCTGATCAGTGTCAATTCATGGGTCTCTTTATCAGACTTCCATTTTAGAATTTTAGAGTCAGAGGAGTGACTGGGATGCATCTTTATTTTGGATGAGTTGGGAGATGGAGGCCTGCCAATGAGTTATCTGAACTTCTCTGTGACAGGGTCAGGGAAGAATCTAAGTTGGTTCAAGAGACCCTCTTTTACATAAGTTTCATTGAACATCCTTGTATCCTCTTCAGACATTTCCTTCTGCTTCTTGTATTGTCTTTGAGCAGCAATGGAAAGATCAGAGGTTGCAAGTAAGCTATCTAATGTAAAGGCCTGTGAGGGTTTCTTGAGAGCATCATCATACACTGGTTTTCTTGGAAGATCAGGATTGGTCTTTCTTTCTTGTTCAAGTTTCTTGTATGTTTCAATTAGTCTGACTTCTGACCATCTAGCAACAGATTTCATCATTCCATACTTGGCTGCTACAAGCTCTTGTCTCATTCTTTTGAACTTCAAGGCTCTAGCTTGATCTCTCCCTTTACTGAAATCAGGGGCAGAGGCCTTAGCAGGAGGATTCTTGGCCATGTTCTCAATTCTGATCAGTTCTTCCCTGAGAGCATGTGTGGTCCAGCCTGTGAATTGGTTCTTTGTTGCTTTGTAAGGCTTGGATGCCAAGATCTGTTCTAGCAGTGAATCCCTTACTTCCATCTCCAAGTGTCTGCTGAGAGGCATGGTAGACATGGAATTGCTCAGGGTCTTAGCATAATCTTCAATCCTTCTGAGTTTGCTAAGCTCTGCTGAATGGATGCCCTGAGCAGTCCTGTCATCCTTCCCTTTGCATTTCTCTTTGATGACAGCATCAGTCTGTTCACCCTTGTATTTAAGATATGTGTCCATGTTGAGTGGAACAGGGAAGCCTTTGAGAGATGGGAAGGATCTTTCTGATGGCTGATCAGTATTGTAGAAGGATTGAAGTTCCCCCCTTGATTAGATCCAACTCAAGGGGATACTTCTCAGCCAATGGGGTGATGGTTGGTGGTGGTCTATGGGATCTGAATTGGGCAGTGTGTGGTGAGTAAGATGAGAGTGGAATGGCATTGACTGGTATGGATTGTGAGATTGGGGTGTTAGGTGGTGTGTTGTGGATGTGTTCATCTTGTATAACAAAGGTGGATTTCCTTTTTCTGCTATACAAGATTTTGGGTGAAGGTGAGGATGAGGCAGTAGTTTGGGAAACATCTGTTGGTCCTTTTGTGTAACCAGCAGTTGTTTGGGTTTTGGGTTGTGTTGAAGTAGATTTGGGAGTTGGTTGAGTTGTGGTTGGTTTAGTGATTGATGGTGTGGTGATAGGTTTGGTTACTGGTTTGGGTTGAGCAGATGTTTTAGCAGTGGTTTTAGGTTCAGTTGTTTTAGGTTCAGTGGTTTGGGTAGTAGAGGTTGTGGTGGCAGTGGTTTTAGGAGCAGTGGTTGTGGTAACATGTGTTTGTACAGCAGAGGTTTCAGCAGTTAGTTTGGAAGGTGGTTTTCTAGTGTGTTTGGCTGACATTTTCTTTCTCTTTGAAGTGTTCACATCTTCCACTTCCTGCTGTTGTTCCTTTTTCAGCTGTACCAACATCTTTGCCTTTACTTCCAATGTATCAGCCCTTTTCCTTTTGTCTTGAGCAGCCTTTTCAGCTTTTTCATTGGCTGAAGTGTCAACTTCTTTTGCCTTTGATGCTTGAGCTGGTTCAGAGACAGGAATCTGAACATTTGGTTGTTGTGTCTGTGGAGCTGATTTGGGTGACCCTGGTTTGTAAGCAGTTGGCTTCTTCCCTTTTTGTGAGGGTGGTGCACCAAATGGATCAAGTTTTGGTAGCCTATCTCTGCCACTCTCCCCCTTTTTGGCATCATCAGCAGTGAATTCATCATCATATTCATCTCTGAGAATTGTGGTAGGGGCAGAGCCAGTAGTCTTCAGCAGATGGTCTTTGATCACCTTGATGTCAGCCTTTGTGTCATTAAATCTGGCATCCACCATATTTCTGATCAAAGTCATGTAGGTCTCTTGTGTCTGATCTGCTAATTTTCTGTGAGCTATGATGATGGGGGAAACAGATTTCCATAGCTCATTAGCAACATCAGCAGTGGATGGTTGACTCTTTGTAAAGTTGTTCAATGTTTCCAAAATTGACTTGACATCAGATTTGATGTCAGCAACAGAGGATTCAAGGTTTTGAACTTTAACCGTCAATTCTTGAAGTTTTGACTCATCACCCAAGTTAATAGGATCATCTGAGTCCCTACCAGAGGTCGTTTTAGCTGGGTCAGTTCTAGGAGGTGAGTCCATAGAATAAGAACCTGCTGCCCCTTTGTCTTGGTACTGAGGACTTCCAACTGTTTTAGGAGACACAATTGTGTCCTCATCAGTTGTTGCCTTCAAGGAAGTCTTATCAATGGAACCACTGTCCTGCTGTGAGACAGTGGTCTCTACAGCAGTAGTAGCTGCTTCTCTTGAAACCTCATTAGAAGTGACATTAACTTCTGGGAGTATAACCTCCTCTTCTGTTTGTGGGATAGCTGATTGACTTTCCTCAGCCCCAGTCACTGGTGGTGGCATACTCTCAGTGATAGGTGAAGGAGAGGAACTGGGGTTGTCCTGAGTTTTGTCAATAGCTTCAAACAGAGGTTGCATTGTTTGTGGGACATGTGGTGGTGATGTAGGTGGAGTAAGAAGCTGATTAGCCCTGGGAGATGGACTTGTAAACATATGATCAAGTGACTCATATGCCTCAGTATGAGGTTCCCTTTGGCTTACAACAAGATCCTTTTGTGAGGATTCTTGAGGAGTTTGCTTGGGTTGAGATATCTCCAACTGTTGTGAGGAAGTAACAACAGTGGTTTCATGTTGCTTTGGTGATGCAACAGGGTTAGCTTCTGGTATCTCATCTTCCAGAAGTCCCTTTTTGGTTTTGGTGGTTGTTTTGGAGGATGGACGGTTTCTTTTGGTGGCTGGTGTGGGTTTCATAGCACTGGATGAAGTGCCATGATCACCAGGAGCAGTGGGCTCACCAACAGAGGTTTCAACAACAGTTGTTGTCTTTGTCCTCTTTGGTTGTGTTTTTGAAACTTTTTGAACTTTTAACACTTTTTCTTGGGTTGAAGAACCCAGCATTCTTGTAAAAGTTTCATCAGTTAGACTTTTCATTTTGAAAGACTCTCCCTTTTGAAAATCCTTTTCAGGTAAAATCTTTTGTAGAATTACACTTAGAATTCTAGGGTAGAGCAGAAAAGCATTGTTTGAGCCAGATTTTATGGCTTTCACATTTGATACCAAGTCTAAGAACAATCCCTGAGATAGATTGAAGTCAGAATCTGACAACATAGCATATCCCAAGTATTGTATCCTCAATGGGATTTCATTGAAGGATGTAGTCTTGGCAGAGGCACAGAGGAGGAGGGTATGGAAGAAAAATTTCATGACTGGTGGGAAAAACTTTTTGTATAATGTTGAACCAGTCATTTGAGCATCATACCCTCGCTCTTGAAACTCAGTGTGAAGCTCTGTTTTTTGAAAAGTTTCCATACCTGACAAGTCGTTTAGTGAGAAGGTAGTGGATATAATTTCAGGGGTTATGGCGATACTGGTGTCTCCAATTTTTGAAATTATGGAAGTAGGCTTTTTGTCTTGGTATAAGACTTCAGCATTCGCCCAGAATTCTTGGAGTGTTTCCAGGTATATGGGGGCATCAGCAATAAGAACATTTTTATATTTTGAGTTATTGATGATGTCAATGGTGGAATGGAATGGTGTGTTGTCTTCGGTTTTAACCAAATAAGGAAGGAAATTATGAGTGGCTTTTGTTTGGAGTTCCATTTTAATGGATTTGGATTGTGAAAGTGATGAGCTTGGATTGAGGGTTATGAGGAAGACGAGAACGGTTTTCAGTATTTTGAATACAATGAGACAGTAAAACTGATGTTGGGGGAAAGAACAGGGTTTTATAGGCTCTGGTGAAACCGCTGATGTGGCAAAACTCTGCTTTTGAGAGCAGACGTGGCAAACATCTGATGGTTGAAACATCTGGTGGCATACAGCTGTTTTGGTAAACCTCTGTTGCCAACCTCTGTTGTTTACCCAAAAGACTGATGAAAACAGTTGTTTTATCTGATCAGATGTTTGAAACAGATTTTTCAACTATCAGTGGTTTTAATGAAACAGTGGTTGTTTTATCTGAATCAGTGGTTTTTAAAACAGATTTTTCAACCAAAGTGTCATTTTAGCAAAATTTGATTTTCTGAAAACATTTTAATGTTTTATTGAAAACATTTTTGTTGTTTTTAATCCATGTTTAACATTCCAATTCGAGAGATCAGATTTGTGAAGGTAGATGTGTCTAAAGCTTTTGTCAGCACATCTGCCAACTGATCCTCTGTTGGAACATGGTGCAGAGAAATCAAACCTTTTTCATAGCTATCCCTGACAAAATGATGTCTGATATCTATGTGCTTGGTGGTTGAGTGGGAGACTGGATTTTTGATGATATTTTCAGCAGCTTGACTATCCAACATGAGTGGTGTCCTCAGTGCAGTTATCCCAAAATCCAGTAGTTGATTTTGAAGCCACATAAGTTGGGCTGTACAGCTTGCAGCAGCAATGTATTCAGCTTCAGCAGTGGATGTTGAAACAGCTGCTTGCTTTTTGCTTTGCCAAGAAACTAAGGCATTCCCTAGAAACTGGCACCCTCCTGAGGTGGACTTCCTTGTGGTATGGCAGCCAGCAAAATCACTATCTGAATAACCTGAAAGCTCAATGTTTCCATTAGCAGGATACCAGATACCAAGTGTGGGAGCACCTTTGAGGTATCTGAAAATCCTTTTCACAGCAATAAGGTTAGACTTTCTAGGAGAAGCCTGAGATCTAGCACACACACAGGTTGCAAACATAATGTCTGGCCTGGATGCTGTTAAGTACAATAAAGACCCAATCTTGCATCTATAGTGTGTCTGATCAATCAGTTCATCCTTTTCATCATTAGTGAGTGGCTTGACAGTGCTCATGGGTGTACTACATGGCTTACAATCATTCATCTCAAATTTTGTTAACAAGTTTTTCACATACTTGTTTTGATGAATGAAAGTGCCATTTTGCAGTTGCTTTACTTGAAGACCAAGAAAGCACTGAAGTTCACCCATAGCACTCATTTCAAACTCTGCTGTCATGAGTTCCCTAAACTCTTCACACATTGTATTACATGTGGATCCAAAAATGATGTCATCCACATATATTTGAACAATCATTAAATCTTTTCCTTTCCATTTTAAAAACAAGGTTTTATCAATTTTACCTCTTGTGAAACCAATGGATAAGAGAAAAGTAGAGAGAGTTTCATACCAGGCTCTTGGTGCTTGTTTTAGTCCATACAATGCTTTGTTAAGCTTGTAGACATGATCAGGATGGAATGTGTCTTCAAAACCAGGTGGTTGACATACATAGACCTCCTCCTGAATTTTGCCATATAGGAAGGCACACTTGATGTCCATCTGATACACCTTGATGTTGTGGTTGACAGCAAAGGCTAAGAAAAGTCTGATAGCTTCTAACCTTGCTACAGGGGCAAAGGTTTCATCATAGTCAATTCCCTCTTCTTGTCTGAAGCCTTGAACCACTAACCTGGCTTTGTTCTTGACAACTATACCCCTTTCATCAGTTTTGTTTTTGAAGACCCACTTTGTGCCAATTGGACAGACATCCTTAGGCAGTGGTACAAGATCCCATACTTGTTGTCTTTTGAACTGAAGAAGTTCTTCTTGCATGGCTTCTACCCAACTGTTGTCTTTCAGTGCCTCTTGGTACTTGACAGGTTGTGTAAGGGATAGAAAGCCTGCAAAAAGACAGAAGTTTGAAGATTGGCTCCTTGTGAGCACACCTTCTCTGATGTTGCCAATGATTTGGTCTGGTGGATGAGCTCTTAGGTAGATTAGATCTCCCTGATATGGTATGATGGCATTTTGTGGTGAAGGACAGAGGTTTGGAGACTCTGTTGACATAACATCTGTTGGCATTTTTGAAGAGTCAACAGATGTTTGGAATGGAGGTGGAGGAATGGGTCCAAGTGGTGTAAGATTGGACTGACTTTTGTCAACAGATGATTGACTCTTGTCAATAGATGATTGAACAGTGGATTGGCTGGGTGAATCAGTGGATTGAAGGTAAGACTGGCCAACAGTGGCTGACTCAGCTGTGACAGAGTTTTGACAGTTGTTTTGAACCACTGATCCTCTGATGCAGGATAGACTTTGTAGTGGTCTGGAACGACAACATCTATTCTGTAGTCTTGTTGTGAAGATTGTGGAGTACCTGCAGGGTTAGTTTTGACAGCAATATCCTCAAATTTGAATTTATCTAAATCAAACAACTCAGCAGGGTTTGCTGGGATTTTCAAAGATGAAAGTTCATTGAACTTCACATTCAGAGTTTCTTCTATTGTTTTAGTCCTTGTGTTAAACACTTTATAGGCCTTTGCAGTAGAAGAATACCCCAGAAAATATCCACAATCTACTTTGGCTGCAAATTTTGAAATGGAATCTTTAAGATTTAAAATGAAACATGGGCAGCCAAAGACTTTGAAAAATGATATCAGTGGTTTGATTTTAAACAGAATTTCATAAGCAGTCTTTTGATGTCTAGGGTTGATTAAAACTCTGTTTTGAACATAGCAGGCAGTGTTTACAGCTTCTGCCCAAAAGGACAGAGGTAAACCAGAATCTGCTAGCATTGTTCTTGCAGCCTCAATGAGAGTCCTGTTCTTTCTTTCAACCACCCCATTTTGCTCTGGTGTTCTTGGGATACTGTACTGCCTTACAATCCCTTTTGACACACAGAAGTCATCCAACTCCTTATTCTTAAACTCTGTTCCATTGTCACTCCTAAAGACTTTTACTGGCAAGTCATATTGTTTTTCAACTTTGGTGACAAAATCCTTCAAAATACCTGCAGTCTCATCCTTAGAGTGTAAAAAGTAAGTCCATGTAAACCTAGAAAAATCATCAACTATGACAAGACAAAATTTTTTTCTTCTTAGACTCATGATTTTTACAGGGCCAAACAAGTCCATGTGCAACATTTGTAAACACTGACTAGTTTTGGACTCATCAATGGATTTGTAAGAGCTTTTATGTTGTTTACCTTTTAAACAGGAAACACAATGCTCATCACATTTGAATTCTTTTGATGGTAAACCTCTGACAAGGTTTTGTTTGGAGAGTAAGTTGATAGTTTGAAGGTTGGTGTGACCAAGTCTCCTATGCCACAGTTCTGTCTCTTTGGTAGAGGCAGCTGAGAACAAACAGACATTTGCAGTAGGATTATCCTTCAACATATCAACTACATACACATTGCCACTTCTGTGAGCAACAAGTTGTGCTTTGCTCTCGGCAATGATGGTGTTAATCTTTTCTACAGCCTCTGGGCCAACAATCTTACAAGTTTGCTTAGTGAAGAATGACCCAAAGCCTTTGTCACTCATTTGAGATACACTAAGTAGATTAAATTTTAGATTGTCTATTAGATTAACATTTTCAAACTTAAGTCTCCCTGCTTTGACAGTACCAGAACCCAATACTTTACCTTTAGAATCATTACCAAAGGATATATCACCCCCTCCATGAGCAAGAAAGTCCAGAAGAAGGGCTCTACATCCAGTCATGTGCCTGGAGCCTCCACTATCTACATACCATAAACTGTCTAAACAAGCAGAAGCTCCCTGCACATCAGTAAAGATTTTAGTTTTGGTGAGTGTCCAAAGCCAAATTGGCTTTGGATGGGTCCTTAGCTGTCTCAGCCTTAAGTTGAGGAGAATGATCAGTGGTTTGGACTAGCTTTTGAACTAGGTTCAACAGCTGCAGTTGACCATTTGCCAGTGCTTGTATGTCAACACTTGGTCCAGCAGATGTTTGATCATTTCCTATCAGTTGTTGAAAACCATGAGGGTGTCTGTTCACTTTTGGTTTTGAAGGCCTCTTGGGCTCTTCATAAACATGTGGCAGACGATGACAAGTGGGTTGTCCATATCCTCTTGGTAATCTGTTAACAGGTGGAGCATCTGTTACCTGAACTTCTCTGGGAGCAGAGTTTTTGTTCAGACTTTTGGTAACAGATGTTTGAACTGATTCAAAAGTCTGTTTGGGTTTTCCTTTTGAAGTACTTACCACTTGACTTTCCAGAGTTTTAGCCTTATACTCTTTTATCTTTTCATCAAAATTTTTGAGATATAGGCACTCTTTTGTTTTGTGATTCTTTTTCTTGCAGATTGAACATTCTTTAGATTTAGAATCATTTAAACTTGTTGTTTTGTTGATGTCATATGCTTTTAGAAGAAAACAGTTTTTGGTAACATGGTTCTTCTTTTCACAAAAATCACAAAACAAGTTGTTCTTGGCTTTCCCCTTTTCTTTCTTCTTTTCAACAGATGTTTCATCATCTGTTGGAAGATTTACTAGAGGGATTACTTTGGCCTGTGGTGCCATTTTACCATCAGAGGTTTTGAAGGTCATTGGTTTGAAATTTTCAAGGACTTCACACTCATCTGACCATGTTGGTTTGAATTGATATTTCTCAATTTCATCAAATGAGGGTGTACCTTCCAACTTTTCAAGAATGATTTTCTTGCCATTGGGTTCAGTAACCTTGATTTCTTGACCTTTTGAGTTTGTAGGGATGACCTCAACCAACTGTGGTTCCTTTTTGTCAGTGGTTTGTGAAACTTGATCAGTGGTTTTAAAACCAAACCCAAATTTCACATGACTTTTAGACTGTTGGTTGACAATCATCTCAAAACCCTTTGATGATTCCACCCATTTCTTACATTCAACTTGGGTGGACTCAAGCTCCTTCTTACAACTATGATATTTTGTTATCATAGTCTGAAGCTGGTCTTTGGTTATGCTTGCTTCATGTTTTAAACTGCTGATTTCAGACTCTTTTTCAGATATTTTTTATTTTAACTCTTTTGTAAGTTTTTCAAACTGAATTTCAGAATCCAAAATTTTCTTTCTAAAGTTTTCATTCACCTCTTTTATCTTAGCAAATGCCACAATACATTTGTCTGAGCACAAGTCATTTAAGATTTGAGGAGATACCTTAGCAGCAGCCATCAAGGCACAGTTACACTGGCAGTCACAGTCATCACTACCCCAGGGGTCTGAGAGATTCACAACCTCTACTTCAGATTCTTCAGCTGAAACAAACTCACCAACAACACCATCAGTCACATTTTCAGACATAGACACCACTTCCTCAGAATCAGTCTCTTCAACAATTGTTTCTAGTGCCATAAAACAAAAATCCTTTTCAGTGTTAGCAACTAGAGCAATGTTGTCATCTGTTATCTCATCTGGTAGACTGCTCCAATCAACAAAGCCCTGAGTAAAGAAACTCTGTTGACCTGGTTGACTGGTCTCTGTAGGAGTAGAGGGTGGAGTAACAGTCATTGGCACTGGTGCCTGAGCAACAGGTGTTTGGACATAGTGATACTGAGGAACAGTGGTTTGGACATAATGCACAGGAACAGTGGTTTGGGTCTGTGCAAAGTGAGCAGTGTTTTGCACATTAGGTACATTAGGGATGGTTTGATAAGTGTTGGCCTGTGGTCTTTGATTTGGATAGGTAATCATAGGAACTCCATTTTGACTCCTACACTCCCTAGCAAAATGACCCATTCTATGACACTTGTAACACTTTATCTTTGATTTATCCAACCCAACCTTTGACCCACCATGTAAACCTGGGTACCTCCTGCCAGTTTTCTTATAGAAGTTATTGGTTCTAATACTGAGCAGGGCAACCTGATGTAAGATGTCCATTTCTTCTAGGTCCAAAGGGTCAATGTATTGCAAGTCATTGTACACAAAAGATGAATTATCAGAAGCCTGGATATCACCACTGGCTGTGAAAGCACAGTTGTTTGGTGATGAGTAAGAGTCGTTATTGAAACCAGTTGTTATGTCAATGTAATGATCATAACTCTGATCCTTACTACTTCCAGAACCATCATCCTGACCCAACAGTGCAGTATTACCAAATACATAGTCATCTGACACTTTGCCAGAGTCCTGGAGCTTCTTTTTCTGGTTAAGCTCCCTTTCATAAGTCAGGAGCTTACCATGAAGCTGGGTCAGGGTTAGGTCTTTGAATCCGATAGAGTTTCTCATAACTATAGCTATAGTGTCCCATTTGTCCTGAAGTGATCTAAGAAACCTATGATTCAGTGTTGAATTAGGAAAAGTTAGACCAACCAGTTTGAGTTCACTAATTAGACAGTTAAACCTTTCAAACTGCTGTGTTAATGACTCCCCTTTTATGTGACTAAACGTTTCATATTGTTGGTTAAGTATTTCACGGTTGTTTTCAATCACATCATCAGTTCCCCCGAATTGCTCTTTGAGAGCATCCCACAGTTCTTTAGCACTATTGCAGTGCAAGAGACCGGCATAGATATCATTCGGCAGTGCCATGGCTACTATGCTGAAAGCCTTGGCATCTAGCTCGATTTTTTGAAAATCTTGCTCTGAGTAGTTCTCAACACTCTTTGGTACTTGGATCTTTGGATCCTCGGCACTCGGTACCATTGGAACATGTGGTCCAAATACTACCGATTTCCAGCACCCTGTGTTCTGTTGTGCTAACACATAAGCCACCCGACGCTGCCAGATGTTGTATTCTGACCTGACAAGCATCGGAGGCCTGTTGTGTGTGCCAGTGTTGTGTGGATCTTGATTGAGTGAAGTCATTCTCTTGGTTTTTCAAAAACAAAGTCTGTTTACTAACTGTTGAAAAGAAAATAAACTATTACTCTGTTTTAACCCGACAAACAAACGATATCAATGATTATGAGCTGATCTGTGTATTAAATTGATTGATTAGATCAGATTTAATTGACCAAGCTCTGATACCAATTGTTAGGATCTGAGTATAGGACTGTTTTGATTAACTATGAAATATGAATGAAGTATAAATGGAAAGTGCAGCGGAATAACGAATAATCAAAACATAGAGAATAATTGTTTTTAATCGAATGCTTTCATTAAACTGAAAGATTACAATAGTACAATTAACTCCCCCTCAGCCTTATCACTCAGAGAATGTTTGTCTGAAAGAGAATGACGAGTGACAAATAGAACAGTACAAGTACTGTTCTATTTATAGACAAGTACAAACCTCTGATGATCAGTTGCTGACGTCACCTAGAAAGCGACCCCTAACTGACTAACAAACTATAACATCTGTTAAACAATAAACTACTGTTACATTGAAACAACTGATAATAAACTCTGTTAAACTAAAGCTCTGATGTCTTCTTATCATCTGTTGAACCAAAGTGCTGTTGGTTCAACAGACCTTTGTTCTTCAGATCTTTGATCAGCACTTGTTCTTTATCAGACTTTATCCATCAGCCTTTTCTCCAGCAGAAGTTATCTTCTAACAGTTGTTTAAGCAGCAGCAGTTTGGGAATCAACAGTTCTTTGGAGGAAGCTTTATTGTAACAACTGTTCTTTATTCTTGATCAAACACTTAGTATGTTTTGGCTTTCAATCATCTGTTCTTCTCCAGGTCAGCAGACCCAACAATAAATACCCTCATTCTCAACCCTAGACCTCAGTTCTCGCCTCACACACCCTCCAAACACCCTCCCCTGGTCATAGAACGTCTGGTTTGATCTCTGTAAACACTCGTGCTCTGTTTTGGTGATTAATAGATAATCTTTTGACCCGTGTGTGTGTTGTGATTACTCGTTTCATTGTTTCAATCTTCGTATCTGTTGTTAGAACATTCTAGAGGGATTCCGCACCTCTAGGATAAAACCTGTGATTGTTGGAACACGCGTTCGACGGTCCTAACAAACCTGTTATGCCAGCCCTACAGAAGACGCATGGTGTTTCGAGCCGGGGGTCTCCTTGGAAGCAGCCTATCTATCCCTACCAATAGTATTTTTATTTGTGGGATTTAGGGGGTGTTTGGGATTGATTATTCAAAACAGATTATGCGTTTTGGAAAAGCAGGGGTGGAGCTGCTTATAGATTATTGCGTTTTGGTAGCCTAAAAAACTGATTATCTGCGTTTTCAAAACGCAATAATCTAAAAATCAGATTCAAAACGCAAGCTCAAACACCCTCTTACTGGGTATGGTTGTTGTTGTTATATATTAGATTTTTCTAACCCGGACCTCCCGAAGTAATCAACTAGTTATCTATATATATTAATAGAAAGACACTTCAATAGTGTCTTTCTATTAATATATATATTGGACACTAACTTTTACGTTAACTTTATTTTCTGTCACTAACTTTTAGGTTAACTTTATTTTCTTCTAATTTGACCGCCAAACTTAGACCAACAATTATCTATATATTGACACTTCAATAGGGTCTTTGTTTTAATATATATATTGGCCACTAACTTTTACGTTAACTTTATTTCTGCCACTAACTTTTAGGTTAACTTTATTTTCTTCTAATTTGACCACCAAACTTAGACCAACAAACTTTTAGCTTTTAGTATTATCTATATATATTAATAGAAAGACACTTCAATAGTGTCTTTCTATTAATATATATATTGGACACTAACTTTTACGTTAACTTTATTTTCTGTCACTAACTTTTAGGTTAACTTTATTTTCTTCTAATTTGACCACCAAACTTAGACCAACAATTATCTATATATTGACACTTCAATAGGGTCTTTGTTTTAATATATATATTGGCCACTAACTTTTACGTTAACTTTATTTCTGCCACTAACTTTTAGGTTAACTTTATTTTCTTCTAATTTGACCACCAAACTTAGACCAACAAACTTTTAGCTTTTAGGATTTAAAACTTTGGCCACTAACTTTTAGCTTAACTTTATTTTCTTCTAATTTGACCACCAAACTTTTAGATTTTTTGATTTCAAACTTTGACCACCAAACTTTTAGCTTTTAGGATTTCAAACTGTGACCACTCAACTTTTTAAAACTTGCGTTGCACTTTGGCCAAAATTTTAGCTTTTAGGATTTCAAACTTTGACTACCAAACTTTTAGCTTTTACCCGCGAGTATTTTTTTGAAGCCAACGCAAGAATAATAGTCACTTAATATTATCTTTTATGTTCACGAAACCCTCCACGCAACAGGAGCTCCCACAGTGGCGTGCGATCTTAACGTTCGCCAAACACTCAGCGCAACAGGAGATGCCGCCGCGTTTCGCACAACAGCCGCACCCGCGGCGAAGCGCGGGCAACTAATACCTAGTATAGATATATAGATAAGTTTTCTCTTTTCTTGCCGGTTTACTCATTTAAAAAGAAAGAAAAACATAGAAGTGGAAGATGTGTTAATTAGGGCGAAGTCGCAGACTCCCTTTGCCGCTTCCAAGTTCCTTCCTTCCTTCCTTCCTTCCTTCCTTGGGCTGGGCTGACTTGTTTTTATTCATTCATCCATCAACAGATAAGATAGGTAAGAAGACTCTCTTCCTCCTCCTCCTCTAGGGTTAGGGTTTCATATTATATGACACAGAGCCCGCCGATCCAATCATTTATTTTGCTTTGATTGATTATCAATCAATATTCCTTTTAATAATAATATTATTTTTTAGGATATGACAGAACCATCGAAAGTGATTCACGTCCGGAATGTTGGTCATGAGATTTCTGAGGTTTGAATTGATTTATTATTATTATTATTATTATTCATCTTCACTACTGTCTAATTCACTTATCCCTCTTCACATATTATTATTTTTCTTCAGCCTGATCTGCTTCAGCTATTCCAGCCTTTTGGAGTCATTAACAAACTAGTCATGCTTCGTGCTAAAAACCAGGTCTTAATTTTTTACTTTATTTCTTCAAATAAAATCTATGTATGTATGTATGTATTCACTGCTTGCTTGCTTTGTTACTTACATCTGCTGCAGGCTCTCCTACAATTGCAAGATCTTCCTTCTGCTGTCAGTGCAATGCAATTTTATGCCAATGTGCAGCCAAGCATAAGGTGGTGCATTCACTACTACTGTACTGTACTGTACTGTCTGTAATAAAAACAAATATTAGTTAATTAAGATGCTTTTATAACTTATTCATCCTCCAGGGGAAGAAATGTTTATGTTCAGTTTTCATCTCATCAAGAGCTAACTACTATGGAGCAAAGTACCCAAGGACGAGTAGACGAGGTTTGTATTTTAATTCAACCACCAATCTTTTTAGTTTACTGTTGTTACACAATATGGATATGCTTACTTAACAAGTACTCAACTTTTCAGCAGATTTTCTTTTACAATACAATTCATATTGCCATAAACTGATTTTGTATTCATGCTATGTGCTCTGTTTGTGTGTAGGAGGTTGACATATTTTAAACTTCTATTTCTCTTTCTCTTTCTTCTTTTCTCTATCTATTCTTCTCTATTCATTCTATTCTCTTCTCTCTCTTCTGTCTATGCTGTTTGGATGTGCTTGCTTACTATGGATACACAATAGCCCAATCGCATTCTTTTGGTCACCATTCACCATATGCTGTACCCTATAACTGTGGAAGTCCTTCATCAAGTTTTTTCTCCTCATGGATATGTCGAGAAAATCGTCACCTTTCAAAAGTCAGCTGGTCAGCTTCTTCATATATATATATATATATATTTTCTCAATAGTTTTCATATCATAATATCAACCGGTTGTTTTTTTTTCTCTGAAAGTCTTCAATTTGTGTCTTTTTATGTTTTGAACTTTGTAGGTTTTCAGGCACTAATCCAGTTTCAGTTACGGCAAAGTGCTGTGGCTGCAAGAAATTCTCTGCAGGTATTCTTTTGTTTGTCCTCCGATTGATCATGAATCAATATTGCGGTTTAACACTTGCGATTCTTTTCAGGGGAGAAATATTTATGATGGTTGCTGCCAACTAGATATTCAGTTCTCAAAGTAGGTATCAAGTTTGTACCAGACTTTTTTTTGCTTCTTATTTATTTCTTTTCCCTAATATGATTATTGAATGGTTGCTTTTGTTACCAGTCTTGAAGAGTTGCAAGTCAACTACAATAATGAGCGGTCCAGGTGTGTTGGTCAAACCTTAAATATTATGTGACAAAATATGTAAGTTTTTTGTACATTAATAATCTTGTGTTTCTCTCTTAATAGAGACTTCACAAACCCATCGCTACCTTCAGAACAGAAGGGCAGACCCTCCCAAGTATGTTTTTTATATAATTTTTTTTTAATATTTTTGTCTCTGTGGTTTAATGTCTCTTATTATTGTTCATATTGTTCCAGCCTGGATATGGAGATGCGGGAGGTATGTGCACTTTACAAGTTAACGGAGCAGCCACACACATATGTGTGCAGTATTTTCTCTTGTTTTAACTACATCTATAATCTATATTTAATTTATTCCATTTTTTGTTGCATGTTTGCCTTTCAGCTGGATATCCACAGGTGGGTTCTCTTTGGCCATACATACGTGTATATCTGAAGTAAAAAGGGAGTTATTTGTCACCATTTGACCTGATATATTTAAATACTTTTTAACTCTCAACTGCCTATGCTGCATAATTATATATTTACAACTCTACTGTTAATACTTGGTATTTACCCTGGACAAACATTAATGCCTGGCTTATGCACGCACATAGTATGCTTCCATTTGTGTATATGCACAAATTGTTATGAGAGGAATTACTAATGTTTATGCGATGATTTGTTTTAACTTGTTGGAATGAAGATGAACAACGCGGCCGCGATTGCTGCTGCATTTGGCGGCGGATTGCCTCCAGGAATCAGCGGGACCAACGACAGATGCACTGTTCTTGCATCTAATTTAAATCCTGATGTAACCTCTCTCTCTCTCTCTCTCACACACACACACACACACTCATACAAACACAGTTACTCAAGAAGGATTCTGATTGTTTTATGTGGTAATGTTCATGGTTGATATGATTAGAGGATAGACGAGGACAAGCTGTTCAACTTGTTTTCTTTATATGGGAACATTGTGAGAATCAAGCTTCTTCGCAACAAACCAGATCATGCTCTTGTTCAGATGGGTGATGGGTTTCAGGCTGAGTTGGCAGTACACTTTTTGAAGGTAGATCTCATATCTGTTATTGATGATGCACAAGAAAGTGGTTTTATTTATGATTTATTGTCACATGTAGGGAGCTACTCTATTTGGGAAGCGGTTGGAGGTTAATTTCTCAAAGCATCCGAATATTACAATGGGTGCTGAAACCCACGAGTATTTAAACTCCAATTTGAACCGGTTCAACCGCAATGCTGCTAAAAATTACCGTTACTGTTGCTCACCAACCAAAATGATCCACCTATCCACCCTACCACAGGATGTGACAGAAGACGAGATTATATCCCATCTTGAAGAACACGGGAGCATCGTAAACACCAAAGTGTTTGAAATGAACGGTAAAAAGCAGGCTCTTGTTATGTTTGAAAACGAGGAACAAGCAACTGAAGCACTTGTGTGCAAGCATGCAACCACACTTTCAGATTCTATGATTCGTATATCCTTTTCTCAGCTGCAGACAATTTGACCAATCAACTTTCACCTTGATTGATTCCATAAATTTGCTCTCTTCATTTTGTTCTCACAGACCCTTTGTTTGTTCTAGTGTGTATTCCTACTTTTGAGATCGTAGATGCTTGTACTATCTATTTTTTTCTTTTTGGTTGTATTATTTACTTCGTGTTTTTAATTGTATTGCTATTCTGCAGAATAAAAACTAAAAATGGCAGCTTCTTGTTTAAGTTTAGATTGGGATTCATACATTATATCTGTTGACTAGTCATATTACACCTAAAGTAAAACGGCTAACTCACACACCTACGGACATTGAACCCTTCTAACACACCCACGGACGACACTTGGATGTATGTGATGATGACCATGGTTTCACACATTGGATCAAGCTCTATGATGGTAACAAGCAGCAAAAAAGCCTATTACCTAAACGTGACAAGAAATAACTGCTATTTTTAAGTATCACAAGTGAAGACAATACTTGGTATGGACCGACTAAGGTGTGGAAGTTTTTAAGAGAGTAAGGAATGGTTAATTGATTTGTTCAATCTCATTTCCAAATATGGAAAAATGCCAAAAGGGGAGTGTCGTGTATATAAGTAAAAAGAGACGACTAGTACCGTAGGAAATACATAAGGAATAAGCTTCTAGATCATAATATGAAGTTATGGGAGAGGGTAATTGAGACAAGATTAGAAGAGAAACTCATGATATGTTAAAACCAATTTGATTTCATGCCAAATTGGTCAAATATGAAAGTGATACATATTTTAAAGAGATTGATTAAAAGTATGAAAAAAAGAAGGATATACATGTGATATCCATTGACCCTATAAAAGGCATACGACACTGTACTATGTAGACTGATTTGGGATAGTCTGGCCAGTAGACGAATTCATCTAAAGTTACAGACACAAATAGGGATATGTATGGTAGGACTATAACTATTGTTTGTGCGCCTCTATGGGATACTATTTCTTCCCAGTGGAGGTGGAGAAATGCTTTAAAAACCAATTTTTATACTATACCCGGTTAGCTTGGAAACAATTCAACTGGTTGTATCAGGTAGTACTAGGTGACAAGTCAATCCTATAACTCCGTAATAATCAAACTTCAACTCAAAAAATAATTCGAAGTCATATAATTCCATAATAAAAAATCAATTTTCTAACAAAGTTTTTTTCTAAATAAAAGTCTACAATAGTTTTATGACAATGGAGTGTTGAATTCATCAAGTTCACGATTGCTTAAAGATGAAATTCACTATTGTCGTCATCCTCATCAACAAGAACATAATCATTTTCGTTTCTATATAAAATAAGTTCTAATTACCGATAATCATAATATAATAAAACTGCGTAAGATAAGTAACATATATAACAAGTAACATTATGTTTAATAAGCTAGTTCATCCTCATTAAAACTCAAAATTGAACATGGTTATGCATCGGTCCATTGGTATGCACCAATAATACTAGATTTCCTGGTGGTTCAAAAACTAAATCGGTACCCTAATTAGATGGGACTCTATCATACCAATGATGTCTCCACTAGTCGATTCACACAATAATACCGGTCGGTTCCAACCGGTAACATTAGGTGGGACTCCACTAAGGATCTACACTAAAACCCTTCTTTTTGTGGTGCATGTTGTCTGCGAATGAATTATGTTAGTTGCAGGGACTAAATAGAGCATGAATGTGAGGTTAAAGGTGTGACGAGCAGCCTTAGAGGGTAAAGGTTTGTGAATTAGTCGCTTTAAGACTTTGTACAATTACTGTGATTTTAATGATGTGGGTGACAGTGAGGACAATCAAATCACCATTGACGGTCAGATAGTTCCATAGTAAATAAGTTCAAGTATTTAGGATCGTTTATGCAAAAAAAAGTCAAGTAAATAGATGGAGATGTAGGCCACCACATATAGCTTAGATGGTGTAGATGGAGAGCAACTATTGGGGATTCTGTGACAAGAGGTTCCCAACTAAATTAAAGGGAAAATTATAGGGTTGCAGTTCAACCGGCTATTTATACGCTACAAATTGTTGGGCCACTAAGAAGACACAAACGCGTAAGCCGCAGATAACGAAGATGATGATGTTGAGGTAAATGTGCGGGCACACAAGGTTAGACAGGATAAAATATAAGGTTTTCAGGGAAAGATTATAAGTAACTAGCATATCGTATAAGATAAATAAGAGGAGACTGAGATGGTTCATACGTCATTTTGAGTTGTAAAAACCTTCGTTGCGGAGGGGGTGGAGTAGTTGTAGGCCAAAATTAACTTGGGTGAGCAAATTAGGCAAGATTTGCTATAGGTACTCCTCTCATATGACATGTTTTGGGATTGGAATTCATGAAGAGATTGGATTAATGTTAAGAACTCTTAGAGGGCAGATTTCCTTATACTTCATGTGCACTTTGCATGTGATTTTTTTCATGTGTTATTTACAAGTGTAAGATAGATAGGTAAATTTTTGAGTTTTAGATGGTGTTTCACAAAAGACCCTAAGATGAAAAATGATTTGAATACGCAAATAAAATTGTTGTTTTTTTTTCTGCATTGGCAGTCGCATTCTTATTTGTTTTCTTTCATTGTAAGCAAAATTGAATCACTCTTCAATCAATGGTAACCAAGTTTTTCAAGTGTTTAAATGAAGTCACTAGAACGGTTTTTTTTTCTACCTATACAGTAACTCAACTTTCATTATGTATTTCAATTTTAAATAATTCTTTTTATAAAATGTTGAATATTTTTAGAATTAAGCGAGACAAATGAATCATATGATTGTTTCCTTCAAATTAACTTGAAACAAGAGGTAACCGTAAAAAAACAACAATCATACCCAATAGGTAAACCTTACTTCTATCTGACGGAAGACACCTCCAAAACAATATCTTATAGTAAAGGAAAAAAATTTGAGTAAATAATAACCAAATTATAGTTGAGTAACTTTAGAAGAAAAGATACAGTTTGAGCGACTTTAGTTAGACACTAGCTCGGAAAATCTGGTTGCTATCGTGTGAGGTTAGTCCTTTAAATTAGCATAACAAAAGAGACCAATTCACAAAACACTTGTTGATAAACTATATAAAATTAAACATGACCTAAATGTCATTTTTTTACTTTACTCTGTCATTCTTGAAGTGTCTATACCATGTTAGCTTTTGTTTCTCTTCATAATAATAGGTAACACACGTTGTGTATTGCTACTTTGTCAAAGGCTTCCTATAATCTCACAATCGTATTGCAATATATCATTTCTTAGCACCCAAAATATCTTTATCTTGGCATGTGAGAGACGAGACGAGACATGCAGGTTCGCATTGAAATACAACATTCAGTAATATGAAACAAATAAAATGGTTGCTTATACATGTAACATTTACCTTACACAATTTGATATTTATTCATAACCTAGACGTCCATATATATATCTTTACTATTCCTTGGCACCCACCATCAATGGTGGATCATTTGACTTCAAATCTCTGCAAGATTCAAAATATAAATTAGACTATCAAGATTTTGTCCCACTAAAATTTGCAAATAATTATCCAACAGCTTAACCCTTTGTAAATAAAACGCTGTTTTAATAACACTAACCCAGTGATTTACGAGGTGGAGGAAAAGAAAATGTTTTTTTTTTTTTTTTTTTTTTTTTTTGCTAATTTTTACTTTTATCTCAAGCGGATCAAATAAAATACCTAAAATGCAATTAAGGTGGTAACTGATATTTTGATACATAACTTGCCTGTGATTATTGTGGAAAAGTATAAGGAAAATCGGTTGATCAGAAGAGAGATAGAACAGCTGGCGCACTATGTATAAACATGTAGTAATGCTGTTAAAACAACAACAAACAAATATTAGAAATCTGTTTGAAATGCATTACATTTTATTTACAAGGATGATAAGATCACACATATATATAAGATAAAAGACTACCATAAAAAGACCATACTACACACATACTAGTGCTCTTCTCATTGTCGTATAATCGTATTTAAAGTTTATAGCATGCCATGAAGAAATAAATGCTTACCTCCCAAAACATATAAGAAAAAGTATCCACAAAAAAGCATGCATCCAACTTGATTCCTTGTATGCTACCCACACCTGAAAACCAACAGTGAATAATGTAGATGTTCATTTATTGAAACTCATGAAAGAGCTAGCCTACTTGCACTAGTATACTAAATACAATTATCGGTTTTTCTAAATACACTTGCTCTAGTATTCCTTATGCGAGTGGTATGACGGAAACATGGAAGACAATTGTAGGGCTGGGATCCCAACTATCCAAGTCTAATATTGATCTGGTGAGCTTGTTCAAAGGGGAGCTAGGTTCGGGAGAATGTATTCGATTTTGGTTGGGTGCTTGGCTTGCAAGAGAACCATTAAAAACCTTGTATCTCAATCTGTTTGCTCTAGAGAAGGTGAAAATTGTTGGTAAAAAACTGTTTTGTGAAGGTGAATAATTGGATTTGGAGATTGAAACGAGCGAACTTCAATCAAAATGAGAAGAATGAATACAGTGATGTCCTGAATAATGTAGATCGGTGGATTTGGACGGAGGATGAGTCCGGTGTTTTCTCGGTTGCATCTTTGCTGGGTAAATCTAATCAGTTTGTCGATCCTTTTGTTTGGAATCAAAACAACTGGATTCCAAAACACCTAAATAACTTTATGTGGAAAGCGTAGAAGATAGATAACCGACTCTTTTGGCATTGACTAGGAAGAATATCAATGTGGATTAGGTGATGTGCAGCATGATAGATTTCAGACAGGGCTGCGGATCAAACCGTGATGGTTAACGATTTTGTTGAGTATGCACAGAATTGTGCAGGGACTCGGAATAGAGGGTTAGGAAATTGAAAACATGCACACAACACTAATATTATTCCCACAAACTAAAAACAATACATAGGATGGCTATTATAGCCTTGGTTTAGGGCAGTTATATAACTACCAAACAAACAGACATGACCTTTCTAAATAACCGACATAAACTTATGTAACCGACACATTGTTTATTTTGGCGCCAAACTTCCTGTTTGACTTTTTTGTTGACTTTTCTTTATCCTTGTAAATAGTAACAATTATCTTGATTATTTGATTCCAACACAGAATGGGTGGGAAAGGAGAGGAGAACAGTGAGCATTTAATTATTTACTTCATGTCATTTTGCTATGGTTGTGTGGCAATTCATTAGTGGGTGGTGTGGTATGCCGGAGATTGTTGTGTTTCGATTAGAGATTTAATTTGTGATGCATAAAAACATGCAGATGGACAGGAAAAGAAAGAAGGTGGTCCAAGTGATCATTTTCACAGCGTGTTGGGGTATTTGGAAATTGAGGAATGAGGTGTTTTTGCGAACAAGCCGGCTGCCAATGCAAAACGAAGAAGGAAATTAAGTCTTTGGGGTATTTATGGATTAAGAATAGGTCTCCTTGGTGCAGGTTTTTAATGAAATTTGCCGTTAAAAAAATGCAATTATCTAAAGAAGCAAAATCAAGTAAACGGTGAATTGAATGAATGGATACATACCGATAAAGCGACAACATTGATATAGAAGTCAATTAGTGTTGCTACCACCCACCTGTGAGAATCCACTAATCAAAATTAAATTTGATTGTATCAACTAATATGAATTTAGTTTTGAAAAATATAAAGGGATGAAGTTTACGGTGTGTATAATTGAGAACGAAACGGAGATCCATCAAGAATAAGTGTATAAAGCAAGGTCCCGAGCATGAAGCAGGCTAGTAATGCAAAGATTAGTCGTGCAGTCATAACAGAGACTCCCTTCCTGTGTTCCATGACATCACTAACCACCCAACCAAAAGAGTGGTTAAAATCCATCCCCAACATGGATGGGTTAATGAATGTTGTAAATTACCTACCTTTTCTGGTGTCTGACTAAGAGGAAGTAGAAAGGGTCCTTTGAAGATTCCTCCTCAGGTGTCAACTTGTAGAATTGGAAAACGATGTAGGCACAAGTAGTCACACTGTGGGTGGTTGAAACAAAACAAAACAAAACAAAACAAAACAAACAAAGTTTATGTTATGCAATTCAACCAACAACAAAGTGATTCCTTCCTTCCTTGCTTGTATGAAGAAAAAACCTAACCTTCCAAAGCAAATTAATAAAAGAAGCCAAAGAGCTGCCATAATCCAGGTTGATTCCTTGTATACAACCCAAAACTAAAAAAGAAAAAGGAAGGAAAGAATGAATAGAAGAAGAAGATGGATATATATATATATTATATATATGGTTGTTGAGGTGAAAAGAAAGAAAGAAAGAAAGAAAGGGACCCCAATAACAGCAATATTTATGTAGAAATCGATGAGTAATGCTGCCATCCACCTGAGTTAAGAAGAGTAACTCACTGTTGATCATCTCATTTCATAATATAAATTAATGAAGCTACAAACAAACAAAGAAACAATGGAATAATAATACTAGGTTAGGTTAGGTTAAGGTACCTGGTGAGTAAATCCATACGGAAAGGGAGGCCATCGGTGGCAATGGTGTAAAGAAGCACCGCCACCATCAGACATCCCAACACGCTCAACAACGTCCTCACTGCCACTCCCGCCCTCATCCCCATTCCCACCTCTTTGCTTTCCTTTCCTTTGCTTTGCGTCTGTAACAAACAAACAAACAAACAAACAAATTGTTATTCCGTAAATATCTACAACTCATTTCTGAGGACGTCGCCCCTCCACGTCTACAACACTCCTTTTACTAAGATGGTGTTTGACTCTCCGTTTTTTCCTTCCTTTTTTTTAACTTATCTCGCTAGGCGCTAGTCGGTCGGTGGGGTACCGACTAGAGATTAATCGGGATTAATCAGAATTAATCGAATTGGATTTATATATGTATTTTTCCAAATTTATACATATATAATGTTAATTATATACCTTATATGTATAAATTTTGAAGTTTATGGGCCAAATATAAACTAGTGAATATGGATGGGGGTTAAATATTAAAATATCCGAACTTAAATAACCGTAATCACCTTCATCATTCACCATACCCCGTTTTTTCCTCCTATTCCTTCTTTCATTGTACGGAAGCATCAGACGCAACTAGGGTTTTTGGAGTTTCATCGATTTTGGTTCTAAATCATGGATTGTCATCCAATTTTGAGCTAAGAACTTATTTGATTTGATCGATTTGCTCCAGTTTTGACCCGTTCGAATTCATTTTTGACCTAATTTTGAGTTTTTTAGGTCCGACAAGGACCAATTTAGTCAGACTAATCGGTGATTAATCGCGATTTTTACAACACTGAACCGCCACCGATTAATTTAGTGATTAGCCCAAAATTAATCAATAAAGTGGGGACTAGCGATTAATCACCGATTAATCGGTGATTAATCGGGATTTTTACAACCTTGCTTATGACTTATTCAATAAGTTAAAAGTTAAAAAAAAATAAGTGTTTGAGTAATTGTTTAAAAAAAAACTTTTGAAAGATTTTGTGCTTTGAAAGGGAGAAAACTTTTGGGATTAAGGAGCTTTTGCACTCTGTTCCAGAGTTTTATTAAAGGATGGAAGAGAAAGGATTGTGAAGGAAGTGGGGAAAAAATGTGTTCCAGAGTTTTTTGTAGGAGGGAATGTGATAGGGATTCAGATCTGTGTGTGAGATGTTATGGCTAATAGAACAGTAATCAAACTAGAAGAAAAGAAAATGGCGGGAAAATATTATTATGTAGTTTGGCGGGAAAAGGAAATACAAAGGGTCCAGGGCTGTGCCCTCTCTCACTGCACAGCAGGAGCCCAATTCAGCTAACAACAAACTCAATCCTATCCTTACTAGCTTATTACATGTCTATTTATACTAACACCAACATATTCTAGAACTTTCCTATTATACCCCTCTCACTAGCTCATTCCTATCATTACTCTCTCCTTCAAAACAGTCTTGTCCTCAAGACTGGGATCAGCTACATCGTCTGGTGGCCGACCCTGCCCATGCACCACCCACAATTGATAAGCGCCAACAAGTAGCGCAATGACATAACTTGCAGCCACTTGTACCGGTACCGTACCACCCTTCCAACCCAGGCGTCTATCGCCAATTTTGAACGTAGTCACCACTGTATCCAGTGGAAAGGCAACAAATGGATCCACATCTGAAGTGGCAAGGGACGGTAACGAAGCATTAGGGTTCAATGAGGGCTGGAACATCGCGGATTGTGGAATATTAACCAGGTTTGCAGCTTTAAGAAAACCAATAATTGTAGGAACCGGGGCTAAATGTTGAACATCTCCACAAAACGGGCCCAAATCTGGAGAGTCCTGGCCTCCAATATTTCCCTGTTCCTCCCCGTGGCCCACCACTGTTGCTGAGCCCAATTTTTCTGACCATATGACCCAATTAGCGCCATACGACATCAAACAACCATGGCCAATTGAGTTTTCTTCAGATCTGGAACGTATAGCCTTCAAACGTGTTTCAGATCTGGAAACGAGTGCCTCCAGTCGATCAACTACAGACGGAAGACCGCTAGACAAATCCCGATCAAAAGATTTGGGACCAGAATCCATGTTAGAAACAGATCTGGAGCGAGAATATGGAAATACCTCACAGAAATTGCCTCCCAATCCAGGCGATTCATGAACGTTCTTCACCGTCCATGGAAGAGGAGAAGGAGATGATAAACCGGAGAATTCAGGTAACTTCACAGTCCAAGGTACACAGGATGGAGGAGCAACTGGACCAGATCTGGAACCAGATCCAGAGAAACCGACATGATACAGTCCAGAACTCGACGAACCGTTATCGTGATGTTTCTCCTGTGATCTCATCCAATTCATAACAACCTTACGGAATTCTGCAGATTCCACCCGATCTTCATTCAATGCCTTGAGAGACTCCTTAATCGATGTAACATCAGATTGCAATTGCTGAATGTGTTGTTCATGAACATCCAAGCGAGATGACTGATTCACCATGATTGAATCAGCAATCAGAAGAATAGAAACAGTAAAAGAAAGGAATCGGAAGAGAAATTGGATTTAGAGTGAAACTGGATCGAGATCTGATAACAGGAATGGAAACTGATTGGAAAGAGCAGAGGGAAGGCAGGTCGGACCAATGATAGGGATTCAGATCTGTGTGTGAGATGTTATGGCTAATAGAACAGTAATCAAACTAGAAGAAAAGAAAATGGCGGGAAAATATTATTATGTAGTTTGGCGGGAAAAGGAAATACAAAGGGTCCAGGGCTGTGCCCTCTCTCACTGCACAGCAGGAGCCCAATTCAGCTAACAACAAACTCAATCCTATCCTTACTAGCTTATTACATGTCTATTTATACTAACACCAACATATTCTAGAACTTTCCTATTATACCCCTCTCACTAGCTCATTCCTATCAGAATGAGAGGGATAATAAAGATGTTTGTAGGGTGATTTTCAATCTTTCCAATTTGGAAGGAATTGGAGAGAAAGAAAGAGGAGGGAGATCATTTCTCTTCCATTCTTTAATGAAACTCTGGAACAGAGTGTTGAGGTAAAAGAAGGAGAAAGGAGAAGGAGAGCCTAACATGCTCTAAAATAGTTCTGTGGTTTGATCCAAAATGCCAATTTCATATGAACTTTTGGTTTTTTGTCATAATCCAAATGTACGATTATGACAAAAAAAAAAAAACGAATGTTTGTACAAAACTGACATTTTAGACCAAGCCACAGGGACAGTTTTTGCAATTTACTCAAAAAAGCTTTTTTATTTATTTTTCATAAAGTACAACATGGTGCAAGCTTGCTTTTGGTCCATCCACTTGTTTTGGACCTCATTTGGATTCCCATTGTGGATGCCTTACCATATCCTAAATTATAGTCTTGGTTGGTCCCTTTGGTTTTCCAATATTATAGTCTTGGTTCTAAGGCTTTACTATTACATTGTTGCTCTTTAAGTAGAGCAAAATTACACTTCTGCAGTCCTTAGACCTAATTGTCATCAATTTCAACCGCTAAAAACTAGTAAATTACATTTTGTCCTCAATTATAGGAAATAAACAATTAAAACCATGATAAAAAAAAATAATATTAACCCACCACACCTCCATCCCTTCTTTTTCGCCCACCGTCGCCTTAAACCACTAAAACCTTTCTACCGTCCCCAAACAACCACCATCTTTCCACCATCACACCCCATTTGCCTCCTGTACTGCCACATGTGCTAACCTACCATTGTTTCCCCAATCCCACAACCATCTTATACCACAGCAGCAACACCACCATTATTAACCACCATAGCAGCCTCTAAACCCCACCACAATAACTACCAAACCCCATCATCCTTATCATCCCAAACTTGGTTTAAAAAAAACGTGAGGCACTTCGAGGCGTTTTGGTTCCAAATTCTGAGGCTCGGGGCTAGAGCTTCACGTATGTGAGGCGTCCAAGGTAAAAAAGGGTAAAAAAATATTTATACGAGCCGATACTACATATTCTACCTGTTAATCAATCCTAAACACAATAACATAATTATAAAACACACTTAAACTGTTGGATCAGTTTCTTTTAACAGTTTCTTATTAAGAACACTTGTATAAGATTTAGCAAAGTAAAAGCACAGCAGAATAAATATAAGTGTTCTAAGTTAAAGTTTCACTTTTAACAGGAGTTATAACTCCCCCTCAGTTAATGAACTAAAGCAGTTAATATGAGAATCAAACAGTTAAAGAATGTAACAGTAGTAAATGCTTCAAATGATTCTCAATATATTAGAAAAGGTTAACTACACAAGATGTCTAAAATATTATAATAATACTACAACAGGCTGTAGTATTAGAACTTGTACAATAAATTAGTAAAAACTAATATAATACTAAACTACTGAAGTTAAGGGCGGTGGGAAGCTTCTATAAGAACTGATGATGAGTGACAAACTTCTGAAGAGTATTTCTTCAGAAGTTTGGTTTTCAATAGTTGTTCTTCAGATGTTTGTCTGGTTTATCTTCAGAACTTCTGAACTTTACTCTTCAACACTTGTATCAGCTTCTTCAGTACTTTGTCTTCTTATTCTTCAATAGATTCTATACTTAACAAAATATGCAGAGAGGATATTAGACTAAGGTTCATTCTGGCTTGTCAATCCTCTTTAACCCAACATAAACACTTCATTAAACATACATTGAAGCCGAAACACACTTAAAAATCTTTAAAAAATCCCTGATTTTGACTTTTGGCCCAAAAACCCTAATTTGAGTGAGGCAGCACCTCGCACCTCACAACGCTTCATGTAGTTTAGCGCCTCAGGAAAAAAAAACACTTTTCCTAGCGCCTGAGGCACGCTTTTTTAAACCAAGATCCCAACCACCACCACTATTATGCCTACAACAACACATTTTTACCATAATTCATGTTCAATAATGAGCAATGTTTTAAAACCCGGACCGGACTGGTTGGACCGACAACCGCATCCTCGGCCGGTCTGGGTCATGATATAGGACCGTTAGTTTACATGGCCGGCCGGTTGAATCCTAGGTCGGTGGTCAAACTGGAAAACCAGTGGAAAAGGGAGGCCGACCGGATAAAGAGGAACTTGAAATGAGAAGAGTTGAAGAATCGACAGGATCTAACATGAGCAGCAGCGACCG
This sequence comes from Ambrosia artemisiifolia, assembly GCA_032199755.1. Classification (NCBI taxonomy): domain Eukaryota; kingdom Viridiplantae; phylum Streptophyta; class Magnoliopsida; order Asterales; family Asteraceae; genus Ambrosia; species Ambrosia artemisiifolia. Next base: position 353,015 of record CM063512.1, read on the forward strand.
GCAAGCTGTAACGGCAACTGGAACCTAAACAGAAAAAGCAGAGTGGCCGGCGAGCAACAGCTGCAACTAAAACTTAAATGGAGTCGTAAACATCAATAGAGATTGGATCTATATCTGGTTTTAAGTAGACATAGGGATAGCAAGATTGAAGATGAAGAGAGGATTTTTATATTCCTTAGGAAGATGGACACACTTACCATATGGTGTGTATCTGACCATATCTTTCATCTAATTTTTTTTATATTTTGTATCAATAATGTTAACTGGTGTATTAGTTATCCACGCTTCGCTGCGGGAGCTTCTGTTTTGTTGCGGGTTTGGTGGACAGTAGAGATAACATTAAGGTGACTGTTATTCTCGCCTGGGCTTCACAAAAATACTTGCGGCCCATTAAGTTCCAGACCAGCCTTAAGATTACAACACTTGGTTGCCTCTTGTTGCCTTTATTTGGCGCCCACAAATATGTGGCTAAAAAATAGCAGCCATGAGATGATAACTATTTGGTTTTCTTCATTGGTGGGCTAAATAAGTAATCCGAATAAAAATACATATTAAATAACAACATTAACATGAATATAATATTACAATATATTTCGGGCGTTTGTGGGTTTTTTTATGGGCAACTTATGCATGTTTTTTTGGTGGTTTAGGTGGCCATTTTTCTGGGCAGTTAGGCGGCTATTTTTTGAGCGGTTAGGCGCATTTAGGGCGGCAGCGTATTTTAGATAACGACACTGTAGAAAAGTGTCGGGAAAAGGTTGGGGAGCCTTTGTTTTATTCCAGAAAAGCGGGAGCCTTGGGCATTGATTATCGGGCGCTCAACAAGGCAACCTAACCATCAAGAACAAGCATCCACTTTGATTGCAAACGCATATCCTTTCCCGTTCGCGTGTTTTAATATATATAATAGATTGTTGAACAATATAGGAAATAGACAAAAAAAAATTACGTTGACCACCAAGTGGAGAAATAAGAGGCGTATTTTAGAAGTATGACACTATTAAAGTATCATACAAATAATATAGAGATAATAATTACTTCTATTATTTTTATATATAAACTAGATTTATATCCCGGGAGCGTTCCGGGTTGAGAAATCTAATATGACATATCAATTTTACATACGGAATAGACTTATGCGCTTTACAGTTATATGCAGAAAAGTTTCGGGTAGCACCTAATCTAAACCAATTAACAATGTATCTCCAATGTTAACGCTTAACTTTAAACAATGTATAACTCTTATATTATAGAATTCATATTACTGGTTTGTAACACTATGGTACTCGTTGGAAAGATAATAAAACGCTTGTTAATTTGGTGTAATTTTTTTCTTTAAAAAATCTCATATATAAAAGATATTAACCTTAAAAAATTATGGGATTAAACATGAGAGAGAAAAATCCAATTTTGTTTTTAAATTCTTTTTTTTCTAAAATAACTCAATGTCACATGGCATCCTACATGGCACTTTCAAAGAGGAGAATGCATGTATGAGTGCCATATAGGATTAACCCTTTTCAAATATATACATACATACATACATACATATAGGGGAATTCTAAATTGCGAACCCCTTCTAGTTAAGCAAACCAAGTAAACCCTATTCTATGGTCCATGTTCTTCCACGTCTTCATTGTTCAAAAAGTGATGAAGGGCATATTAGACATTACATCTTTCACCTGACACACACATTAACACACAGTCACTTTGTCATCATCATATTCTCTCTCTACTAAACTTTTCTCAGTTATCTCTCCTATAATTGTACCATTTTAGTTTTTACTTCATCAATGTCATATAATTTTTCATCACCAACCACTAGATCTAAAGACCACAACCTCCATATTTGCAACCCATCTCTCACCTTCTTCATCCTGTCACCATCCACCTGCCACTATACCGCCAGCATCGAACCACCAACATCCAACCATCACTTTCGACCTCAAAACATCCAACACCTAAAACTTACACATCTAAAAACAAATAAAGAGCACTAACCATTTTTTTTACTGAAGCAGGGGCCCTAACCATTTCTTTTACATTGAAAATAACATTTCAATGTAACCCAAAGTTAAATTGTAACAACTTTTAAGTTACAAATAATTTTCAACAACTTTTTTAAGTTTGTATTTTTGGAGGTGTCACTGAAAACACATGTTATCTTTTTAAAAGACATATATGTTTTTTCTACATTATAAGTTGCAAATAATTTTTCAAGGCTTTTTAAGTTTTACATTATTTGAATTTGTAACTTAAAACACATGTTATTGTTTTACAAATAAATTCAACATACTGAAAAAACACATGTTATAATTAAAAGGTATATATTAACAATTGATTCCAATGCTTTTTTTTTAAGTTTTCATGTTGTATTGTATAAGTTACAAATACTACAAATGTTTTTTTAAGTTAACTCTTTTAGAGAAGACTTGTTCTTTTTTTAAAAAAAAGTATATATATTAACAATTGATCTTTTAAGTAAGCTTAAGTGTAACTTATGTGTTCTCTACTTTATAAGTTACAAATAATTTTGAAGGCTACTTAAGTTTTTCATATATGGATGTGTAACTGAAAACACGTTCTATATTTTTGGTAACACTAAAAACCATCTTCGAACATACGTATCTTTCACATTTTTTTGCAAAATCATCATTTAATCCTAAACCCTATATAAACATATGTTATCTTTGTTCAACCATGGCACCGCCTCATTATGTTATATATTTTCTAATTAGTTATTTTCTGGACCCCTTTTATACATAATAACATGTGTTTTCTGGTGTTACCCAGCTCTTCATACAAAGTTTTGAATCAAGTTTTTAACTTCATGTTTCTAATTTATATTTTCACATATGTTCTCTTATAACATTAATCCATCCTTTTTTTATTACTGTTATTTTATGTCAATTATTATGTTAACTCTTAGCCCTTAACTCGTATTTTTTTTAAAAAAATAAAAAAATAACTAGTTAATTGTAATCCCTATATAAACATGTGTTGTCCTTTATCATACCTATCTATGTGTAACAAGTTAATCCCACACGTACTTTCGTATAAATATGACATGACTGCTTAACTTTTGTATCATATCTTTTTTAGCAAACCCCCATACACCTTTTCCCTAGTCATAAAGCATGACATGACAACATATCATTTAGTGGCATACTCCTTCTCATGCATCTACACCCTCTTTCACACTTACTATGCATGTTTAATATAATAAATACACAACTCCCAAGTTTGAGATCCTTACTGTAGTTTGACGAACTATGTAACAAGTTTTTTAGAGGAACAATGATTTATTTATAATTTGTATTTTTAATAAGTTTTTTAGACGAACAATGTAATACAACATGATTCAACAATATCAAAAACATTCGCTGCCTATAAGATCTTCATAAAAAAACATCAGTTGCCAGCCGTTCTTCCCCTTTAGTTCTCTAGCCCTTTCATTTGACCTATAAAACATATAAATTGACAACAATTAATCCTTTGTAACAGTATTCATATGGCTAATGTATTCAATGCTTTCACTAATGTGCTCTGGTCTATTCTTGGATGTGTCATCTTTCAAAATGTTATGCATTACACATGTTTTATATATAATCGTTGTTTATATCTATTGAATATGTTTTTTTAAATACTAAATAAGATAACTACTTAAAAAATGTATATCTAAGAAAATATGTGTCATAAACATGTTTCCAAACTAACGTTTACAGATGTTTTTATGTTTTTTTAACGACAAAACATATATGTATGTTTACCTTTTTTTATCAACTACTCAAATTCTAAAAACCCTATTACAGAATTTATGATTCTTTTAAATCAATAAATACGTGGCAATATTAAAATCCATTTTATTAAAACACATAATTATTTTTTTTTCAAAAAGAGTTGGAATTACCAATATCATGCAAATCCCATAACTTTAATAATCCAACCAAACCCAATATTACACAGTTGTTTTACATCATCTATACATATGTTTTTTTTTAACTCAAAATGTCATACTATTAGGCCAAATCCCGAACCAACATATTCAAACACAAATAAAATAAAACGTAAACCATCTTTAGTTTTTTAAACTGAAAACATGTTTTAATTAAAAACAAACCCAAAAACTCTTTAACTTTGTTTGTTAGGGGAAAAAATCTTTGTAATTTAAAAAAAAACATATGTCTTAACATGTTGTTTTTACCCCATTATACATATGGTTTTATTTTTTCAACTTCTAAAAATTAACCCACTAAACACATGTTTTTAATTCGAAATCTGTAGCTTTCTCCCAAACAATTTGTAACTTTATTTTTAGGGGAGAAAAGTCTTGTAATTTGTCTACTAAAACAACCTAATATTCCAATCAGAAACAATGGGATTGCCCTAAAGGCAATTTGTGCTTGGTTTGCCTAAAAGGCTTGCATGACTCTCGTGAATCTATAATCTAAACTCAAACCTAAGACCCTTTATTCTCTAATTCTAGTTAACCAAGGCTAAGGAACTAATCTCCCAAGACTCGTCTTTGGAGCCTTACTAAACGCACCCAAAGGTGAGTTCATACTTGTCTTCCTTTTTATTCTTTATTCTTTGGGGCTCAACATGTATCACTATTAAAAACTTAAACAATTTCATACTCTTAAACTATCAAGCTCAATCTATTAAACATACTTATATGCTATTTGCCATGCTTACGATTCTTGATACTTAGCCATAATTCATTAACTATTATTAGCCCACTTAACATGTATAGCGCTATAGGAGTAGCACTCCGCCCCCTTTATGGGTCATTGTTAAGAATCAAACGGACCTAGCATGAATATGTTAGGTATATGCAGTGGACTCGCGGGTTTGAGTTATGTTCTTTGTATGTGCGATGCTATAGTATGAGATTCGAGTAAATCATTCTAATTACTACGTATGTAAACCAAAACTAGTATGCTCACCAATGCTTTATGTGTTGACAGATATTTTATACATGTTGCAGGAAATGTTTGATGCATGATATTAAAGAAATCTACTTAGGATTGGACTAGAAACACACGCTAGTTTAAATTCTATAATTTGATGTTGTACTTTCCATTCTATGAAACAATTTGTATTTTGTTATCTTTTAGACAATGATTATGCTATGAATGAAATTTTATCTTTAAATTATATTGTCATGAATTCTAGTGTCATGAAGTCTTTGAACAATCTATCCCAAGTCTCACCCCGATGTATTCCGCCATCGGTTGGGGTGTGACAATAAAAGAATTGAAGTTAGATGATGTGTCATTTAATGGTGGCCTCAACCCCCCCTTAAATGTGCCACGTGACATCATGTGAAGCTATCTTTTAAATTTATTTTTTTTGTGTTTTTAAATAAAATCTATATCTATATTATCTTAAAATTTCAAATGTGTTAATTAATATCTTTTCCTTATTTTTCTCTCACATTTTTTAAATGTTAGTGAACTATTAATTATTATTTTAAAATTTCAAATATGTTAATTAATATTTTTATCTTTATTTTTTTCTTATTTTCCGCTCACAATTTTTAGACGTTAGTAACTTTTATGTATGACATTTTTTTGAAAAAATTTTTTACACCAAATTAACGATCACTTTATTATCTTTCTAACGAGCACCATAGTGCTATACAAAAAACAAAAAAAAATGTTTTTTTAGTGAGTTTTTGTTCATGCAGAAAAAAAAAACACAATGTGTTTAGGTAATTTATTAATCATATATAAGTCAGGACCTTTAAGAGACTTTGAGCTTCTACATATAATATGTTATGTATCTTTTACCGATTTGGCAAGGTTTTTAGTGATTCTTCATGTTAAAGTATTAGGTGTTAGCATTGGATTTATAGATTGTTCTAGATTAGGTATTGAATATTAATATCAGAGTTATGCATTTTTTTAGCATTTATGATAGGTGTTAATATTAGAGCTATACATTTTTGTATGTTAGGTATCAATCAGCCATTAATCCCTCCTCTTCTTCTTCTTAACCCTAATCCCTGCCGCCCCTTCACTCTTTTCTTTTTTTTTCGATCCTGCCTTCGTCTCCCACTGTCATCATGGCAGCCTCCCCCTCCACTCCTGAAACTCCCTTCACCATGAACTCTTTCTCACACATGATGCCCCTTAAGCTTTCATCATCGAATTACCTTGTCTGGCGAGATCAGATTCAATTGGTTCTTGAATATCATCATATATCCGATCATGTTGATCCCTCGGCTGCTCCTCCTCCGGCCACCATCACTGTTGCCGACAAGACTTCTCCCAATCCTGCTGCAGACGTCTGGAATACTAATGATCGTAAGGCGGTTCTTCTTCTCAAATCTGCTCTTACGGAAGAGGCGGCTGCAGAGGTACTTGGTTTAAAAACGGCAAAAGACATCTGGACCGCTCTTGAATCTGCCTACATCAACGCGTCTGTTGAACGTGTGCATACCCTTCGTGATTCTCTTCGTCTCCTTAAGAAAGGTACATCTACTGTTACTAAATTTTCTCGCCGTTTTAAAGGGATTTGTGATCAACTCGCAGCAATCGGTCATCCCGTTGCTGAGATGGATCGTATCCACTGGTATTTATGTGGTCTTGGTCCGTCTTTTGAAATCTGGTCCACAGCCATACGAACCGCTAGGCCATCTCCTTCCTTTCGGGATCTTGTCTCTCAGACCGAAAGTCAGGAGCTTTTCATGCAATCTATGCATGGTGGTGAGACTCCACCAGTTGCTTTTAATGCTCAGCAGTACCGAGGCCGTGGCCGTAACAATGCCACAAACCATAACACTTCTGGCCGTAATTAAAACAATAGCCGTGGTCGTGGTTCGGCTAATCGTCGGACTCCGCATTGTCAGTTATGTCGGACTAATGGACATTATGCTAATGTTTGTCCACAACTTGCTAGTTTTGCTTCTAATGCTACTACAGATGAGAACTTAGCCAAAGCTTTCCATGCCAAATGCCATGTTACTGATGATTCTCCGGATTGGAGTGCGGACTCGAGAGCTACTGATTACATGGTTCCACCATCAGACACTGTTCAAAACCCAACTCCTTATAAAGGTAACAATTATGTGATTTTTGGTAATGGCAAGACTCTTCCTATTTCTCATACAGGAACCTCTACTTTGGCGAATCTTAAATTACGTAATGTTCTTGTTGTTCCTGGTCTCAAGAAGAAGCTTTTATCGATTAGTAGACTAACCAAGGATCATTTGGTTGATGTTTTATTTTCCGATTCTTACTTTAATATTCAGGATCGGGTAAGCAAGCAGGTACTCGCTGAAGGGACATGCGCTGATGGTCTATATGTGCTGAAGAACTCCCCACAAGCTTTGGTTGCCACTACTGGAAGATCTACTACAGCCTCCTACGAGTTATGGCATGCTCGTTTGGGACATGTTTCTTTTCCTATTATTTCACTTTTGAACAACTTAGGGGTTTTATCTGTTACTTCATTGTTACCTAAACCTACAGTTTGTAAACCTTGTCAACTTGCTAAGGGACAGCGTTTATCTTTTGATTTAAATTTAAAGCGTGCTTCTAACCCTTTGGATTTAGTGCATTGTGATTTATGGGGTCCTGCACCCATTTGTTCCCATGATGGTTATCGTTATTATGTTGCATTTATTGATGATTATTCAAGGTTTACGTGGTTATATCCCCTTAAAACAAAAACGGGTTTTTATTCCGTTCTACCTGTTTTTCTTAATCTTGTTCAAACGCAGTGTTCTCGCAAGGTTAAAGTCTTCCAAAGTGATGGTGGTACTGAGTTTGTTAATCACACAGTTCAGAAAATTTTTGAGGATAATGGCACATTTCATCGCTTCTCATGTCCCTATACACCACAGCAAAACGGTCGGGCTGAGCGCAAACACCGACATATTGTCGAAACTGGACTAGCAATGCTCTTTAATGCTCATATTCCTGCTACTTTTTGGGTTGACACCTTTACCTCTGCCACATATATTATCAACCGCTTGCCTACTCCTCTATTGGAAGATCAGTCTCATTATCAGTTATTATTTCATGAACATCCTAAATATTCTAATTTCCGGACGTATGGATGTCAAGTTTTTCCCTATCTTCGTGATTATACGAAGCACAAGCTGGAGCCTCGCAGCATTGCTTGCGTTTTTATTGGTTATAGCACCCAACACAAGGGCTATAGGTGTCTTGATCCTGCCACCTCGAGAATTTATGTTTCTCGTCATGCTCGTTTTAACGAGCTTATTTTTCCTTTTCACGGGATTTCTTCGACAACAGATCTCGCTTCATTGCCTGTTACAAGTTTTATCGAAGAAAGATCTTTTGCTTCATCTACTTCAGCCCCTGCTGGTCCATCAGGTCCACTCCCGAAAGCAAACAGCCCAGACACTTCGCAAACTGGTCCATCTGTGTCTCCATTTTTTGAGTTTGATACTCCCATTTCAGCCCAACCACAACCGGCCCATCTTCAGCCTGCTTAGGAAGAACCGGCTAATCCCCACACTGTTGGACCCGAGCCCATTCCTGAGCCCAATACCTTTGTTCATCTAGATCCGCCTTCACCACCAGCTGACTCCCCTTTACCACCTGCGGTTTCGGCTACATCTTCACATCCCATGCAAACACGATCAAAGGCGGGTATTTTTAAGCCAAAGCATCGAGCTGATTTTGCTTCTCTTTCCTCGAATGCTCTTCATACGGCTCTTTTCTCAGCTACTGAACCTCGTGGTTTCAAATCCGCCGCCAAAGATCCAAAATGGATGGCGGCGATGCATGATGAGTTGGGTGCTCTACATCAAAATACTACATGGACTCTTGTGCCACGTCCGAATAATACTAATGTTGTGGGATCTAAATGGGTTTATCGTATCAAATATCATTCTGACGGCTCAATTGAATGCTACAAGGCTCGCTTGGTGGCTCAGGGTTTCACCCAGATTCCTGGACTTGATTATTCTCATACTTTTAGTCCTGTTGTTAAGGCTTCCACTGTTCGTATTGTTCTCTCTCTGGCCGTTCTAAACCATTGGAAGCTACATCAATTGGATGTTAAAAATGCCTTCCTCAATGGTAATCTTAATGAAACCGTATTTATGGAGCAACCTCCTGGTTTTGCTGATTCTAAGTTCCCAAATCATGTGTGCAAGCTTCGCAAGGCCTTATATGGTCTTAAACAAGCACCACGTGCGTGGTTTCATCGCTTGAGCAGTTTCTTGGTGTCTTATGGTTTTATCTGTAGCAGGGCTGACACCTCTTTATTCGTCTACAAGACGAATTCCTGTCTCATGTATTTACTCGTCTATGTTGATGATCTTATTCTCACAGGTAGTAATAAAGGTGAGATTCATCAGTCCATCACTCGTCTCAATCATGAGTTTGCTATTAAAGATTTGGGTGATCTAAACTATTTTTTGGGTCTTGAGGTCACTTACACTGACACAGGGTTGTTTCTTACTCAATCCAAGTATGCGCAAGATCTCAAACGGGCTGACTTGTTTGATGTTAAACCCGTTAGCACTCCCTTGGCTCCTCATGAGTCGTTTACGATTCATGGCATGCCTCACTCTGATCCTACAACTTACAGGTCACTTGTTGGTGCATTGCAGTATCTGACCATCACTCGTCCAGACTTGTCTTATGCTGTCAATCAGGTGTCTCAGTTTCTTCATTCCCCTATAGTTGCCCATATTCAGGCCGTTAAACGCATTCTACGCTATGTCAAAGGCACTATTCCTTTGGTCTTACATATAGTCGGCCTCACACTTCCTCTATCATTGGATATTCTGATGCGGATTGGGCTCGTTGTTTGGATACAAGGCGCTCAACTTACGGCTATTCTATATTCCTTGGTGGTAATCTCGTCTCTTGGAGTGCTAAGAAACAACCAACTATCTCTCGCTCTAGCTGTGAATCTGAATATCGAGCGATGGCCAACACTGCTGCTGAACTTGTCTGGATTACTCACCTCCTGCGTGAGCTGCATGCTTTACCTCCAGATCGTCCCACTTTGCTTTGTGACAACAAGAGTGCTTTATTTTTTACTCAAAATCCGGTATCACACAAGCGTGCAAAGCACATCGATCTGGATTATCACTTTATTAGGGAGCTTGTTAATTCAGGGAAGCTTTATACCAAGTTTGTTCCAACCAATCTTCAAGTGGCGGATATTTTCACTAAAAGTCTTCCGCGCCCTCAGTTTGAGAAGTTTCGTACCATGTTACGTCTTGGACCGCCACCTTTTCGATTGAAGGGGGTATTAGCTAATATTGTAAAATATGTTATGTATCTTTTACATTTATAAATCCCCTTAATTATAGGAGGATTTGTTGTAATTGTTTTAGTATATAAACAACCCTCACCTCAATCAATTGATGAGGTTGAATCAATTACACTCTTATAAATATTAGTATTGTGAGACTTGGTACATAGATGTGATAAGTTTTTTAATGGTTACAATTTGCAACTTAAGTAATTGTTTAGTTGATTAGGTTAGAAATTATAGGAGTCATTAGAATGTGAGAGATTAGAGAGATGTGATGGGTTTTTGAATAGTTGCAGCTTACATAAGTGATTATTTAGCTGATTATTGATTAGGTTTTAGTTAGGGAATATGAGTTATTACTGATTAGAATATTATGGACATGCAGCGATTGAGAGATTTTTTGGTTAGTTAACTTCAGCCATTTGCAATAGGCTATCACATCATATTAAATTTTTCAACACTGGGACCTCCCGGGGTAATCAGCTAGTTATAATATAATAATAATAATAATCTATATTTATATATATTGCAAAGGCTAAAATACTACATGTCATTTATTTAGCCATTCTCTTCTTTGAGAGATGACAAATAGAATCATATGTGACACTTATTACACCAATTAAAAAAAAGCAAATAATATACTAAAACTTAATCTACTAAAATTAAAATATTCAACCTTTATTATTTTCTCTATCATGTTGTCTCACATAACTTTTAAACGTTAATATCTTTTATATACGAGATTTGTTTAAAGAAAAAAATTACACCAAATTAACGAGCGTTTTATTATCTTTCCAACGAGTACCATAGTGCTATATAAAAAACGGAGAAAAAAACGACTATTTTTGTAACCCGACCGGTATTGTGTCGGGTTTGGGATTAGTTTAAAAAAAATTGTGGGTTCGGGTCGGGTCTGGGATTAGGTGATACCCGACCCGATTACCCGAAACCACATACCCAAATACCCGATCATATACTCATGAATTTTTTAACGCATCACATAAACCTTAGACTAATGCGTTCGATATTTGCAACGGGGTAATCAGCAAGTTATATAATAATAATAATAATAATAATAATAATAATAATAATAATAATAATAATAATAATAATAATAATAATAATAATAATAATAATAATAATAATAATCCACGGCCCAAAGCCCAAGAGGAAAAAAAAAAGAAACTTTGTGAGGGTGGCGGCACATATTATTTTGGTAGGAGGGCAAATATTAGTAAAAGGGATCAGCCGCAAATTTGGATTTAAAAAGTGGAATATTATTTTCGTAGGCAGCAGCCAATTTGGAGTGGTGCAGCGGCAATTTTATTAGAAAGAATTAACAAGCAGGAGGAGATTATTATTTCTTGGGGGATCAGCCGCAAATATTATTAAGGAGGAAGGTTTGGATCAAGGTGTTTTAAGCTACTGGAGCGGGAGTTTCGGGTGTTTCGCCATTCGGTTTCCTCATTCTTCGTTATTTTATATGTTTTCTGAGTTTAATTTGGTTTCTGTTATTGAATTCAAGATAATTATTGGCTAGACTTTCATAGCTACCTAGGTGACGATGATTGCACTTGTTTGATATTTGTTTCTTTTGGTTTTTGGAACTTGGTTTTGATTTAATTTTAAAGTAAAGACTCTTAGATTTTTGATATGATGGTTATGCATATTTAGTTTTATTAAATTAATAATTATTTTCTTACGTATTATCTCTTCAACTTTCTGTGCTCATCAAAATTAATTCAGAACAAACCTAGCTCACTAATAACTTACGTACGCTATAATAGATTAATCTAAGTAAAAGGCATCCAATTGTTTATGATCTCAGACTTTTTTACGTGCATGCATGGCTATATATACCAAATATTAATTCAGTCTAATTTCTTTTTAATATATAGGAACAAAAAACCAGCTTAGCTTTACCGGAGAGAGAGAGAGAGATATAGAAAGGAAGGAGGAGGAATCATGAGTGCAAACAATGACGATGAGGATAATGGTGAAGTACTTTTTCTTGATGAAGATGACTGTATCCTTGAAGAAATTTATAACATGGATCAACAAGCTGGTACTTTTACTTTTAGTTTATATTGGCGGATGAGATGTGTAAGTTAGAAGTGGAGGGAAACACCATTGAAGCACTTATTTGATTTGGTTAAGCCAAGGGTTCCTTTGTAATATATATATATATAGGCCGGGGGTTCCTTAAGAATTTTCAATAACACTAAAAATTTTAAACCGAACACTTATTTGATCGATATGCCCCTGTGTCCCTCCCTAGATTTATTTATGCTCCACATACCTACTTAATTGTTTTCCTTGTTGTTTCAGATCTCCCTAAAGATGCAGACGAAGCTTTTAATGGTTTGTCAACACATGCATTAATGATTTGTTCAACTGCTACTAACTACTTGGCCGGATTTCTTTCTTTCTTTCTTGTTTGTACTTGTTTTAATTTTGTATGTACTTTGTCTATTTCAGACGAAGCTGATGATGATGATGATGATTCAATCCACATATTCACTGGTCATATGGGTAATTAATTATCAAAGCTTGAGGGATATATATATGGTTATTTTAAATTAAACATCTAATTTTGATATAACTGGATTTTAATTTGTTTTTCCATTAGGTGAATTATACACAGTTGCATGCACCCCAAGCGATGGTCAATTGGTAGCCACAGGAGCAGGAGATGACAAAGGATTTCTGTGGAAAATTGGTCAACCAGATTGGGCTTTCGAATTACACGGTACCCATGCTACCTTTATTTACTACTAATTAATAATCATATTTCAGGTTTCAAGCATTTTTATTTTTTTTAACTTTTCATACAGGTCATAAGGATTCTGTATCATGTGTGGCCTTCAGTTGTGATGGACAATTGGTTGCTTCTGGAAGCTTTGATGGGGTCATTCAAGTGTGGGACATATCTGCAGGAACCCTAAAATGTACACTTGATGGACCTGTAGCCGGGGGGGTTGAGGTCGTAAAACTTACAATCCTGTCTCCTTGTCTTCTTTTGGATTAAACTATATCGTGATTTGTTTTTCATTATTCAGTGGCTTAAGTGGCATCCACGAGGACGCCTCGTTCTAGCTGGCTTTGAGGATTCCACTGTTTGGATGTGGAATGCTGACAGAGGCGCACATCTTAATACATTTTCGGGCCATGCTTGTACTGTCACTTGTGGGGATTTCACTCCTGATGGTATGATTGTTTTGTTTTGTTTATATGGATGTTTGTTTTCTTGATTTCGATATTCTAGCAGTCATTTTTTTTTTTTTTGCTTAATTTAGGGAAAACTATTTGTACTGGCTCTGATGATGCAAGTTTGAGGGTATGGAACCCAAGTACTGGGAAAAACAATCATGTTGTTAAAGGTTTGTATTATGAATAAATCAACTGCATATATAATTAGTTTTCATTAAAGGTTTTTTATTTAACTACTCATCAAATTGTTGTTGTTTTAAGGTCATTATTATCACACTGAAGGGCTCACATGTTTGACAATAACCGCTGACTCGTCACTTGTTCTTACCGGTTCAAAAGATGCTTCTGTTTACATTGTGAATATTGCAACCGGGAAGGTTTGAGTAATAATTTCACAATTGAGTTTTAATATATATTTTTTAAACAATTACTCCATCTTAATTTGGTCACAGGTCGTTAGCTCTCTAGCTTCTCATTCAGAGTCAGTCGAATGTATCGGGCTATCAGCAGCTAGGTATTGCGTTTGTAGGAAGTTACTGTTTGAGTGATTTAGCAGCCTAAAAACATTTGGATTTGATTTGTATGGTATGGTATGGTAGGTCTCCTTGGGCAGCAACAGGTAGCATGGATCAGAAACTTATTATCTGGGATCTACAACACTCGCTGGCACGTTGCACATGTGAACACGAGGTCTGTCTGTCTGTCTGTTCTGCTTTTGATCTATTCTGTATCATGGGATATTTAGTAGTGAGATGTTGATCTAATTTCAGGAAGGGGTGACATGTCTAACATGGGTAGGGGTGACCCGGTTTGTGGCCACAGGGTGTGTGGATGGTAAAGTGAGGATATGGGATAGTCTTTCTGGTGAGTGTGTGAAAACTTTGAGGGGACACACAGATGCCATCCAGTCACTAGCCACGTCATCTGATGGGAACCACCTAGTGTCCGTCTCCCTTGATGGAACGGCCCGAGTCTTTGAGATTAATGAATTTTGTTGAATTCTGTTGTCAAAGAAGCATATGGATCTCTAAGGCTGATGCATACATATTTGGAGAGTATGAATAAAACGATATATAGAGAAAATTTATGCAGGAGACTAATTCGTGAAATCGATTCAAACTTGTTAAATTGAACTTTACTTGCCGTTTTCGAATGATTATCTTGAGGTATTAATAAAAATGAGTACCTACCCAATAACAAGCCATTGCCCATAATCACATAGATAGACGCCCTGTAATCAGTTTAGAAAAAAAGATTGTGACAAGCCATAATAATATATATAATTGGATTGTATCTTGTTAAGGTTGCAAAACCTAAGAATAATCAGATTCATAATCACCTTAATGAATTAATAAGTAACAGAAATGACTTTCAAGAGTCAAACGACTCGCTTCAAAATGGACAACTGCTATCACCCTGTTTGTCCACCTCAGCCCCCAGCGGGTTGCATTGCAGGGTAGGTGAGGTAGGTATAACACAGCCTAAGATGAGGGATTATGTGCAAATATTATTACGATCCTTGTCTAAAATATTCTTTAGAAACATTGTTTCATTAATAATATCATTACCCATCATTACATAATAGGAAATCTTACTTCCAACGGTATGTTTAAACCACCGCATTAAACAGAAGTAATGAATAGCTAGCTACAAAAGTTGACACTAAATTGTCTATGTCACAGAGAGCCTTTTCTTAAGCAAAGATGCATCCTTTTGTGGCCTTGCTACCAATCTGCATAGCCTTTGCAAATCAATCATCACTCAAGCATGGTTTTGAAGGTTCGCAGGATCGGGATTGAGGGAAAGAGTTTGAGAGAGAATTAGGAATTTAGAAATCAATACTTATATTCAAATGACAAATGTTAGGGGTATTTATACATGTGAAGGGGTATGTCCCCTTGTTACATAACCGACATACCGGTTGGGTGTTGTGTGACACAACCCTTGACTAAACTTAGGATAATATATATATATATATATACTTAGGATATACTAGATATAATAGGATAATGGGAAATAAGAATTAATGTCTAACATTCTCCCCCTTAATTCTTGATTTCCTCAAGGTCTTCAACTCCTATGAGACGTCGCATCTCGAGAAATTTTATTCTTGGTAGTGCCTTGGTGAGTATATCCGCTTTCTGCATCTCTCCACTGATGTGATCAACTTGTATCTGCTCGTTCTCTATGCATTCTCTGATAAAGTGATACCTTATGTTGATGTGCTTTGATCTTCCATGAAATACTGGGTTCTTCATAAGTTGTATTGCTGACTTGTTGTCTACTAGTAGTGTGATCTTCTTTGGTTGTTCACCTGTGAGTTCGCTGAGTACTCCTTGTAGCCATATAGCTTGACATGCTGCTGATGTAGCTGCCATA
Source organism: Ambrosia artemisiifolia (assembly GCA_032199755.1). NCBI lineage: Eukaryota > Viridiplantae > Streptophyta > Magnoliopsida > Asterales > Asteraceae > Ambrosia > Ambrosia artemisiifolia. The sequence goes on from CM063512.1 coordinate 368,852, forward strand.
AATTCTGCTTCGCATGATGATAGTGCTACTGTACTTTGTTTCTGACTTGTCCATGTGATAGGTGAATCTTTGTAACAAAATATTGTTCCTGTTGTTCCTTTTCCGTCGTCTTGATCTCCATAACTGCTGTCGCTGTATCCAGTGATTTCTGCTTCTTTGCTTCTGCTGTATTGAATTCCATAATTCAACGTGCCTTTGATGTATCTTATTAGGTGTTTGACTGCTTTCATGTGAGTTGTCTTTGGTTTCTCCATGAATCTACTAATGTATCCAACTGCGTAGGTGATATCTGGTCTGGTATGTGTGAGATACCTTAAGCTTCCAATTAGCTTTCTATATTCTGTTTCGTTGACTGGTTCACTTTCATCTTCTTTAGTGAGCTTTAGACCTGATTCCATTGCATATTTTGTTGGATTGCAGTCTTCTAGTCTGGCTTCTTTGATAACTTTCTTCGCGTAGGCTGATTGCTTCAATTGTATCTTTCCTTGTGTTTGACGTACTTCTATCCCTAGATAGTAAGTGAGTGGTCCTAAGTCACTCATTTCAAACTTGCCTTGCATTTCTTTCTTGAAGCTTGATATGTCCTTGATTGAACTTCCTGTCACTATTATGTCATCGACATAAACTCCTATAATTATTGTTGACTCCTTTGAAGTTCTCTTGTATACTGCTTGCTCTTGTGGACATCTTTTAAATCCAATTTCCTTTAGGATGTTGTTCAGCCTTATGTTCCATGCTCTTGGTGCTTGCTTCAAACCATATAGAGCTTTCTTTAGTTTGTAGACTAGATTTTCTTTTCCTTTCTTTATGAATCCATCTGGTTGTGAAACGTAGACATCTTCCTTTAATTCACCATGTAAGAATGCTGATTTTACATCTAAGTGATGTACTTGCCATCCTTTCTGTGCTGCCAATGCTAATAGTAGCCTGATTGTTTCCATTCTTGCAACGGGTGCGAATACTTCATTATAGTCTATACCTTCTTGTTGTACGTATCCTTTTGCTACTAATCTGGCCTTATGTTTGGTGATCTGTCCACTTGCATCTCTCTTGACCTTAAATACCCATTTTAGACCTATTGGTTTCTGACTTGAGGGGAGTGTAGTCAGTGTCCAAGTGTTGTTCTTCTCTATTGAGTCTATTTCGCTTTGCATTGCTTCTATCCATTGTGGGTAATCTGCTGCTTCTTTATAATTTGCAGGTTCTTCATCGTAAGCTAAGTACAGATGTTCATATTCTTCTGGTCTAAGAGGTTGTGTGGCTGCGTAGATGTCATTAAGTGATCTGAGGGCTCGTACTGGTCTATGTTGAGAGCCTGGTGAGTCTTCTAACTCTTGAGTGCTTGACTCAGCTATTGGATCACTTGTCGGCGTTTCTTGAATTGTTATTGGAGTTCGTGTTGCTGTGATTGGACTACTGAAGAATTCGTTGTCACTTTCACTGTCTTCATTGTCTTCATTACTTTGTTCTTGTACAGCTTCACTTTCGTCATCTCCATTAACTTCGAATCTTGTCCAAGATGGTTCGTCATTGCTTCCTTCTTTCAAATAATTGTTGTTCCAATCCCATGGTTCGTTTTCTATGAATTGGACATCTCTACTAATGTGTATCTTTTCTTCTATGGGATCATATAATCTATAGGCTTTGGAACCATTTTCGTTTCCTAGATGTACCATTTTCTTACTTCTATCTTCTAACTTCTTTAAGTAGGGCGTTGTTACCTTAGCGTATGCTATGCATCCAAATACTCTGATGTGCTTGATATTGGGTGCTTTGCCTTTTACTGCTTCGTAGGGTGTCATGCCCTTGAGTGCTTTGGTAGGTAACCGATTCTGGATATAAATAGCTTGTCTTGTTGCTTCTGCCCATAAGTTCTGTGGTACGTTCATAGCCTTTAACATGCTTCTGGTCATACTCATTATTGAACGGTTCTTTCTTTCTACTACACCATTTTGCTGAGGTGTGTATGGTGCTGTAAGCTGTCTAAGGATTCCTTTATCCTCACAATATGTGGTAAGAGCTTTAGAAGTAAACTCTCCTCCACGATCCGTTCTTAGTCTTTTGAGCTTGTGACTTGTCTCTGTCTGAGCTTCGCTTAGAAACTTCTTGAAATTTTCATAAACTTGATCTTTTGACTTGAGCATGTACATCCACATAAATCTTGAATAATCGTCAACTATCAGGAAGAAATAGTTGTTGCCTGCTAATGATGTGGGTGTGATTGGTCCACATAGATCTGCATGTACGAGTTCTAGAGGTCTTGTAGCTCTAAAACTTGCTTGAGAGGGAAATGGAAGTCTGCTTTGCTTTCCCGTAATACATGCATCACATACTTGAGATGGGTGTTGGATCTTTGGCAGTCCATGTGCCATTCCTTTTGTGCTTAATTGTCTAAGTGAATCAAAGTTCACGTGTCCCATACGTGCATGCCATAGCCATGCAGGTGTATCTATTTTAGCTTGTAAGCAAATTGGACTAGTTATTCTGAGCTTTACCTTGTAGAGTCTATTCTTTGCTTTTGGGACTTTCATCAATAGGTTATTGTGGGCGTCGTAAATCCATAAATGTTCGTTCTCCATAATTACTTTGCAACCAGATTCTGTGACTTGCCCGAGGCTTAAGATGTTGCTTTTGAGTGTTGGAATGTAGTATACTTCTGTGACTAATCTTTGTTCTCCATTGTTGTATTCCAATACTATTGAGCCTTTACCTTTGATGTTAACGCACGATCCATCTCCAAATTTTACGCTGCCTGCTATCTTTTCGTCTAACTCTGTGAAATAGGAGCGTCTTCCTGTCATATGATTACTTGCACCATTGTCTAAATACCATACTTCGTTTACATCTTCTTCATTGCGATAGCGTTCTGGTATTATCTTCTTTTCTTCAAGAACTATACTTCTTTCTTCACCAACTGTCATAAGTAATGTGGGATCCTCTTCTTCCATTACTAGGTGAGATTCTTCTTGCTTATTTCGAGGTTTAGGACACTTGGGAGCTATATGTCCTAATTCATTGCAGTTGTAACATCTTATACTGCTGCCATCTCTTCTGGGCTTGTAACTACTGTCGTCATGACGATTCTTAGTGGGATTTCTATCACCTTTGTGATCTTGATGGCCATTTCTGTCAAAGTTCTTCTTCTCATATCTTTGACTCTTATTGAACTTCCTAAAGTTCTGTCTACCTCGATTCTGATTATAGTTCTTGTTGTTGTTGCTGAAAGGCCTTCTATCTTGCCTTGTAAATAATAGCTTCTCTTGACTAGCGGGTCCATATTTCTTTTCATCTCTTGACTTGAGACGTTCTTCGTAAGCTTTAAGTCTTCCAAGCGCTTCATCTAACGTCATGGAATCTATATCTGAGTACTGCTCTATGGACGCAATAATCTGTAGGAACCTTTCTGGTACGGAGTCCAGCAATTTTCGTACCAAGACTGACTCTTCAATTTTCGTTCCTAGGGTTTTTGACTTTGTATTAATCGCACTTAATCTACCAGCAAACTGGTCTATGGTCTCTGTCTCTCTCATCGTTATCATTTCAAATTCTGTGCGTAATGATTGAAGTCTTGCTTTCTGGACTCGGTCAATTCCAATAAATCTTGTCTTTAATGCATCCCAAATTTCTTTCGCTGTATTATGTGACGCCACTTGCATCACCATATCTTCTGGAATTGCCTGGAAGAGATAGGCAATCGCTGTCCTATCCTTCTTTGCATCTACTGTCGACGTGCCTTCTGTGGGTTCCACTACTTCCCAAAGGCCGTTGGCACTCAATATTGCCTTTACACGAACAGCCCAAATCGTGTAATTCGTAGATGTCAACATCGGTGTTTGGAGGCTGAAAGTGAGAGTCTCCTTCGTGACTGTCTCTTTCGGTGACGTTTCTTTCGTCATTTTGGGTTTAATGGGAGTTTTCTGCGGACTTTTATTCTTTTTCTTCCCTATTGTCCAAATCTAATTATGGACTACCCACTCTTCTTTAGGAACTTTGTTCAACAAATCGTCAAACTTAAATTGATATACTAAAATATTATTTGGTAACAAAGGTCTTTGATATTTCGTAGGCGCCTTAACAAAGTATCTAGAACTTCGTTATAATATTCTTGTGTATCAATGATGTTCCTCCAACTAAATTTCTAAAGTCAATCCTTTTGACTTAATAATCCTCCAATAATTTGATTAGTGTTCTTCTAATAACACTCAATCTATAAAACACCCTTCTAAATAAACAAACTCACTTTGTTTTTACTAATTTTCTGACTTCAAAAAGTTGTCTACGGATCAGTGAACAGAAACCCGAACTTTCACTGATTACAACTTACTATAATAATCCCTCTAATATAATATTATTTTCTTTTGTCTGTTTGACTTTTCAAAAAAGTCAACCAAAAATTCACTTTTCTTTCGTGAATACCCACTGCCGAAAAACAAACAATATTTCTAATTTCGTTTGTATAATCCGATTCAACTTCTAACAATATCGGATTCTCTTAACAAGTCCTAATAACTTGTTTCTGATGATAATCGAATACAAAGGATTTTCAAAAAAAAATGTTTCTTAAAACCCGAAAATGAAATCTTTAATCCTTGACAAACTTCAATGTTTTGATAAACGATTTGCAAAAACGTTTCTGTTTCTTATCAACAATTGTTCGATGATGAGTTTTGAAGTAAAAAAACTTGGTTTTGATTAAAAAAAAATTTGGCGGGAAATAAAACTCTTCGAACGAAAACAGAGTCTGAGAAAAAAAATTTGTTTTTTTTTTATTTGGATTAAAGTTTTATGTGTTCGATTATGATAAACTAATAGGCAGGGATAGATATAACCGTTGGTGTGATAAAAAATGTTTCTGTGATTCCGGTGACTCGCCGGAGAAGATGAAGTCTGGCCGGAAAATTTGACCGGTTCTGATTCTTCTTCTTTAAACGGTTATATTCTTTTGTATTGATCTTCTCTTGATCCTGAATTGGCTTTTGAATGATTGTTTCAACAACTAAACGCTTCTGTGTCGGATTTCTGTTTCGGGACAAAACAGGGTATCGGACTTTTGATGATTGTTCTATTTGTGTTCTTCTGTAAACGATTTGAATGATGAAACAATTTGAGAACATGTGCTCTGATGCCAAATGAAGGTTCGCAGGATCGGGATTGAGGGAAAGAGTTTGAGAGAGAATTAGGAATTTAGAAATCAATACTTATATTCAAATGACAAATGTTAGGGGTATTTATACATGTGAAGGGGTATGTCCCCTTGTTACATAACCGACATACCGGTTGGGTGTTGTGTGACACAACCCTTGACTAAACTTAGGATAATATATATATATATATATACTTAGGATATACTAGATATAATAGGATAATGGGAAATAAGAATTAATGTCTAACAGGTTTCTCCTGTTTTGCTAGTCTAAGACGCTACGCTAAATATGACTTGCCTTCAGTTCAGGTAAACAAAATTAGTAATAACATTTTCCATCTTCTAAAATAGGCTTATAATATCCACACTATGGTCTATGGCACATACACACAAACTAAAAACCATATAGTAGTGTACAACTTCCACACCAACGAGTAAAAATAACTGTAGCCACGTAAAAACCAAAAAGGTTAGTGTGTAGAGGATCAAAGGAACCAAAAATGGAGTTTAACCAAAACAAGTTGACCTCACCGTAACAGAACTCACTCAGATCATCAGATGATAGGGCAGGCTCATTCAGATCACTAAACAAAACAATCATCCCCTTATTCACTTACAATTTTTACAAAAACTATATATATAGAGTGAAACAAATGAACTTATATAGTTAAAAACAAATAAAACTAAAGTTAGTATGAATAATCAAATTTTGAAGTTGAGCAAATATCTGTTAATCAAATATCCTAGACTTTTAATAGCCTAACTAATGTCACATGAGTGTGATGCAACACAAGTCCTCTATTGCTATCAAATAATATTAGCATCAGATTTTAGTAAGTTGGTTTACCAGTAGTGACTAGTTTTGATTTTTGAATGATGATTAGCAGCTGATATTGTAACTCAAGCCACTTGATGAGCAGTAGCTTTGGTGTAAGCTTCAAACAGATGAGGTACAATTTCACAACACAAAATCTTTGACAAATTTCTCCTCAGAAAGAGCAGCAAAGTGAAAAATTGTTCTTCAACAGCTTCTTCTCTTTCAAGACGTTATTTCTAGGCATAACCATGTTTTCCAAGCTGTAAAGTAATAACTTGGGGTGAGTCGCCAAATAGGAGGCTGATATCAATAAGTTTGGTATCCAAGGTGGACTGACTCAATGAAATAATAATCTCAAGACCATCAACGTAGCGCGGAGAGTGAGGAGGAATCCCCAATAGAGGTTGAACTTTGGTTATGGTAGCTTCCAACCATTGGAGAAGACAGGCAGGATGTCTTTGAAGTAGAAGCAAAGCGGAAGAGAGCTTGGTGGCATAGTCATCCACCATGATCTCTTGTTGACTTTGGGATCACAGCCTAATAGTTGTCTGGAGGTGGTTGAGGAAGTGGATGACTGAATCAGGGTTTTGGGTGGATTTCAGGTGCTACTCTACTCTACTCTACATCAGTTAAAGCGGAGAGGGCTTTGTCTTTCAATCGCTGCTTCCATGGCTGCTGCTTCCTTTCAATCGCTGCAGAATCCACATCAGTCAGAGACCACCTATAACACAAACACACAAGAATTGGGTGCTACTCTACTCTACTCTCCTCTCCACTCCTCTCCTCTACCGACGTCGGTTATAGTCTGACCAGTCCAACTGGTCAGACCAATCCCCCTTTAACGCCCCAACACTGCCCCCAGGGGCACTAAAGGTCAAAAATGGGCACCGACGTAAAATTTTTCGCGCTTGTTTTGGGCGTGATTTTCTTGGTTTCTGTGTCAACCAATCAGATGAGGGAAGGGGGCGCTAATTTGGTGTCAAGTACAAGTGGTCTTAGGTGGATTCAAACTATTTCAATTATACATTTATTTATTTACTGGTTCAAGTAAAATATATGCAATTCTTCACTAGTGAAATCTACTATGTTGTTATAAATTTTGGTTTCTCTATCAATTCGACTCAATCTATAGTAATAAGTTGGTTGCATCTATTATGTGGTCACCAATTGCTTTTGCCTCCACCCTTGTGTAGGGTGTTTTTATATTAGATTTCCAAACCCAATATATGCAACTCTATGATAGATCTTTTAGAAGTTGACATTGTATTATATGTAAATTAATGTGAAATTATAACCTTCTTTATCCATGTTCTAAACTTCTAACTAACTAAGGTTCTTTGTTTTTATCAGTGTATTACCTGATCGTAAGTTGCGGACACTTTTTCAACAACTTTGAACCATCTTCCCGATTCAAAGGATGACAATCCACTTTTAGTATCATGTCACTGGGAGGAATGCCTAAAACAAACGTACATCAAATCATGTTACAAAATCATTATTCTGTCACTGGGAGAAATGCCTAAAACAAAGGTACATTTAACCATGTTATAAAATCATTTAATTTTCATTGTAACGGGTCAAATTTAGGACATATTGTATTAGATTTGTCTATCCCGAAAAGCTCCCTGGGTACAGTGGCGAAGCTTGTTTCTCGAATCGGGAGGGGCCGGACTCAAATTTTTTCGATCGGTAGTGGCAAATCGGCAGGGGCCGGACTTAACCCGGACACGATTTACCTACGAAAATCGCAAATTTATACCACTGCGCCAAAAAACAGGGAGGCCAGGGCCACCCCTGTCCCTCAACATCCTTCGCCTCTGCCTGGGTATAAACTAGTTATTTATTATATATTAAAAAGCAAATATACTTTGTGTCTTGCATAACATGTAGCTAACTGTCACATCACACCTCCAATACACCTCTTCAATTTATATTAATAAACAAGTTACTTTACTGCGGTGGCTAAGGTGTGCAGCCAAATTATAAAATTTGCCATTATTGAAGGCATAGTATAGGTGGGTTTTGGTTTGATTTGGTTAGAATGACTTTTAACATGGGCAAAGGGATAGTATAGGTGGGTTTTGCCATTATATGCTTTTGCACTAGGTGCTAACCAGTGATCCACCGTTTCTTCATGCAAGGCCTACCCCAGCTGCCAGGGCCTGCAAACACCGCCCGTCACATCCTAGGAATAGGTCTCGCCTGAAGCATCGGACCAATGATCACTCTTGACTTATGTGTACTTGAGCTACTAACATCTTGGAAATCGACTAGCGTTGCTTCTTTTGGGGCTCCATCCCTCCAGGCAAGCGATTGGCTCCAAGGGACTTTAGAAGAAGAGCAACGAGCGTAGTTTTGAACTCTTTTATTAAGCACCCCTTAAATAACTTTGCTTAGCTCACCTTTCCATTACGTTGTGGTATCGTGATGAACTAAACTGATTATGAGCAAATATCATTGTTTCTAGTGTTGTTATTATCTGATTTTTTTTTAAATGAATCACTGTTATTTGAATTGGTATTGATATTTGCTTTTATGATTTCTGGTGTGTAGATACGATAAAGACTAGAGTAACGCCGCGTAATACGGATGAAAAATGACCGAACTCTTGTCGTGGGTAGGGCTACAAACGAACCGAACGAACACGAACAAGGCCTTGTTCGTGTTCGTTTGTTAAGGAAATTTAGTGTTCACGAACAGTTCATGAACACTTACCGAATGAGATTTTCTGTCCGTGTTCGTTTGTTAAGAAAACAGTCGTGTTCGTTTGTGTCATTTGTTAATTTTGTTCATGAACACACACGAACACAAACGAATATTAATGAACACAAACGAACCTAAACAAGTGCTTTTGAACATAAACAAACACAAACAAACATATATTAACTTTCGAATAAGATCGAATTCACACATTTAGACATTAGCTAGATCCACCCAAAATATAACCTAATTATCCAAACATACTTAGTTCACATCGGAGGTGGATGGAGGATGGCATCGGAGGTGGATGGTAGAGGGTGTCGAAGGTGGAGGGCATCAACATTGGAACGGAACGTGAAAATATAAGGAACTTGGTTACTAAAAATAGGTTTATTAATCTCATATAGTCATATATTTACCTTACATATATTATTTATTTAGGTAAAATAAATAAAAAAATATAAGAACGCAAAAAATTATAAAAATTAAACAACCTAATAAACTATCAACACAAACGAACATGTTATCAAACGTTCGTAAATGTAAACGAATAAACACACCCTCTGTTCATGTTTGTTTGTTTAACTAAACGAACAGAATTTTTTGTTCGTGTTCCTTCATTTAGTAAACGAACGAATACAAACAAATTCCCCGCCAAACAGTTCATGAACTGTTCGCTGAGAATTCAGTTCGTTTGCAGCGCTAGCCGCGGGGTTAAAAGACCAATTTATACATATACTAAAAACAAACGTCGGCGCCGACACTTGTAGCTTGGTTTGTGTGTTTCCATTTTTTAAACATGTATTAGTTCAATTATTTCCTTTAACGTTCATTAAACCTTTTGTTCTCCTTCTATGGATCATTTGAAGACTTTGCCGATTCCATTGCCTCTGCCGTCTCCACGCACCTGATGGTGGCGGTTTCGGCGGGGTTGTCTACAATCGTTATTAGTCGCGATAGTTTTGTTTCATCTGCCGCTCCAAAGGCAACGGCGGCGACCTGTAGACTATACCCCGACCATGTCTAATCGTGTGGAAGACAAGTAAAGGAGTCGACGCCGGACAATTGTTGCCGTCACCGACATCATGCCGGTTGTTGTGGACGTTGCCGGAGAACCGTAGGCTCTCACCCTTTCTGCTTTGAACGGCGTGTAAACGGTAGGCAGATGTAGACATAATTGGTGCTACATGTTGGATGACCGGCGCCACTAGTCGGTTAGGTGGTGGTGGCGGCGGTGCGTTGTGCGGTCGTCGAGCCGTAGGCGGTTTGGTTGTGGGGTGTTCATGAAGATGATGGAATGATAGAGAGAACTTGAGCCTGTAACAATGTCCAAGCTTATAAACGAACTTCTACGTGGTATCTCAAACCGTGGGTAAAATTTGGAGATATCCCTTTGGCTAAAACAAGGAGCTAAAACGGACGTTGTTGTTTGTGTTTTTTTTTTCCTCCTTGCTGTCATTTTGTTGTATTGTTTCTTTTGATGTCTTGAATGATATTTGCCTTTTCCCTTTTAGAAACAGATTAGTGTTTTAACAAATGTTAAGGACAACGAAAATTGTGAAACTGTCACAACACGAGGGAAAAACACATATGTCAAAACGTGGGTTTTCATATGGTTAATGCGTTACATAACGCTTGAACTAATCTGTTCGATGTTTGCAATGTACCCGCGCCAAATAAACAAAGGGTGGGGGGGTTTTGTTACTGTAATTTATTTATGAGAGTAAAGCGAAGCATCTATCTTTGTGAATAATAAATTTTGAAAACACCATCCCTTCCTCTCTTTGTATAGATTGCTTGCAGGGAGAGAGAGAGAGAGGATCGAGGAGGAGGAGGGTGAATAAGAATGGCGGAAGCGAAGACGAAATACGATCGGCAACTCAGGTACCCCTTTTCTTTTCTTCTTTATCTACTATTCCATATCATCATTCATTCATTCATTAACCCTAGCATCACTTAACAATAATCATAATCATAAACAACATCCATCATCAACCTTTACTTCTTACCACTTACTATTTCCTGCCTTTCTCTCTCTAGGGTTTGATTTGGTTTTATAACTTAATAATAATAATCTAGTACTCTTACCCTGTACAGGATCTGGGGTGAGCAAGGCCAAGCTGCACTTGAGAAAGCTAGTATCTGTTTACTTAATTGTGGCCCCACCGGTTCCGAGACCCTCAAAAACCTTGTTCTTGGTGGCATTGGAAGTATTACTCTTGTTGATGGTTCCAAAGTTGAAAACGGTGACCTCGGTAACAATTTTATGCTCAGCGACTCAAGTCTCGGCCACCCCAAGGCCAAATCTGTTTGTGCTTTTCTTCAGGAACTTAATGATGCTGTTAAAGCCAAATTTATCGAAGAACATCCTGTCACTTTAATTGAGACTAACCCTTCCTTTTTTTCTCAGTTCACTTTGGTTGTAGCCACTCAGGTATCTTATTCTTTTTATTATTATTATTATTATTATTATTATTATTATTATTATTATTATTATTATTCACCCCTCAATATACTTACCTAATTAATCTACACTACTTTTTGCTAATTGTGATTTTTTTAATTCAGCTTGTTGAAGATTCTATGGTGAAGTTGGACCGCATTTGTCGTGATGCAAATGTTATGTTAATATTTGCACGCTCATATGGCCTCACTGGCTTTGTTCGAATCAGTGTCAAGGTATATGTCATTTTTTCTCTTTAATATTTTTTCATCACTTGGGCTAAAAAATATGATTCTCAACACAAACTCAAATCAATACCATCAGTTTTTTCCGTGCTTATACATGAAATTAGTCTTCATTATCAATATAGGTGATTGGTCAAATGTTAACTTTTTCACACACTGATCATAACCATGTTTTCCATTATGTGACAGGAACATGCAGTTATAGAGTCAAAGCCTGATCATTTTCTGGATGATCTTCGGTTAAATAATCCGTGGCCTGAACTTAAAAAGTTAGTATTTTTTAAGTGAACACATTTTTGTTAGTCTGTGCTTGCATATAAGTAGGAACAGTTTGTACTTTTATATACAAGATGCTAATTCTTACGTCGTTTTAGGTTTACTGAGAGCATCGACTTAGATGCATCTGATCCTGTAGTCCATAAACATGTCCCATACATTTTAATTCTTGTCAAGATAGCGGAGGAGTGGGCCAAAAGTCATGGTGGAAGGCTGCCATCAACTAGGGAAGAGAAAAAAGAATTCAAGGTCTTTACTTAATTACCCAAGGCTTTTTCTCATTAATTTATGTTTCAGTATTTTAAGACGGTTACTTTGGAATTTGTAGGAAGTAATAAAAGCGAAAATGATTGCAACAGATGAAGACAATTTTAAAGAAGCTATTGAGGCCTCATTCAAAGTTTTTGCTTCCCAGGGAATCAGTAAGTACATTAAATTACCGTAACATAGTCCTCTAGTAAAGGGTTCTAGATGTATGTGGTGGATATTATCATTTTGGATCAGTTATCTAATGTTGTATATATTATATACTATTGGGAAATTGTCGAGCAAACCCCATGGTCTTTGTTTTTTAACTATTTTATTTTTCTTTTTTTCATGGTTAAGCTCTTTTAACTTTTTAAAATGTCCTCTTTTGCATGATGACTAAAATGATAATATTAATGAAAAATCTTCTTTTAAACCCTAGGTTCAGACTTGAAACGTATACTTGATGATCCATGTGCTGAAGTTGATTCTAATGCATCTGACTTTTGGGTGATGGTGGCAGCATTGAAGGTAGTTAAGACTCATCTATATATATATATATAATTTTTGGTTTTAGAAAATTATTGTCCAGGTCGGCCAAATTCCAAAATCACTGATTAAGTTTCTCAATTGCAGGAGTTCATTGCTAATGAAGGTGGTGGGGAGGCCCCACTTGAGGGATCAATACCAGATATGACATCTTCTACTGAGTGAGTCATTGTTTTTTGTTTGACCAAAAAGTAGTTTTATTTAGGGATAAGGTATCTAAAGACCACCCAAATATATAGTAATAGAACATATATATATAAAAAACCTAACAGGGTTAGAAATTAGAAGCATCCAACTAATACTTAAAGTTCAAATCTAATAACAATTCACAAAATATAAGCAAGATTCACTGTTCACATGAGAGGACCACTCCTCGGTTGCGCTTTTGAAAGCTCTTTAACTCCGCTCCTCATATGCTTTTGACTAGTAAGGTTTATGCCAAATCTGCCTAGAAAAATGTTCAAATATTGTAAATTGCCAAAAAAAAAAGGTACCTCAGGTCTTTTATAGGCATGTTTTTGGCCTCGAGGGACCGGCGTATTCCTGGGTTCTTAAAAGTTTAAAGAAAATTTCTTCGTTAGATATGTTTTAGGCTTAATTTGTATAAATGAAACCAACATGATTGAGTGGCATATGAAGTAACTTTTTATACAAATTGTTGCTTTTTTTATGGATCAATACAAGGGTGTGTTTGCCTTTCCAAAGTTTTTTGAAATCTATCTTTTTCATTAAGCATTTTTGGCCGAATTTGGTATAACTTAAACCGGATGCATATCTAGTGGCGTAGTTTCAGTATATCTAAAATCTTCATGAAAAATTTAATACGAGGGTGGCTCCCATATACTGGGTTTTGTTGGTATGATTTTTTCTCATTAAATAAGAACACACGTTGGCAATTTAATTCTAGGTTGTATGTAAACCTGCAAAAGCTCTATCAAGCCAAAGCTGAAGCTGATTTTCTTGAGGTTGAGCAACGTGTTAGAAATATCTTGAAAAGAATAGGTAGAGATCCATATAGCATCTCCAAAGCAGTCATAAGAAGTTTCTGCAAAAATGCAAGAAAACTCACTGTAAGTATCTTTTATTTACCATCTGTCAAAGTATGAAATTATCTCATATATACCACCTTTAACATATTCATTACATGATTTGTGTATAAGCATGGTGGATTCTTGGCCTCCACGGGAAACATTGATGCTGACCTATGTTTTAAAAAGCGCGCCTCACGCAAAGCGCACCTAGGCGCAATTCCGCGCGCCTTATGTAACCCTAGGCGAGCAGTGTACGAAAAGCGCAAGAAAAACATGATGTTTTTTTGCTTAAAATTGTTATACATGTAGCTAAAAAGGTTGTAGATTTTAGTTAAATCATATATATACCTTATTTGTATCTATATTTTGACTAAATAATGCTAAAAACCTATAGCATATATAAAAATTATATAATTGTCTTGCGCCTCGCGTACGAAAAGCCCACCGCTTTTGCGCTTCGCGCCTCGGTTTTAGACCTTGTCGCTTTTGTGCGCTTTGTGCTTTTTAAAACCAAGATGCTGACTATGAATTATTTTTGTCTTTTGTTTACATTTGTAATTTCTGAATTTTGAGTAATCTTTTATGTGAATTGTTGCTGCATTTTCTAGGTATGCAGATACAAGCTCATTGAGGAAGAGTTTAATTCTCCAGTTTTACCCGAGTTGCAAAAGTATCTGACTGACGAGGAATACAGGTATCCTTACTATTTTCCACTTTTTAACTTATTGCTGCCATTCAGAAAGTTTATAGTTTTATTAGGGTAAACAGTAGAAGAAAAAGGAATGTGCTTGGTGATAATTATCCCTGTATTTACAGTTATGGCTTTGGTCCCTGGCCCGGGTAACATGAATAGCATTATAAAACTCTGAAAACATAACAAAAAATCTTAACCTCAAAAGATGTAACTGTTATTTATTCTTATTGCTATTTTTTGTCTGTATTTATATACTGTATTGGTGATTGCTGTTATCTATTGATTCTTGTTAATGGCAGTGTTGCTGTGGGATTTTATATTTTACTTCGAGCTGTTGATCGATTTTCGGCTAACTATAATACTTTCCCTGGGCAGTTTGACGGGTAACATTTTAATCCATTTACCAAAGTTATAAATGTGGTTATACAACTAAAAATTTCTCAAGTTCATATATATATATATTTTTTTGTGCAGAGCGATGGATGAGGATATATCTAGATTAAAAACTACAGCAGTTAGTCTTCTTAGTGATTTGGGTTGCAACGGGTCCACTTTGACCGAAGACCTTATTAATGAAATGTGTCGGTATGGTGCTGCTGAGCTGCATGCAGTTGCAGCTTATATTGGTGGAGTTGCATCACAGGAAGTGATAAAGGTAAAACAATTCAGTTTGTTTTTGCTGTTTATTTTTATAGAGATGTCAGTTTTAACCCATTTATGAGTGGTTTCATTTGGGTTATATGATCTATATTGGATCAAACAGGTAAAATACGTGAAATTAGAAAGGCCATCCATATAGTGGAACTACTTTATAGGCCACCTAACACCTAAAGTATGTATTTGATTTTATTTATACCAATTTTGTCCAAGAAATATCAGAAGATGAAAATTATTTAGAAGACACGTATTTTTTATGAGATGTCAACATAAAGCAGTTTTAATTCTTGGGTGGTTATCATGAAAAGTTGAATACTTGGGTGGCCTTCACACACATTATCTCCAAAAATGTATTAAAATTAGTGCATCAAATCTTATAATCTTTTTCTTCAGAAATGATATTAATCGTGGATCTGCTGTGATTTTTTTTTAATCACAGTTGGCACAAAATATTTTTATAAAAAATGTGGAACCAAATTTATCTTTAACAACCTCATCTGTTTCTGTTTTGACTTGATACTATTCATACCACTCATTTTGGGAAAAAAAGTGTTCTTGGCAGAAGGCTAGGGATGGCAATCAAACCCGAAACCCGACACATTTGGGACGGGTTTGGGTCGGGTAATAGGGTATGGGTCCGGGTATTGGATTAGTTTTTATTTTTTTCGCGGGTTTGGGACGGGTTTGGGATTTGATGATATACCCGTTTACCCAGCCCGATTACCCGACAAAGTATACCCATTTACCCGATTAGATATCCAATATGTTTGCTTATATATCTTTTTAAATATGTATGCATAATATATCTAATTGTCCATCTAGATTACCATCTTGTGCTAGAAATTACCAAAAAATTATGTATACTATTTGTTATCTATGTCTTAGAGTTTTTTTATATGAGTTAAGTATTTTATATTCATACATTATAATCATTTACACGTATATTAAATAATTCTAAATGTAATTGGTTAGTAGTTATCCAATAGATACCCGACCGGTTTATGGTCGGATATACCCGATGGGTAAGTTTTAAAAATTAATGGGTTTACCCGAAACCCGCGGGTCTACCCGACACCCGATGGGTAATTACCCGACATAAACCCGACGGGTTTTGGGATGGGTTTGGGACAAGCATACCTAATCGGGTATGGGGTTGGGATTACCTAAACCCGTCCCAAACCCGACCCATTGCCATCCCTACAGAAGGCTCTCCATTTATTGCATTAAATTTGAAGGGCATTTTAGATAATTGACTGATAGTATCTCAGTTCTATAAAAGTACATGTTCAGTCAAACATTGGGTTTTTATGTGATGGTGATAGTGTTGCAGAAGGCGGCCGCCTAGGCGGCGCCTTGGCGCTACGCTGAAGATGAAATCGGAATAAGGGCCTGGGCGATGATCTGGGCGTTTTAGCCATTAGGCGGTGGTTTTTTTTATTTTTTATTTATTTTTTTAAATTTCTAAGTATTTCTAATTAAGTAATTATTTCTTAGTCTTATGTGTATATATCTAAGTATTATGAGTATATATCTTAACATATTTTCAAAAAACACCTAAATTTGTGTATATATAATTATATATATAAAATACCAAAACGCCTAATTCCGCCTAATTTTTGCCTTGTCCCGACTAGTCCCTAGGCTGGACCTCACCGCCCGCCTAGCGCCTTTTGCAACCTTGTGGTAATATAATGGTGTCACATCCTTGTTGGTATAATTACCTCGGTGACTTATAGGTCGTAGTGATGAAGTTTGAACGTTAGGGGGTGTTTGGGATTTTGCTTATTTGATAGATACCGGAAATCGAAAGTTGTAAATTGATAGGATTGACAATTAAGTCGGCCCGATTCTAGAAGGGCAATTCTCCGATTACAAGATAAATTTAGATAAACAAATAACCAGACAACAATGAAACCTATTATTAACCTAAACTTTAGACGGGAACGGTTATGATCTCTTCCTGATTTCTTGGAATGGGTGAAACTGTTCCCGCTTTTGGCATTAGGTTATTGCTTTTTTGAAATGAACAGTTTGGATTTTGGAATAAGCAACTTTAAACTGTTGACTTGAAGCAGTTTATATCACTCGCAAATAATTAGATTAAAATTTTTGATAGGCAATCCCAAACGCCTGATATTGCTTATTACTTTAGTTTTGCTTTGAGTGTAATTTAAATTTTAATTGTTGTATTTGTCTGCAGCTTATTACAAGGCAATTTGTGCCTATGAGTGGAACATTCATCTTCAATGGCATTGATCTCAAATCTCAATTGCTGTCATTATAATATTCAGAAACACCAGGTTAGCACCGTGATTCTCCTTGTATTCTATCGTCAAAATAAAATAGATACCTCGAAGGTTGATCATAGTCTAAATTACTTGTTTGTTCTTGTCATGATTGCGAAGAATGAAGTCCACAAGTTTGGTTGTTGAAGGGTATTTGGGGTTAATGGGTGAACACTTGTGTTGTCCTATGTATGTATCTGGTCAAGTCTGTAATGTTGTGTTGATGGGACAAAAGGATATAAATGGTTTAATGTTGCAAGATTGTTTTGAAACTTTATGAAAGGACTCTCTTTCTAGGGCAAAAATAGTGTAAAGCATGATTTTGATTTATTTTTTTCAATGATTTATTGTTGTATGGTTGTGACAATGCAGGGTTGAAGTTCCAGTTGACAAGTGTGATATGGAAGTGTATACTTTTGACATGATACAAGCAAGCAAATGAGAAGATTTGGAGGAGGTTAGATTTAAAGTTTTAATTTAGGAAGAACCTTGAATTATGGATGCTGTTTTGAGAGTAATGATAAAGCTGAACCAATTATTGTGCATTCATGCATGATGGTTTGGAATCCTTATGATTGTGCCTTTGCTATATATTACTTAAAACCCTTAAAACATTTTTTTTTTCTTTCAAGAAAAGAATGTATCAAGTCATTAATATTCTGTTGTTGAAATGGTGTGATATTAAAAAGCGCATTTTAGAGGAGCCTAGCATATAAACTTTTATATCGTTATTATTTGACTCGGGGACATTGCCTTTTACTGGCTCAAAAATTAACGCTGTTCAAAAAGCTCGTGGCTTGCAGCTCGGTTGGATTTAGCTCGAAAAAAGCTCGCTCGATATGGCTCGGTTTGAAACTGAGCCGAGCCGGCTCGGATCGGTTAGAAAGTGAGCCTTGCTCGGCTCGGTTTGAAACTGAGCCCAAACCTCACATAACTTGAGCTTGGCTCGGTACGGGCCTTGGATATTGGGCTCGAGACCGGCTCGCTAGTAGATCCTCAAACTCGAGCTCGGCTCGAATGCTTGATCTAAGTTATACTTGTGGCATGAGTTTAAACAAGCTAAAGCTCGTCTTGCACTCGTTTTTAGCCCGTTAATGAGTCGAGGCTTGGTTTGAACTCGGCTTGACAGCTTGAGAACTCAAATTGAAAAAAAAGACATTTAGACCATTAAAAGTAATACAAAAAGTCCACCCTAGTGCAAATATAAATTGGACAAACGTGCACTTGGAATAACTTAAAATATCATACATACATACTAGAGCCGGTCCTAGATTTTTGGAGGCCCTAAGCGAACCGATACAAAATAAGTTCAAACCAACTTAAAATAACAAAATATCATACAAAGTTACAAAACCGATACAAGATAATTTTAACCCATACGAACTTTCAAGACAAAGTTAACAACTAAAATTTTCGTCTTCTCAAATTTCCATAGCCCATTATCCACAAAAGTTTCCATAGCCATTTATGCACAAAAAGTTTTCATAGTCAGCTATTACAAAAGTTAGACGAAACATGAATCAATGAGATTTCAGATTTTAACCTAGGGGAAATTAAGAAAGAGTGAAAAGTAGGAAAGCTGTAAATAGTAAATATAAAGGGGTATACCGTATACGTGGACTGGAGATATTTGATTATTAATTTTTAATACAAATTATTTAACATAGTATTTGTTTGTTATTAAATCAAGTAGGAGTAAAAACAAAGAGATATTTGATTATTAATTAATTAATACAAATTGTTATCAAAGAGCCATGGTTGATGCTTGAAAAGTTCCCGACCATTCATTTGCACAAGGCCTGCAGCTATGTCTTCCTCACGTTTCCTTGATGCTTCAGCTTTCTTGGCCGATGCTTCAGCCGCCTGCAAAACAATCAAACAATTTATTAAATTAAATAGAAACAACAACAGCAGGCAAATAAAATATAATATAAATATTGACCATTTATTTATACAATTAATGAATAACAGGTGAATGAATCATTAAGAAGAAAGTAGTGTATTTTATATTTGACGGAATTCATACCTTTTGAGTTTTCCATGAGAGGAACTCTGCTTGCGTCAATGATTTCTTCTCCTCCTCCTTCTTCACATCTGCTTCTTCTCCCATCCTATCCTTTCCTTTCCTTTCCTTTTTAGACACAAATAAATTAGGGTTTCTGGTTGGGGAAAACCGGGGGTATTGCTTTGTTTTAACTCTGTTATTTATTCAAGGAAAATTGGATTTTAACACCCTGAACTATTGACAATTGGCTGCTGACGCACTGAACTACAAAATTGACAAACACCGCACTGAACTTTTAACTTATTGGCCTGTATCACCCTCAGACTAACCATGGTTAATTTTTGCTGACATGGCATGGTGACGTGTCCATTTTTGCTGACGTGGCAGGTGATGTGTCCATGCCATGTCAACTTATTCCCATGCCACGTCAGCAAAAATGGACACGTCACCATGCCACGTCAGCAAAAAAATAACCATGGTTAGTCTGAGGGTGATACAGGACAATAAGTTAAAAGTACAGTGCGGTGTTGTTCAATTTTGTAGTTCAGTGCGTTAGCGGCCAATTGTCAATAGTTTAGAATGTTAAAATCCAATTTCCCTTTATTTAATTAAACAAAAGAAGCCATGTTATTATTTAAGAGGGCATAAATGTAATTTTGGCAATTTATAAGAGGACATAAAGGTAATTTAATCTTGCTGGACATTGTAGATGTGTCCTAACTTTATTAGATATATATAATTACTTTATTGTTTTTTTTAAATAGCAAGTGTATCTTTGTCATTTTACACTAACTTAAACAATATAATTAACATTAGGACTAAGGGCCAACAGTGTTATAAATTCTATGTAATTTCAAGTTTTGAAGACCAAAGTTACAACTAGTATATACCACATGGACTATCCGTTTAATTAAGGGAAATTGGATTTTAACATCCTGGACTATTGATTATTGGCCGCTGACACACTGAACTACAAAATTATTCACCATCACACTATACTTTCAATCTCTTAGCCTGTGTCACCCTCGGACTAACCGTGGTTAGTTTTTTGCTGACGTCACCATTTTGCTGATGTGGCATAGTGACGTGGCTATTTTTTGGTGACGTGGCCATTTTTGTTGATGTGGCATGCTGACGTCACCATGCCACATCAACAAAAATGGCCACGTCAGCAAAAAAATAACCATGGTTAGTCCGAGGGTGACACAAACCCAAAAGTTGAAAGTACAGTGTGGTGGTGAACAATTTTGCAGTTCAGTGTGTCAGCGGCCAACAATCAATAGTTCAGGGTGTTAAAATCCAAATTCCCTTTAATTAACTCATTTTCTTGTAAATAAAGTCCGTTTCATAATTGAACTAGTTAATGGTGAGGTTACCATTATCCTTTTTGTAGTGACGAATGTTGTATGTGTTCCTAAGAAAAGGAATTTGTCCATTTTTTGGGTTCTCAAAGAAGCATGGAAACACATAAGAACTCTTGAATGGAAATGGAAAAGAGTTGGAACTCGTTCCTTCGAAAATGGTAAAGATCTTTGGCGCGAAAAAAGGGGTTGATCTGTATCATCTTGACTTGGTTCTACTTCCTCTATATTTTAAATATACCGGGTCGGGTCTTCTACCTGTATCAAATAGAACACGTTGAGCCAAATCTTCTTCATGTAAAACCTGCTTGATTTAGATCGGGAAAATCATATGGTTTTATGAAACCATGTGCTATGGCTCGAATCCGTAATCAATCCTATTTCCGATAGGGACAGTTTCATAGACATCATGGGGAAACCTTTACGAAGGAGGTACATTAGTTACATTTATATATGAAAAATCATGATCTGGTGATATAACACAAGGTCTTCCAAAAGCGAAACAGGTGTTAGAAGTGCGTTCTATTTATTCAATATCGAAGAATCTGAAAAGAGGATTGTGGGTTGGAACAAATGTATAACAAGAATTCTTGGAATTCCTTAGGCGTTCTTTATTGGTGTTGAGCTAACTATAGTGCAAAGTCGTATAGAGTTTGGAGTATTAAATAACTTGTATCCATAGAATATCTGGCGTGACATAGATAATAAATAAATAGGAGTTAATATCATTCCAATTGCCATTACAAAAGTGATAGCAAT
This sequence comes from Ambrosia artemisiifolia, assembly GCA_032199755.1. Lineage (NCBI taxonomy): Eukaryota > Viridiplantae > Streptophyta > Magnoliopsida > Asterales > Asteraceae > Ambrosia > Ambrosia artemisiifolia. The sequence continues at coordinate 390,063 of CM063512.1, forward strand.
TTTGGGCATTAAAAGATGTTTTTGGGTGTTAATTATTCCTAAAAAGACTAGCACTTCTGCAACAAAACCACTTATACTCGGTAATGCAAGGGAAGCCATGGAAAAACTACTTAACATTTTAAAGATTTTTGGCATGGGGCTACTCCACCCATTTCATCAAGATAAACAAGACGTATTCTATCATAACTCGATCCTGCCAAGAAAAAAGTGCAGCACCAATAAAGCCATGAGAGATTATTTGTAATATTTCAGGATCCGAATCCGAAATTTCGGATAATTCAGATTTTTAGATTTTTCGAGTTCAGAGTTTTTTGAACACCCCTACTATTCACACAAGTTGATAATTGTATTATTACTAATATTTCTAAAACTATGAAAAAAGATACCAACCCATCTTTATTCCCATCCAATCAAGATTTTCCACAAACACTAATCCTATCAAAGATACATGACAATAAGGCTGGGTGTAGGATAAAGCCTTTAAGGGCTTTATCGTGTCATGTATGCGTTACATAGGTTTTGCAGCAACAATGACACCCGCTCCCCTTTAATATCAATGGTTTGGTTTTGCACTCCCTTTTAAAGAAAAAACAAACAAGGAAAAAAATATGATTGGTTGAAAGGGTGTGGGCCCCTCCTTTTCAGGCTAACACTTGTGAAGGGCTTAGCGGAGGGGATCAATAGCGCCCCTTTTGGTGGAGGGAGCGGGCATTACCCCACAACACCATCCTAACACTAACAATCTTGATGCTCACACGTTGCAATAGGAGTTCGGTCAAATTAATATAAACAAACAACACATGATTCATTAATTAGCTAGGTGCTTAGCGTAAAACAAATGACGGAGCAAGATAGATTGGCTGGGCCTGTACGTAGTTAGACGATCGATACAAAAACTAACATTAACAACTGGCACGGCCAATAGACTTGGAGCTAAGACAAACATCAACAGCTTCATTAACTGTGAGAAAAATACACTCACTTCCAAGTTTTTCAACGAACCCACCTATTTTCAGCTTGTTAATCACTTTCCATCTTGGATTCGCGATGGCAAGCTGCAACCCGGCCAAACGTACATACACTAGTTAGCTGGTAAAATAATTAAATAATGTATGTATGAGCATATCAAAGCAAACATATATATAGTTACATGTACGTTTCTTGAAACCAATTTCTTGTGAATTTCTTCCAACGCAACAATTGCTGAAGAGTCGATGCTCATGACATCTGACACAAGTCAAAATTAATATTCCCAAGCGTAACATATACAAATTAATTAGTTTGATAAAAACACTTACTGGACATGTTTAGAATGATTCCGCTCATCGGTTTCTTTTTTGTCAGATGTCTGATTATCCTAATGATGGAAATGATCAAGAATTGAAGTTAATGAATAAATTTGATATAATTAAATGAATGAATTACAATGATATATTACTGCCGATGAAGCCTAGCTCAATTGGTGAAAATTGGGGAAGCTAGAGTGGAGGTTATGTGGAGGTTGAGGGTTCGATTCCTGTCGACATATTTACCACATGTGGGGGTTCCACTTGGGGAGATCTCCAATCCAGGTGGAATGGGTAATCAGTACAGGTTGGCCCAGAGTGTTAGCCAAAGCTCCACCGGTTGCACCACTTGCCATTCAAAAAAAAAAAAACAATGATATACTAGTAAGTAATACCTTTCCTTAATGGGATTTGCATTTGCAAAACAAAAGGAAGCTGAGTTGAGGCGAATTACAGCAACACCTAAAACATCAAGAGTTCCAGGATATTGTGCCTTGTCACAAAATATGTCTGTTCCGGGAAGCGTTCCTAATTCTTCGATGTCCGATCTGATAGAATTAAGGATTAATCGTCCAAATGAAATACCTACCTGCATTATTATTATTATTATTAAACACTAGGTAGCTATAATGTTTAAATTTCATGTAAACAAACTTTCTTGTAACTGCATCTCTTGTATTGGGTTAATTGCTCTCGCATGCAACCTAAACAATGTTAGGGGTTGTTTGGTTGATTAAGTGCTGAATCATTAAGATGATCTGAATGGTTAAAAGGCTCTGAATGGTTAAGAGCTGAATCATTCAGCATCCCTTATTAGCTTAATGGTTCAGCACTTAATCATTCCATTCAGATGCTGAAACATACAGTCTGAATGCTAAATGATTCAGAGCTGAATGGTTAAGAGGCTGATTAAGAGGCTATCAAACAGCCCCTTACCCTCCTTATTTATAACTTATCTATGATTGCAAAATTTCAACTTTTTAATGATCAATCATATCATATGTATAGCTTTTTATTGAAAAAAAAAAGGTTTTTTTAATCATACTTCTTTTAATAATTAATAATGGCATAAAAAATTCTTTGAACCCTAAACTTGATACAAAATGCAAATAAAAATAGAGATATACATAGTTCATTTCATAATGGATATGAATGATAACAAGTCTAGAACCCAATAATGGTACGTTATACAATAATAATCCACCCAATTTTTTTTATTGTTATTATTATTGTTATATTGTTATTCAATATTAGTCTCTCGTCTCATTTGACTTGAACATTATTTTAATTAAGAGAAATCGATTGTATTTTTCATTGATTAAGGCTACTGGGTAAGCAGACACCAAAAAACCTATGTCTCATTGCCACGTAGGCTGTCACATCACCAAAGTGGTGTCTCACCATTCTTGAGACATGGGTGGGGTGTGCAGACATGAAAAACCCATTTCTCAAGAAAATCTCCTATTGGTCTATTACCCAACATTTAAAAAAAAAAAGGAAAATCCTGATTGGTGCGTCCGGTACGTCCTTGGGGAGACGGGGGGGGGGGGGGGGTAGGGGACGGGGCAACCGGGGGGTGTTTGGGTTTGGGACGGGGCAAAATGAAGGAGACGGGGGTGGGGGGCGTCTGCTCTCCGTATAGCCTAATTGAAATAATACACTTTAAAATTATAGGAATATTAAATTAATTATTGATGGTCGGCCAATCATTTTAATCATACACATTAAAAATTGATATAGTAAGCGTAGATTTAAAGAGTCTTAATTATTCAACTAACTCTTAATAACTACAGTAATTTTTAACAAAAACTATTTACATGTGTAGAACGTTTTATAAAATTGACCAACAAGGATATCAAGAGCCGTGTCATTAGATGAAATTAATAAATATATTAGAATTATTTTATGAAATTTCATTTCATTTACGTACTCTTCCGGAAATTAACCATATATATATATACTAGATCTTTGCCCGCGTTACACGCGGCTCACCAACGTACAATTATTTTGAGGGGTAAAACGTATAAAAAATAGGAAAATTGGATTGTATCACACTCAACTATTGGCTATTGGCCGATAATGCACTGAACTATAAAATTGATCACCAACACACTGAACTTTAAACATGTTGGATTTTGTCACACTCGGACTAACCATGGTTAAATTTTTTGCTGACGTGTCAAATTTCGCTGACATGGCACAGTGACATGCTTTTTTTGTTTTTTTTGTTTTTCTTTTAATTTCCATATCACCTCCTTCATCTTCACTTTATTTAATTTTTTTTTTATTTCTGTTCTACAATCCCACATACCGCCAATATCCACCATCATTTACCTCCAATTGCAAACCTTCATCTCCAAGCAATAACTTTCTCTCTCCTGCTCGTTCCTCGAAGCCACGTTTTCTACTATTATCCTCCACGTGCTCTGTTCACTGTCTGATATAGAGAGAGAGAGAGTCGACAGAGAGAGAACATAGGAAAGAGAGAGAATGAGATTGAAGGAAAAGGAGGAAGAAGGAAGGAAGCGGTGGCGCTAACCCTCTTTTCAGATTCAATTTGGGTAAGGGTTTTATCATCTTTTGATTATCATCCAATATACACAAGTGTATCACCCGATTCATCTTTTGTTTTGGGGTTTTGTGGGTTAGGGTTTTATCATTTGGGGGCTTTGGGGTTTATTATGGTGATTGGTTTTGTTAGTGATGGTGTTGCAGGTTTTGTTGCAGGTGGATGGTCGATGATGATGATGATGTTGTTGTGGTCAATGAAGATGAAGAAGAAGTTGAGAGAAGGAGGTCAATGAAGGAGGTCAATGATGATGATGTGTAATTTAAAAAACTGATGTGTAATTAAAAAAAAAAAAACACGTCACCATGCCACGTCAGCAACATTGGACACGTCAGCAAAAAATTTAACCATGGTTAGTCCGAGTGTGACAAAATCCAACATGTTTAAAGTTCAGTGTGTTGGTGATCAATTTTATAGTTCAGTGCGTTATCGGCCAATGGCCAATAGTTGAGTGTGATACAATCCAATTTTCCTAAAAAATATAGTATAAATATTTTATTCAAATTTAAAAGCAAGCAATACACATTTTATTCAAATATCACTAAATATTTCCTTATACACCACATTTTTTGTTTTAGTCCAAGTATAAGTTTTCTAAATAACCAATGTTTTCCTTTGTACATTCTCATGAAAACGGATGACTTCCCAAAACATTATATCTCGCTCAGGCTTGTTGTCATCCACTATTAAGAGCAATCCGATATCAACTCAAGTCAGCAGAGATCACCTGCAAATTCAAACATCAAATTCTTGTTAAAAACATTGACCCATTAACCTATGAATTAGTCAAGTTATATCTCAAGCATATCAAAGTGGTTGAATGAGAATCAATTGTTTAAGGATGTACAGGTCAAACATGTTGGAAGTGTACACATGAAATAGAAAAAAAAATTCTTTATAGAGCTATAAAGGGAATAGCATACAATTCAAGTATCCAGAAACCACAAACTACAAAAAAACCAATCACATGCTCCTTCGGGCCCTTTTGTGTAATTGTAAAGACCAATTATGGTAAGAGTTACATCACTACACACTACAAGACCCACACTTCATGACTCCAATAGCGACAGGCTTTAATCCGTAGCACACATGAGGCTGGGTATTTCACTATTTCTATAGCTCTACAAAATTTGATAACGACAAGCTTCATGACAATAAATTTATTACCTTTATGGCAAATCGGCAAAAGTCCACTACCAGTACCAACTATTTCAGATTTTCACACCATGAAAAAGTAAAGCAAACCAAAAGCAAGAAATAGGAAGGCAAACAACTAACCTGCACAAGCTTAAGTTTCTACTTACAGAGTTACGAATACATCATCTTTTAGAGATACCTATGGTAACTATATGATCACTTACCTCCATGTTATAAAATTCCAACTGTTTGTTATATTATTTCTAGTTTCTTTTTGATCACTATCGGATACCTATGGTAACTATATGATCACTTACCTCCATGTTATAAGCCTGGCGCTTGAGGCGGCTATTTGACCCATTAAGTTCCTATCAAAACAACTGGCCATAATTCCGCATATTTGACCCATTAAGAACCATCAAAACAAATCCTACATATTTGACCCATTAAGAACAAAAACAAATCTTGCATAGTGAACCATTAATAACCATCACAATCCCTGCATATTTGACCCATTAACCAACTGTGACCCATTAATAACAAATCTTGCATAGTGAACCATTAATAACCATCTCTATCTGTTGAATGCCTAGTATACAGTTGAACAAAGAAGTACCATTTCATTAATAATGTACAGTTCATAAAATTAGGCCCATTAATAGGCCTGGGAATAGACATGCCCCTAGGATTTGGTTGAACCAAAGTAAAGCTAGAAAGAAACAGATAGAAAAACTAAGACATTAAAACACCAAGTCAATCCTTGAATCAAAACTACTTTTTATACATCGGTACATCTCCGAGTCAAATGAGAAAGCTATTTTATAAAGATTGTAATATCCAAGTTTTAATTACGTATTAAAAATTTCTATGACTTTAGTTTACTTATTCATAAAAAAGTTTAATATTACACGTGTATAACTTACGGGTCATTTTGACCTGTGTCAAAACAGTTTATTTACCAAGAATCGAAGCAGACTTCAATAATGAAAAAAACAATATTGTCCTTCAAACAAAAAAACTGATATATACTTTCCTTAAAGAATGCCAGATAACATAAACATTGTTTCTTCTAGTGACAGGTGTTCTCATAGTTCGCTAATATTTGGCAACAACAAAATAAACAAACCAACAACATGTTCGCTTCTCATCATCAAAGAGTTTTCTCAAGACCCTCCTTAAAATTGCAAAACTATCTAATAGACTAATACCTTAAGCACCCATCACCGTATTCTATTTCCCACATTCAACATTCAATATCAAAGCTTACTAATTTAATTAAAAAACTTACAACTAAAAAGACGAAAGTTGCTTCCTGCAACTTGAAGGAACCAACCTCGAAGGCTCGAACCTTCTTGTTCCCCCATTTTGACACCTCATACACATTCAAGAAAAAGCAAGGATAACCTGACTACCAAGCCGCTTATGTCCACATATTACATGCATATGCAGGTTGAATATGATCCCATACCGTCATAGCCGAAGCAACCTGCAACATGACTAATGTTGATTAGAAGACTAAATGTTTGCGAATCGAGTGATGTATTGTAATCAATGGAGAAAATGTGTTTAGGGAATTAAGATGATCCTGAACCGACATTTTTCGACCCTAAGGAAAAGTTTTCAGCTTGACCCAAACCCATTTTGATACGTTACACAACCGGTCCAATGAACCAAATATTTCCAACATTTAAACAATGGAGATAAGTTGATAATCACCATATGATCTTTAAGGGGAAGAAAGATTTACCAAAACTAACTGTTATGCCGAAGTACTTGGTATTTTCTACTACATGCTTAGATAGAGCCAAAGAACCCGTCTCAAAACTCAAAACCGATCCTGCACCCTTCGCCTACAAAAGGAAAATAATTTTTTTATTGATAATCAACTATTTTTCTACTTTTTTTTTATTTTAGAGGACATGAGTACCTGAGAGTAGTGTAAAGTGTGTCCTGGATGGTTAGGAAGACCAGCATAGTTAACCTTTGTTACCAAGGGATGAGAAGCTAGAAATTCGGCTATTTTTTGTGCATTCTCCTATAAATATCATCAAAAGTTAATCAAAAAAAAATTATATGCAGTTTCAAAACAAAATACCAATTGTATATAAAATAATAATTACATAACTTAGTAGGATAGATTTGTGATTTTGAATCAAACCTGTTGTCTCCCGACGCGCAACGCCATTGTTTTGACTCCACGTAAACATATCCAACAATCGAAAGGTGCAAGCCCGACACCTTCTGAGTTTTGCAAGAAGTACAACTCTTCCCCCAACCTGTTTTTCTATATTAAAAAAAACAATGTCATTTGGACAAGAGCAAGAAATTCGATGTCAAAGCCAAAGACAAAATCAATATTTATATCATGTGATGTTCAAACCTTTCTCCTTTAACAGCAAGCACTCCAGCCATGACATCACTGTGTCCGGCAACAAATTTTGTAGCCGAGTGCATTGAAAGATCTGAAAGTGCAACAATTTATTAAAGGAACCTTTTAGTTGGGTTCTTAAGGTCCAAAGATTTAATTATGTGAAAATAAATTTCACATTCAAAGAAAGTCCATAAGATTAAAAAAACTCTACATATTCCTTAGGGTCGAAAAATGTCGGTTCAGGATCATCTTAATTCCCTAAACACATTTCCTTAGGGAGTGTTTGGTTGTGACTTTTAAAATTAAAGAGAAAAGTAATAATTATACTCATATACTCATGATCAGAAAACAATAACCAGAAGAAAATTTTAAGTGAATACTTCAAACTAATAACTTAAAAATACATCCAAACACCAGAAAATTAGAGAGAAATCTATACAAATCTTGCACTTTTACAATAAACAAATTCCTAATAACCAATGTTAATTAGACTTTATAATCAAACCGGCCATCCTTATAAATCATTATTAACATTCTTGTATTCAATTTAAAAGCTTTGTTCTTTTATGTATCTTCAATTGCAAGGTTAAAATCCATACTTTTAGTATGGGTCAAAATGGGTTGGGTCTGGCTGCCATACTGGATCTAAAAAGATTATAATCACCAAGAAAGAACACCTCCATAAACATATGTGATGATAAAAATAGAAACCGGCTCATATTGTGCATTTGAGTACACCTTGAACTGGTTTTTACACATTTGACCCTATCTTGACACTGATTTAGACTTGGCTATTTGAATATTTGTATGCAAATAAATAAGTTCCATTTTTTTCTTACCGCTGAACTAAACCATTGAAAGCATGTAGGACTTATAATTTCTTAGTCAAATTCTAGCAGCTACTTGAATTTGTCATTTATTCACCATCTAAATCCTTAGCTCACATCAAGTTCACTAAAAGATTAGGTATATAAAGGCTAACAGATTATTACTATGATGATGATAATTTAGCAAACTACTCCATTGTCATGTTGTCTAGAAAACCCCAAAATTCAAAATTTAAAAGTCACAAAGTTGTTTATGTACTAAAACTGGAACGAAATATATGCCCACATCGGAGAGGCATGTACTACATTAATATTACAAATGGTCGTTAGGGCAAAAGGTCAATCCTAAACACGAATGACAGAAGTATTATTTAGTCATAAAGATCCTCGACCATGTTATCTAATGTCACATAACATAATGCTGGTATATTTAGTCACAAACTGAAGTGAAAGCAGCCTATTGACATACGACATATACTTATTAGCGAGACACGATTTGAAAGATCTAACCAAGTCAAACTGACTGAAACAACACATAAACACTACTGTGCACCTTTAAAAAGATGCATTCATGATTTCACGTAATACATCCCCCAATTTTGTTTACAATCAATAATTCAATACGCAAACATGGATCAGAAAACCTCTTAAATCATCACCTAAAGAACAATCAATGAAAACTTATAACATCAGTTGAAGCCTAAAAACCTCTAAATCGATACCTAAAACATAAACCACTAATCGAAACCTAAATCATAACAAACCATTCAAATATTTCTTAAAACATCAATTTAACCCTAAACCGAAACCTAAAACATTAACCCTAATTCGAAACATAACACATAAACCTTAATCTTATCAGTCGAACCCTAATCAGTCTTAATAAACAACAATCACTCAAAACTTAGTATTATCGGTCGAACCCTAAAAACCCCTAAATCGTAAGATAAAGCATAAACCCTAAATCATCAACACAGAATCAAAACAATTAACATGAATAAACAATAATAAACAAAAAACCAAGAACAATCAGTAAAACAAAGACATTAACAGTAATCGAAAGTAAAAAAAATATGGAAAATCAGTTAAACGAAAGAAAGAAAAAAGATAAATAAAAATCGATGAACTGAAATAAGAATCAAAGATAGATGAACATCGATTTATTCAAATAAGAATCAAATGGAGATTACCTTGGATTGGAGATGAAGGATTAGGTTGAATCGCCAAGATTAGGGTTTAGGTTTGAAAGAGGCGACGATGATTATGATGTTATGTTATGTCAGTGTTTTCTAAGAGGGTTTATATATTTTCTCAGTTTTTGATTTTAAAAAAAAAGAAAATTTTATTAATTCTCTAAAGGTGCCATGTGGCTTCACAAACGGAGGAGAGATAATTGCTAGGGGGGTAAATGAATGACATGTGTCAAAAATTGCTCCAAAATATTATATGTATAGATTGTCCAAAACAATAACATGATAAATATATAATATGATAAACATGAAGAGAGAACATAATGCAAATATATATGTAGAGAGGGAGGGCAGGGCTTACAGCAAGCAAGAGACCAATCTCGACAGATGCAAAGAGTACACCAAAGAAAGCCCCAGCGCATGCAAGGAAGTCCATCTTGTCAACTTTCCAAATATGATATGCTTCCTTATAATCGATTAATCCAGGTAGCGCCGACACGATTATCGGTCCTAGTATCGCCATAGGGGTGTAATACAGCAGCTTCGTCAACACTTGCAACGATATCAACACACTTATTGCCATTACTATGTTTGATACCGCACTTTCACACCCTGCACTAACATTTACAGCACTTCGCGAAAACGATCCTGCATGCCTCCATCCGCCCGCCCAATTATATTTAAATCATGAGTAAAACTATATATATATGCAGCTCATATATACACACAAACACACACACACCATACCAGTGGTAAGATAGCAAGAAGACATAGATCCTGCAATGTTCATGAAGCCCATGGCTAACATTTCTTTGTTCCCATCTAGGTTATATCCTTTCATCGAAGCAAAAGATCGACCAACTGCAACAGCTTCCTGCATGCATGCGCCTGCACTAATTAAATTAACTTTACTTAAACCTAAATACTAGCAAAAAAAAAAAGTAATTAAAATTTGTTGCATTCAATTTATTTAATTGGTGTAAATTAAATTACCGTTAATGCAATAATGGCACAAACGAAGCCAGTTTTGGCTACTTCACCAAGGTGTGGACCATTGAACTCCAACTGATTGAGTGAGCTTGGATTTAGTCCTCCTTTGAAATGTTTAATGATCTTAACCCCTGCTCTTGTCAGGTATACTATCAAGGTGGTGGATATAACAGGGGAAATGGCCGGCAACCAAAATAGCTGTTTCTTCTTCTTTTTTCCCTGCAGCATCCAGTTCATTTCATCATCAGTCGGTCGGTCGGTCAACTTAACTAAATAATGCATCCACTTAATCTATACATATAATAAAGGAGTAACTAGGGGTGAGGTGTCACCATTCTAGGGTGTCCACATCAGCATTTTTCAACCCGTTTAACTCTAATATGGTTGACCCGATCCGACCCATACTATCTACTCGGTACCCACTTACCCGCATATATAAACTTCTTTTTTCTCTGGTTTATGAACCTCAACTATCCATCCATTCATCTTACAACCTAAACCCTAACCACCTTCTATCTCCATGATTGATATCCTCCGATTCAGGTAATAATTCTTTTGAAATATTATGTTTTCATATCTTTGTGTTAATGATATTCGATTTTGTATTAAGATTAAACGACATCCTTTCTTCAAAGATCAAAAACCCTAACTTTATGGTATCTATGAAATCTATTTCAAAATCCTGTTGATTGACGATGTATTTTTTTTCTGTTTATTGTTTATATACATTCATTCTGTATTCGTTTAATTAGGAGGATACAGTAATCGATTCTATAAAGATTTCGAATTAGGTATCTCGATTTAGGGTTTTCACGATGTCTACTTTTAGGGACATTAATCTATAATAGCGCCATGGGTGGTGGCAGCGATGGTTCAAACAGTGGCGTCATCGCCATTCGCCAATTGAGAGGAGAGTGTGGGAGGAGTCATTCCTCTTTGAGTGTGGGATACGAACAGCTTTCGTATGTACTTTATTAAAGAGAGTGAGTCAAATACCCATACCACTTTTAACTGATAGAAAATGGAACGAGGATAGGAAACTTAGCCCTGCCTGTGTGTGTGCTTTTTTGTCAATACTTCTAAGTATTTATTTGTAATTTTCTTAATGCTTTATGGTTCAGTGGGTCAATTGGTGAGACTTGAGCGGTTATCCATATCTGGAAACCTTTTAACCAGCCTGCCTGAAACTCTTGGAAGCTTGCGCAATGTAAGTAACTGCTTATAGCATCCCACTATTCCATTTTTAATTTGAATATTAACTATTATGTAATCTGTTCTGGACAAATAAATTTTATGGCACCTCACTTTTGTATATTTCAAATGTCAATGTAATTCACTTGTATTGCGTATTTTTGTTGTAACATTCATTCATTTAAGTTTTTTTAAAATGTAGTTGTTGCTACTAAACGTGTCGCATAATAAACTAAAGGCTCTTCCAGATTCTATAAAGATTTCGAATTAGGTATCTCGATTTAGGGTTTTCACGATGTCTACTTTTAGGGACATTAATCTATTTTATTAGGTGTTTAAATGTTTAGTCTCTGTTTGATTAACTTTTATAATTTGATATCATTACTTATTATTTAGTATCCTGTATAAGTAGTTATGATCTTCAATTGGAGGCATATGGAGTAGTAACCTATGTTGATAATTCTGTGTCATGTTGATCTCCAAGGTATGATTGTGTATTTTACATTATCTTGGTTGTCTAGGGATGGGTTGTCATGTTCGATGGGTCCTTTGTTGTTTGTTGATTGAGTAAAAGGCCGATTGTTTGCTTTGGTTGGTGATTAGAGTGTCGATTATGATTCATGTTTGATTTTGATTATGTAATCGATTTGAAGGTCCGTAGTTGTTTCTAAGTATTAGACTGAACCCAAACTTAGCCACTGTCGGCTAAGATTTGATTAATCATCACATATTTTTTCCGTTCATGTTCATAAGTTCTTATTCGGCTAAGTTGTTTAAAGGGTTCAAGAATGTTCATCAATTGTTCTTATTTGTTCTTGGGTATTTAATATAATTTGGATCTTCATATGCTTGACAGAATGTTTTTTAGTGGAAATCTTTAGTTTGCTTGGTGATTGGAGGGATCATGGATCTCGAATGTGGGTGCACCCGATTGGATCGTGGCAAAATCGGAAAGTGGTTGAAATTTTTTAAAAGAAATATAATCTTTCCTATTTTCAAGCTTTTGATGTTATGGAATGATTTGAAACTTCCCATTTTTGAGATACGGAATTGAATGATACTATTTAATGTGGATTTAATTGATATTGACCAAGATTTGAATTAGCCAAGATTAATTGGATCTGGCATATAGTGTTATGGAAAGAGTGATATAAAAATAGAATACGGTATAATATTTAAATATTCATGTTAATTTCAAATACCACAAATAAAAAAGCTCTTTAGGCCCTAGGGTTTTGTTGGCCCCTTTAGATGTTCTCCATTCTAACCCATTTAACTAACCCGTGGTAGACATGAATAAGGCTGCCTCTTTTTAGCCATTAATTGAATGGTCTTCAAATTACTTTCTTTTTGTGTATTTGATCCCTTAATTGTATTTGATCCCTTAATGCTACAAATATTATGGATTTAGGTGTATCATATGGGGTTTATCCAAGTGTGTATTTATGGAGTTATATCCTTGGTTTTATTTATGGATTTTGTGAGTACTACTATTGCTATTTGTATACAATATGTTTTGGTTGGACAGTGGTGATAGAACTCCAAAGCAAAAGGTAAAATAGAAGGTTACCGAGGAAAATGAAATGTTAAATTTAATGTTGAAATACAATGGTGGAAGACCGAGAGCTGAGGTACTTTTTATATCCTCACTCCTATTATCCTTTTGTTCCTAACTATTTGTTAACTTATGGCTCATTTTTTATTTACATTTTTTTTCTTGCAGACGAAAGTCAAAAGAGCGGTTCAATTAAAGGATTTGTTAGACGCTACACGAATAATAGTGCCTTGTACTAGGTATTTCTCATATGCAATGCATTTTTCATTGTAACATGTTTCCTCGGCAGATTTACTTAATTTGGTCTCAAAAGTTTTTGACACCACCGGCACCCGGTACCCCCTTTGATCATTTTAATTTGATTTGCTGCAGACTATTTCGAACCTAAGAGTTTTGTTGTATCTCTTGATTTTTTTAAGTTATTAGTATCCAATTTGTATATTGTGGTTTACGATATTGAATCATGGTTAAATTATGTTCTTTGTAAAATATATGTGATGTTATACATTTTAATGGGATTCTTTGGTTTTCACAGACCTGGTCGTGGAAGTGATAGCGAGATAGAGGACATTGATCATGCGGAAAAGCTTCGTCAATTTAAAGCAGTTCTTGAAGAGGTTTACATTATAACATTCATGCTTACTACAATTTTTTAGTTTTATACAATCTTACCTTTGCTTCATACCATGATCAATGATGTTTCTTCACCAGCATGTTTTGTTTGTTGAATGTTATATACTGGTAGGTTTCAAAGTAACCAAGAACTAGGATAAAAAACCGGGTCTCGAACATGTGTATGGAGCCAGCCATATAAGCTAATCAGTCACTTTGAGGTCACGACTATTCTCATTTATATGGGCTTTCCGAGGTATTGTTTGTGTGCTTTTCAGTGTGTACATATCTACAATAAAGGTGAGAAAATGAACCCGTCAAAACATTTTTTTTCATACGTGTCAGAACAGAGTAATGTGATCCTTACATAAGTAGTATATGTCAAGTAATGATTGGTGTCTATTACATTTTCTCAAAAATCAAAATTATGTAGTCCTATTTAACAAGATGATGTTGCCTGGATCCAATCGTAGAAGATATTTTAGATTTTCTAATCAGTTCACTCTTTTCATAGCTTTTATTTTGTTGCACTTAATGTTTCAGCGTGCATTCTACTTCTCAGAGGAATTCTTGAAAAGTCTATTTTAAGAAAATGGGTTCAGCACTGAAGAATGTGGCGTGTGTTGCAAGCAAGTAGAAAATCGTTCACGTGAAATTGTGATGAACCGGTGAGTAAAATTTCATAAAAAATGTGTATACGGGTACATGTACTATTATGTATGTTTTTTTGTGTTCTTACTGCTTTGAGAATTTAGGCGCTGGGTACAGGCGGCTTTCCGTTTGAATAATGATAATCTCTAGAGCTCCCTAAAGTTTTTAAGGAGCCTGAAGATGGATTTGATGTTGATATATCCGAAGGATTTGCTTTGGATATGTTTGGCATTTCTTCATCAGAGGATGAGGTCAGAACATTATTTTAACTCTGCATTATATTCAGCTGTATTAGTTTCGATAACTTAAAAAGTTTATAGCTGATCCATACGACTAAAATTTCACCAATGCTCGAATTGTCCCTGTAGTATATTAAATCATGGATTAAGTTCCTTATTATCATATTTTGAACGACGCTATGATGATGATGACTTTCTATGCGTCTGAGTGAATCTGAGCAAAGATGAGATTTTCTGCATCTTGGCGGGGCAACCGAGACGGTCATGTGATTGACTCTGCTTTCACATGGCAACCGGTAATATGTAAGTTCTTAGCAGCGGTTCTTTCCAGTTTAAATCTGTATGTTATTGTTTTGCTGGTTATCTTTTTTTTCAGGATGAGTATGCTGAAAAGACTGGACTGGTTTCACAAGCATTGTCTTTCTCTGATGAGCAAAAGAAAGAGGTGCTTCTTTGTTTCACATTATTTGTAGTTATTGCTTTACTTTTTGTTTACAATTATACCATAGGTTTTTAATGGTTTTTACATTTTATGTTATCAGGCAAGTCTTCTTTTCAAGAGATTGTGCTTAAAGTTGGATGCCCTCTCTCATTTCCACTTCACTCCAAAACCAGTATGTACCCGTTATCCGTACATACCTTTGTTTTTTAGTCTTAAATGTTTTAATATTAATCGATAGGTAAAATTGTTCTGTAAAAATAGGTGATCGAAGACATGTCTATTCAAACAAATGTTCCTGCTCTAGCAATGGAAGAGGTATCTATTTCTCTGCATCTCATTTACCTCATTATATTTAATCTGGGCCCCTCCTTTTGTGTTGGTCAAACACTTGATTTTTTTTTCTATGGGTGTAGATTGCTCTGTTGGCAGTGTCAGATGCAGCCATGCTGGCACCTGAGGAGGTATTTTCAGGTAAAGGAGACATCAAGGAAGAAGCAGAATTAACACAGGCAGATAGAAAGAGAAGGCGATTAGTCCTTCCTCTTAGGGTTGTTATTGGTGCTACCATAGTTAAAGAAGAAATTGAAGATGTTATTCTCTCAGTTTTGCATATCTTATTCTAATCAGTATTTAACAATCCATACATTGCATCATAATTTTGTTCCTTTTTTAATTTCTTGGAATTGCATCATGATATTGTTCCATTTTGAACTGGTATGTTACTATTACCTATCTTTTTTGTTAGTATTTGATTATACTTATCGATCAATCAACAATAACTAGGGAGATAGATAGGAAGTAAGGGACCGAGGAAGAGGCGCCGTAGTTTACACTTAATGGCCAATTTTACTATACTGAGCCATTAAGGTATGCCTATTCTAAGTTTACACTTAATGTAGGGAGTGGCTTGCTTCCTGAAAGAAAAGATGGTTTGTTACCAAAACCTCATTGGTCTTCCTAATATTTATAGAATTTTCTCATCTAGCAGATTTCCTAATATTGTTTGGATTGGAGACAGAGAATTGTAGTTATGTTTTGAACAAATATCAACAAGCTTCAGGGTAAAATGATTCGGAAATTTTGAACCGGTTTGGAAATAATTCTTCTGACGTTGAATGGCAGAAATGGTCAGTTTGCATACAGTTTATAAATATGCTAAAGCTGGTAAAATTCTTTGACTTAGGTTACCATTATCACTTGCAAACTAAGTTTGACTTTTATAAAGTCAAATAGTTCATAACTTGGTAATATATAGTTGTATGTACGTTATAACGTGCCATGTAATGTTATGTTAAATGGTTTGTTATGTGCAGCTGGTTTTGCAGCCATCAAAATCTTTATTATGCGGCAGTTGTGAAATATCCGTTATGAGTTTTCGTGGTCGTTTTTATGTTCACATTTGATAGTTATGTAAAACTTAGGTTAAGAACTTGCAACCTAAATTTGACTTATATAAAGTCAAACAGTAAATATCTTCGTATCATATGCGTATATGTACATTATTAGTTATAACATTACCTTGGGGATCCACCGTGTGTCAACACGGGTCTCTAACCTAGTTAGTTATATATTGAGTCGAATAAAGACTAGTCACTATAATTCTGGTAATGAGGATGAATATAAGGAATGAACATCCAAGAACAAAATTCAAAGGATACCACTGCAGCAAGGAAAACCACATATTGTATGTTATGTATCCTTAAGTAGTCCTTATAAACAAATTAATATATAAATATTTATTTAACAGAAGCATGCTAACATACTGAAGTGCCAAGTGAATTAACAACACAGAGACTACATCGGTTTTAGTAGTAAAGTGACTGATCCCGAGAAGACTCTTGAGTTGTTGAAGCCCTATAACAATCGCTGCACCTCCCATAAATCCTACAATAGCCGCATGCGACAGAAAATCTATAACAAAACCTAACCTGCACTTACCGAATTAAACATCAGATCGAATTAACCAAAAATTTAAAATTAATTTGAACAAGAATATATAGCTGAACAGAAGTAGTAGGCTACCTACCTAAGAATTCCAAAAAGAGCTTGGAAGGTGGCTGTGAAAACAAGGTTTCGGTAGGAAACAGGATCAACTAGTTTTGAGATCATTGATGATATGAGCAGGGACACCACAGCTACTGGACCGATGGCTACTTCTTGTGAAGTCCCCATCACAGAATATATCAAAGGAGGCCGGGACAACACTTCCATGCATCTATATATGCATACATCAAAACCAATCACAATTAATACATATATATATATATATATAATTGCAAAAACAATATTGTATATATATATATGTAATCCGTTTAACTTACATAGCCCATATTGAGGGTCTAGATTAGCTAAAGCAGCATAGTCGATACTCTGCAAGAGATGGAGAAAACTTTTACAAATTTTGGAAGGATTGTATGAGTATCTACTGATGTATATATATACAGCGAGAATAGGCTTGAATTTTGAGAAATGCTTAATTAATATTAGGGAACTGAATAAACACATTTGATGAAACTAATAAGCAAACACAGAGAGTTAAATATGTGTGTGTACCTGAGGAATGCTGAGGCTAGCAAGAGTTAATCCAGAAATGAAGTCATTCTTGAAGTTTGAGCTTTATAGTTTCTACCCCAATTGAGTACTGGATCGAAATATGCTACTCAAGACAGCAACCACACGTGAACAAGCTGAATGTTTCTTCTCATCATCATCATCATCAGAAGAACAAGTGTTTCCTTGAGGAAAGACATTATTTTTAATGGACTGACAAATTTGTTGGAGAAAACCTGGGGGATCCGGTGAATTAAGAACCCGCCCATTTGGTACTCTGGACCTAACCTCTTCAGAAGGAGTTCTAATGATCAAGTACACAAACATAGTATCGTGCCCTTGCCCACATAGCTGTCGAGATTTGATGGATCACGCATGTCTTTCTTATCCACAACTACATCTCTCGTTTGGTGCACCACCTACACTTTGGTGTGACAGTGTAGTGTTTCTCATTCGCGTACGTAAACAATGAGGTTAACCTACACCTTGTTAGTTGCATAGACTATATATTCTAGTTCCCTATGCATCTACTACTTGCAAATCTTATGACCAAAGGTCTGTGCACCTGCTCGTTTTCACGTTTCGCTTGCAGATAGTAGTGTTCAAGCCAACTCTTAACATTGCAAACTCATAACCTTGATCTCCACCATTTACTTACATTAATTTCCTTAGGATGTTACGTTTATTTTAATTACCAGTTGTAGTCGGTCATATATTATTGTGAGATGTTGATTATTGGAAATGCCTTATAAGTGTTTAACATATTTCATAAAATTACTTTAGAATTATTTTGAGCCTCGATCATATTTTTCAAATAAAATCCCTTGGAGACACGCATGCATGATGGCGGTACGTACTGTGCAATAGAAACATGTGACTAAGTAAGTCAATGCCTAATAAAGCAATGATCGATAATAACATATATAATATGGGGTACGTGGTGGTGGTCACCTAGCTAACGGATCGGAATGGAATGGAATGGAATGGAATATATATCGCAAGTGTGTGTGTGTGTGTATTATATATATAGATAGAATGAATGAATGTATCCTTTCACTTTTCAGCTAGTGCTTCGTTTCTCTATCCTAAGCCACTAACGGATCGAATTTCTTCACATAAATTTTTGTCATGCGTAATTGCTTACTTCTCTTAAAGGACCACAACCCAACTACCAAATTCCTTCAGATCGATGCGTGAGTATTCTGAATGTGTTACTTTGGATACAACTTGTAGGTTACTGCATGTAACATGTTTACACGTCAGTAGTAGTACTATTGATTAATATTGTTATAATTGCTTTAGGTATTAATTTATATATTTCCAGCTTGTAATTAATAAAAGTTCTAATTGGATAAATATATAAAACGGATGGATGTGAACATGATCTACAAGCATGTCGTGTATGTTAATATTTGAGAGGAGACCCAAAGTGAGTTGCGTGAAATTAAAGGGACATGGTCGTATAATTTTATCTCTCTCTTTTAGTTAGATTTTTCCTGTCCAAGTTGTAACACATTTTATTCTGACTTAAAGCAAATGTTAAAAATATATAAACTTTTCTTAATCTTAATAATTCAATTTTATTTCTTTTATAAAATTTTGTTCTTTTATAAAAAATAAAGCATTTTGCATAAGGTTTATGCAGGTAGGCTTTGAGGTGTGCTTGGACTTGGAGAGGCCCAGCTTCTGGAATTAAAGAGGAGCCCAGTTCGTGTGAGCCCAGTGTTTGGTTGGTTTGGCTGTTGGCCCACGTAGCCCAGCTCTCTTGGTGACCTGACAATCCGTGTGAAGTAACACACGTGATTGAGGCCGTTGGATCAAATGCATTCTGGTCGTTGATCTGTTTGAGAAAACACAAATCATCAGCTATAAATAGCTGATGATTTCTTCCCTTTATCACTTTTGATCATTTGTTATTTCCAGAACTCTCTTATCTCTCTCTCTCTCTCCCTCGTAAACACTAGGGTTTGTCTGTTTAGATCATCTTGATCATTCAGTCTTGTTTTACCTTTGTCTTTGTGAAGATCATCTAGTTGATGATCTTCTGAGTGTGAGGGTTTATTGTAGAGAGGTTTCTTTTGTATCAGTTATCATACTTGATTGTAATAATAAAACATTCGACTCTTGATATCATAAATTTGACAAGAAATATAGGAAACAACACTTCTCCACCCAATTAAAGAAAGGCCATTTTCAGTACAATATTGATCTATAACCCCAAAACAATACATGTGTTAGGGGCTGTTTGGCATGGGTCTGAATGACCTCTGAATGGGATTAAGATCTGACCGAATAAGAGGTAGCGGGGTTCAGACTGTTTGGCGCGGGCGTCTGAATGGAGCAAGCGTCTGAATGGAGGTCTGAATGATTCAGATATGAAACAAAGTCTGAACCATTCAGAGATGATTCTTGTGTGTCTTGCTGCTGTTCAAAAACGACCTCCGACCGGCCGCAGACTGCTGCCACCCTTCCTCCTCTCCTCCGACCTCCTCCGGCCTCCTCCGACCTCCGAACGCCGCCACCCTTCCTCCTCTCCTCCGATCTCCTCCGGCTCCTTATTCCCAATCGATTGCCACTATAGCTCCACACTAATCATTCAACATCAATCTTAAAGAGAAAGAAAAGAAGAAGAAGAAGAAAGAAAGAAAAGAAAGAATAGAATGAAGAAGAAAGAAAGAAAAGAAGAGGAAGAAAGAAAGAAAAGAAAGAATAGAATGAAGAAGAAGAAGAAAGAATCGATTGTCTGTTTGTGGGTGTGTTTAGATTAAAGAGAAAGGTGGGTGGGGTGGGGTGGGGTGGGGTAGTAAGTGTGATATTTTTTTTTATTCGGGTGTTCAACCAAACACCACTTAATGATTCAGCACTTAATCATTCAGAACCACTTAATCATTCAGACCTCTTATTGGTTCAGCACTTAACCATTCAGACGTTGCCAAACGGCCCCTTAAACTTACAATGAAAGGAATAATATTAGCTAAATTTATCTTTTTATATTAACTACTGGAATTCTCCTGCTAACTTTAGCGAGAATTCATTTTGTATCGGTACGATTCATATCGCCGTATCAATACGGTACAAAACCCAAAGAAATAAAGTAATAATATGCCAAAATGACATTGAAGGTTTCGTTAGTACCAACACCGACATTGATTGTATCAATTTGGTTCATCATGATACCAGTATGATATCAATACACGCTATTTGCTCACGATATGAAAAGGATACTTTAAGGCAAATACAAATTCATTTTGAATAAATTTTATACCAGAAACCATCAAAATTTATACCGGCACCGCTATCAAATTGTTGAAACTATATTAGTTCAGTACTTCAGTTTGTCATGGAAAGGACAAAACAACCATTTATATTTGACTCGTTCGATTGTAAACAAAACTTTAACGAAACGTAAATAAATTTAAGCATGTCGCAAAAATATATCTAAATTTTTGTAAAGCATTACATTGTATTACCATAATAACATAAAGGGTAAATGGTATTAATTTATAAATAAAACCTGAATTGGTTTTGTAAATTGGTACTCTTAAATTGGTTTTAAAATTTATTTATATGAGATAAAAAAGGCACGTCACAGCAATATACCCAAAAGTTTATAAAACATTGTATATTAAAAGTCATAAAATAAAAAAAACTAAGTACAAGTTTTCTTAAATTAGTATTCATGTTTTGGATTCTTGGAATGTCAAATAGATGATAGGTTTCTTCGTCTTATTTTATCTTGAACTCGAGTTGATTGAGGTATGATATTATATATTTTAAAAATATGTAGACTACTACACATGATTTTAAAAAAATAAAAACTGTTTTCCAATTATTAATGCATAGTACAAGTTACTATAAATGTAACGTTAACTAGTGATATGTTGTTCTTGCGTTTGTGACACAAGTGTTAATAGTTGTAAGACTCGATTTCGACGACATATGGACTCGTATTCACCCCGTGAAACGGAAATTACAGAATTTTATAGGGAAATTGGATTGTATCGCACTCTACTATTTGGGATTGGCCAATAACGCACTGAACTATAAAAATGATCACCAACGCACTGAACTTTAAACCTCTTGGATTGTGTCACACTATGGCTGTGTTTGACCATGTCCAGAACCACTAAAACGATTACTTAGTGATAAAGAGTTTTAAAACGATTACTTAGTGACAAATTAATACAATTAACACATACGGATTCTTCCATTTGGACCTTGTCAAACACAGCCATAGTGTGACACAATCTAAGAGGTTTAAAGTTCAGTGCGTTGGTGATCAATTTTATAGTTCAGTGCATTATCGGCCAATAACAAATAGTTGAGTGCGATACAATCCAATTTCCCAATTTTATATAACATCATATTTTAAAGGTTCTAAGAGGGAAAACACTATAGACGGCGTTTACACTCGTGCTTCGATGACTTGTACATAATCATGAAAACTCGATTTTGAAAGAAATCTACATCAGGACGTAATAAAAAGAAGCTTGGCGCAACGATGCATTCAAAAATTCGTAAAACACCATATTATAAAGTTAATAACGGAAAATAAGAAATTTACATTAGAATGTAGATAAAAGTAATCAATGGAAAGGGTACATTTGAAATTTTGCGTAAAGGGGAAAAACAAGAAAGATGGTAGAATAAATAAAAAAGATTGATTTACGGTTAAAGACGAATAAGAATGAGTTGGGCGTTGATAAATCAGTTTGTTTGTTCCTTGGATGAAACCTATGTTGGTCGACGCATACTATGCTGTGTATTTGTTTATCAGTTGCATAATGTGGAATTAATGGGTTTACATTTGAAAAACATCATATTAATATATGTGCTGGGACATCATCAAACGGATACTGCTACGGAAAGAGAAGAAAAAGATGAAAAAGAAAATGAAAGACAAGGTGAAGCATGAGAAACACAAGTTAAAGAGAAGAGAACAAAAACACCACCACCACCTGCAGAAGAAACAAGCCAAAGCAAAGAAACCAACAACCAGAGATAAAAAGAAACACAAAGCAGCTAATATCACAAAGAAAAGCAAATGTTTCGGTATTATGGGTCAAGACTACCATCAACCATAGAAGGAAGCTCTCAAAAGATCCATACACCCACCATTAATGTTTGTAAAAAAAATGTGGTTTTGACTTATACTACTAGTTACTTATGAGATAGTCCTCTGGTTGAAAAATAAATAAATATATGTAAAATCTCGAATAATAATAATAATGCACACTCATCGATCATAATGTACACAACCTAAGCTTCTTAGTTCGACCCCCCGAGCACTCCCCTGAGTTGTTCAATCAATTTACTTTTGGTCTCCGGATCCACCTGCATGAAGCATATAACAAAACAAAACATTAGACGGATATGTTTGCAAATGGTGGGTGTTTAAACCAAGGTTTACCTCTTGTAGAAGTGCAGCGAGGCCCTGCGGCAACGCTTCCACATCCGACGCTGAACCACCAATCTTTATTAACTCATTTGCAACCTTGTGTGCACGTAACTCACTTAACTTGTGGCTGTAATTCTTTGCTTCATCTTTCCATGTGAAAAAAGCATCATCATCAACCCACAACTCTGCTTCCCCTTTGGTATCCAGAAACCATTTCTTAATCATATCATAAGCCGACTTGTAGGACAGCGTGCCACCCGCAGCATCACGCACGCTAGTTATCAAAGAAGCCTCCGCCAGCCTTCGCCGCAGCCTTTTGTAGAAGAAAAACCGAGAAGCTTTCCAGTCAACCACTTCTTTTACCACCCCTTTTTCAGCCATTCGGAAAGATGTGTCATGAAGCTCAGCGAATTTCGTGGCTATCTGAGTGTATATTGGTAAAAGTTGTTTCTCACGGGCTTTTATCTGGTCGCCGATTGTTTGATCGTATTTAGACTCTTTAAGTTTTCCTTTAAGATTTTGGATTTGCGGATCGAGTCGGCTCATACAGTCCAACAATTCTTTATTTCGGAATTTGATTTCAATCATTCCTTCGGGTTCAAGAACGTTTCCTTTGGCGGTGGTTTCCGCATACATTTCTATATGGTCTGAATTGATCCGACTATCCACAACCACCCATGCACCACCACGAAGTTCACCGGTTTTTGGAATGTAAACGAAAACTGGCTGTTTATACGTTCTCAGATTTTCAACAATTGTGGATCCCGCCTGTAAAATCCCTTCAAAAAGGTCACGTTGACCCGCTGAAAACCCCCGCCAGTTGGCCATAATGAAAAGAGGGAGCTCTTCTCGGTTAAAATCCATTATAGCTTGAGCCGTTTTACTAGCAGAGTCCGGGAACCACACCTGCCCAGCTTGTGGGACCACCCGTTCATGTGAATCAAGCTGCCCAGGATCCGCAGGTATAACCTGCATCACCGTTTGTGTCTCCACAGCAATAACTCCAACTGGGATCCCACCGAGTTTGGCCCGGCCTGTAACCACTGTCCTCGCCCAACCCTCCAACGTCTCCACAAAACTGTCTCGATCAAAAATCCCACCAACCCATTTCCCGTCCACCATCCCACAAACAGCCGCCCGAGGGTCACACGAGTTCTCAGGCAGGTACTCCACAGGCCGGTCCACTGGGTCCACAGGTGCCAAAACAGGAAGTGGACCACCTACATAAGGTGGAACGAAACTCAACCAATTCAAGATCGCCAAAATGCCTTCAAGATCGTCAGAGACCGTTAAATGAACAACACCGTTTGTCCCCATAATTTTCGGCCCACCGAGTTGCATCTGAGAGCTGTAAACTTCTCGGCCCAAAAGCTTGTTCAGTGCCGAAAACCCGGTTAAAATAATCGGTTGGTCAACCCGTTGTATGCACCGCATACCCAAACGGGCTAAATAAGCACCGATGCCTACAGTTCTTCCCGTCACGTATGTTAGTGTAAAAGTCTCTTTATACGCTTTGGAATACGCACCAGCAATGGCCCCACTACCGCTTAAATTCTCAACCCCAAGTCCATCTTCTTTTCCCACGATTGTATCAATAATCCACCTAGTTTCACCACTTTCAAGACTAATTTCATGTGCAATTACCGACGATTTAAGACGACTGTAATCTTCAGGGGCTAGGTATAAATATTGGAACCCTGAATCAGGGTTCGATTCATCAGACCACCCGATTCTAAAGCAAGATCTGACCTCCTCAGCCGCCCCGATGCGGGCTCCCGAGTTTGCTGCCAGGTAGATTAAGGGCAGTTTCTTAGTGCAAGCCAGATTAGTGACAGCCTCAAAGAAGGCATCCTCAATTGGGCCAAACGACCCATTCTTAAACGTGACATCATTTGCAACTACCAAAATTGTCCGTCCTTGAGGAAACTCGGGTGTGAAGAGGTCCATGGTCCAAGCCACCATGCCCACATTGTTTTGGCCTGGCTCACGGTTTACTGGCACAAGCTGTGTACCCCATGAGCCTCCTGGATAAGCAAACATGAGCTCTGTCGCATTTACAAGTTTACCCTCGGGCCTACTAATTCCAGGGAGTTTCGATGACCAGATATTTTCAAGGGCTGCTTCAAAGGCCTGCAAATACAAGCATGTTATAACAATAAGCGCTTCTTTATTGAAAATACAAGTGCCAATCAAAATCAGAAAGGGCAAAACGGTAGTTTACCAGCGCAAAGTCATAGCAGTAAGTAGTATTGCTTTTCCTAGCCAAAAGACGTTTCTGATCGATTAACTTCAAAGGCTGAGAAGGTGTGTTGACAGGTACACCATGCAACGGGCCTGATGTTGAGATAGCATGATAAACCACCTTTCGTTTAACAGTATCTTCAATTTCCCTATACACCTAAAACAACCAAAAAGAATTGTTAACAACGGACTTGACCTTAGGTAAAAGTGTAGTGAAATGAGTAAATGCCTATTTAACAACTTACGTGTACAATGCAGGTATGACCTGTCACATTGGTGACCACAACCCTCCATGCACCATTAACTTGACCAGAAGATGCCATGCAAAGCTTAATCTCCCACTCAAAAACACCTAACCGGTGCATTTTTACACCAACCATAGAGTGAATTTCACGAGCCATCTTTACCAAAAGTGCCTCAATCACACCTTCTTCGGCCCCTGAATCTACATCCACTCTCCTGCAGACAACTTGTAATTGTTATAAACAATCTATATGTATGTGATTTGCATGATTTTTTCTACATAGTTTAACAAAAAAACTGTAATTTTTGTCAATTTGTGAGCAACATTTATAAAAATGACATAAGAATGTTCACATGAATTTTCTCTGCACTTTTAGCCGTATACAAATTCTATTCATCTGTATTTTGCATGCTATAAGTGCAAACAGAATATCTATGATTATATACTGTAGACAAACTGATAGAAATGTACAGATGTTAAATGTATATTCGTGGTAGTTAAAAATTAGAAGGAATAAAAAAAGAGAAACGGGAAGTGAATGCTTACTTTGAGAATGGAACAAGATTATTGATTTGTTGTTCCTTCAATACATAAAGGTACATATGAGCATGATCAGACTTAATAGTAGCATTATGAACATGAAGTTCCAATTCTTCCATAGCAGTCACTAAAGATCTCAAAATACTCCTTGATGTGTAAGATAAAGTGAACTGAGACCGTGGGCCCGCAATTTCTGAACCTTGGTATCCGGAGGGTGAAAACCATTCTTTTGTTGGCTGTCTAACAAGTGTTCTAAGAAACATTCTTTGAATAGGAAGTGGCTTTGCATCAACGGTATACATGTGCCATTGTCTGTCACGGGATGGAGTGTACTTTATGTTCTCGTACCCCTTAAGTTTATCCTGAAAATAGAAAAAGATACTTATAATCCATATATATACTACAAGGTGCAATATGTTGGCGTGGCATTGCCAGTTGTATAACATAACTGATGTGGCATCCTGGTGTGTAAAATGGTGAAGCAGGATGCCACTATCTACTGACATTTGTTCTTAATATTAATATCTGAAGAGATATAACAAGTTGAAGGGTGCTACGAGTACAAACCAGTTCAAGATAAATCGATAATGGAGGTTCTAGGTGGCGCATTAGTGGCTCTTCGATATAACACTTATTGTTTTCTGACCAATTAAATGAGTGTCTCATCGGCCCCCTACCTTCATCTCTTTGTATAATGCAACTTATAACTTCATATCCTGCATTTTTCAAGCTTGAACTGACTTCTTTATCTTTAAGTATTTTTGCCAACCGGTTGACTCTCTCTTGAGCCTGATCCTCATCCCCACTGCAGTTGACCAGATTATAAGTCAGCATAAAGCATGTTTCAGCACCAGATGCATCGAGATATCAAACATGATAATTGTATGACAGATTGGAAGGTATCTTTTTTATTATACACAATCATAGCATACCTGTCTTGAAGCAAACTCATTTGGTTGTTGATGCCAGCCAAGGCGATGTGCATCATATTACCATGGTTAGTATGACCCGCTAACCCATTTTGACTTGAACCATGAATGTTATGAGTCGTTTCTTTAAGTGCTGCATTTATTACATCAGGCAAAAACTGAAGAGACTTGATGATAACCATAGCTCCCCATTTCTTGACAACCAAAGGTGTTTTGATCGTTTCATCATCAGAAGCATTCAACTCCCCAATATGCCCTTCCATGAATTGCCACGAAGCAATAAGCCCAGATCTGTGCCATTGCATTCTAACACTCCCCTTCACAAGGTATGGCTGAAAATAGAAACAAGGTAAAATTACTCATTTGCCACTTGTTTATCCTAGCAAATCAATCTACAATATTTTTAAACATCAATATGAAGATTTAACTTGATTTTGATATTTACATAGTTTACAAATTAATCACATCCATGATTTAACTTTACTGAATTGTATTTTTAATATTTAACTCATCTTTTCAAAAGAAAAGGAGACAACTTCTTAAATTCTTGCCTAAAGCGTATTGATCTGCTTGTGAATAATATGGCAACTCAATTTAAACACATAAAAGTATATTTGATCTTGTGAAAAGTGTTTTGATCTTATTGTGCACATTAATATCTGATTTTCCCAAATAAAATGTCCACTTTTGAAAATGTATAGTAGTATATGCAAGTTTTCCTAGTCAATGGCGACTTAAATGGATAGTATATGTTTAAGAGAAAAATCAACTGCATACCTGGTATAATCTTCTAACATAGGTCTCAACAACACGCCTTTGAAGGGTGTGATCACTATGGTCAAAAAGACCAACAAGGGCATCTTCAACCGCCAATGGAGCACTCACTATATCCTCCATTCTTTCATTAATAGCACTTTTTCTTTTAGGGGTATCGATATTTTCACCTTCTTCAGTAAACATTTCTAGTTCAGAGAGACTTCTAGCAATACTTGAACGAAGTTCACTTAGTTTAGTTTGTTCCAACAATTGACTTGCCTTCAGTGCTAACTATTGAAAACAAATAAGAAGCAGAGATCAGTTCAAACCATAAAAAAAATAGAAAAAGGTGAGCATTTTTTATATACATCCTATTAAAATATCATAATTTCTCATATATTCTTCAAATGTTCATGATATCTTTACCCATTCATATGCTAAAAATATCATATTTAAATTTTCCATGGAAGCAACCTCTCTATTCCCACGGGTTACACGTAAGGTTGTCTACACCTTACCCTCCTCAGACCCTACCTTAGCTTTGCTATTGCCTATTGGTGGGATATACGGAGTAAGATGATACGTATGTATATACGACAGTGTGTGTCTATATACACACATATACTTATTTATATAAAAGTGTCCCAGAAGCTACTAATTTAAGCAAGTTAAAAGAAGATACCGACCTCTGAATAATTTGTGTGGTTGAGTATAGAAAAACGTATGAGTTTCTCTCTATAAGCAGCAGGATTAGGGTAAACCAAATGCTCCATCAATCTTAGTATCAGCTTGTTTTTACGCTTGACACCCTGTATGAACATTAATTATTGGTTGTTCAAGTTGAACATTAAGAAGTGTAAACACACACACACGCCCAACAAAAACTTGAGGCCAGGATTTCGACCCATTTATACGTGTAAAACAAAAAGGAACAACCTAAAAGGAAACATGGCAAATACATCAATAGCTTCCCAAATTTTAATTTTTAATACTTAATAGCGCTTCTAGTTCGTTTTGTTCAAATATATGAAAAGTATAAAATAATAAAAACTTTGTTTTTAGTTTTGACACACTGTGAATTAAGAAAATAAAAAAAACCAGACAACACTCACGTCAACCCGACACACCCATTTTCTCATCTTTAAGAAAAACATATATACCTGATGAGAAAGCACAATGTCCACAACCCTTAAGAGATCTTTCTTGTATTGGAGTCGAAGACGTTCAATAACATCAGCCTGAAAAGAAAAGGATACCGTTTCAAAATACATAATTCAAAATGTACTTTGAACTTATGTCAGGATATATGCATCTGCAAACTTAGGAAAAGAACAACAGTTTGTATTGTAGTGTACTATTGTTTAGTAATACAATACAGATTTAATAAACACATATTCTTCTAAAAGTTCAAAGCTTAAAATATAACATTCAAGATTTTATATTATCATATTTACTTGGAACAAATGTATCACTAAATAAACTATATACATGTAAAACTTGGTTTTTCCCAGTTCCCAAGCTTTTTGGAGTTCCCCATTGAAATTTAAAGTAAAGAAAGCACCTGAATATTGTCACTAAATAATTCTTCAACAGATAAATATTCTTCAAAAAGTGCATGAACAATCCCACATGCATGACTCTCTCTGCCACCTTCATATGACTTAACAAGACTCATTAACGGTTCAATGAGTCTTTCTTGGGGAACTTTCTCTTTTTCTAAGCAAGATCCAAGGTGCGTCTACACAAAAACATTACAAAAGTATAGTATAAAGTAAACTAAATATTTAAATACGAAAAAATATCAAATAATAAGTATTTGATCACAAACTAACTTCTAGAATGCCCCGTAACACTTTGGCAGGGAATTCGATAGCTTGTTGGGTGGAAATTCCTTCGTACTCCTTAAACTTCGACTCCAACTGTTATAGAAGAATTAAAAATTAGCAAAAAAAAATAATAATGTTACAATAATAATTTAAACAAACAACATGATTATAAGACATTAATTTGCCTTGTTTCTAAGATCTTTAGGAAGTCGATTTGCTAGAACTGCAAAGCATTCTTGCCATTGAAGGAAAGGAAGCTCGGGACTATCCAGACAAAGAAGCAGGTTTTGCACAACCTAAAATCAAAGATTAAACATGTTGAAAATAACAAAAAAGAATTAAAGAAAGTAAGCTCACTGAAGAACTACGCTAATGGTGAGAAAAAAGAACGGTTTGGTGGGTTGGGTCACGAGACAAAACAGGTATGGAATAATGCATAATTTTATGTTGATCAAAGCGGGTTAGGTTGGTTTGACCCTTAACACTTGTTCAAAAACTAAATTAAGTTACATATAATTAGCGTATCAAATACGATTCCAAAATTTATATTATTTAAAGAAGTTCAAATTTTTGAATAAAATGATTTAGGAGGTTAATGCATTAGTATACACTTTGGCCGAATTGACCCGTATGACCATTATCTTTTGAGCATTTCTATTTTTTTCGTGTTTGACCACTTATAGATCAACATAACCCAAGTCGACTTGTTCATAAATTATGGGTTAGTAGAGTTGTGATTAGTTGATTAAAATATTTCATATGGGTTATTTAAACAGCAAAAAGAACAAAATAAAAACAAGATTACCTCATCAATGTTATGATCATAGCCTGCGAGAATCATTCGAGCAGCACTTAGAGTTGCAGCACATTTCTGATGAACTTTGTCTGACATGGCAGTTGGCTGGCCCAGAACAGGAAAGCTTCCATGAAAAGGCTGTGCTTTTCTTACAGCTGAAGGGTCATCGAGATCAAGCCTTGCTATAAGCTCACCAGCCTAGAAATAAACACACTCGTATTAGTTTTAAAATACAAAATAAATAATTTGTGGGTCCCATGTGTTATTTACAGAAGACGAAGATATGATCCAAGTGATGGAAGGAAATGCGAATATTAAAGTAGTATTATTTGTAAGAACTGAAACTCATTGTTTCTAAATATCTAGAATTTTTACATTAAAAATACATTCTTGAAAATCTTTAGAATTTTGCTTTTGCTTTTGCAATTGGATTGTAAATAGCACCAAAGAATCAAGCCATTGCCTTTTGCATATAAGGAAGGGCTTGGACTTTCGTTTTGCATGATTAGATCTTCAATTTTTAAAACATAAGACATAACAATCCTGTTTTGCAAAACTAAATACACAATTTTTCAAAATTTAATAAAAAGGTGTGCTATTTTGCTATAAACGTAATAGAGGGACTTATTTGTTAATTTCTACATTTAGGGATCTAATCATGTGAATAACGTCCAAGACCTTTTATAGTTTTATATACAAATTCAGTGACAGTTGACAGGTTTTTCTTCTTGGCAATTGCCTCAAATTCCATCAACAAAGTATGGGAATGCACTATTTCTTAATTTTCTAATGGAAATGCCAAGTTAATTCAGATATGGTTTTTTTGGATCATAAAAAATATGTAAAAGACTCTACAAACATAAAGTATGAGGAGGATATTTTTTAATCTAACCTGCATGGCTTGACCTTCAGACATTTTGAATTGTATAACTCCAGAAGCTGGTGAAAGAAGTGGCATACACATCTTCATAACTTCCACCTCAACATAAGGTAAGTCAGCATCAACATGGCTACCATCTGAGACTAAATATCTTAGAAGCTTGCATGGTGTTTCCGCCACCAATTTGGAAGGATCATGATCATTCTAGAAACAATTGAACCAAATTTAGCATCAAAATCAGCAATAAATAGAAATGAAGCACATAGTGAGTGTCTTTACGGAATTACGGGTTCTTCTGGGTTGACTTGAAACCCAGAATCTCTTTCTCCAAATTTATACGTGTCAGATGCAAATTAAAAAATTATATTGTTCTAATTACACTATATTTTTTTAATAGGGATGATTACATATATATCCATTAATAGTTCAAAAAATGCGTATATATCCTTCTGAATTTATAAGATCACATTTAACCTTCTCAAAACACTAGAATATAGCATATTTAATTTATAAATTGATTATAACAGATTGTTTCACCGAATAAACAAAGAGAACTTATGCGTTGAGTCGATCTGTAATTCACAGTAATAAACATTGTTTTCCTGTTCGTTTATTCAGTGAAACACACTTTTATAAGAGACCCGTTATAGTTTACTGACTATGGAATGGATACATATATTGGAAATTTTGTACCTTCTTTAAAGATGCAAAATTTCAATGAAAATCTATTATTTTTTAAATAAAATGACTTGGGAGGTTTATGACTTTATGTATTAACAAACAAATACACATTGGGTGACTTTCAACCTTTTGACCCTGCTGAATCAAGAACATAGGGTGAATCTTTTAAGCTGATTTAGTTTATTTTACCAGTTGAGCACAAAAACATAACTTGAATGATGAACTAACTGCTTCATACATGTAAGAAATATAAAATAAATTAAAAATGTGATTTTTGGCACCTGAAGCAAACAAGTCCGTCCATCAATTAGGAGACGAGTACCAGCTGCTTCTTCCTCTGCGTATATAATATGACTATTTCCATCCAACTACAATATGAAATTAACAAATAATAAGTTATATATATTTATGTTTCGGGCACGTAACAAATGAAAGTATAATATAAAAACTAAACCAAAATGTGTACCTGCATCAGTAAACCCCCATCACGTAGAGTATGTATTTCTGCTTCAATTTCAGATTGATTCATTCTCAGTCTATAACTTCCTGGTCCTCTTTTCAGCATATCAATCTAAGCAAAAAGTGCAGAGATCAGAAGAAAAAGAACACAATTCTAAGAGAAATATTCAGTTATGTTGTTACTTACCGTGTATCTACTACCCTCAATATTCAAAATAACTTGAGAGTTGACCAACGATATATGCTGCAAGTAAAACAAAACCCTAATCAGCAAAGCGCTTTCTGATGTCAAATAAAGTCAATGATAAGTGTAAGTACCTTAGGAGGGATTTGACCCTTCTCAAGATAACCAACATAATCTGATACCATGGCTGCACTTCTAGCAGCAGCTTTCTGAGGTCAACAAAAATCAACAGTAAGGCAAGAGTACATTAAACGATGGTGAATATAGAAACGGAAAAGTATTATCAACAAACCACTTACATAGAGAGCTCCTCCAACTACCGAAAGATACCAAGGGGGCCGTTCTGCTCTGACCCGCATTGCAATTCGGCTATCTAACCACCCCGTATGTATCTTGTTTTCTCTATAATCCGGAGCCTACAGATAAAAAATAAGTAGTGTGTAAAATAACTATACACCTATTAAGTGTAGAAATAAGTAAAATGTTTATAGATTTACAACTATCCACACTTAAGAATTGGAATGTTAAGAAGTAATTTGTAACAGTACTTTACTTCATAAAATGTGAGGTGTGTGCATACAATTTATCGTCTACATTTTCAGTTTAATTCGTACCAAAATCAAATGAAAAGTTGCCCTTGGTTAACCTTATCAATAGATCTTGCAAGTTTTCCAAATCAATTTATATAATTGTCATTTTCACTTTTATATACCTAAAATTGTGCCTTTTCTTGTTTGTTGACAAGAACTTTAGGACAGAGGAAGCAATTGACTAAAGTAAATGAACACTAAAATCCTGTAACTTTGAAATCCTAAAATGCTCACATGTAATAGATCGATTGTGTAATCAACATTAGTACGAATTTCGCCGCGAATTTGGATTTCCTTCAGCCCAAGAACCATATTTGCAATAGCCAACGTTCTTGACTCTCCAAATGCAAAAACATGACCTGAGGAATATACATAAATAAAATAAGGCATTAAGACCATAAACAACTGTAAGGATCAACTATCTAAACTGAAACAAAACAAAATTCTGTTTTCTTACCAAATTGAGAATCTGAAAATTCATGAATGCCTCCTCCAGACTGCAATATTCAATAAAATATATATAACTTTGCAAATCAGGAAATTAAATTAAAATATGAATATATAATTCAGAACAAGTCTTACCTTGACAGAAAAGTATGCCCACACATTTGGCTTGCTTTTGAAACTTAGCTCCTAAAAAGTGAAATTTATATGAGTATGGAAATAAGGCATAAAATATTCTGGAGCAGTTTCATATACACACAAGTACATTATGTCTACTCGTTCTAAACACTAAAAAGATCATATTTATCCACTCCATAGTAAATTAAGAAACATAATATAAAAACAGTCACTTAGACCATTTGTTACCGATTAACGCCCCCTCCACGTGGCCGGTGGAGGGGCATTATACACCGTTCCTAGTGGACGTGAGAGGGGGTGAGCCCTTTCACGGCGTGAAAGAAATGGAGGTGGACAATAGGAGACAAGCACATGCTGATTTTTGTTTAAATTAGTTTTTATTTTTTTAATATAAATATTATTTTAGTGGGTGATGGATGGTGGAAGCATTGCACACGAAAGTGAAAAAAAGTAACAGGTGAAAATTTGTGAAACCGTAACACATAGTCTTATAACAATATGTGCTGAGCCTGAGATGATTAATAGTAACATATTTTTTCTTATTCGTTAACTAACTAACTAATAATGCTTTATTTCATATGGAATGGATAATTATGATATTGGTGGTGTTATGGAAGGATATATATGATATTGTGAGATATAAAAGGAAATATATGATATAAATCCAAATATTTAGGGGTAATAGTCTTTTCACAAACCTGCACTTTCCCACTGGTGGGCTTAAAACCATCATCTGGATCCTCACTCGTTACACGAACAGCAATACAATGACCCCTTGGTCTAATTGACTCTGCTTGGTCAAAGTCAAAAGGGGTTGCAAGAACCGATGTTTTTCTCCAAGCATCGTACCCTCCACTATTATCCATCCCATAAAACCGTCTAATTTCTAAACCCAAAAGAAAACATGGATATATAATCATGTAAAATTTCACAAATACATACAGGCATACAGAAAATGTATATGTATATTTGACTTTTCAAAGCATCATAGGTGACTACCATTATCTGCTTGCATTCATGCAAATTATAGCGTGCGTTTTTAGCATTTCCATGATGGTTAGTTCGTAGTGAAAAGCAAAGAATGATGATTAAAAAAATCACCCATATGTTCAGTTATGAATCATTTAAGTAAACTACCTGGTATTTGCCAAAGTGGAATTCCCATTCCAACTGCCACTTGAGCTGCAGGTAGATTAACTTCTGCTATCCACTCAGTGACCGGATGCTCAACCTGAAAATATAATTAATAATTAACAATTATCCTATATTATTTTGTGGGCCCCCACATAAAGTAGATACCACCCACCCACCATCACATATCATACACATACAAAAAACCATGTGTCAGAAGCCAAGAAACCTACTAAATATCTCAGGAATAATATATTTCTTAGACTACATTAGACCTATTATTAGGATATTATATTTAACACATCACTTGTTACCATAATCAGATTGAATTAGTTCCCTAGTCTAATTGGTTTCCAACACTATAAATACAAACCTCTTGTAACCCAATTTTATACATCAATAATATGGAAGAAGCTATGAGTTTGTATAATGTGAAACATTATTTACAATAAACAAGTATGTTTTAAGATTAATTTCAATGCACCTGTAAACGGGGATTAAGCTCCAAAAAGTAATAATCTCCAGTTTCCATACTGTACAAATACTCTACAGTGGCAGCTCCAACATAATTAACCGATTTTGCTAATCTTCTCGCTGCTTGCTCAAGCTTCTTTATTGTGTCAGGTGGAGCTACAGTTATTGGCCCCTCCTCAATAATCTTGAAAATATCATAACATAAATACATAACTATATTAAAAACAAGATTAAAAAATTGAAGAATGAGCATGTGTATGGTTCTCAGGCTACCTTTTGATGTCGCCTTTGAACACTGCAATCACGACTATGTAAAGCTGCTACATTTCCATACTGATCACACAGCAGCTGAACTTCGAGATGTCGGCTCTGTTTTTAATATTAATTTAATTGCATTATATTAAACCTTGAGTTGCAGACTAATGGCAATCAGCATATAGCAGGTTTTCTCACCTGGGAAGCAACTTTCATAATGAATATAGGGGAACCGGGCACTTCACCTTGAACTTGCTTGAAAAGGGCCTTGACTTCTTCGTCATTATGAACCTAAAGTTTCAAAAATAAGGGTATTGACTTTTGAAGTCAAAGACAACTGTGTTGACTTTTAAAGGTCAAGTTTGTAACAACTTATAAAACTAAAGGAGCAAACCTTTCTTATGCCTTTGCCACCTCCCCCCCATGATGCCTTGATCATAGCTGGATAACCAATAAATTGACAACTAGCAATTGCTTCTTCAGTTGTAGATACACAAGCTTTTCTATATACATCATCTGGGATCGTGGCCAAACAGCTTTCCATAGGAATTTTCACCTAGAGCAGCATATTTTAAATAATATGCATAATAAAGATGAGATTTTTGAGGCTTATAAGTGCAATTGTAAAAGAATACAAGGTAAAAAATGTGGTATTATAAACAATAGTAAAGACGCAGTTTTTAAAAAATAAGACATAAACTTTCACTGAGTCTATACAAAAGTCCTTTAGTTTTTGTTTCTTTCTTTTTCATTGTAAAATCCCTGGACTGAAAAAATTAACAATATGGCACTTGGATTTGTTTAACAAAGATGCCTCTTTTTGCATGGGCCCTTGACTTTCATAAAAGGGCCTTTTCTTTATGCTTTAAAAGTCCAGTGATATAATCATTCAAAAATAATGTCCAAAAACTTATGACAAATCTCAAAAAAGGTCCATATTATTTTTCTTTCTACAATTGCTATAAAGATGCGCTTTTAACAGGCATATAAGCATAAAGATGCCATTTTTTTAAAGAATAACAGGTATAAAGACATGATTTTTATGAGTATAAAATGCATAAAGAAGTAATTTTTGAAGAATATGAGGTTAAAGATCATTGTACAAGTATATTAAAAAAAGTTACAAAGTGGCAATATTTACATGAGAACCACTCCATGGAAGTGTTGGTACAGAAGCCGCTTGTGCAATCAAAGAAGAACCAATTTTATCTCCTAAAGCCGCCATGGATGAAGCAGGGGGGCCAAGAAATATAATTCCTTTGGCCTCCAATGCGTCTGGTAGTTCAGGGATTTCAGATGCATGGCCCCAACCAGGCCAAACAGCATCGACATGTGTTATCTCAGCAATCTGAAATCATTAAACACAAATTCACATTTACAATAATTGTTTATGCTTTGTCCAATGATGTTTTATGCAACTAGACTTTTCATCGAAAAAGTAGCATAATCATTTAAATCTTAAAATCAAAGATACATGGATTGACATTTAAAGGTCAAAGCAAGGCAACTAGAAGAGAAATAAAGGAAGCATACTCCATTCCAAAGATCATTTATTTTTTCTTTATGCATCACTTCTACAACAGTTTGATACTGTTGGCAATATTTGATTAGAAGGTTAATATAATCATATTAATTTTCAAATAGAAAGTAGTTATTTTGACAATCATACTCAACAAATGATTAACAAATCATCATTAATGAATAAGTGCATAAATAATAATAATAACAACAACAACAATGATATCACTAACTTAGCAAGAACAGATAACTTTTAATTAAATGTGGCAAATACTAATGCTCCATATTTGCAGTAAAAGTAAAGAATAGTGGTTTGACTTGGTAGCTAAAAAGATAAGGATTGCAGGATGAATAATTAAGTAAAAGGTAGTTACCTCTAGAATGAGTTGCACATTAGCATAATTATTATTATTGGTACCACCGGGGACTTCAACAAACTGATCAGCAATTCTAATATGCTCAGCATTTATCCTCATATCTTCTGGAGTAGCCATGGCGACCAATGAAATAGCTTTTTCGGAACCAAATGTTTCGTAGCTCCATGTTCTGACACTTGTTATAAACTTAACAGCAGCCATTCCATTGTTTGCAACAAGAATATTATGAATGGGCCTATTCCCACCAAGTGCATAACAAAACTCATCAATGGCAGAAGATCTAGTTGCAGAAGAAGACCTCAAGGAAATGTTAAAGCTTCCATTTAAAGGCAGTCTTTGAGCTTCTGACATGCTTCCACTGACAAACAAACAGTAATTTTAAAATTTGGGGGAAAAGGGAAGAAAGAAGGTATGAATAATTCAATTAAGTTGTTTTGATTATTCCTATAATTTGGTAAATTGAATCCAGTGGAAGAAATGAAGAAGAGAGAGAGAGAGAGAAGAAGAAGAAGACTAATAACCGTAAAGAAGACAAGAATTGAAAGCATCGACAATTGCAAGAATTAGTTGGTTGGTTGGAGGGAAGGGAAGGGAAGGGTGGTGGGAATTAAGTGTGATTTAGTTGGGTGTTTGGTTGGTTATCGGTGAGGCGCCTTAAAACATATGCATACATACATACATAAATAATAATAAATATACATAAATAGGAAGGAAGGGGTCCAACACTCCAACTTCAACAGTTTAACACTCACTGACCACGTGACACGGTTAACCAACCCCACCGCATCTATCCTCTATTATTTTTTTATTATTATTTAACATCCCATTCATTCAATTGCATTTTCAACTTTCTTCTTCACTTCACTTCCACTTAAGATGTATCAACTCACAACCTCTATTGACACACCGGTTTCATCAATAATAATAATAATATACTCATCTTTCAAACTCTTACACATCTCACATAATAACAAGCTTATACACCTAAAAATATTATGTCCATCACCCAAGTACAAAATTCTAGTAAGTAAGGATGTCTGCCACCTTCTTACTCTGGATGTTTGTAGTGACAATGATGTCATCAACATATATTACAAACTAGGGATAACCGATAACAGATTAACAAGTTTTAATCAATCATGTAACAAGACCTTAAATGGATGATGGATCACACACATCAGCACATCTCCACACTATAACCAAAATGCCTATTATGAGTTCAGGTAAAATCATCAGCATCACTCACTATATGATTAAAATTGTCTATTATATCCCTAGTCAAAGAACTTAAGCGATTGTTGCTGACGGGGACCTTTGATTAAGTTGGATCAAGTTTCGTTGAAGCAATTAATACCAGAAGGGTTGAGACACATGATGGAAGTAAGGATGAGTGGCTATAATGGAGGGAATGATGAAGGAGATAACATGAGACGAGTGATTTTAGTCAACAAATTACTTCATGTAAATGGTATGCAACAGCACATGATTATTAAACTAAAAATAATTCAGAAAAAACTTAAAATATATATATGTGTGTGTATGCATGCTATTTTGGTATTAATAATTGAATCTATCATTTTCCAACCAACGTAATTGATTATATATAAGATGACAAAAGATCAAATACAAACAAAATTTCAGTGCGAAGCATACGAATTGAAGGAAAAACACGCGAAGAGTAATTACTCTAGTTATAAAATGCTCCGCGTGTTTTTTCCTTCAATTCATACACTTCGCACGGAAAAAAGCTATTTTATTTGTAAGTGAACTTAACCCTATATAAGATATATACATATCAGAAAAAGTAAAGATTGAATAATAATAATAATAAATAACAAGTATACCTTTGCACTGGAGTCCCTTCTTCTCTAAAGCACAAGGGTGATTCCTGCAAATTTGTTATTTATCACTTTGAGAAAGATATATATACATATATGTAGTTTGATTTGTGAAAAGTAATTATATAATGCAATGAAATGAAAGAACCTTGGCATAATGTGAGACCATGTGTTGGAGTGCGGCAATTCGTTCTCCAAACTTCACCTAATAATAATAATAATAAACAAATTAAAACCAAAAGATATATATAAAGCAAAGAATTGATTAATAATATGTTTAAGATAGCTAGCTAGCAATGGAAACCTTTGCATGGGAATTAGGCGTGTTTTCGGTGGTGCCAAAAGTAAGAAGGCGCTGCTGCTGCTGCTGCTGATTGTATCCGCACCTAATGTTTCTCTTCGGCTGTCGTAACAAACAAACAATCAAGTGAATTGTTGACATTAATATTAGAAATAAAACAAATCCTAAATAAATAAATTAATAATGTCGATCACACACACACACACACAGAGAGAGAGAGAGAGAGAGATTGACCTGATCTCTTCTAGCATATTCCTGATCGGTTGATCCGTCGGCTGTCATCTGCGGGGAAAAGTTGAACTTCAAATCAAACACTTTAAGATGATGATGATTCATGCCTGTTGCTACTGCTACTGCTACTGCTACTATATATAGTTAGATCAATAATTTTGCTTCTGTGATTAATTGATGAATGAATTCTTATATATGAGTGTTGCCTCCTTCAAACAACTCTATCTATACATACATACATATATATATAGACAGATCGAGGGAGGGAGGAGTGAGGAGTGTAATGTAAACCCTAGCTAGGAGGAAACCCGGCCCATAAGCAGGCAGCACAAATCAAATCAAATGAAATGTGCTCCATTTTTTATTAAGTGTTTTTTTCACTATATATAAACTACTTGATTCTACTTTAACGCTTCCACAAGACGTGCTCACCAAGGAATCTTACCATACGCAATATAATATTTTTTATTCACCAAATACATTTTTCTCCAACTTATTTACGATTTGGAAAAATTACAATATATCTCCTCCTAAAGTTTACGAGAAAGTATACGGTATAAAGTCCCCTTAACATAAGAAGCGTAAGAAGCCACTAAAATTTGCCACCTGTCATTTTAATCTAACCACAGTTAAACCACGATTAAACATATTATCTTCCCCAGATCTAAACACAAACACAGAACATAAACCTGTCTAGAAGTTCATCGATCGAGATCTGAGCACCACCACCACCACCGCCACTGCCACCGAACCACCACCCGACACCACCACGATTAAACATATTAACTTTAAGATTGTTGGCGTAGTTTCTCTTCTCCATAACTTCTTCGATCTTTTACCAGACGACGTCGTCTTGTCTATTCTCGTAAAACTCGGCTCCTCCGCCGACTGCCCAGCAGATTTCTTGTCCACTTTATCAACGTAAGAAAACATAAACAAATACATTTTCGTTTCTTTTATTTAATAAACATTTTGTAACGTTGTTGATTGTGTGTAATTATTTAAACAGATGCAAAAGGTTCAACTGTTTGGGTCTTAATCCGCTTGTGTTATCACAAGCTTCAGCAGAAACATTTGCTGTAAAAGCTGGAAACTGGTCACCGGTAGCTCACCGGTTTCTTCAAACGGTGTGCTGATGCTGGAAATGTTGAAGGTCAGGGCAGTGGAGTTTGGTTGGGATGTATATATTTGAAGGGTGCGTTTGAATTTGAAGGGGGTGCGTTTGATTTGTGATTGAAAGATATATATATTTGAAGGGTGCGTTTGATTTATGGCAAAGGTGCGTTTGAATTTTTTTTTGGGGTTTTGATGAGTACGTCTAAACTTTCAATGAGTGCGTCTGAAATTTTTGATGAGTGCGTCTGGAATTTTAATGAGTGCGTCTGAATTTTAATGAGTGCGTCTGAATTTTAATGAGTGCGTCTGAATTTTAATGAGTGCGTCTGTTTTAACCCAGGTATGGTGTGACACCCGGCAAATTCAAGTTAACAACGTCGTCTAGATTAAAGTCTACCTTAGCGAGTCACGCGTAGTCTGTACTTAACTGGGTTAGTTGAGTCGGGTTATGGTTCGGGAACTGTTATGGGAGTCTAGGAAATCATTAGATGTTGGCCTAGAGGATCGTTAGATGTCAGTCCTTAACCAAGTGTACAAGGGGTGACGATTCGGAGAATCGTCAAAGCATAAGGAACATGCAAGTCCCGAGTCCCGGGAATTGGTGAACGAGTGTGAATGTGCTTATTTACAAGTGTTATGTGTTTACAATCATTATGTGACTTGTCGGTATGTGAAAATGTGTTAACATATGTTAAAACGGGGTTTAACGCGCAAAATACTTGGAACGGGACACTACAGGCGATTAGGGTGAGCTAATCACCTATAGGGTGGCGATTAGCTCACCCCAGATGGCGATTAGCAGCCTCCAGGAGGCGATTAGCAGCCTCAAGGTGGCGAGTAGGGGGCTAATCGCCTAAGGGGGTGGCGATTAGCAGCCCTAATCGCCTGCAACTGGACCATAATCGCCTGCAACGTGGGTTACGACTAAAAACGACTATAAATACAATATTTGACCTCCTAAACTTCATAACACTAACCCTAGTCGCCCCACAACTCATCCCAACACCCACATAACCTCTGGAACACGATTTTGGATCAAACAACTCGATTTCAAGCATATTTCATCAATCTTTCACAATCCTAAGGTGTGGTTTTCATCCATGCAACCTTGTTAATGTTTTTATTCAAAACCCTAATGTTCCAGACCTGGTTTCAAACAATTGTATCTTCTGAAAATCGTTAATAATCATTATGGTGTGGATTCTAGGTGCTATGCATGTTGTATGTGTATGTTTTGATGAAAAGATAGGATTTTGATGATCAAGAAGGGTTATTAACATGTGATTAGGGTAGTTACTGAATATTGATGTTGATAATATGTGGAAATCTGATTGATTGTTCATAAGGTTATGTTTATGCATGTTAGGGTATTGTTTTCATGATGCTTGTGCTATGATTTAGAAACACAGATGCGTTCAGGACTGTTAGAACAGGGATAAACAATGTATTTTGATGTAAACATGTTTAGGATACTTGTTTGATTGATATTGGAGGTTGTTACACGTTCTAGGTTTGATTTGGAGTGTTAAACGCGCGAAAAATCGGAAAAACTGGGTAGCATGCGATTAGCAAGGCTAATCGCCTAAGGGTTAGGCGATTAGCAAGCTAATCGCCTGCTATGATGGGCTAAACGCCTGCTGTGCATGCAATTAGGGGCTAATCGCCTGCTATGTTGTGTTTTTGCATGCTGCATGACCCTAATCGCCTGATAAGTTCTGAAATGCATGTCACATGACCCTAATTGCATGCAAACTCAAAAATTTGCATGTCACATGACCCTAATCGCCTACACTGTAGGCGATTAGCATTCATAATTGCCTGTTGACCAACGTAATTGCTAGTTGACTTTTCCTAATCGCCTGTACTGCTGCTGTATGTATATTTTAGCATTCCGAGACCCGTTTTGACATCTAGGAACATGCTAGGAACCCCGTAACATGTCTAATAACTCAGTAACATGTGTTCGGGTCAGTAACGCGTTAATTGAACTATGTGCTAGAACTTGTTGAACTGTAACGTATGTTAAGTGTGACTGCATGATTGTGTGTTTGTGAGTACTAGTGTAACACGGGAAGTCTCGGGTCACCAATGGGATGTCGAGTCTTGTACATTTGGTCATGTTAACAGTGAACGTGTTTTCAAACAAACTTGGTTATGGTCTGGACATCTAGGGACTAACTAACCTAAGGGTTATTAGTCTAAGTACTTGTAACTGTCATATGTTAGGTCGCTGTTTTACGGGACTAGCATAGCTTGTTGAACTATTCTATTATCTGAAGTTAACGCAACCTAAGGTGAGTTTACGGCCCCACTTTACTTGGTTTTCACTTTTTGGGGGAGAAAACATGTGTTAAACAACTATTTGGTAACCACTGTCATACTATGGGTTTTCAAACGGTTTACTATACGATATTTGGAAGTCCCGGGGGGAACCATGAATGTGCTGGTTTGCACAACGGGGAAATGTGAATAGCGCTATTGGGAGTGACCAACCCCACCCGTCGGCATGGAGCGCCGGGCGGGTGCATATTGTCTCAAACAGGAACAGGTTTACTATTCGGGCACAACAACTGGTTTGCGAGTTAGTAATGGTTTTCCAATCGTAGTAGTAATGGTACATGCGCCTAGCTAGCGTACTTGGTTTACAATTGTTATAGTATGGACAGGTTATACTTGGAACTTTGATTACAAACCTGTAAACTCACCAGCATTTTTGTGCTGACGTAAACTCTTACATGTTTTCTCAGGTCGCTAAGGTAGCAAACTGGAACTAGGGCGCACGCGTCTGCACGGCGTCTAGTTAGAGTTGCATGGTTTTGAACATTAAACATTTGGTTTTGTTTTGTTTATGTAACGACATTTAGCTTCCGCTGATGTTTGGGATTTTTAAACTATGTTTTTGAAATTCATTTAGTATTGTTTATTGTGATCATTGACTTGGATCCTGGTTTGTCATGCGCCTCGCGGTAAAACTCCGCAAGTGGATTTTGAGGGTGTGACAGATTGGTATCAGAGCCAATGGTTATAGTGAACTAGGACTGCATGTAGAGTCTAGTCTATAACTGAGTCGCACACACTAGATGATCACATGGTACTAAACTTTATGCTGGGTTACTTATAGACTTGTCGGGGTGTCTCTAAATCATCTTACCCTTCTGTGTTACATCATCCATTCTCTTTTACTGGGTTACTTACTTACTAGACAGTGAGGTACATTGGGGTTAACTGTATACTCTTGAGATTGGTCAAAGACTCGGACATCTCCCTTCCTACCCCAATAGAAACCCTTGTCATGAACTACCGTAGTATTACGGTGTATAGCTAGGAATCTATGTCCGGCGATTTGAACTTTGAACTAGGAGAACACTTGGAGGACCATGTAGAGCGGTTTATCATTTTGGGTGCACACAAAATCATAAACCGAAATGCATGAAAGCCCTAGTGAGCTCTGGGTTCGAATGGATAGTCCTGGGTTGGATCTGGCTTTGATCTTGTGAACGCTAGTGGTTATCATTGGCTGTGAAACTA
The DNA here is from genome assembly GCA_032199755.1 of Ambrosia artemisiifolia. NCBI lineage: Eukaryota > Viridiplantae > Streptophyta > Magnoliopsida > Asterales > Asteraceae > Ambrosia > Ambrosia artemisiifolia. The sequence continues at coordinate 434,548 of CM063512.1, forward strand.
AATTTTCTCGTCCTTTTTGCCAGAATCATGTCTGGAGCACGAGGAGGACGTGGAGGTGGTCGCAACGGTGGACGTGGTAATGGTGGTCGTGGGGGTGTGAACCTCACGCAGGAAGACTTGAATAACTTGCTGCAGGCTGCCTTCCAGCTAGGGCACAATGGCGGTAAGTTGACCTAACCACTTCTATCTCATCGGTGAACTTTGTTTACATTTCCCGTGGTTTTCTTACGTGTTTCTTTACAGGTGGTCATGTTAATCCACCACCACCACCCATGTGCACCTACAAGATGTTTCGGGACTGCAAGCCCCATGAGTTCTCGGGTACTGAGGGTGCAGTAGGTTTGCTCAGGTGGTTGGAGAAAGTGGAGTCTGTTTTCCTGATGTGTAACTGTCTTCCGGAGGATCGCGTCAAGTATTCTGCTGGGTTACTCCAGGATGTTGCGTTGACCTGGTGGAACGATATCACCCAGACTATGGGTATAGGGGAGGCTTATGCTATGCCTTGGGAGAACTTTGTGCAACTGCTGAAGGGGGAGTACTGTCCCAGGGAGGAGATTCAAAAACTGGAACACGAGGTGTGGAACCTCAAAATGTCTGGGTCGGAAATTGAGAAGTATACTGTGAGGCGGAACGAGCTGGCTGTACTTTGTCCTGATCTACATGTGCCGAAATATAGGAGGATTGAGCATTATATCTCGGGTCTTGTGCCAGAAATCGCAGGGTTGGTGGCTGCGGGGAATCTTCCTACCTACGCGGAGGTGGTCCGATCTGCTCATAGGATGACTAACTTGAAGGTGAGTGAGGGTATCTTGCCTGCCAAAGGTTCAACTGCTAAGGCTCCAGAGAGCAACAAGCGAAAGTGGGATAATGATGTGAAGAGTTCTACGCCAGCACCAGCTCAACAGGGGAAAAGGTTTGATAGTGGGGGTTCGTCTTCATCGGGTTCTAAGCCAAGTGGTGGTTATGTAGGGAAGTTACCAAAATGCAATAAGTGTGGACGCCATCATCATGGGGGTTGTGATAATAATCGTTGCCATCGCTGTCAGAAGTTAGGACATTTTGCCAAAGACTGTAGGGCGACTCTTCCATCGACTCAGGCCCCAACCACTACTCCGACTTCTGCTACTCAGGGGACTGCGGGCAAACAGGGATGTTTTCACTGTGGGGAAGCGGGGCATTACAAGAAAGAGTGTCCAAAACTGAAACAGGGAGGGAACGGGAATGGTAATGGGAATGGAAATGGTAACAACGGGGGCGGAAACAGGAACGCACGTGCCTTCGTTATTGGGACTGCAGAGGCAAGACAGGACCCTGACACAGTCACTGGTACGTTTCTTCTCAACGATCGCTCTGTTAGTGTTTTATTTGACTCTGGTGCCGACAAAAGTTTCATATCTGTGGAAGTTAGTCGTTTGCTAGATGTAGTACCTGTTCCTTTAGAGGCTAAATATATTATAGAATTGGCTGACGGTAAGAAGATAGAAGCTACTTGCGTTCTTCGGGAATGTCACATAGAGTTGTCGGGTTTGTCTTTTCCTATCGACCTTATGCCGGTATCTTTGGGTAGTTTTGACGTGGTTATAGGCATGGATTGGTTGTCGCTGTATCGCGCTGAAATCGTTTGTTACGACAAGGTCATCCGGATTCCTCTCCCTGATGGAGAATTTCTTTCTGTGTACGGGGACAAGAGCGGTGCTCCGCTACGTCTCATCTCTAGCATGAAAGCCCTTAAGTATCTTCGGAAGGGTTATTCGGCTGTTCTAGCACTTTTATCTGTTTCCACTACCAGCGAGAAGAAGATCGACGATATTCCGGTTGTACGCGAGTTTTCTGATGTCTTTCCTGATGATTTATCTGGTCTTCCTCCCCATCGTCAGGTTGAGTTCGGTATTGATCTTGTACCTGGCGCTGCTCCTATTGCTCGGACCCCCTACCGTCTTGCACCTCCTGAGATGCAAGAATTGTCTAACCAGTTACAGGAACTCTTGGATAAGGGTTTCATCAGACCTAGTTCTTCCCCTTGGGGAGCCCCGATTTTGTTTGTTAAGAAGAAGGATGGCAGTTTTCGACTGTGCGTGGATTACAGAGAGTTGAACAAGGTAACCATCAAGAATCGTTATCCTCTTCCTCGTATCGATGACCTATTCGACCAACTCCAGGGTTCTAGCTACTATTCCAAGATTGATCTAAGGTCCGGTTATCACCAGTTGCGCGTAAGGGAAGCTAATGTTGCTAAGACTGCCTTTCGTACACGTTATGGCCATTTCGAGTTCTTGGTCATGCCTTTTGGTCTCACTAACGCACCGGCGGTTTTCATGGATTTGATGAACCGCGTTTGTAAACCGTATCTTGACAAGTTCGTCATCGTGTTTATTGATGACATTCTGATCTATTCCAAGAACGAGACCGAACATGGGGAACATCTACGGTTAGTTTTGGAACTCTTACGACGAGAACAACTGTACGCCAAGTTCTCGAAGTGCGATTTTTGGTTACGCGAAGTCCAATTCCTAGGGCATGTAGTCAATGAACTGGGAATCCATGTCGATCCAGCTAAGATCGAAGCGATCAAGGACTGGGAAGCACCGAAGACGCCAACTGAGGTGCGGCAATTCCTAGGCCTTGCGGGTTATTATCGGCGTTTCATTAAGGGGTTCTCGAAGGTCGCTCAACCCCTCACCACTCTTACTCAGAAGGATAGAAAATTCGACTGGGGTGAACCACAGGAGTCCGCATTCCAAAAACTGAAGACTAAGCTTTGTTCTGCCCCTATCTTGTCCTTGCCTGAAGGCACTGAGGATTTTGTTGTTTACTGTGATGCTTCTATTCATGGTCTCGGTTGCGTGTTGATGCAACGCGAGAAGGTGATTGCGTACGCTTCTCGTCAACTCAAAGTGCACGAGAGGAACTACACTACCCATGATTTGGAATTGGGTGCGGTGGTGTTCGCGTTGAAAATTTGGAGGCATTACTTGTACGGTACCAAATGCACCATCTACACCGATCACAAGAGTCTCCAACACATTTTTGACCAACAGCACCTGAACATACGACAGCGCCGTTGGGTTGAACTCCTGAACGACTATGACTGTGCCATTAAGTACCATCCTGGCAAGGCGAATGTTGTGGCAGACGCCTTGAGCAGGAAGGAATCGACAAACCCTCGTCGCGTTCGGGCGTTGCAACTCACAATCCATTCCTCTCTGCCTGATCAACTCCGTTCTGCTCAGTTAGAAGCCTTGAAGGAGGAAAACCTTAAGGCTGAAACTATGCACGGTGCCGACAAACACCTCGAGCAAAGGCCTGATGGCCTGCGCTACTTCGCAGAACGCGTCTGGGTTCCTTTATTCGGGGGACTTTGGGAGCTGGTTCTTGATGAAGCTCACAAGTCTCGGTATTCCATTCATCCTGGTTCAGACAAGATGTACCAGGATCTAAAAATACTGTACTGGTGGCCAAACATGAGGGCGGATATAGCCTCATACGTGAGTAAGTGCTTGACCTGTGCTAAGGTCAAGGTGGAATACCAGAAACCGTCGGGTCTATTGCAACAACCCGAAATTCCAGAGTGGAAATGGGAACGGATTACAATGGACTTTGTCACACAACTACCTAAGTCACCGAGCGGGAATGATAAGATATGGGTGATTGTCGACCGTTTGACGAAATCAGCCCATTTCCTTGCTATTAAGGAGACCGACACCATGGATCGGTTGGCTCGTTTATATCTGAAAGAAGTTGTCTCTAAGCATGGGGTACCAGTTTCTATTATTTCGGATCGTGATTCTCATTTTACTTCGCATTTCTGGAAGTCTTTGCATAAGGCTTTGGGTACCCAGTTGGACATGAGTACAGCTTACCATCCACAAACTGACGGTCAGAGTGAGCGTACAATTCAAACTCTAGAAGACATGCTGCGGGCATGTGTGATCGATTTTGGCAAAGGTTGGGAAGCTCACTTACCGTTAGTAGAATTCTCTTACAACAACAGTTATCACACGAGCATCAAAGCAGCTCCGTTCGAGGCATTGTACGGACGGAAGTGCAGGTCTCCTCTCTATTGGGCCGAAGTGGGTGAGAGTCAGCTCACTGGGCCAGAACTGGTGTACGAGACTTCTGAGAAGATCGTACAGATTCGTAATCGATTGGCAGCGGCACGGGACCGACAAAAGAGCTATGCTGATCATCGCCGTAAGCCATTGGAGTTTCAAGTGGGTGACAAGGTACTTCTAAAGGTTTCACCGTGGAAGGGCGTCATACGCTTTGGGAAGCGTGGCAAACTTAACCCGCGGTATGTCGGTCCATTTACGATCCTGGAACGGATCGGACCGGTGGCATATCGACTTGATTTACCGACGGAGCTCGGTAACGTACATAACGTCTTCCACGTGTCTAACCTGAAGAAGTGTCTGACTGACGAGTCTCTCATTGTTCCACTAGAAGAGATCAAGGTTGATGATCGTCTTCGGATAGTGGAGGAACCAGTCGAGATCCTTGATTACAAGATTCGCAGTCTACGTCACAGTAAGATTCGCATTGTTAAGGTTCGATGGAACTCGAACCGGGGACCGGAATACACTTGGGAACGCGAGGATCAGATGAAGTCTAAGTATCCTCATCTCTTTCCTAAAGAGGCATTCGAGTCGAGACACGTTACCACTGCAACGGAATGAATCTCGGGGCGAGATTCCTTTTAACGTGGGGATGATGTGACAACTCGGGTAATTCTCTCTCTTGGTTTCTATTTTTTTTTTGTCTGTTTCTTTTGTTCATACTCTTGGTACTTACATAATTTTCGGGACGAAAATTCTTTTAACGTGGGGATGATGTGACACCCGGCAAATTCAAGTTAACAACGTCGTCTAGATTAAAGTCTACCTTAGCGAGTCACGCGTAGTCTGTACTTAACTGGGTTAGTTGAGTCGGGTTATGGTTCGGGAACTGTTATGGGAGTCTAGGAAATCATTAGATGTTGGCCTAGAGGATCGTTAGATGTCAGTCCTTAACCAAGTGTACAAGGGGTGACGATTCGGAGAATCGTCAAAGCATAAGGAACATGCAAGTCCCGAGTCCCGGGAATTGGTGAACGAGTGTGAATGTGCTTATTTACAAGTGTTATGTGTTTACAATCATTATGTGACTTGTCGGTATGTGAAAATGTGTTAACATATGTTAAAACGGGGTTTAACGCGCAAAATACTTGGAACGGGACACTACAGGCGATTAGGGTGAGCTAATCACCTATAGGGTGGCGATTAGCTCACCCCAGATGGCGATTAGCAGCCTCCAGGAGGCGATTAGCAGCCTCAAGGTGGCGAGTAGGGGGCTAATCGCCTAAGGGGGTGGCGATTAGCAGCCCTAATCGCCTGCAACTGGACCATAATCGCCTGCAACGTGGGTTACGACTAAAAACGACTATAAATACAATATTTGACCTCCTAAACTTCATAACACTAACCCTAGTCGCCCCACAACTCATCCCAACACCCACATAACCTCTGGAACACGATTTTGGATCAAACAACTCGATTTCAAGCATATTTCATCAATCTTTCACAATCCTAAGGTGTGGTTTTCATCCATGCAACCTTGTTAATGTTTTTATTCAAAACCCTAATGTTCCAGACCTGGTTTCAAACAATTGTATCTTCTGAAAATCGTTAATAATCATTATGGTGTGGATTCTAGGTGCTATGCATGTTGTATGTGTATGTTTTGATGAAAAGATAGGATTTTGATGATCAAGAAGGGTTATTAACATGTGATTAGGGTAGTTACTGAATATTGATGTTGATAATATGTGGAAATCTGATTGATTGTTCATAAGGTTATGTTTATGCATGTTAGGGTATTGTTTTCATGATGCTTGTGCTATGATTTAGAAACACGGATGCGTTCAGGACTGTTAGAACAGGGATAAACAATGTATTTTGATGTAAACATGTTTAGGATACTTGTTTGATTGATATTGGAGGTTGTTACACGTTCTAGGTTTGATTTGGAGTGTTAAACGCGCGAAAAATCGGAAAAACTGGGTAGCATGCGATTAGCAAGGCTAATCGCCTAAGGGTTAGGCGATTAGCAAGCTAATCGCCTGCTATGATGGGCTAAACGCCTGCTGTGCATGCAATTAGGGGCTAATCGCCTGCTATGTTGTGTTTTTGCATGCTCCATGACCCTAATCGCCTGATAAGTTCTGAAATGCATGTCACATGACCCTAATTGCATGCAAACTCAAAAATTTGCATGTCACATGACCCTAATCGCCTACACTGTAGGCGATTAGCATTCATAATTGCCTGTTGACCAACGTAATTGCTAGTTGACTTTTCCTAATCGCCTGTACTGCTGCTGTATGTATATTTTAGCATTCCGAGACCCGTTTTGACATCTAGGAACATGCTAGGAACCCCGTAACATGTCTAATAACTCAGTAACATGTGTTCGGGTCAGTAACGCGTTAATTGAACTATGTGCTAGAACTTGTTGAACTGTAACGTATGTTAAGTGTGACTGCATGATTGTGTGTTTGTGAGTACTAGTGTAACACGGGAAGTCTCGGGTCACCAATGGGATGTCGAGTCTTGTACATTTGGTCATGTTAACAGTGAACGTGTTTTCAAACAAACTTGGTTATGGTCTGGACATCTAAGGACTAACTAACCTAAGGGTTATTAGTCTAAGTACTTGTAACTGTCATATGTTAGGTCGCTGTTTTACGGGACTAGCATAGCTTGTTGAACTATTCTATTATCTGAAGTTAACGCAACCTAAGGTGAGTTTACGGCCCCACTTTACTTGGTTTTCACTTTTTGGGGGAGAAAACATGTGTTAAACAACTATTTGGTAACCACTGTCATACTATGGGTTTTCAAACGGTTTACTATACGATATTTGGAAGTCCCGGGGGGAACCATGAATGTGCTGGTTTGCACAACGGGGAAATGTGAATAGCGCTATTGGGAGTGACCAACCCCACCCGTCGGCATGGAGCGCCGGGCGGGTGCATATTGTCTCAAACAGGAACAGGTTTACTATTCGGGCACAACAACTGGTTTGCGAGTTAGTAATGGTTTTCCAATCGTAGTAGTAATGGTACATGCGCCTAGCTAGCGTACTTGGTTTACAATTGTTATAGTATGGACAGGTTATACTTGGAACTTTGATTACAAACCTGTAAACTCACCAGCATTTTTGTGCTGACGTAAACTCTTACATGTTTTCTCAGGTCGCTAAGGTAGCAAACTGGAACTAGGGCGCACGCGTCTGCACGGCGTCTAGTTAGAGTTGCATGGTTTTGAACATTAAACATTTGGTTTTGTTTTGTTTATGTAACGACATTTAGCTTCCGCTGATGTTTGGGATTTTTAAACTATGTTTTTGAAATTCATTTAGTATTGTTTATTGTGATCATTGACTTGGATCCTGGTTTGTCATGCGCCTCGCGGTAAAACTCCGCAAGTGGATTTTGAGGGTGTGACAGATTGGTATCAGAGCCAATGGTTATAGTGAACTAGGACTGCATGTAGAGTCTAGTCTATAACTGAGTCGCACACACTAGATGATCACATGGTACTAAACTTTATGCTGGGTTACTTATAGACTTGTCGGGGTGTCTCTAAATCATCTTACCCTTCTGTGTTACATCATCCATTCTCTTTTACTGGGTTACTTACTTACTAGACAGTGAGGTACATTGGGGTTAACTGTATACTCTTGAGATTGGTCCAAGACTCGGACATCTCCCTTCCTACCCCAATAGAAACCCTTGTCATGAACTACCGTAGTATTACGGTGTATAGCTAGGAATCTATGTCCGGCGATTTGAACTTTGAACTAGGAGAACACTTGGAGGACCATGTAGAGCGGTTTATCATTTTGGGTGCACACAAAATCATAAACCGAAATGCATGAAAGCCCTAGTGAGCTCTGGGTTCGAATGGATAGTCCTGGGTTGGATCTGGCTTTGATCTTGTGAACGCTAGTGGTTATCATTGGCTGTGAAACTAAATTTTCTCGTCCTTTTTGCCAGAATCATGTCTGGAGCACGAGGAGGACGTGGAGGTGGTCGCAACGGTGGACGTGGTAATGGTGGTCGTGGGGGTGTGAACCTCACGCAGGAAGACTTGAATAACTTGCTGCAGGCTGCCTTCCAGCTAGGGCACAATGGCGGTAAGTTGACCTAACCACTTCTATCTCATCGGTGAACTTTGTTTACATTTCCCGTGGTTTTCTTACGTGTTTCTTTACAGGTGGTCATGTTAATCCACCACCACCACCCATGTGCACCTACAAGATGTTTCGGGACTGCAAGCCCCATGAGTTCTCGGGTACTGAGGGTGCAGTAGGTTTGCTCAGGTGGTTGGAGAAAGTGGAGTCTGTTTTCCTGATGTGTAACTGTCTTCCGGAGGATCGTGTCAAGTATTCTGCTGGGTTACTCCAGGATGTTGCGTTGACCTGGTGGAACGATATCACCCAGACTATCGGTATAGGGGAGGCTTATGCTATGCCTTGGGAGAACTTTGTGCAACTGCTGAAGAGGGAGTACTGTCCCAGGGAGGAGATTCAAAAACTGGAACACGAGGTGTGGAACCTCAAAATGTCTGGGTCGGAAATTGAGAAGTATACTGTGAGGCGGAACGAGCTGGCTGTACTTTGTCCTGATCTACATGTGCCGGAATATAGGAGGATTGAGCATTATATCTCGGGTCTTGTGCCAGAAATCGCAGGGTTGGTGGCTGCGGGGAATCTTCCTACCTACGCGGAGGTGGTCCGATCTGCTCATAGGATGACTAACTTGAAGGTGAGTGAGGGTATCTTGCCTGCCAAAGGTTCAACTGCTAAGGCTCCAGAGAGCAACAAGCGAAAGTGGGATAATGATGTGAAGAGTTCTACGCCAGCACCAGCTCAACAGGGGAAAAGGTTTGATAGTGGGGGTTCGTCTTCATCGGGTTCTAAGCCAAGTGGTGGTTATGTAGGGAAGTTACCAAAATGCAATAAGTGTGGACGCCATCATCATGGGGGTTGTGATAATAATCGTTGCCATCGCTGTCAGAAGTTGGGACATTTTGCCAAAGACTGTAGGGCGACTCTTCCATCTACTCAGGCCCCAACCACTACTCCGACTTCTGCTACTCAGGGGACTGCGGGCAAACAGGGATGTTTTCACTGTGGGGAAGCGGGGCATTACAAGAAAGAGTGTCCAAAACTGAAACAGGGAGGGAACGGGAATGGTAATGGGAATGGAAATGGTAACAACGGGGGCGGAAACAGGAACGCACGTGCCTTCGTTATTGGGACTGCAGAGGCAAGACAGGACCCTGACACAGTCACTGGTACGTTTCTTCTCAACGATCGCTCTGTTAGTGTTTTATTTGACTCTGGTGCCGACAAAAGTTTCATATCTGTGGAAGTTAGTCGTTTGCTAGATGTAGTACCTGTTCCTTTAGAGGCTAAATATATTATAGAATTGGCTGACGGTAAGAAGATAGAAGCTACTTGCGTTCTTCGGGAATGTCACATAGAGTTGTCGGGTTTGTCTTTTCCTATCGACCTTATGCCGGTATCTTTGGGTAGTTTTGACGTGGTTATAGGCATGGATTGGTTGTCGCTGTATCGCGCTGAAATCGTTTGTTACGACAAGGTCATCCGGATTCCTCTCCCTGATGGAGAATTTCTTTCTGTGTACGGGGACAAGAGCGGTGCTCCGCTACGTCTCATCTCTAGCATGAAAGCCCTTAAGTATCTTCGGAAGGGTTATTCGGCTGTTCTAGCACTTTTATCTGTTTCCACTACCAGCGAGAAGAAGATCGACGATATTCCGGTTGTACGCGAGTTTTCTGATGTCTTTCCTGATGATTTATCTGGTCTTCCTCCCCATCGTCAGGTTGAGTTCGGTATTGATCTTGTACCTGGCGCTGCTCCTATTGCTCGGACCCCCTACCGTCTTGCACCTCCTGAGATGCAAGAATTGTCTAACCAGTTACAGGAACTCTTGGATAAGGGTTTCATCAGACCTAGTTCTTCCCCTTGGGGAGCCCCGATTTTGTTTGTTAAGAAGAAGGATGGCAGTTTTCGACTGTGCGTGGATTACAGAGAGTTGAACAAGGTAACCATCAAGAATCGTTATCCTCTTCCTCGTATCGATGACCTATTCGACCAACTCCAGGGTTCTAGCTACTATTCCAAGATTGATCTAAGGTCCGGTTATCACCAGTTGCGCGTAAGGGAAGCTAATGTTGCTAAGACTGCCTTTCGTACACGTTATGGCCATTTCGAGTTCTTGGTCATGCCTTTTGGTCTCACTAACGCACCGGCGGTTTTCATGGATTTGATGAACCGCGTTTGTAAACCGTATCTTGACAAGTTCGTCATCGTGTTTATTGATGACATTCTGATCTATTCCAAGAACGAGACCGAACATGGGGAACATCTACGGTTAGTTTTGGAACTCTTACGACGAGAACAACTGTACGCCAAGTTCTCGAAGTGCGATTTTTGGTTACGCGAAGTCCAATTCCTAGGGCATGTAGTCAATGAACTGGGAATCCATGTCGATCCAGCTAAGATCGAAGCGATCAAGGACTGGGAAGCACCGAAGACGCCAACTGAGGTGCGGCAATTCCTAGGCCTTGCGGGTTATTATCGGCGTTTCATTAAGGGGTTCTCGAAGGTCGCTCAACCCCTCACCACTCTTACTCAGAAGGATAGAAAATTCGACTGGGGTGAACCACAGGAGTCCGCATTCCAAAAACTGAAGACTAAGCTTTGTTCTGCCCCTATCTTGTCCTTGCCTGAAGGCACTGAGGATTTTGTTGTTTACTGTGATGCTTCTATTCATGGTCTCGGTTGCGTGTTGATGCAACGCGAGAAGGTGATTGCGTACGCTTCTCGTCAACTCAAAGTGCACGAGAGGAACTACACTACCCATGATTTGGAATTGGGTGCGGTGGTGTTCGCGTTGAAAATTTGGAGGCATTACTTGTACGGTACCAAATGCACCATCTACACCGATCACAAGAGTCTCCAGCACATTTTTGACCAACAGCACCTGAACATACGACAGCGCCGTTGGGTTGAACTCCTGAACGACTATGACTGTGCCATTAAGTACCATCCTGGCAAGGCGAATGTTGTGGCAGACGCCTTGAGCAGGAAGGAATCGACAAACCCTCGTCGCGTTCGGGCGTTGCAACTCACAATCCATTCCTCTCTGCCTGATCAACTCCGTTCTGCTCAGTTAGAAGCCTTGAAGGAGGAAAACCTTAAGGCTGAAACTATGCACGGTGCCGACAAACACCTCGAGCAAAGGCCTGATGGCCTGCGCTACTTCGCAGAACGCGTCTGGGTTCCTTTATTCGGGGGACTTTGGGAGCTGGTTCTTGATGAAGCTCACAAGTCTCGGTATTCCATTCATCCTGGTTCAGACAAGATGTACCAGGATCTAAAAATACTGTACTGGTGGCCAAACATGAGGGCGGATATAGCCTCATACGTGAGTAAGTGCTTGACCTGTGCTAAGGTCAAGGTGGAATACCAGAAACCGTCGGGTCTATTGCAACAACCCGAAATTCCAGAGTGGAAATGGGAACGGATTACAATGGACTTTGTCACACAACTACCTAAGTCACCGAGCGGGAATGATAAGATATGGGTGATTGTCGACCGTTTGACGAAATCAGCCCATTTCCTTGCTATTAAGGAGACCGACACCATGGATCGGTTGGCTCGTTTATATCTGAAAGAAGTTGTCTCTAAGCATGGGGTACCAGTTTCTATTATTTCGGATCGTGATTCTCATTTTACTTCGCATTTCTGGAAGTCTTTGCATAAGGCTTTGGGTACCCAGTTGGACATGAGTACAGCTTACCATCCACAAACTGACGGTCAGAGTGAGCGTACAATTCAAACTCTAGAAGACATGCTGCGGGCATGTGTGATCGATTTTGGCAAAGGTTGGGAAGCTCACTTACCGTTAGTAGAATTCTCTTACAACAACAGTTATCACACGAGCATCAAAGCAGCTCCGTTCGAGGCATTGTACGGACGGAAGTGCAGGTCTCCTCTCTGTTGGGCCGAAGTGGGTGAGAGTCAGCTCACTGGGCCAGAACTGGTGTACGAGACTTCTGAGAAGATCGTACAGATTCGTAATCGATTGGCAGCGGCACGGGACCGACAAAAGAGCTATGCTGATCATCGCCGTAAGCCATTGGAGTTTCAAGTGGGTGACAAGGTACTTCTAAAGGTTTCACCGTGGAAGGGCGTCATACGCTTTGGGAAGCGTGGCAAACTTAACCCGCGGTATGTCGGTCCATTTACGATCCTGGAACGGATCGGACCGGTGGCATATCGACTTGATTTACCGACGGAGCTCGGTAACGTACATAACGTCTTCCACGTGTCTAACCTGAAGAAGTGTCTGACTGACGAGTCTCTCATTGTTCCACTAGAAGAGATCAAGGTTGATGATCGTCTTCGGATAGTGGAGGAACCAGTCGAGATCCTTGATTACAAGATTCGCAGTCTACGTCACAGTAAGATTCGCATTGTTAAGGTTCGATGGAACTCGAACCGGGGACCGGAATACACTTGGGAACGCGAGGATCAGATGAAGTCTAAGTATCCTCATCTCTTTCCTAAAGAGGCATTCGAGTCGAGACACGTTACCACTGCAACGGAATGAATCTCGGGGCGAGATTCCTTTTAACGTGGGGATGATGTGACAACTCGGGTAATTCTCTCTCTTGGTTTCTATTTTTTTTTGTCTGTTTCTTTTGTTCATACTCTTGGTACTTACATAATTTTCGGGACGAAAATTCTTTTAACGTGGGGATGATGTGACACCCGGCAAATTCAAGTTAACAACGTCGTCTAGATTAAAGTCTACCTTAGCGAGTCACGCGTAGTCTGTACTTAACTGGGTTAGTTGAGTCGGGTTATGGTTCGGGAACTGTTATGGGAGTCTAGGAAATCATTAGATGTTGGCCTAGAGGATCGTTAGATGTCAGTCCTTAACCAAGTGTACAAGGGGTGACGATTCGGAGAATCGTCAAAGCATAAGGAACATGCAAGTCCCGAGTCCCGGGAATTGGTGAACGAGTGTGAATGTGCTTATTTACAAGTGTTATGTGTTTACAATCATTATGTGACTTGTCGGTATGTGAAAATGTGTTAACATATGTTAAAACGGGGTTTAACGCGCAAAATACTTGGAACGGGACACTACAGGCGATTAAGGTGAGCTAATCACCTATAGGGTGGCGATTAGCTCACCCCAGATGGCGATTAGCAGCCTCCAGGAGGCGATTAGCAGCCTCAAGGTGGCGAGTAGGGGGCTAATCGCCTAAGGGGGTGGCGATTAGCAGCCCTAATCGCCTGCAACTGGACCATAATCGCCTGCAACGTGGGTTACGACTAAAAACGACTATAAATACAATATTTGACCTCCTAAACTTCATAACACTAACCCTAGTCGCCCCACAACTCATCCCAACACCCACATAACCTCTGGAACACGATTTTGGATCAAACAACTCGATTTCAAGCATATTTCATCAATCTTTCACAATCCTAAGGTGTGGTTTTCATCCATGCAACCTTGTTAATGTTTTTATTCAAAACCCTAATGTTCCAGACCTGGTTTCAAACAATTGTATCTTCTGAAAATCGTTAATAATCATTATGGTGTGGATTCTAGGTGCTATGCATGTTGTATGTGTATGTTTTGATGAAAAGATAGGATTTTGATGATCAAGAAGGGTTATTAACATGTGATTAGGGTAGTTACTGAATATTGATGTTGATAATATGTGGAAATCTGATTGATTGTTCATAAGGTTATGTTTATGCATGTTAGGGTATTGTTTTCATGATGCTTGTGCTATGATTTAGAAACACGGATGCGTTCAGGACTGTTAGAACAGGGATAAACAATGTATTTTGATGTAAACATGTTTAGGATACTTGTTTGATTGATATTGGAGGTTGTTACACGTTCTAGGTTTGATTTGGAGTGTTAAACGCGCGAAAAATCAGAAAAACTGGGTAGCATGCGATTAGCAAGGCTAATCGCCTAAGGGTTAGGCGATTAGCAAGCTAATCGCCTGCTATGATGGGCTAAACGCCTGCTGTGCATGCAATTAGGGGCTAATCGCCTGCTATGTTGTGTTTTTGCATGCTGCATGACCCTAATCGCCTGATAAGTTCTGAAATGCATGTCACATGACCCTAATTGCATGCAAACTCAAAAATTTGCATGTCACATGACCCTAATCGCCTACACTGTAGGCGATTAGCATTCATAATTGCCTGTTGACCAACGTAATTGCTAGTTGACTTTTCCTAATCGCCTGTACTGCTGCTGTATGTATATTTTAGCATTCCGAGACCCGTTTTGACATCTAGGAACATGCTAGGAACCCCGTAACATGTCTAATAACTCAGTAACATGTGTTCGGGTCAGTAACGCGTTAATTGAACTATGTGCTAGAACTTGTTGAACTGTAACGTATGTTAAGTGTGACTGCATGATTGTGTGTTTGTGAGTACTAGTGTAACACGGGAAGTCTCGGGTCACCAATGGGATGTCGAGTCTTGTACATTTGGTCATGTTAACAGTGAACGTGTTTTCAAACAAACTTGGTTATGGTCTGGACATCTAGGGACTAACTAACCTAAGGGTTATTAGTCTAAGTACTTGTAACTGTCATATGTTAGGTCGCTGTTTTACGGGACTAGCATAGCTTGTTGAACTATTCTATTATCTGAAGTTAACGCAACCTAAGGTGAGTTTACGGCCCCACTTTACTTGGTTTTCACTTTTTGGGGGAGAAAACATGTGTTAAACAACTATTTGGTAACCACTGTCATACTATGGGTTTTCAAACGGTTTACTATACGATATTTGGAAGTCCCGGGGGGAACCATGAATGTGCTGGTTTGCACAACGGGGAAATGTGAATAGCGCTATTGGGAGTGACCAACCCCACCCGTCGGCATGGAGCGCCGGGCGGGTGCATATTGTCTCAAACAGGAACAGGTTTACTATTCGGGCACAACAACTGGTTTGCGAGTTAGTAATGGTTTTCCAATCGTAGTAGTAATGGTACATGCGCCTAGCTAGCGTACTTGGTTTACAATTGTTATAGTATGGACAGGTTATACTTGGAACTTTGATTACAAACCTGTAAACTCACCAGCATTTTTGTGCTGACGTAAACTCTTACATGTTTTCTCAGGTCGCTAGGGTAGCAAACTGGAACTAGGGCGCACGCGTCTGCACGGCGTCTAGTTAGAGTTGCATGGTTTTGAACATTAAACATTGGGTTTTGTTTTGTTTATGTAACGACATTTAGCTTCCGCTGATGTTTGGGATTTTTAAACTATGTTTTTGAAATTCATTTAGTATTGTTTATTGTGATCATTGACTTGGATCCTGGTTTGTCATGCGCCTCGCGGTAAAACTCCGCAAGTGGATTTTGAGGGTGTGACATATGGTTAGGGTTTTTAATCTGCATCCTTAATCTAATGGCTGAGATTGCTTCTTACGCTTCTTACGTTCAGGGGGCTTTATACGTTATCTCTCCCCTAAGTTTACAACATTTTTCAAGGGTTAACCTTTAACTTTAAAAGTGATGAAATGTTGTAAAATCTTGTAATTTTTGTCCTTTAGGCCTAACCTGATTTGTTTTGAACGTTAAATTTGGTTACATAAACCCCAAGTGAGGTCAAAATAGTCATTTACTAGCATGTCTCCCTCCTTTAGAAAAAAAATTCCATATATAATAAGTTAATGACCTCTCATTCAACTTTTTTCTCTCTCTCTCACACACACACATCTGTGCACACCATCGCCCTAAACTATCCTCCCTTTCTCACCACCATTACCATAGCCAACCACCACTATCTCTCTTTCTCATTATCCCACTCTCACGTTATCCTCAAGTTACCAATCACCAGATCTGGCGTCCATCAATCACCACCAAGCGTGGAGCAAGGGTCGAGATTTTGGGGGTCTAAGGTGACGATGGTGATGGGTAGCCATGTTAAATTCCCACCAAAATTCATCAACAAAACACAAAATTAAGAGATACCCAGATGGAGTTATTAAGAGGTACACAATATAACGTGTGAATATTGTGAAGGCTATAACACAATAAAGATGTGCAATGAAACTATCTGAAATTAAAAGAAAACCCATGAGAGAATCCCAAAAACGATGGTGAAAGATCCGAACAAATAACACCACCCACTTAAAGCCCATTCCCGACGGTGTGTAATTGCTAAAACTATATGAAAAATAATAACATAATTAAAATCAAATAATATCTTCAGAAAGGATTCTTCACAGTGGGGATGTAGCTCAGATGGTAGAGCGCTCGCTTAGCATGCGAGAGGTACGGGGATCGATACCCCGCATCTCCGTCTTCTTTTTATGTACCTACATATTTCCCGCTTTTTACCATCATAAATCAAATCAAAACATTTACATTTTATACAAAAATATTGCTTGGTTATTAAGGAATTTGTGCATCTTTGTAACAAACATTAACCGACTACCTAAACTAATAACTAATGCACGATGTGACGATAGAGCATGAGTAAAACTTGAGTCGAGTTGTGAGATACTAATTTGCCTAAATGTCACTCAACTACATAACTTTAACCACAACAAAACACAAGGAACACCTTACATTTAAAGGGTGTTTGTGGATTTCTTCTTAAATTTTGTTGTGAATGTTTAAAATACACAATGAATAGATTTTTGGTATATGAGGTCTAAATAAAAGTTAACAGTATCCAGAAAAACAGTAAATGAAACTATTACATCACGGTGAGTGAAATCGTTCCAACCATTTAAAAGAACGTCGTCCTTGGGTTTCTGGGAAATTGCTTACCAAACAAAACATGTCGTATACCTTTTCAACTATAGTAATAACCAATCACAAACACACCCTTGATAGTCTGACTGGTTATAAGCCAAAGGTACAATGCAGAAAATGAGAATATAATGTATGGTATACAACAATGAACAGTGTAAATTACTAGACTTCAAAGACAAAGAGAGCGAGAGAGAGAGAGTGACGGACAGGGGCAGCGTGCATAGAAGCAACACCAAATTATTTTGTTGGATTACAAATTGTAGATTCTATGACTATTGAGAGCAAGAGTGTACATGCTTTACATAAGTAAACCCTTAGTTTTGGCATAATATAAAGTTGCTGGAAGTATGAGCAATATGACCCATACACTCACTCCTGAAAAAATAATAATAAGAAGAAACCAAAACATCAGCAAGAATATATATACAGCTTAAGCACGAATCTGCATATATATATATATATATATGTATGTATGTATGTATGAGTGTGTGTATGTGTGTGTATGTATGTGTGTGTATGTATGTATGTGTGTGTATGTATGTATGAGTGTGTGTATGTATGTATGTATGTATGTATGTATGTGTGTATGTATATGTGTGTATGTATGTATGTGTGTATATATATGTGTATGTATGTATGAGTGTATGTATGTATGTAGTGTGTGTATGTATGTGTGTATGTATGTATGTATGTATGTATGTATGTGTGTATGTATTGTATGAGTGTGCGTGTGCATGTGTGTGGGGAGGGGGTGCGTGTGTGTTGTGCGTGCTCGCACACGGTTTGAAGGCCACTAGATGAGCAGCTCACGCAGATTGGTAACAGGTCAACCAGGTAAGGCCATGTAAATCGACACGTATGCACTTTCTGGTACCTTTATTTTATAAAATGTAGTTTTTCTAGGTTAGGGGTCTTATCTTGGAGCAGCCTCTCTATTCCTCAGGATAAACATGGTAAGATTTGTCTTCATTTCACCCTTATCAGACCCTACTTTATGAGTTGGATTTTACATGTATGATGCAGACCTCAAAACTGAATCAATCAACCCTAAACAATCTTATAAATGTTGAATAAAATTGATAAGAAAACTGGAAGAAACCTGCGCTTAGGTTAAATGGCTTTCTCAGCCCCCCATTGTTCGTTACATTAATTAATACATTCTTCTGTTTATTTTATCTATATTCAACTTTGAAACTTTGTCATATTTAGCCTGTAAATATTACTCTGGCTTTACGCCTTTAATTTTTAATAATTGCAATTTTAACCCTAGACTACTACTTGATAATCCCTTCGTTCGCTAATTTTTTCTTAAAAAAAACTAATCTATTAACGTCTTTAAAGATTTTGCCCTCGAGTTTCTAAAGTTTCGAGTTTACCCTTTTTTGTGCCTTTACTTGAAAAAAAAAACATTTTTTTACTTGGGAATTTTTATATATCTGTCGGGTAGCGTTTGGTACGAGGGAATGTAAGGGGGAATGGAATGGACCATTACGAGGTAATGAAAAATAGTGTGTTTGGTTGGTTAAAGGAATGGAATCACCTATTCCACAAGGCATTCCATTCCCTCAAAACCATTCCATCCACCCCCCATGTTTTTTTTTCATTCCATCCTTCATTCACCCTTTACTAACAACACCATAACCCACCAACCACCACCACCACCCACCACCATCGTCACCACCCACCACCCACCACCGTCACCACCCACCACCGTCGCCCACCACCTACCACCCAGCACCGCCGTTGCCGCCACCCACTAGCTACCTTCACCCACCCACAACCGTCACCCACCCACCTCCGCCATCCAACACCACCCAACGCCGACCACCACCGTCGCCCACCACCCACCATCGTCGCCCACCCTCGCCGTCACCACCCATCACTTTCGTCGCCGCCACCAACCACCACCACCCACCACTGTCACCCACCCACCATCACCGCCATCCACCTCCACCCATCGCCATCTTCGCCACTACCCACCGCCGCCGTCGCCACCCACCACCACGCTACTGCCACACACCACCACATACCATCACTGCCACCAACCACCACCCACCACCCACCACCGCCACTACTCACCATCGTCGCCCACCAACCATCACGACCATCCACCTCCACCTTCCACCCTCACCACCACTGCCGCCACCACCTACCACCACCGCCACCGCTACCCGCCACATATCACCACCCACCATCACCATCACCGCCACTGACCACCACTCACCACCGATTTTATTTCTTCGTCTTTTACTTCCTATCCAACAACATAAAATAATGTTTTGTTTCCTTCCCCCATGGCAACCAAACAAGACATGGAATGGTAATGATCCATTCCATTACCTTGTCCATTCCATTACCTCGTCCATTCCATTCCCCCATTCATTCCATTACGCCATACCAAACAGACCCTCGGTATAAACACGAGTTGGTCTATGTTTCGACTTAAACTTTTCCCCTTCTGGTAAATTTCGAGTTTACCCCTTTTCGTACCTTTAATTGGGAAAAATATTTTTTTTACGTGCGAATTTTTATATATGTGTCGGCATAAATACGAATTTGTCTACGTTTCGACATAAACGTTTTTTCCCTTTTGAAAACGAGTAATGTCAAATAGAATACGTTTTCATGCTTATGTTATGTGCTCCTCCAGTTGGTCCGCATTTTGATGTAAATTTTATTGCGAAAAAAGTTAAAAACATTGTGGTTTACATTTTTTTTGTAATTGTCTTTTACGCATTGTGTCTTAAGAATTGTGTGTAGCGTTTTGTGTCTTACGCATTTTGTTTTACACTTTGTGTGTTACTTCAAGGTTCGACCCGCCGCGTGCCGCCGCAACGCGCGGCGGGTAAAATACTAGTATATTTTAAATTACAAGTATGCGTATAGAAAAGCGATGTGAATGCTCTTGATGTTTCATAAACCTTGTCTTATGTTTTTATAAGATGGTAGGTACAATGAAACAAAATCAACTTGTATCTGCCATTCTGCCGTTTAAAACTCTATTATTCATGAGATTATTGGTATGTTTGGCAAAACTATGTGGTGGCTGGTAGCTGGAAGCTTTTTAAATATATTTTGGTGTTTGGCAGAGTAGCTTCAGCTTTTAATAAAATGTATAAAATAACCAAAATGGGCATAATTAAAAGCTTGTAAAGAAGGTTTTTATTTTATTTTTAAAATAGAATGAGTATTTGTGTCATTTACTAATTAAAAGCTTGTAGCTAGTAGAGTTTTTTCTTAAAAGTTAGTACTAGTAGCTTTTCACTATAGAGTTTTTTCTCCAACCTAAAAGCTTCTAGCTCCTTCAACCAAACAAGGTTTTTTATTGAGTATGGTTTTTTTCTTAAAAGCTTGAAGCTTCTAAAAGCTCCTTGCCAAATATACCCTATATATGGATCCAACTAATTAACTCATAACTACGACTTAATTTTGGTGAGTTTTGTTAGCTAAATAAATTAAGTTGGATGATTCATTTAAAATTAGAAGATAACTTTAGAACAACCAAATTGAGTACTAGCCAAGTTAAAATGGGTGTAAAGAGGCAAACACCCACAATGCCGCATTGGAATATTATATCATTTGAAATCTATTTGCTTTCCCCACAACCACAATGCCGCATTGGAATATTATATTCTATTCTATAAATGAATAATGATTATCAATGTTAAACTGTTTTTTATGTGATGAAACTAATATTATTCAAACAACATTTATCATGCAAATTACAGTACAATGTCAATGATATGCTCTTCATCTCCTACAACAAGTGAATGAGACCCTCCTTCCATAACCATCGACCCATCTTCATTAGCCCTACTAAAGTGCTCACAAGGCTTCACAACAAACTCAACCTCACCTCTTCCCATTGCTACTAAACTCACTCTCTCAAAGCCTACCAACTGTTTGATCAAATGTCTAATATTCGAAGAAGCCTTAACATCCCATTTGGCAAATAATAACACCGTGTGATTACTCGCCTGCCCCTGGTTCTGGACACCAACCACCACTGTGAACTTCACTTTCTCACACCAAGCCTCCCCAACCCCTGAAACAAACACTTCACCGGAGGGAGATGCCGCTTGGTTTTGGTTCATAAAAATCTTGGTTTGGGTACCCGAAACAAATTTGTACGAGTGGCTTGAGTAGCTAAGACCATACCCAAATTCATAAACTGTTTTTCCGTTGTAGAATCGGTATGTACGGCCTGGGTAGCCCGATGACGGATCAGGCCTCATTCGCATATCCGTCATTGCTACATTTGAAAATTCTTTGGGATACCATGTCATAGGTAATCTTCCTCCTGCAGAGAAAATAAAATAAAATGGATACCAATAAGGAACAGGTCAAACAATCAGATCCCTACATTTGACCTCAAAATTCAAAGCGCAAAGTCGTCACCTGGATTATGGTCACCAAAGATGATTTCAGCAAGTGCAGTCCCACCAGCTTCACCAGGGTAACCAGCCCACAAAATACTCCCAATCTTTGCCTCACTTTTGGCAAATGAAACATCCACCGGACCCCCACAAATTAAAACCAACACAACCGGTTTCTTAGCCGCTCGAGCCACTGCCAAAACAAGATCCTCTTGCTTCCCGGGAAGACCCAATTCGAGCCGGTCATGTTTCTCCCTTTCTTGACTTTGATCCAAACCCATCACCAAAATCACAAAATCAACCACTTTTGCTACTCCCACAGCTTCTTTGATCTCGACAGATGTACAATTTACAGAATCAACACACCCTTGGTGGTACTGTGTGTTTTTTACATAGTTTCCGAGTGCTTGAAGAACCGTGATGTTTTTGCACGCGACACCCTCGTAGTTACCGAGCAATGTCGCAGTGGTGTTACCATTGGGTCCAATGACAGCAATGGAGGTGGTTTCTGTTTTTGAAAGTGGGAGAATATTAGGGGAGTTTTTCAGCAACACAATCCCATTTCGGGCTGCATCAAGGGCTAGGGTGTGATGCTCAATGGAGCAGACTTGTTTGGGACCCAGGTGGCCATAAATGCCGGTTTTCGGGTTCCCATTGAACAAACCTAATCTCATTCTAATTGTAAATAAATTTACTAGAGCTCTGTCTATATCTGCTTCTGTTAACTTGTTCATTTGGACTGCTGATTTGGTGTATTTCTTCAGATATGAACCACAGTTGACATCCATCCCTGTAAATGAAAACTGATCATATCCATCCATAATTATATTGATTTTACGAGTAGCACTAGCACCAGAAATATATTAACCCATAAAAGATAGTATAATGTCATAACAATCTGTAAACAGTTTAGTGTGATAAGTAGGGTAGAGTTAGTACCTGCTTTAAGCACGCTGGCAACGGCATCTTCCGGTAACTTAGAGTATCCTTGAACATCATGCATAATGGCAACTGCATCACAATCAGAAACAATGTACCTGTTGGAGTCATAGTTTTAAGATACCATTCATTTTAATTTAATGGAAAGGGAAATGATATATGGTACGCACCCTTTAAAATTCCAAGCTTGGCGAGCCGTTTTGGTTAAAAGGTTATAATCAGCACAATTTGGTACACCGTTGACCCGATTATATGCACACATGATCCCAGTGGCTTGGGCTTGGTGTACACATTTGTGAAAGGGAGGCAAGTATGTATCCGCTAGATCCTGTTGAGTTATCTGGATAGGAAGGAGATATAATAATAATATTTTGATATTGAATGATGAGTTTGAATAAATTAGAGACAAGTGTTGAACATCACATTACATTGGCATCAAAGGAGTAACGATCAACGGTTTTCCAGTTATCAAGATCATTAGCAACAAAGTGTTTACAGCAAGCAGATGCTTGAAGAAGCTGCTGCTGATCAGAGGAACCACCTTGAAAGGTGTCACCTTGAATCCCTCTGACGTAAGAAACGGAATAGTCTCCGACGAGGGAGGGGTCTTCACCGGGAGTCTCCTGGGCTCTGCCCCATCTGGGGTCTCTTAAGACATTGATGTTTGGAGCCCAAAAGGTGAGGCCTCTGGCTTGACCAGCGTTGAACATGGCTCTAGCTTCTCTCCCAATTGCGTGTCCAATACGGAACCAGAGAGGGGAGTCGAAAGAAGCGGCGGTTAAAATGACCTGAGGGAACATGGTGGAGGCGGTTATGGAGGCGTTATTGTTAAAGGAGACACCCTTGCCGTGCCTAGAGACACCGTGCAAGGCCTCCGACCACCACTCGTAGGCGGAGATTCCCAGGCGAGGAATGCCCGGGGCACCGTTAACTAACTGCAACACTTTCTCGTCTAAGGTAAGCCGTGAAACGACGTCGTGAGCCCGTTGGGAAATCGGTAAAGTTAAGTTGCAGAATGGGTAGGTTGGCGGTTTATCTGATGATGATGAGTCACATGAAAATGGAGGTTCCCCCAACACCATTATAATCATCATGGGCATGATGAGGAGGAGGAGAGCAATTATTATGGTCATGGTTTTCAAGTTCAAATGTTGGATAATCACATCAACTCTATAGTCTATAGTCTACACATATACATATAGGAGTAGTGGGCTCTTTGAAGAATGCATTACTCTGCCCCTACACGACAAAATGGAGCCTATCCCATCACCTCACCTTGGTTTTATACATTTTCTTTTCAACCCTTTAACCCGATACAAGGGTGGGCCAGACAAGACTAGAGTAACTTAGAGAGAGATGAGAGAGAGAGATAGAGAGAGAGAGAGGGGAAGGGTGGGAGCTCCCGCGTCGGCGAAGAAGACCAGAACCGATTCCCCTGCAGCCTCAGCACATCAACAGCGACAAATCAACAACCTTTTTCATATCCAATCTACCTAGCTAGTGTTCCCTTGAAGACCTTTGGAAGAGCTTCAAGCATCATGGCAATATGGTAGACGCTTATCTACCAGGGAGAAGAGACAAACTGGGTCGGTACTTCGGTTTTATTAGGTTCGATGATATCAAGGATGGTTCGGAAACAGCTAAAACACTAAGCCAAGTATCCATCGGATCGTATAGAACTGTTGTTAACATTGCAAAATTTGGCAAAAATGATAGGTTACCACCAAACCCCCATCGGAGGACTGGAAGACCCCTCCACCCACCACTTCATCACCCACCACCACCACCACCACCACCACCCCCACCACCACCTCCAAACACCAACCAACCACCCACCAGAACCTGGACACCCACGGGCGACATGTCATACAGAGAAGTAACCACTGGAATAAAAGATCATATCGACGAAACCATTGAAATCCAAGTTCCTAACAGACCACCTCTTGACTCCTTTTCATGGGCTAAGTGCTCCCTGATTGGGAGTGCAATTGACGGGACCAGACTTGCTTGCATGGAAGAATTTCTAAACGAAGCTGACATAGACCGAGTTACTGTTAGATATGTGGGTGGGATGAGAGTCCTTATCACATTCCTAAACATCAGGACTGCTAGATCCTTCCTGACTGAAAGGAAAGCCACCTGGGAGAAGTGGTTTTCCACACTTGATGAATGGAGAAACCAACCCCTGCCTTTTGAACGTATAGCATGGATCAAAATATTGGGTGTACCAATCCACTTCTGGGATAGGAAAATCTTCTCCAGTATTGGTGAGAGATTCGGGAAGGTGGTTCATGATTCAGTTGCGTCCGTTAATGACGGTAACCTTGCCAGTGAACGGATTGGCATCCTCGTCACACATGGTAACAAGATTGCAGGCCAATTCACCATCAAGTGTCAAAATCAATCCTTCAAAGTTTGGATCTCTGAGATTGACGAGTTATGGAGTCCTGACTTCACTGTTGCAAAGGAAGATCTTTCCAAGTCATTGGTCATGGCTCTTGACTTCGAAAACGGCAAACACCCTCTAAAATCAACCAGTTCTAATGAGGTCAATGAGGTTGTGATGCGGGAGAATGAGATGGAAGAAGGCGAAATTTCACCACCACTGGTAAACTCCGTTCAGTTGCCACCGGAAAATGAGGCGGCTGACACTTCCGGTAACATCTCAGACGTAGAAACTGAGGGGCAGCCGAAGAGTTGCATGGGCATGGAAGAGTCACACGTTTTAATGCATGAAGACCCCAAGACCAATAACCTTGA
This sequence comes from Ambrosia artemisiifolia, assembly GCA_032199755.1. Taxonomy (NCBI): domain Eukaryota; kingdom Viridiplantae; phylum Streptophyta; class Magnoliopsida; order Asterales; family Asteraceae; genus Ambrosia; species Ambrosia artemisiifolia. The sequence continues at coordinate 459,503 of CM063512.1, forward strand.
GCACGAGAACCAAAACATTAATCATGTGCATGGGAATGACACATGTCCGGGTGGGTCCCAAGGTGATATTAATGCAACAGATTCAATTTTGGCTGGACACACTACCCCACCACCTAAACAACAAACTACTGTTGGGCCTTCTTTTGTTAGCAATTGTGGGCCTATCTCAAGAAAAAGACCAAGGATGGACCTCAATGTGGATAATGAACCAAACCTGGGCCCAACCAACCCACCTGTGGACCTGTTTCTTCTGGCCTACCCTAACCGTGAACCCCCACCTCCCCTTCCTCCAATCTCTCACCAAGACAATCTTTCCTTTTCCATCGGCACCCCCTTACCACCCCCAACCGTCTCCTTTCCCCCACCTCCACTTCCGGCTCCCTCTTCACCCATACCTTTCCCACCTCTCACATCCCCTGCACCTGCTCCCCCACCGTCCCCCTCTACTAACCTTCCCTCCGATAATACCATCCCAGGTCACACAACTCAACCACAGGCAGCCCTCATTGACCATACCCATCAGGAAGCAATTCTCACAGCCATATTTGGTGAATCTATTGGCATAAATCTAGATGGCTTCGAAGAGCAGTTGGAAAACAACATCAGGGAGGAAGGTGACACCAATGTCGCCCAATGATATTCATGTCCTACAATATCAGAGGGCTTGGAGAGGACCCCAAAATGCTCTCCACGGGTGAACTTATCAGAAGCCAAAAGGTAAAATTTCTTGCAATACAGGAAACAATGAGATGCGACGGCACAAAGATCCAACTTCAGAAGATTTGGGGTAGGCGTCCATTGACAGCCGATTGGGCCAATGCAGAGGGGACTTCTGGTGGCCTGCTCTGTATCTGGGACCCTGGGTTTTTCAGATGTTCCCATGTGTTCAAGCACAGGTCTGCCTTAATACTCTCTGGTATTCTCTTACACAGTAGCGAACCGATTCACATTGCCAACATTTATGCCCCGCAAGGGGTACCAGCCAAAAAACTATTGTGGGAACTAATTTCAGAACAGATGGATGCTAAGGGTGGTACATGGCTCTTAATGGGAGATTTTAACGCGGTAAGGGTACCCGAAGAAAGGATGAATTCAACCTTTAATCAGGCATGCGCAGACGCTTTTAATCAATTTATTGTGGATAATGGTCTCTTAGAATATCCAATGGGTGGCAGGAAGTTTACGAGGGTCTCCGACGGTGGTACCAAGCTAAGCAAAATCGACCGAGTCTTAGTCAATCATTGTTTTTGGGATAAATGGCCGGATTCCACATTACTTGCACTTCCCCGTAGAGACTCGGATCACAGTCCATTAGTTTTATCTACGGACTCTATCAACTTCGGCCCAACCCCATTCCATTTTTATAATTCATGGTTGTCATCACCCGGGTTTGACGAGGTGGTAAAAGGGGCCGTGGAAGGCCAATCATTTACAGGAAGTGCAGACTTGATCCTTGCAAATAAACTCAAAGCCATCAAGGATGCGATTAAGAACTGGCTTACAATAGAAAAGGAAAGACGAAACACCCGGGAAAAGGATCTGAATCAGACCATTGATGAGCTTGATTCTTTGCTGGAAACATGACAATTGACTGAAGAAGAGAATACAAGATGGACAGAAGCGAAAAAAGACCGGGAGAATTTAAAAGCTGAAATGGCGCAAGACCTGATACAGCGTTCGCGTATGAAATGGGCACTAGATGGAGACGAGAATACAAGCTTTTTCCACGGGATGGTCAACTTCAACAACAACAGTAAGCGCATCAGTGGGTTTATGATTAACAACGAATGGTGCAACAATCCTGATGATATGAAGCGGGAAGCGAGAAGATTCTTTGCCAATAAATTTGCCGAACCTTTGCAACACATACCATCATTCTCCTGCCCAAACCTAAAAAAACTCTCGGACTTGGATGCTAATAAACTCGTCGAACCGTTCACCACCCAGGAAATTAGACAAGCCATTTGGGATTGCGGGAGTGACAAGGCGCCCGGCCCGGACGGATTCAACTTCGCCTTCCTCAAGCATTTTTGGGACTTCCTCAAAGATGATTTCACTAAAGTTATGTCCGAATTCTTTGAGCATGGATCTATCAGTAGGGGATGCGCCTCTTCCTTCATTGTCCTTATTCCTAAGAACATCGACCCGGTGTCCCTTAGTGAATACAGGCCCATTAGCTTAATCGGGTGCATCTCAAAAGTCATATCGCAAACAGAATCAAATCGGTGATGGACGGCCTCATTTCTGAATTTCAATCGGGTTTCCTTGCCTGCAGAAACATCCTAGATGGTCCATTGATCCTCAATGAACTTACGGCCTGGGCTAAGAAGTACAAGAAGCCAATCTTTCTACTAAAAGTGGACCTGGAAAAAGCTTTCGATAGCATAAATTGGAAGTTTATCGATTCCGTTCTCAACCAAATGGGTTTCAAGGAGAGGTGGCGGATGTGGATTCAGGGCATTCTTCAATCTGCACGCGCGTCTATACTTGTCAATGGATCACCCTCATGGGAGTTCCAATGCTACCGGGGTGTCCGCCAAGGGGACCCGCTTTCACCCTTCATTTTCATCCTTGCTATGGAAGCCCTTTCTTGCCATTTGATGAAAGCCGAAACCTTGGGTGCCCTCAAAGGTATAAATCTGCCACAGTTGGATCGGCCTCTTACCCACCTTATGTATGCGGACGACGTAATGTTGTTGGGTGAATGGGACAATCATTGTATTTGCAACATCAATCGGATCTTTAGATGCTTCTTCTTAATCTCCGGTTTAAAGATGAATCACCATAAAACAAAGCTATATGGAGTGGGGGTCAATAATGTATCCGTTCTTGAAGCCGCCGAGTCGATCCATGTAAACCAAGGATCCCTACCTTGTACCTACCTTGGAGTGCAAGTAGGAGCCAACATGAACCAACCAAGGCACTGGAAAGATGTAATAGAAGTATGCAATGGGAGGTTATCCAAATGGAAGGCAAAATCCTTGTCAATGGGTGGTCGGGTGGTCTTACTCAAAGCGGTCTTAGATAGCCTTCCATTATACAATTTCTCACTCTTTCGCGCACCAAAAGGTATCATTGAACACCTTGAGAAACTGAGAAGGCGTTTCTTTTGGGGCGGAAACGACGAAAAAAAACAAAACCGCTTGGGTAGCTTGGGAGAGAGTTATTAGTCCGAAAGACAAAGGAGGTGTCGGGTTGGGATCACTCAAACATATGAACATGAGTTTGTTACTCAAATGGTGGTGGCGTTACAAATCCGAACCAACGAGCCTATGGCGTAGAGTTATCGATTCTATCCACCATAATAATCGGGCATGGTCATACCTACCCATTAAGTCATCCATTGCCGGTGTTTGGAACTCCATCATTAAGGATGGAAAGGATTTTGAAGACGCAAATATCAGGGTTGAAGATTTGTTCAGGGGTGTGCTTGGTAATGGCTCGGGGATTCGGTTCTGGCTCGATTCCTGGTGCGGTGAACAACCACTAAGGTACACATTTCCCAACCTTTTCTTACTTGAATCCGATAAATGCTGCACAGTTGCAGCTCGTATTATTCAACTGGGAAACATTTGGGTATTGGGTTGGGCTTGGAGTCGTGAAACAATGCAGGAACAGGAAACGCAGGAGCTTCAAGACTGCACCAACATGCTTCGCAGCTGTGTTCTGACCGAGAATTCTGACAGTTGGAGCTGGAAATTAGACAAGGACGGAGCGTTTTCCATCGCCTCATGTCGTCAAAAGCTATCGGCCACTGCTGTACCTTTCTACCCCTATGATTGGTGCAACCTGGTGCCTAAGAAAGTAAATCTATTGGCTTGGAGAAGTGAACAAGATCGTATTCCTACGCTGGAGGGGTTAACTCGTAGAAGGATCATCAACTCATCCGCTACCTGCACACTCTGCAACGATCACACGGAAAACGCCGAACACCTCTTCATCTCATGCTACTTTGCAACACAAATCTGGAGTAAAGTTAGTGATTGGTGTCGTATCCCACCCATCTTCACGTTTGAATTCAGAGACATTCTAAGGGCGCATAAAGTAGCCGGCATTGGTCGAGTCAAGATGAAGATTATCAAAGCTATCATCCTAACAACGATTTGGGCCATTTGGACTACAAGAAACAAGAAAATATTCTCCGGGAAGCGACCGTGTTTGGACCAATGTTTGGGAGAAATCAAAGCTCTATCCTTCAATTGGGTTACAAGCCGAGCAAAGCAAATACCAAGGGATTGGAGAAAATGGTCGTCTTTTGATTTTAATGTATAATTAAATACCATGGGTTTGGTTGTTTTTGTTTTCACTTATATCTAGCACCTTGCTAGTGAATAATCTTGTATGTTATTGGGGTTGGTAATAAAAGTCTTTTGCCTTTAAAAAAAAAAGGGTGGGCCAGACACTCCACTCATTTTTTTCACCAACTTTACTGATTTACACAAATCCTGTATTGCTATTTCAGTTTAGTGAAAGAATGTTTTAGAGGCAACATGTTGACCAAAAAACATCCATGTTGACCAAAAAACATCCACATACACATTACGCTTCCATGAACTATCTACAGTGCCGACCTTCACGAGACCACTACCCGTGCCATCGTCCCATGGAAATAGCGATCTACCCGTGAGCAATTCATGAAGGGCCTCGTCCCCTAACCTCATCTTCTTTTCATTTTGGTATGTTTATAAAACACCACCTCACCTCACCTCACCAACACCTTAACATTACATAACATAAGTGAGAATGAAAATATAATTTTTAGTAATTAATCCAGCCCATAATTATTTTAATGGATAAATAACTTAGGTGATCCCGGAATACAATTCTAAGTTGTAGGTTTCTAAAGCCCTAGGGGTTTAGTTTTACACCGTTCGGCTTCATTCAGTAGCGCTTTGGTACATTACGACACTGGTAGTTAGTTCAACAACTAAAAGAGGAAACCCACAAACTAAAGTCGCGAGTCGATCGAAAACCATGAAAATTAATACCAGTACTAGTTACGACAACAACTAACAATGTCGGTATTGGTTTGTTTCGTTAGAGTATTGGTACAATATCACGTATCAACAATCACCATAGCTTACTATACCAAATAAATACTCTATTTTGAATAAATTTTCATTTTAACAAGATTTATACCGTATTATAGATGACTTTTTTTAACTCACCTACATTTTCAACATTTTTTTTAAACGACACATATTATTTAATGTTACTATGTATAATTTATTCACAATAGATTTAATAACTATAAATTATAATAATATATAGGGTCAGTTTGCACCCTATGTATTACATTGGTTGACTAATAAACCTATCTATATAATTCTTATGATTGAGAATTATGTATTACATGTAATAACGCAAAAAAATAAAAACATAAAGTTATAATTCATAAATTCCATAGTAACTTGATCTTTAACAAATGAGGATTTATTTCTAAAAGTGTAGCAATTTGAGTTACTAAACTTCACATTATTGATATCAGAGTCGCTTCTGAAGATTCACGTGTATTGTACGAGACAAGGAAAAAAGGCCTTTAGGCCTTAATAAATTATATAAACTACCTTTTTAAACGAGGAATAACGTTATAGTAACAAGCTAATATACAGTGACGGAATTAAAAAATTTCAAGTATAATAGAATATTTTTTTAAGTTCACTAGTATGTATCAATTGTAAGTAACAAGCTTGAGAACAATATACACTAACGTATATCAAGTATTTTTCTTGACTATTTGGATATTTTTTTACTAGTTTTTATCCCGGGAGTGTCCCGGGATTGAAATATCTAATATGACATAATAAAATATCTAATATTGAGTGCCATGTAGGATATATCCCTTTGGAATATTATAATATATAGATTAAGGTGTTATTTATTTTCCCGAGTATTTCTTATCAAGTATAATTTCTTTTTTTATTTTGTAAAGGTATTATTTATCAAAAACTTAGTTTTTGACTAAATCATAAACGGGTTATAACGTCAAATTACACAAAATAAAAAGGTACCTAGATGGTTATCAAACTTAGATGACTTGATTTAGTATTCATACGGGTAAAACCCCTTTGATCTTGGCTTGGATTGAGCTTGAGCTTGAGCTTGAGCTTGAGCTTGAGGTTTAGGGATTGGTTGTTGGAGGAGATGATCTCCTTATCATCACACACGACACACACACACACACAAAGTGTGTGTTTTTATTGTTTTATTTTTATAAATAAACCCTCTTTATCAAATTGGCAACCAAGGCCCCTCAAGTTTAGTCACGTTTTTGTTTTTAAATTATAACATTTACTAGATTAGCCTCTGGTAATGGGTTTTAGCCTCGTTTTTATCCATTGACTAAAACATCCACCACTAAATTTGCTTTCGATACTTTATCAATTACGCCCAAGACAAAGATTATTTATGCTCAATAGCCTAACATTAATTACAACAAATAAACCAACTTTATAGTTTTACGTATGGGTGCAAACGAACCGTGCCTTATCGAGTATGAGCGGAGCTTGAACTTAAAACAAAGCTTATTTATATATGAAGCCCGAGCTCGAACTTGACATGTGAAGCACATTGGGCTCATCAAGCCTTATCGAGCCATTTAATAATATTTACCCCTCCTTTAAACTTGTTTAATAAATGAACTGAGCCGAGCTTATTTAAACTTGTTTACGAGCCGAGCCCAAACCTAATAATAAGCATAAATGAGCCTATTATTTTTATTTAATGAATTAACTAATAAATAATAAACGAGTCGGATATGAGGTTAAGCTTGAGTCCTCGTAAGTTGATAGAGATTGTCCGAGGTCAGGTAAGGATGGTTTGGAGTTGGAACCCGGTTAGCCCATTCGTGGAAGCCCAAACACATGGTCGTCCCTGTTTGAAGTGGAATACACAAACAAAACCTAACCTAACCTAGCTTCTTCATTCATTATCGTCCCTTAAACTTAAATAAATTTAATAATAATTACCTGCTGCTGCTGATTGCCTCCACTATTTATCTCCTCCACCTCTCTTCGGCTCTTCCAACTCCAGGTAGTCAGTCTATAACTTCTTTTGCATCACCTCCATTTGTACACACTATTAGGATTTAACAAAGACTTAAACTAGGAAACTTAATCAACTTATTACTACTGATGTAACAAAACTCAACAACAATTTAGGATAATTAATAGCACTCTGTATATTTATAATTCATTCATGCAATTCTGTTGCTGCTGAGATTTTTTTGTTCTGAATTTTTTATGTTTGGTCATATGAAATTGAAACGCCTGAAAAGGGAACCAAGTGAAAAAAATTCCTGGATCCGCCATTGGCCTCCACTATTTATCCCCTGCTGCCTCAGATTACGAAAACTGTTGGTTGAATTGTTTGCTTTTTTTTTATGTAGTTTGGTATTGCTAATTCAATAGTTGAACCCCCACTGTTAGTTAGGCTCTGTTGCTTTATATTTCATAATCAATGGATACTGTTTATGTACCACAACTAACACTTTCTTTTTTCTTTTACCCAGTCTCACTGCTACTACCAAACCAAACTGGAATTCATCCAACTTATTAATAAATAAATAAATGGGTAACCTTTTTCATTCTTTGCTTATCAATTGTTCCCATTTGTATGTATTATAATGCTTACTTACAAATATAATAACAATACTCTTCGCTTTATTTTGTGACCTGCAGCTAAAGATTCCCAAGTTATAACTCGTAGAGACAAACGCAAAGAAGCTCGATTACAAAAAAATAAGAAAAAGTTTGACTCATGGCTCCAACATCATGTATGTATTACAATTTCTGTTTCATTTTTTTTAATTACAATCTGAATCATATAACTTGTCTTTTCTTTCAAAATGGTTTTTGTTCTTTCAGAAAATAAAAAAGACAATGAAGAATCACAAGGCAGAAAATTTGCACAACAATACTCAAATTGCACAACTCGGAAATTCTAAAACACCATCAAAAACTGAATTTGAGGACTCTATAGATATGGAAACTCATAAAGATGATACACATGGGGTACAAGTAGAAGCTTCTACAAACACTAGTCATTCACATAAGAAACATAAGAGGACTCTATCCTCAACAAATGATGACCAACCACATTCGTCTTTGGAACCAATAAAGAAAAAGAAAGCAAATTTTGAAAAATACTTGCAACTCGAAAACCACGCTGTCATTTCTGCAAAGGAGGATCTAGCATTGGAAAGAAAACTTGCAAAAAAGCTCAAACTCAAAAATAGCAAATTAGGGGGAGATGAAGATGGACTCAACATGTTATTTGAGGGAATGTCTACTGGATTTGATTTTTTCGAAACCCATGAAAATACAGACACGGAAGAGGCTTCTAGAACGAACATTCCGCTGAAGAAACATAAGAAGAAGAAGTCAAAGAAAAAGCTGGATTTGGATGCTGAGATTAAAAGTGATGATGTGGTTGAAGAACTTGACACTGAATATGAAAATAATGATGCTCAAGCATCGGTAACGGAAAAACTTGCAAAATATGTGCCTCCTCAGCTAAGATCCATGTCCAGAAATGAATCAGAGGAATACACCCAAATTCGAAAACGTGTGCGCGGTATGCATAACTAAGGTTTTTTTTATTTATTAATACTGGTCTCACATTGTATTCTTGATGGTATATTTAAAAAGTGAGAATTTCGTTTATAAATCTTGATGGTTACAGGGCTTTTAAACAGGATGGGTGAATCCAATGTCGAAGGAATTACACAGGAAATGTCCTCAATTTTCCTGGTAAGCTTTTCAATTTTATACATATGTATGTTTATTTATATGCATATATGTATGTGTGTGTGTCTCTTCTCCCGAACTCACTTCTCAGTTTTCTCCATGTTACAATAGTTTAAAGTTTAGTATTTATACCCCATTAAAAAAAACTTATATTTACCCATTTAGTAGTAAAGTAAATAAAATAAGGTATTTAGTACCTGTTCCACTAAACAAACGACAACAATATTATGCACTGAGATGATTCACGTTGATAACTAATGAATTGTCCTCTTATTCTTTTATTATATTACAAGTAACTTTTGTTAACTATAGAAGGAGTAAAGGCTATTAAGAGAATTTAAGTGTTTTGAAAGCGTAATTATCAAAATTTTGAGGGGTAGATTATTAATATGTATTATGAAATGAGTGATGTGGTGTCGTGAAGTAACACTTTATGCTCCCACTCAGGATCTAAACAAATAGTCTCATCCTCCTTGAACTTTTTGCATGCAGTCTATTAGCCGCAGTGATGGTGCTCAAATTATAAGTGAAGAAATTTTGACTTCATGCTCGGGCGGACCCCGTGGTAACGAACAGTTGAGTCTAGCTATCAAACCTTATACTATATTTCATCCCTCTGTTTGGTATTCATTTGACAAGATTACATGTGTACCCTTTCAGGTATGCTGCTGTTTTTGCAGCTTTAGTTTCTGGTTTGGCTTGCTTGGTTGGGATTGACTTTGGTGCAAAGCTGCTTGCTTCACTTGCCAAGTGTTTCGAGGTTATAAATAAAAAAAATCAGCTTTGGTTTATTAAGCAATCCACATAATTTATTTGATTGTAATAGATTTCCTATGTATTAGGAAGAGTATCAGAAGGAAGACAATCTTTCCTTGCGGAATTTGACTCTTCTTCTCTCGTATCTGTACATGTTTGGAGTTTGCTCAAGGTTATTCACTTGCTTTAAAAAAATCATATTGGAGATGAATGTACTTTATATCATAGTTATCAAAGGCGTGAGGCACACTCAAGGTGCTTAGGCTCCGCCTGTGGCCTAGGCGAGAAGCGCAAAAAAAGTGAGGGCCTAAGAAAAAACAGCACATATAAAAAATAAAAAAAAATCACCAAATCATTACAAATAACAATCATCTTATAAAATAATATAAATATAAACTGACTGATTTAGCCATATCTGCTAAAAGGATTAACACGCATTTGATAAAATCAGTTGATGGTAAATCAATGAGTTGAGCGGTTTATATTTGGAGAATAATTCAATATCTATAAGTGTTTTAAAAACAAATATATTTAAAAAAGATTTGATTGAGATTTAGATAATTTAGTCAGGGGATTAGGTTTTAAAAATCAGATGGTGGCTTTTTTTATATCTAGGATGGAAAAGCGGGATCTGGTGACTTCTAGGAAATTGGTCGCCTAGGCGGTCAAGGCGATGGCTTTTGATAACTATGCTTTATATAATAGTTTGTCCCTTATGGCCTTATCCTTTTTGTTTTATTAACACTCTGTTATAATACCACCATTTCAGTGATTTGATATATGATTTCATGATGATGCTGAGCTCACGGTTGAACGAGGTTGATGTTTCCACTATCTTGACAGTTCTTAACTGTAAGTTTTTCAATACTTCATTTGTTATATCTGTTTCTGTTAGAGATGGAAAATCGGCCCGTCATGTGGGTAGGATAGTGGGCCAAAATTACGGGCTGACCTGAAAAACTTCTGTCGCAAAAGTTTATTTATATTTTATAAGTAGTTAGCGTTATGATTACTTAAGTTATATTAATTCAATAAAAAATTAATAGTTTGTGCTTTGTGGTAAAATGATATAGGAGGTTTCATGCATTACAAATACGCTTTGGCCAACTTTTGTCCTGTTCGACCCATTTTTGTAAATCTAATATTTTGAAGTTAGCATGCTTTACTCGTTAGAGATAAAACATAACCCGTATTGACAATTAACAACATACCCGGTAGAAATCCCACTCGTAGCGAAGCTATGGTGGGGTAGGGGGAGGGTGGGATGTAGGCAAGCCTTACTATCTATTCCAAAGAATAGAGATGTTGCTTCCGGTGAGACCTTGGTTTTAAAAAAACGTGCCTGAGGCGCGCCTAGGCGTAAAGCGTTCCCAAGCGCAAGTTGTTGTGCTTTGTGTTACACAAGGCGAGGGTTGTACATAAAGCGAGCGCCTATGTCGCTTTTTTGGTAAATAATTGAAGCGAGAAGCGAGCGCTTCATGTACAAGGAGATTAAATTGAATCATTTTGCTTATAAACCTGTTAGTAAATAAAGCTTACCTGTACTAGAGATGATACTGATCTGTGATAGAGCATAGTGTTTAATAGCGACCATAGCGCCCGCTATAGCGAATAGCGTAGCGCTCATGTGTTGCTATATGGTTGATAGCAACAAATAGCGAGATTTTTGTATTATATTTTATACTATTGGTAAAATATACATAAAAAATATCTCTAAAATTTTCTTCTAGTGTACGCTAAACATGAAATGGCGCCTGCTATTTTATCGCTATCGCTACGTAGTGTATCGGTAGCTTGTCGCTATCGTCCGCCATTCCCTATTAACAACTATGCGATAGAGATAGCATATGTAGCGACTATGGGGAAAAGATGAGTAGATTAAGCAGACTTTAGATGGCGGCTGGATATTAGGGTAGAAACAGATAGTGTGATGGAGTAAATGGAAGAGTAGGGTTACGTACCTTAATTTGTATTTTTTTTCCTTTTTACTAAATAACGTTTTTTTCACCCTTAATGTTTTAAGTTTAATCAAATTTTACCTTAAAAATTTTGTAATATGTTTATTTGTTTCTTTTTCTTGTTTATTAAGTGTATCATGTAGATTTGTGCTTCTCTAGGTTGTACACAAAGCTTTTTATGCTGTATATAAAGGTTATTTCTTTTAATTATCTAAATTTTAGGTGTAAAAAGATTGACATTGTAGTAAATATTATTGGGTATTAATTTAAAAAATATTTTATTAATACTTCGCCTCGAGTACAAAAAGCCCCGCGCTTTGCGCTTCGTGCCTTGATTTTTGACCATGTCGCCTCAGTGCGCTTCTCACTTTTTAAAACCAAGACCAAGAGTGAGACCCCCCGCTCCAAAGTCATAACCAAACTAAGAAGTCAAAGTAAGTTGTATTATACCCTACTAAAACGTATAACATGGAAAAATACCACATAAAATAGACATGTCAACAAGAGATAGCATACAAAGACCACCCAGAAAGCACTACAAAACTATGCTTCTATGGTACGGACGAATAAAAAACAAACTATACCCTACCCCTAAAAGTCTTTAAAGTTTAACCTTAGTTCTACGTCTTCAAGAAGTCCTATCCTCGATCATGTCCTCAGAGAGATGCAGGTGTAAGAAATTCTACCTAATCCGCTCCCCCATGTCAGTTTCGGTCTACCTCTACTCCTCTTCCCCTTCACAATAAGAGTTTCCATGGTTCAAACCGTCGCCATCACCTGTCTCCTCTTAACGACCGCCCATACCATCTCAACCTCCCATTGAGAGCTAGTTTCTCATCTTATTTACCCAGTGTGCCCACACATCCACGTTAGCATCCTCACCTTGACAATTGAACGGGTTAAATTTCTGTCTCTAGTTTTTTTTTGTACCCTAAATTTACTATTAGCTGAATTGTTTAAAGTTACCAGCATGTCGATTTATAAGCACTTGCTATTTGCATTCATTAGGTTCTGGGATGAGATTGAGGAGTGACGACCCAGCCACCATGAAAAACTTTATTGTTAGCATCCAGAACAAGGTGGCAGAACTGAAGACTACATCTGGGGATAGCCAAGGAAACACAAGAAGTAAAAGAGTATGTATTTTATTGATTAATATGTCAGTCTCAATAACCTAGACCCAACATCATGATTATTCCTTTTCTGCTGATTTTAGCTTCTCTTGTAACTTTGTTTGCTTCATTGGTGGCAGATGGAGTTCATGCTTGAAACCATATTTGACATCAAGAATAACAAAAAGAAGGCTAAGGAGGATACCTTACAACATACTCGCATCAAGAAGTGGCTTCAGAAGGTCATTATATGCTCATTTTTTGTTCATCATTATAACTATAACGGTCACAAAATCAAAAGAACCCTTTTTTTTTACTTCTGTTTACTTTTCTCACAGTTGAGGGTAGAAAGTATCTTAGTTCGGGGATTGAAATGGAGCAAGCTTCTTGACCCTGAGAAAAAAGGTCAATGGTGGTTATCTGGAGAGATGATATCATCTACTATAAATAGTAATAATATTCAAAATTATGCCAAAAAGATGGATAAAGAGAACTCAGAAGCTCAAAAATTGCTTCAACTTGCTGCTGGACAAAGAATGAATACAGATGCAAGAAGAGCAATATTTTGTGTAATTATGAGTGGGGAGGATTATATTGATGCGTTTGAGAAACTGTTGAGGTTGGATTTGCAAGGGAAGCAGGTATTTCTACTTCTCTTATTATCATGTGTCGACTGGTTGGCAAAATGGGGGTTTTAATTACAAAATGGTTAAAATTTTTTTGCATAGGTCGAAAAAAGGTTAGCATGGAATTACTTTTTTCGTTGGATGCAACAAAATGGGGCAGGTGGGGGTTGGATTGGCTGATGTCCAAAAATTTTTTAACTTTTATACAAGCATATAGTGCACCAAATGACCAAATATGATTATAATTCTACATTTTTGCTTTTAAATACAATCTGAACCCTGAAGAAATAAAATAATGTTTTGTATTGAGATGTATTTGATCAGTTTGTCAAATTGTTGTAGGATAGAGAGATCATGCGGGTCCTTGTGGAGTGCTGTTTGCAGGAAAAAGTATTCAACAAATACTACTGTGCTCTGGCTTCAAAGTTATGCAATCATGACAAGAACCACAAGTTCACACTACAGGTATTACATTGGTCCGGTAAGGTGGGCTGGGTAATGGCCAAATGTTGTAATTTGCTATGGTATAAACAGGTTGGGCTGGGATGAGCTGAAAAGCGTTATGCCCAAAATGTTTAAGCTTTTTGTGTACATTTAATGTCACTAAGTACCCTGTCAGCGGTTTGCTTTGACGTGTTCGACCCATTTGGTATGTTCTGATGCTTGCTAATGTTTTTTTTTTCTTAATTTTACAAGTTAGAGATACAACATAACCAATTAAGTAGAGGGGTAAAAACTCCCACCATTTTATCTAGAACATGCGTCAAAAACCTGGAAATTGGAAATCAAGAATTAGTGGCACCTTGGTAGTTGTAGCACACTAGTACATGAGGGAACAGGGAGTGTCATCCGGTAGCTCAAGCGGGTGATAGTTACTGATTTGGGAAGACGAGAGAGACAGAGTAGAGTAAAAGGGGTGGTTTCCATGGTTTAGGGTAGTGCTGCCATCTAGTACAGTGTTTTAGGGTAGTTGATGGTAACAATGAGGTGGCAGTGCAGGATTGGTTACTACTCCCTCATGGAGCCCTGGTAAAAAGGGTTACAATTTGATTTCTATTAGTTTTATAAATAAAAATGTGGTAAATATAGTGGCAACCATTCTATTGCTACAAAAACATTGATACAGTTTTTATCAGGACGATTAATAAGTGTATTTTGTATGATTGTTCAGTATTGCATATGGGATCACTACGGGCAACTCGAATCAATGGAGCTAATGAGATCAATGCACCTGGCAAAGTTTAAAGCAGAAATGGTGTCGATTTTTACACTTTCACTTGCAGGTTTAAAAAAAGCAGATCTACACGACACAACAAAACTCACAACCAGAAAGATAATGCATTTTAGGATGTTCTTTGAGGCTGTTTTTCAGTACGCGGATAATGTGATCTGGAACATATTCAAACGTATAGCTGGGAGTGGGTCCGAACAGTATGAAACCCTTAGAAACGGAATCAAGTTTTTCATAGAAAGGTATGCTTTGGGGGATCAAAAACAATTTGCAGGGAAATACAAAATTGCCAAGAAAGCCTTGAAGAGTGTTGAAGAAGATGAAGACCCATTTCTTTAAAATCATTCAATTTCTTTTTCTTTTCTTTTCAATTAATTTTAAGAAAATTTTGTAGCTAGGTTTGGACTTCTCTCTCTCTTTTTTTTTTCTTATTTAGAGATGCTACGAAGAAACTTAAATTGAGTCACCATGGTTTTAAAATTATGTTTTTTTTTTTAAATAATCTTACATGTTTTTAAACTACTTTTGTGTATTCTTAAGCAATTTTCTTAGAAATACTGTTTGTTTTCTCATTGTTATTAATTACGTAAGTACTCCATGATCCAAATCCTATATACTCTTTAGAGGATTGGATACAAACTATTAAAATATAGTATCATATAAGAACATATAAATTTATGAACTTATATGTATATTACTTTCAACTACTCAAATGGATAGCTAGGGTTCAATCCATGGTAACATCATGTTATTTGAATATTTGGACCGCATAATATACTAAGATGAAAATTCAATTTGCATGACAATCTCAATTATAAGTTTGTGTTTGTTTGAGTGGTGTTTTAAGTTAATTATGGATATTACTAAAATGGGTGAGGAATCTTGGTAATTTTATTGTTATCAATGTATTTTGTTGATATTAGATTAACATGTCGACTAAGTTTATCTTATTAAATGATAAATGTGTTAAAAGATGTGGGCACATGGATGGATCAGATTGCCTAATAGTAACAAAATGGTTATGCATTTAGGCCAATATTTGATTAGCATGGATCATCAAGGTTTCCGGTAGTTTTTGATATAACCTAAAACCTAAACAAATGCAATACACGAAAAACAAGAAACTCGGTCGAACTTTAGATAAGTGCATAGTTATTTTTTAAACAAACGATCAAATGCTTCTTAATAAACCTCTTGGTCTAATCTGATTAAATATTTGTGCGTACCGAAAAATAGTTTGATCTGATAGCGTATCAAGATTTCAAGAAGAATCCGGGTGTATGTCGGTGAAGATGATCTCTACAAGTTTTGGTTCTTTTCAACGAATTTGATAATTTTATTAATCTAAGTTAAGACGTATGTATTTCCTCCCATGTAAAATTTAAAATCACCACAAACGGAAAACTAATGACCAACAATAAAAACTTTAAAATTATTGGAGACCAAGACTATGCACATATATGATATATCCCATTCTATGTGATCAACCTTCCAAATTATTGATTGCAACAACCCCCCCCCCCCCCCCCCCCCCCTCTCCTTAATGCAAACCCCTTCCAAATTATTAATGCTCCCTCCTCATCCCTTCATGTCCAAGATGACCACCCCCCTAATCCCAACCAAAAACATCGTCTTGGGATGTATGTTGCTCAACTCCATGGAGATCAAATTTACCTTACCGAACGCCTTCACCAGAAAACGCTTTCATTGTTCAACGCCACCCTAACACTCCTAACAAAAAACCGCCTAGTAATCCTTTAAAATGTGTATTCTTTTCCATAATCATATTTGGTGCTCTTATTGGAGATCATATTCAGGGTTGTTTTATGTGTGATCAAGAAAGAAGACCCTAAATTTCAAGTTTCAAGTAGAACATGTTCGTGTGACCACAAACCGCCAACAAAACACGAATTTGACATCACATTAGTGTCAAAGAACCCTAAAAATTTATCTTTTAAAGATAAAATGTTAGCCAATGGCAAGTTTCCATCATCTAAACAAGACCCTAAAAATTCGAAAGACGTCAAGTTAACCGTTACTAGCTCTTCCAAACGAAAGTTGCCTATAGAAATTCGAAAGAGAATGAATGAAACAAAAGTACAATCCCAAAAACATGTTGACATATTACTTGAGTTTTGGGTTCCTGTGAAAATGAAGATTGGGGCATTGCAAATGAAGAGCAAGAAGCTATCCGTTTTGTGCCATTTTAAAGTCAAACAATTTGGCAAATAATTCACGTATTTTATCTCAAAATTGTGATTATTCTACAAGAATATGATCACAAATTCAAAACATGATAGCGGTTCGATGATGCCAATTTACTAGTTTTTCCCTAGAGATTTTTAACATGTACACTATTAGGTTTTCACAAATTTTTAATATTTTAGTTTATTTTTGTAGTAAATTTTAGTTGACAGGTGTTTAGTTGTTAGTTTAGATGTGTATGCTTGTTATAACATCGTCAAACTCAAGCATAATGTAAACAAAAACAAGAATTTTTAACACCAAGGCCCAAGTGGCTCATGTGATGGGTCAAATTTATACCGACACATATTCAAAAGTCGGGGGTAAAAAAAACCTGAGGGACCAAACACCGTGCTTAGTAGCAACCAAACGGAAAAAAAAAAAAAAACAAAGGACCAAATGTTACCACCAAACACCATGCTAATTAAGTAGCAATCGAATAACAATCAAATCCAGAAAAAAGCGAAGTTTACTATGGAAAAAACACACACACAAAAAAGCTCATATTCGTTACCATGTTTCCAATTAATATATAGAGAGAACTGGTATTGTGCCCGTCGTGCATTGCGGCGACGGGACAAACTATAAACAAAGGTCGTTTAATACTAATATCAATGTTTAAAACATTTTCAAAGAAAAGAATTCCTAAAAATCTTAACATAACTTGAGCAGCAACCAATTTGATAAGTAAGCTTCCAATCATTTTCATGTACTTGCATATAGTAGGAACAACCAATTTATAAACTTTGCGACTACAAATGAGGAACACAAAATATGAAGCAACTAAGATCGAGTTTATCAGATATAGGTTTACCTTCAACCAATGCTTTAACAAGTTGTCATTCATCATCATAGCCGTCAACAAAGCAAATACTAAACTAAACTACCAATAACCCAACTTTCAAAAGAAAAAATACTGCAAGCAAACTCCAAGTTAGAAAAAATATCAACTCAAAATAGGACACAAGTCATATCAACAAACTTGAGAAGCACATAGGTCAAACACCAAACATGCTCAGAGTTTACAAAAAAAAAAACGACAACACCATGGCTGCAGGAAAGGTTGCAACTAATGAAGTGCCTTCTTTGAACCCCGCCACGCCAAGGCGACAGTCGCATCAACCTTACGTTCAAAGCTACTAACTCATCACAACCTTAAGGAAAGATACATTTTGACGAAAAGCGTTAGCATGAAACAGAGAAAGGCAAGCAACCCTTCTCCTAGAAACCACAACACCACCACCACGGGTTCGACGATGATTGATTTGGGCCACGAAACCCTAACCATCATAGCAAACCCAACAACTTAGGCACCGACCCAAGAAACCATTCATCTCAATCAACGCATCCAACGGCAGTAACTATCATCGCCACTTAGGGTTCTGCAATCGAACCCATAAGCGAAAACATTAGACAAATAAGTATGACCGTAGTCATCACACCATAAGCTTACTCTGATTTAGAACCTTAGATTCTTCAAAGAGCATGGTTGCAAGGCAGGCTGCATGTTATAACCTACCAATTACCATCCTCGTACGCCATCGTCATCCTTATACACCAATTATAAATGAAGAACAATCAGTCAACACAAAACAACAAAGGCAATTTAAAATTTTGAAATATCGTTAACAGTATCAGGTACATATATACATTTGGAGAAAGCGATGCCTCTCACCAAAAGATAAACACAGTGAACCAATGGAGTGATACACTTGGCCAAAAACTTTGGAAACATAAGGACCAACGCCTTGGTTAATGCTAGCGCCAAGTATCCCACGGAATGGAGTCATCGAAAAAACGAGCTATAAGCTCTAATGTTAAGCATGCTGCTGGTACAAATGGATAAATGTAGTAAACGACCAACGACGTAACGTTAACTCAACCAAACTACTCCTACAACAATGGTGGTGTACTGGCTTACCACTCAAAAAGCGGAAACCACGTGTTCTTCATAACATAAAAGCGCCACACAAAAATTAAAAAAAAACCTATCATAATAGCCAACGTCAAGATACAACGACACAGACACGCGATGACTATATTAAACAGGAGCTACCGAAGCCCAATTCGAAGCTGAACAACAACAAACAATATCAAAACACAATTAATAAACAACCAACTATACATGCAGCCTAAATACAAAAACTATCGATGTAATAATTACCTTCTTACGAAACAATCCCACAAAGCACGTCCACTTATGAAAGAAACACGAAAGAGGAGACTGAATAAGAAGATAAAAAACAACAAAAAATAAAGTAGAACAAAAAGGCCGGAAAAGCTTGGGTACCTGCAACACAAAGAAGACGGATGAAGAAGAAAAACTGGAAAGAAAACAATTCGGTAGCTACTTCAAGGTAATAAGAATTATTTAAAATAAGTTGGTTAACCAAAAACTAACTAGGAACCAAAAACGTAGCTATAAGAATTATTTAAAATGGGCTGGGTTGACCAGTTAGTTTTTATTCATATTCACAGACTTGGAGTTTCTAGAAAAACGACAACACCATGGTTGCTGAGAAGGTTGCAACTAATGCATTGCCATCCTTGAACCATGCCACACCAAGATAAAACTCGCATTAACCTTACATTCAGAGCTACTAACTCATCACAGCCTTAAATAACACAATCTAAGCACAACATAAACCATATAAGAACTTTCAAGCATCCAAAACCCAAGTAGTGAGCCAAACCAAATAAGCCCAAACCAAACAGTAACAAATAACAACGGAGGCATAAATAAATTGTCGTTCATCATCATATCCACAAATTTAAAAGGGAAAATGGCCAAAATAGCTCGTTGACCGGGTGTTTTGCAAAAATAAACCTCTCCCCCCTCTTTGGAGAGACGGGACACGACTCCCAACGAGCCTGAACCGTCTCCAAGATCCTTTCACTTTAGATCCAATAGCCAACCGACACGTGGCGTCTCCCATCCCGAGGCTGTCCCGTCTCTTTCCAGACGGGTCAGAAGTCAACCGTCTCTCTCCCAGACGGGTCACATTTCCCCATGCCGTCTCAAGCCGTTTCGGGCTACCGTCTGAACCGTCTGAACCGTCTCACGAGTGTATATTAATACCCCAATTCACTTAACAAAATTTGCACCCACCACCCTCCCCAAACCTTTCATCTTCCAAACCAATGACGTTTTTTGCTTTCCCAACCGAAGCCTACCGGCTTACGAAAATATTCTCCGATTACTTGGATTGTTGTTTCATCTGCGTACGGCTATTTGGATTGTTGTTGCATCTGCGCGTGGGTTAACCCGTGTAATTTGCATCCACAATGTGGTAGTCTATTTTATTTGCAAGAAGAGTTCTGTTAGTGCACGATGTCCCTAGGCTAGTATATAAGTTGTTTGGACGTATTTCGGGGTGTTTGGAGGCGTTTATACGCGTTTTGGAGGTTTCAAGGGTCTGCATGCGATTAGCAATACACTGCTAGCGATTATGGCCCTAATCGCTAGCTAGTGCATGCGATTAGCTGATCTTGACTGGCGAGTAGGCTTTCATTGCTGGCGATTAGCAGCTAATCGCTACCTCTGCTGCTGCTAATCGCCTGCAACGAGCTGGTCATTACCGGGAGGTATAAATACCCTCTTT
Organism: Ambrosia artemisiifolia; assembly: GCA_032199755.1. NCBI lineage: Eukaryota > Viridiplantae > Streptophyta > Magnoliopsida > Asterales > Asteraceae > Ambrosia > Ambrosia artemisiifolia. The sequence goes on from CM063512.1 coordinate 479,779, forward strand.
CTTAACCCTAGACCTCAGTTCTTGCCTCACACACCCTCCAAACACCCTCCCCTGGTCATAGGACGTCTGATTTGATCATTGTAAACACTTGAGCTCTGTTTTAGTGATTAATCTATAATCTTTTGACCCGTGTGTGTGTAGTAATTACTCGTTCCATTGTTTCAATCGTTGTTTCTGTTATTAGATCATCTTAGAGGGATTCCGCACCTCTAGGATAAAACCCGTGATTGTTGGAACGCGAGTTCGACGGTCCTAACAAGTGGTATCAGAGCCGAGGCTCTTATCACGGGTGTTTTGATAACAAAAACGAGCAAAAACAGGTTGGTTTTGGTGTAAAAGTTGAGATTTTTAATCAAAAACCTGTTCTTAGTTTGAAACTTTGAGTTTTTATCAAAAACCCATATTTTTCAAAACTTTAGTGTGTGTTTTTCGGTTAAAAACGTGTGTTTTTGATCAGGTTTTGCTCTAAAACTATTTTGGTAACTTGTCTAATCATTTGGGATCAAAATACAATGTTTTAGATAAGATTTTGGGTCAAAATAGGTGATTTTTGAGCAAAAGTGCGGCTGCAGATCAGATCAGGCGATTAGCATCAGACAATTAGGGTTTGCTAGCAATTAGCTGCTACTCGCCATCACTTGCTAGCGATTAGCTGCTAATCGCCACCCTTGTACTAGCAATTAGCCCTAATCACGTGACATACCTATATTTACTAGCAATTAGCCCTAATCGCCTATACCACCTAGCAATTAGCCCTAATCACGTGCAAAAACCTCATAATCGCCTAAGACTCATAGCAATTAGCCCCATAAACGCCTAAAAGGTTCTGGAACTCAGCCTAGGCTAGTATATAAGTTGTTTGGACGTATTTCGGGGTGTTTGGAGGCGTTTATACGCGTTTTGGGGGTCTTGGTTAACTGCATGCGATTAGCTAGAGAATGGCAGGCGATTAGCTCAAAGTTGCTGGCGTTTAGGGTCCTAATCGCTAGCTACTGCACACGATTAGCATGTTCTGGCAGGCGATTAGCCATAATCGCCTGCTATGGTCTGCTGCTAATCGCCTGGTGGGTCTGGTCGTACCCGGGTGGTATAAATACCCTCATTCTCAACCCTAGACCCCAGTTCTTGCCTCACACACCCTCCAAACACCCTCCCCTGGTCATAGGACGTCTGATTTGATCATTGTAAACACTTGAGCTCTGTTTTAGTGATTAATCTATAATCTTTTGACCCGTGTGTGTGTAGTAATTACTCGTTCCATTGTTTCAATCGTTGTTTCTGTTATTAGATCATCTTAGAGGGATTCCGCACCTCTAGGATAAAACCCGTGATTGTTGGAACGCGAGTTCGACGGTCCTAACAAGTGGTATAACATCAGAAAATGCAAAAATCAAAAAAAATGAGAAAATTCAAAAATTCAAAAAAATGAAAAAAATGAAAAAAAAAATGAGTTTCTTTGGTGGAAATAGGGAAGATGATATTAACCAATCAGTCGGACTGTCTGGATCTTTATCATCTTAAAAATATTGGATCTGATAAGTAGCCTCTACAATGATGTGTTGGTAGGCTCGAAATCATTTCCAAGTTCGGCACGGTGATATAAACCTAAATCTACTGAGAATTGTGTGGATTAACGCCGCGTTGGCATATGGTCTAAAAGCCTTAAATCTTGTTGATAGAATGCCAAAATCCGAGGTTTCTGGTCTTTAAGAGGTTGGTACATCCGGGGTGAACTGGACGTCTCTCAGAATAAAATGGGGTGGCATAAGTGACGTACGTTGGGTTAGCAGCCTACAACTGAGACACCTCTTTGCCATACTCAGTAAAAGAAAAGAAAAACAAAAAAAAATAGAATAAATTCTGACAAGGAGACGTCTGGGAATCCTGTAAGAGCAAAAAGATCATAAATGCCAAAACCCTATTCTCAAAGAGAATCGCTCTACGGTATCAAATCATTAATACCTAAAGCATCGTACCGTGAAAAATCAAAAATGTACGGTATTTGACTTGAACCCTGGTCTGGATCTCACTGGTCTCTTTGCTGCAGCGTTCTTGCAGACCTGATCACCACTGAGTCCATTCCTTGTAAATACGGATGACAACAGCTTATTCACCGGTTACGAGGAAGCTTTGTGCATGCCTTGATGCGGGAATATGTCGCGTGTGCGGGGAACACCTTTAATCAGCTTTAATATTACCTTAACGTATCTAAAGTGCCTAGCGATAAAACTTGATTTTGAGTTTAGGTGGACAACAATACCGACAGTTGTTGTAGGATGCTTATTGGCAATTTTAATCTAAAAATGAAAGTATAAGGGTTTTAGTATAGTCCGTACACTGATATGATTCCCTAACTATCGAAACTCGCAAAAAATATGATAGTGTACAGTTAATTGTTCTTGCGTTTTAGCTTATTTTCTATTTTAATTTTAGTAGTATAGCTATTCTTGATTGCCGATGATGGAAACCTAATCCATTGTAATCTTACTTCTTCAAGAATAAAACGCCGAAAAATAAAAAGGATAATTAATTGAAAACTTGTACTTTTACCGGGTCAAAACCGTGTGTTTTACCGAGTACAAGGGTGAAAAATGAAACATTTTCAAGTCTTTGAGTCATCATCTGAGTCGCGTGTGAAATCGGGTTGAAAAACGCATGTTTTGAACCTTTACGGATCAAAAATGCATGTTTTGGTGCTGCAGGGGCATTTTGGTAATTTGTGAAAAGGGTTGTATGCAATTATGAGCTAATCGCCTATGTGTATTGGCGAGTAGCTCCTAATCGCGTGTTATATCATGCGATTGTAAGGCTACACTTGTAAAATAGAAGGCGAGTAGCTTGTTTAAGTCACCTAACCACATACAACTCCCAATCGCTTAAAGTGTTAAGCGATTATGCCAAATCGCGTATTCCTGTAGACGAGTGGATACCTAAACGCTACCACTGTAGCACGCGAGTATCCTTACTCGTGTTTTGTAGCCTAGGGATTAACTCATACTCGTCCCATGTCCATGCGATTAGCCCTTAGTATATAAAAGACACTTAGACATTTCAGTCTCATTTTCTTTCAAAAACAAGAACAGTTCTAGCGTTTCCCTCTCACCCGAATACAACCAAACTCTTGCAAAAATTTTCTTGATTCCTGAAATTTGCTCGTTACCATCAAGGTATCATTCTCACTAAATTTCGGATTCTAACTCTTTGTTTTTAAGGGTCAGATTTCAAATTTATAACCAATACCCTAGTTTTTATATTTCCGATCATAGAGACTGTTAGATGGATTATTAAGAAATATTGTTGTTAAGGGTTGTTTAATCGGGACATAGGGATTCCATTTTCACCAAAACTTTGATCTATAACATCTTGTATCAAGAATCCCCAAATTTGAACCTAAGAACCCTAAGTTTTCAAACCGGTTCAATTGATCCTTGTATTGAACATGAAACTGAAATATTTTTGAGGGCTTTTGTTAACCGGTTATTGTAGAGTAAAATGCAGCCAAATCCAAACCCAACTCGACCCATCTCAAAGTTTGAAAATCTTGGTCTTCATTCAAAACTGAACATGCGATTAGCATAGCTAATCGCATGAACAGTACACGAGTAGAGCAGTCTGCTTAGCTAATCGCATGCTATTGTAGACGTGTAGACTGTTAATCGCTTACAAGGTGCCTACTCGTGTGAAGGTAAGGGCGATTAGCACTGCTAATCGCCTATAAGCTTTCTGTGACCAATTTTGTTCAAACCTTGTCCGTTTTTGCTCGTGTTTATCATACCTTAACCTGTTCTGATGATATTGTCGTGTGTTTTGCCTTATAGAATCATGCAGTACGGAACATCGGAGAAGCACAACTGTTTGGCATTTCTCGGACCAGTTACAAAGCCGGAATGCAAGTTGTTCGAGGGTGTTATCGAATACTTGAAGCGATCAAAGATCAAGTATGCTATCTCTACTGAATACGCGGCCTACAAGGATATTATTCGGGAATTCTACCAGAATGCAAAGGTCGACAACAGCACTGTTCCTGCAACTGTTAAAAGTGTTGTGCAGCAAAAGGACGTAGTTGTTACAGAAGAATTGATTCGTGAGGTTCTAAAATTTGAAGATAACAAAGACGATCCTATTGTGTTCGATACTATTCTGATTCGCGGTGGCTTTCTTAGAATGAAGTATACAGATGATGTTTGTACTCAGAAAATGCTACAAAAGGGTTGTTTACCGCCAGAGATAAAGTATCTAACGCATGTTGTGCTAAAGTGCATCGGCCCTCGCAAAGGCACGTTTGATGCGATCCGGGACACTCTAGCATCAGCGATAGTTGCGTTGACGTTGAACAAGCCGTTCAACTTCTCTGGAATGATTTTGCACCAGCTCAAGGAAGTGATCTTGCAGAAACCGACAAGGAACTCGTTCATAGTTTATCCTCGTTTTCTACAAATGATTCTTGACCACCAGATTCCAGATTTGGTGAAGCATGATAATGAGTTGCTCGAGATTAAGAACATTGATGAGATCGAGCTGAAGAGAATGCTGCAGTATAAGAAAAAGCCGAAGGCGGAACATCCACCAAGTCGGAAACTGTATGCATATCTCGCGAAAGATGATTATGAGGCACCACCTGGGAATAGGTGGAGACATGACGACAGTGACTCTGAAGATGATATTAATGTTCATAGACAGGTGTTCAAAGGTGATGATGTTATTGGCAGACCCTCTGATGAATTGGGTCCAAATGAACCGGGCAAAACGGGGGATGATGAACACAGACGCGATGATGACATGTTTGAACCTGCGTCTTTGGATGTTGATGCACCATCCAGTTCAGTTAGGGGAAAAGAAACATTGGATGAAGGCCCGATTAACATTGAAGATGTTGATGATGAGGATGACGACTCAGAGGCAACTGAAGATGATAGACCTGATGTGCTCAGTTTAGAGGAGGATAGGGCTCTCACAGCCGAGGCGAGAGAACTTCAGAGGGATCCCACTTTCACACCCGGAGGTGAGGATCTTATTGCTGATATCGATGCTGATCTAAGCACGCCTCCTCCTCACAAAAGACAGAAAACCCAGGCAGCAAAGGTTAGTAGAGGTCAGAAAAGGATGTCAAAGACTGTAGATGCGCCTGAAAAGAATCCAAAGAGATTGAAGGGAAAACGCTCAGCTTTGAATCTTCCTGATACATTCGGCTCTCCAACCTCTTCTACCACACCAGCAACAACAACAAAAGCAGCAACAGCAACAACAACAGCAACAACAACTACAACAGCAGCCACTTCTTCAGCTCCTCTATCTTCCAGTGCAGCTATGCCTGCAGGTATTACTATGTCTATGCCTTCTTCAGTAGTCTTCACTGAGCAAGTCTCAGCTACTGTTGAAGCGACAGGTGCACAGTTGGTTTCTAATCCGGTTGGTGACCATATCCGGAGACTGAAGGAAGCTGCAAGAACCAAAGCAGCTAAACCTTCAGGCCAATCATCTTCTTCTACTTCTGCTTCAAATGAACAACTCCAGCAAAATGTCAGCGAACTCATGGCTTTAGTTGCTGCACAATCGCGGGAAATAGCAGAGTTGAGGAGCAAGAATACTCAGATCGAAGAAAATGAGACAGCGATGCTTGAGTTGATTGGTGAAACCATTACTGCTAATACAGATCTTAGAGCTACTGTCGATGCACTCACCTTGTCTAATCAGCAAATTCTTGAGTCGAACAGGCAGCTTATGGAATCACACCAGCAGCTGATACAGTCAAACCAAAGTGCCTTGGCAAGACTGACAGGCATTGAAGGTAAGTACAATGACCTCCAGCTCGCAAATGTGAACAATGAGCGCAGAATCACCAGGTACAGGAAACAAAATACTAGATTAAGAGCTAGGTTGGATGAGTTATCTGGAACTCAGCCTAGGCTCACTGGTGGTTCTGAGGCTGGAGCGAGTACAGCTGGTGATGATGATGATGATAGTGAAGAAGAGGATGATGAGGATGATGAAGAGAATGATGACAAGTCTGATGATGATGATCAGGGTGATGGTAAAGGTGATGGTGGTGACCCTGGAGCCACAGGCGGTGGCGGGTCATCGGGTGGTTCAGCTGAGAGACGAACTAAGAAGCGCCATGATCGTCGAGGCGATGATCCCGAGGCAGGTTCTTCTGCTCAGGGGGAGCCATCAAGCAAGATGAGCAAGATTCACGAGCTTCGCAAGCAACTGAATAAGAAAGCGTTGATTCAGGTTGAATATGTTGAGCCTCTAAACTGCTATTTTGCCTATGATGATGAAGGCAACCTGCTTCCACCGCCTACCATGCCCGAGTATGATTTGGAAGAAGGCGAGATTCCTCCAGAGATGACACCAGAGGACTTAGCAAAAGTATATGGCTTTACACCTGGAGAATCTTCCAGTGCGAGCCAAAGTGTCCCTCCTGAGTTGCATCCTGATAATAATGAGGTAGATCTTGAAGATGGAACCAACGTCCCAACTCCTGAGTATGTGGTAAATGAGTCGGGCGCTGGTATTCCAAACATTGATGAAGAGATGGTTCGAGAGGCTGAGGAAAAGTTGAAGTCTGTCTCTGCTGATATTCCTGATGAAGTTAAAATTCGACAGGATAAAATCAAAGAGCGCTATCCCAAGTGGTTTAAACCTGAAGAGAAGAAAAAGCCGGTTGAGCGAGCCTCCGTCTTCAAGAAAAAGTTGACGAAGATGTCTGGAAATGTGATAAGCTGGGCATATGTTAGTCACACAAGGATGCTGGGAGTAAAATGGCAAGAAGGTGTATTGTATTTTCAGGAATGCAGAGACCTTATGAGCCTCCCATTCTGGTATATCCGTGATTTAGTTCGTCTTGATTATCCTCTGTACAAAGAGAAGGCTCCTTTTCTTCAAGGTTTTTACACGATGCTGAAGCGAGAAAGCATTGATGGATGGAAAGAATTCGAGCCTCAGTATCCCAGATCATATCCAACAGACAAGATTCATCCCTTCACTCTAAAGCCAATCTGGGAGCACAAAATCAAGCCACCGAAATGCGTTTCAAGGATTCCCATTATTCCTCTTGAACAAGACTTTACCACGAAGCTGTATTACTGGCACTATGATGCAGCTACTACTGAAGCGGTGATCGTCTTGGGCAATAGTCCAAATCCATGCAGGAAGATTAGGATTTGGGATCCTATGTGGCTGATTAATTGCTCGGAAAAGGATGTGGAGATGTTGTATCAGTACCCGATCATGCATCTACCTGTTGAAGCCGATCAAGCTATGAAGTTTCAGAGAGTGATCCGGTTTTGTTATGCTAACAAGGTTCATGCAGGATGCGACTGGTCGAGAATCACACGGGTTAGATCAACATCAAGCTGAAGACAGAGATTGAAGATGCTGTTTGTATTTTTGTTTAGTTGTAATCGTTTTTGCTTATCGAGTCTGTAAAGTTTGTTTGCTTTGGTATGAACGATGTCTTTTGGTTTTTTTTTCTGTACGTATACTAGCCTGGTCCAAGGGGGAGTCTGTTAGTGCACGATGTCCCTAGGCTAGTATATAAGTTGTTTGGACGTATTTCGGGGTGTTTGGAGGCGTTTATACGCGTTTTGGAGGTTTCAAGGGTCTGCATGCGATTAGCAATACACTGCTAGCGATTATGGCCCTAATCGCTAGCTAGTGCATGCGATTAGCTGATCTTGACTGGCGAGTAGGCTTTCATTGCTGGCGATTAGCAGCTAATCGCTACCTCTGCTGCTGCTAATCGCCTGCAACGAGCTGGTCATTACCGGGAGGTATAAATACCCTCTTTCTTAACCCTAGACCTCAGTTCTTGCCTCACACACCCTCCAAACACCCTCCCCTGGTCATAGGACGTCTGATTTGATCATTGTAAACACTTGAGCTCTGTTTTAGTGATTAATCTATAATCTTTTGACCCGTGTGTGTGTAGTAATTACTCGTTCCATTGTTTCAATCGTTGTTTCTGTTATTAGATCATCTTAGAGGGATTCCGCACCTCTAGGATAAAACCCGTGATTGTTGGAACGCGAGTTCGACGGTCCTAACAAGTTCTTTGTCTATGAAGCACACATACACCATTCAAACAAAGTTCTTAGTTCTTAGCAAGTAAATTTAGGAAGTTTGTTGTAATAGTATAGTTTGTTTATTGTTGTTGTAATAGTATAGTTTGTTTATTGTTGTTGTAATAGTATAGTTTGTTTAATAATGAAATATTTACTTATATAAAAAAAAAACATAAACATAAACATTCATTGCATTACATTAATAAAAAAAAACATAAATAACATGAAAACATAAATAAACTAGTTAAGACGATCCCTCATCATTTGCCAGGCAGACACATGTTTAAATTCTTTGCGCTCCCTGTTTTGATACTGTCTTTTTGTGTGTCTAATTGCCGTGTCTTCGGGAAAGCCAGGGGGTACCAACTGAAGTGTCCGGTTGTGGTACCCGTTGAAGATTTGACACTTCGTGGTCAAATCGTTCAACTTCCGGCTAAGAGACTCGGTTGTCCGGTCTGACCCTCCAACCAGCCGATTGTACTCGTGCAATATACGGAACCATTTGTTGGTTTGGTGGGTGCTTTCTTCGACGTGGCGCCATGCTGCAATAAGTGCAATCTCCTGTTCTTCGGTCCATCGTTGCGGTGCCATTTGTGGATAGTGTTAGACGGTGGTGGTGGACGGTGGTGGTGGTGTGGTGGTGCTGATAGTGTTAGACGGTGGTGGTGTGGTAGTGCTGATAGTGTTAGACGGTGGTGGGGTGATTGTCTGACGGGAATGGGAACGGTATTTATAGGACTGACCTGGACAACCGAAGCGCCGGACTAATCATCGGGACTCATCGGAGACGACGATACCCGAGACGTCTCGGGAGACGGCGAGTCCTCATTGGAAAATGTGACCCGTCTTGAGACGGTTGAACCGAAGGCTTGAGACGGCATGGGGAAATGTGACCCGTCTGGGAGAGAGACGGTTGACTTCTGACCCGTCTGGAAAGAGACGGGACAGCCTCGGGATGGGAGACGCCACGTGTCGGTTGGCTATTGGATCTAAAGTGAAAGGATCTTGGAGACGGTTCAGGCTCGTTGGGAGCCGTGTCCCGTCTCCCCAAAGAGGGGTGAGAGGTTTATTTTTGCAAAACACCCGGTCAACGGGCTATTTTGGCCATTTTCCCAATTTAAAAATCAAATAGGTCAAAAACAAAAAACAGTAAAGTACGTAAAACAGGCTCAAAACGTATAAAAAAACGCAACCACCATGGCTCTAGAGAAGATGCATTGCAACGAATAACAATAAACAAAGCACAAAGTACAAACTAACAACGCATCCAACAGCAACGACATTCATCGCCACCTAGGGCTCCACAATCGAACCCAACGACAATAACACGAGCCAACGCCAACGACTTCACTGCGTAATAGCGATGAATGGTTTCCTTTGTCGGCGTCATTGGACAACAACCCCTAGATAATTTTTTTTTGAGAGAGAAGAAAGGACAAACCTTTCAAAAGTACCACACCTCAAGCACATACATAAAACACCTCAAAGCACAAAAACAACATACAAACACATTAGGCATACAGATATACAACCCACAAAGAATTTTTTAGAGAGAGAGAAGAAAGGAGATCGGTGGATTCAGGCAGTGGTGCATGGAGTCGTAGGTGAGTGTGGAGACGGGCAAGGGAAAGTGAGATTGAGAGAAAGAAAGGATGTGGTATTAAACCACAAACCTTTCAAAAGTACCACACCTCAAGAACATACGTATAACACCTTAAAGCACAAAAACAACTTACAAACACATTAAGCATACGTACAAACCTTAAAGGAGAGAATCTTTTGGTAATTAGAAGTACATAGATGTGGTCTTCCGGTTGCAACCCCCTTCCCTTTGAATAACAAACCCTATCCTACTGAAAACAAAATCTTGGTCATAGGGGTTGAGAAATTATTGTTTACGACCCTGTGCACTCTATTTAGGAACCTAATATCTTGTAGAGCCAAAAGTATCGAAGACAAAAGGGACGAAAACATGTTGATTATTAGTGCAAGCTTTATCATACTTCTCAACTTTCTTCGATTCTGCCTGTCCTGCCACGAACCCTCACCTCCAGCAGGTCTGTTAGGAAGTTCTGTAAGTCCCAAAACTAATCTTAATGTAATGATATCAAGTAAAACACAATCAAAGGGTAAACAATGATTGTGGTGATTCAAGAACATTATAACAAACTCAAACTTGCATACGTTTAATGGTGAAATCTCTGATACAAGGAGAGTAACAATGCCAAAACCGCTAACCTAGTTATGATAACAAAAAATATATTTATACTAGGTTAAACAGATTGGCCCGCATGACCTAGCCCAATGCCCAAAGCACAATTGAGAACCATTTGGTTCTGGTTTAACACCAAATTATCGAGAACAATATCGAGAATTCTTATGATAGCCTAAACCTATAATATGACCTTAAAATATCCCCTTAGGTTTATTATATAATTCTTCATTTATCTTTCCGCATTTGATCTTCTTTTCCCCACATTTGTGACAAAATATGCGTCTCCATCACACACGCTTCTCCAGCCCATAGACTTAAAGAGATAATCGAAGCCACACCCAACGTAAATGATTTAGCACATACTTCATAACACGGATCACACATGATCTTATTCTTTGCCAATACTTGTATGTCTTCCTTTCCAAATCTCATCAAATCTTTGGTTCAACTTCGTCGTTCTTCCTCTTTACCATCCACATATCCTTACCTTCATCATACATCTGGAACTTGATTCTTGTTATATTACCAACTTTTCCAAAGTGCCCTTTTCCAACTTCCACTACATATCTATTTGGTTGATCTAGATCATGATCTCTGTTTCTGTACTTCATCACCAGTTGTTTTCTTGTTAATTGTCATGTAGTAGTGGAAGTTCATCATCAAAGTATTTCCTGAGTCCTTCCTCCCTATTAGGTGGATTACTTGAGCTTGGAAAATCATATTTTTCATTTCCTTCCGTATTAGCTTCAAAGTCAAACTCCATATCTTTGTCACTTCCTTGACAAGTACTAGAACCACTTGCACCATAACCATCATCTTTGTATTTAGAATCAACAAACCAAAACTTTGTTTCAATTTATGCTTTAAATCAACAAAAAAAACGCCATATTTTGTGAGAAATATAAGAAGGATTAAGAACTTATATGTGGGCATCAGTTTTTGGACTTAGTCATGATGTTTTGGATTGCTTCAGTTAGAAAAACACCAAACATAACAATTAAACACAAACCAATGTATATTAGGCTTAATACTTAAAATACCATGCTAAGAAAGTTAAGCGGTGTGTTTTAAGTGTTATGGTTTAGCTGTGTTTCAAGTTACATGGTTGTAATACATTGCATTGTGTTTTAAATTGGTTTGTTTGGTGTTTTTCTAGCCAAAACAACCCAAAACATCATGCCTAAATTCAAATCATGATGCCTACATGTAAATTCTTAATCATTCTCACACTTCTCAAAAGATTTGGCATTTGTACAGGAACCTATATATATAGTGTAGGGATCCTATAGGAAAATAAGCTTTTGTGAGAAGTGTGAGAAATTAAAAATTGATATGTATGTATCATTTTTTGGACTTATTCATGATGTTTTAGATTGTTTTGCCAAGAAAAACACCAATCATAACAATTAAAAACTGAAAACAATATATTTTAGGCTTAAAAACACTATGCAAGAACATTAAGTAGTGTGTTTTAAGTGTTTATTAGTGTATTTTATTTGTGTTTTAAATTTAATGACTATAATACATTAAATTATGTTTTAAATTGTTGTAAATTGTTTTGTTTAGTTTTTTTCAAGCCATAACAACCAAAAAAGCATTCCTAAATCCAAAACATTATGGCTACATGTCAATTCTTAATCCTTCGCATACCTCTCACTAAAACCAATTTTCCAACAAGATCTTCTACATACATACATATATATATATATATATATATATATATATATATATATATATATATATTGTGGGGTTCCTGTAGGAAAATGATTTTGTGTATGAAGTGTTTTCAACCATAAGATTTAAAGATGGATGGTGAAGATTAAAAGATGAGATGTGTTTAAAATCTAATTAATATATTATAGGAATTAAGGGTAAGATCGTCAATATGTGTGACATCCGTCTCCTTTCACTTTCACCTTTGTACAACTTTGGTCCTTCACGTTTGCTTGTTTGATATTTCTAGTACTTGTAATCTTGGATTTTTTTTATCAATAATAAAAGCCCATTATTCCTTTTCATTTAATTATTACATCACGCAATTATATATCTATTTATACAGTTTGTTATGTTTCTAGCGTTAAAAAAAATACCTACGTCCTTTATACATTGTATTGGTTCGATATTAAAGGGTTATGGAACTTGAGGACGTGTTTAAAACATTTTAAAAAAAAATTGTCTTCAACCAGACTCGAACCCGGGCACAAGTTAGTTCACACCTAAACACACACAAGCAAACCACTACACCACTAGTGTCCTTGTTGCTTCATATAGATTTAAATGAAACTTATAACAACATCAAAATCATCCCTTGGTCAACAAGATAGTCAACCGACTCAAATCATTCAAATTAACGCGCCTTCAATCCGTTTTTGGCAACAATCTTGATTGATTGACGACCGACACAATCATCCGCGTCATTTCCAGCTATGTAATTCGTTAAATCATGCCTTAATCGAACCATAAAACGCGTAGGGCTTTAATGGTCCGGTCAAACATTCAAAATCTTATATATAGGCATTATTATTTCGATTAAACTCACACCAATACTCTGAAACGAGCGACTAGAAGAACCCATCCAAAACCACCCTCTCTCAAACGCTAATTCTTCCAGAATCGAAGCTTAAAGGCCGTGACTTGGTGCTCAATCTTCTCTATCTTTCGGTACATTATAAACCCAATTTATGCATTCTTTAGGGTCGACTTATGATGGGGATTAAAAGCCCTAAACATTCGTTTGTTAACTGTATCGGATTTATGGTTAATTGGGTCGATTAGAAGTTAGGGTTTATATTAGTAATTTGGGGATTTTGTTGTTTTCAGGAGAGTTTATAAATAAATCGTGAAACTAAAATAAACATCAACCACACATACAGACCAACTGGTCGGAGCGTGGCTTTAAACAGCACAGGACACGAGTTCGAGCCCTGCAGTGGCCGGTTTTGGTGTCTGTTTTTCAGCTTTTTTTTTCCTTCCCTTTATTTTATATATATGACTTATATAAATGCAATTAATTATTAAAAATAGCAAATCTGCTCCAAAAATTTTATAAAAATTATTCTAGCTTCACAAAACTCTAACGCTGTGTTCCCGAGTTTACTAAACGGGAGAAAAGAAAAGAAAGAAAAGGAAACTTGTGTTCCCGAGTTTCATTAAAGGAAGGAAAAGAAAGGAAAACAAAATATGGTGTGTTCCCGAGTTTCATTAAAGGAAGGAAAAGAAAGGAAATGGAAGGAAAACTAGTTAAAATTCTTTAGTTTAGTTTTCCTTCCGATTTGGAAGGAAACGGAAGGAAAGAAAATTTATCCTTTCTTTTCCTTTCCCATCCCCTCCTTTATTCTTTTCCTTTCTTTTCCCTCTTTAAGTTAACTCGGGAACACAGCGTAAAGTTTATGCTTGTAGTTTTATTTTTTCGAAAAATATTATTTATTATTTTTAATGTATTTATTTTGTTTAAATCATAATTAATTCATAAAACATTCATTTTTAATCATCTTAATACCAAAATTTTTGTAGAGTTATTCCTAACCATATAAAACCTTATACTAATTTTATTTTCTGTAAAAATACAATTTTTACCCATTTTTACAATTTATGTATATTTAATTGATTTAATGCAATTAAATTCTGTTTTAATTAAAAAGAAGATGGAAAATAACTTATAAAATTATTTCTCAATTATAACACATCTAAACCACTGTTCAAAAATGAAAATAACATTTTTACACTTTATTTGTATTTATTTTCTAATTATTTCATTATTAATAATAATAAATCAATATAAATTACTAGAATATCAAAATTTTGAGTTTAAAAAATTTTGGAATATATTTTATATATATCAGAATAAACTTGACTTAGAATTTTTATATTTATTTATTTTAGTATTTTTTTTCACCACTTTTATTCGTATTTATTTAATTTAAACGAATTAGGGTTTAATTCAAAAACCCTAAAATCCCCAAATTTTAATCTATAAAACCCTAAGTATCCAATCCTCGATGCCTTAGATTTTAAGATTCGTTATCTTATAAATTATTAATCCTTTAGGTTAAATCGGTTGGGATCTTTATTATTTAAACACTCATCGTTCGTTTGGATCAAATCCTTGCGCACACTGTGAGTATATCTTTCCCCTTTTTTTCATGTTTTACTATTTTGGGGCTACTCATGTACACTATTATCAAATGTTATTCATATACTTTATGCAATTCTCATGTGTGTTTGCTTTATGTGAATTTGTGTGTATGCTTAGTCATAATCATTAACCGTTCTGCGGCCTAGCATTTCAATGAATAGTACTATGGTATACCCCCTTGAGACTCTGTTGAGAGAATCTTGGTCATTGTCTTGTTAATTCATTATTCAGTTGGTTATTCATGTGTTAGTCATCATTCATAGGCTTGGTTTTGACTGATACTACTTATTACATATTTGCAAACGGTATACAACACATGAATTGCGAAACGTTTTCATACTATATGTATCAAATAGATGTACTCACCAATACATTATATGTGTTGACAAAATATTTTGTACATGTTTCAGGTGCAGTTTGATCAAGTTCTACTTTACACGCTTAGGTTTTGGACCTAGTGCTTTAATAAAATTGAACTTTATTTACTATGTTTTGTGTTTCCTTGAGACAAATTGTATTTTGGTTTGAATAATGGAATATGTTTACTATTTAAATTTACATTTTAGTCCATGTGCTATTGAACAATCGTCATTACGTGACACCTCGATGATTCCGCCATCGGTTGGGGTGTTACAATATGTGTTTTAATTGAGGGTATCAAAGTCATTCTGTATCAAAGTGTTTTATAAACTCTTTTAATGCTCCTACATTCATAGCTCTATCTCTCTCATCTAAATATTATTATAGATAATAATATTCATCTCTCTCTCCTACATTCAAAATCAATTCATCTTCCAAAAAGAAAAGGCAACCGCGCCCACAATATCTTCTATGCCGGTTTGTATTCATCTTCTGTAGTTATCTTCAATCCAACTTCTGCACGTGTTTTAAACCTCATACTAACAGTGTTTAAAAACACTACTGATTCGCGTCTGTTTAAAAACACTACTGCTTCACATCTGTTTAAAAACATAACTGATTCGCATATGTTAAAAAAACACTCATGTTGTTATCATTTTGTTAAAATGCTTGTTATTTTATATGAAACACTACTTATTCGTATATGTTAAAAAACACTAATGATTCGCATCTGTTTAAAAACACTACTGATTCGTGGATTTCAATAGTTTGTTGATGATTGTATGGAATGGAAATAGAAGAAAATGTGTGAATTTACAGAAAACAATGATTATTGAGTTATTTGGGGTTAAAGTTCTTCGTAATTAGTCAGATGCTTTAGTTAAAAAAGTGGGATTAAGATATTTCAAAAAGGTACATAAAGTCTATAATGTCCCTAATCTAAAATTTTTATCCAAGGCTTATAACTCTTTCCTATACAAACCAATTTTCCTACAGGATCCTCTACCCATATATATTAAATTTAAATAATATTTACTTGTAAAATATTAATATTATCCTGTACGAACATTTAATATTACTAATGGATTAATTATACAAGACTAATGTAAAGTCATTGATATTAATATGGTTTATTAACTATAATGTAGTTTAATTAAAGGCAAGTTTAAAAGACAAATTTGCCCCTAAAAAGTAGTTAAGATGTGCATTATGTATTATATGATAAGCAAATCTACTTGTACCTCTTAATTTTTAAAAAGTCATTGGGAAATGCTTTATAATATAGTATAAATATATATATATATATATATATGTGTGTGTGTGTGTGTAAGGGTTCGTGTACAAAGGACCAAAAGTGTGAGAAGTGCTCTTAGAGTGACACATGACAATCATTAATTTAGGAGATTAAGGGTATGATTGTCATTTGACTAAACACAAAAATAGGAAACACCATAGGATTTCGGAATTAAATTTATGTTGATCATATCAAATAACAAAATCGAATTAATCATATCAATCTCCTCATATAAACATGTATATATTAAACAAAACGATAAAACATTATCTTTGCGATTCCTAGTGTGTTTGACCCGTTTTTGAGGTGTCTAATATTATGGCAGATGATGTAACAAGTGTGTTTTTTCATCATTCATATTATGTTTTATTTCATGTTGTGTTGTTTGTTCTTACGAGGGGTGTTTTATATGAATATGAGTTGTTTGTTCTTACAGGGGGTGTTATATATATATAGATACCAGTTTTAGGTGGGATTGTTGTTTGACAATTGACGTTGTACGCAAATTTTATGAAAAGTATGCAAGTGCTTGTGAATTTACTGTAAGGAAGGGAAGTAACTCAAAGTAAAAATGCAATTTTGCGTTTAATATAATGTACTGTGTTTTATTGTACACAGGGCCGGCTCAACCTCTTGGGAGGCCTAAAGCAAAAATTAAAACCGGGGCCTTTTTTGGTCACCTAGTAAAGAGGTTAGGTCGGTGGCAAGTTTTAGCAGTGACGGAACCAGAAATTTTTTATAGAACTTTTTGACAAGTCTCAACTTGTTTACACACTCTTTTTTTACCGAAGTTTCATGATTTAACGGATTTATAAGCCCTTATGTGTCTAGTTTTTTAACATAATAATCTAATCTTATTTCATTAAAAAAAATAATTATGTTTCTAAATTATATCTCTACCTTACGGAAATATAGTTTTATGTAATTATACATTTTTAAAAATATGATAAAAATTTATGACGAAATTCATATAAAATACAAATGCAAACTACATGTGATAGATATATAATAATTAATTAATAAAAAAAATCATGGTGAATGATAGCTAGCAGGGAGTTGTCCTAGACTCATAGGTCATGCTTTCTTTATATCCTTTCTCTTTCCTTATACATATCATATATCATGCTTTCTTCTTCTTTCTCTATAAAAGCTAAAACAAAGGATTTAACAGGAAACTCAACGATAACCGGACCTTAAAACTAATATGGGGGCCCTTAAAAATGGAGGCCCTAAGCTACTGCCTCAGAATACTTGCATTAAAGCCGGCCCTGATTGTACATGCACCTTTAGTTACAAATGGTGTATTTTAAGACAAGGGTAAGAAGCGTTTTTAGCCATCAGATCTATAAGTGGAGGGTGCATATTGATTAGTGACAAAATTGTAATATGAGTTACAATTTTGATTGACTTATTTGACTAGATAAGGGTATAATAGTAATTTGGTGTGTTGTAAAACTAAAAACCCACATGCAAGGCACATGTAACTTCCTCGTCTTTTTTAAATGCGAATAATTTTTACACATAATATTTTATTTAAAAAGTACACTATAGTAGAGCATTTTTTTATGTTTAATACGAGTACCATTTTGCTATATATATACATAAAAAAATATTATGATTAAACTTGGTGGATGTTTTTTGTGCTATAAAACACCGTAAACTAGTCTTATCTATTTAAAACACAGTAAATTAGTCTAATTCATTTAAAACACACATGTACTGAATAAAAACAAGCTAGCAAGTTTTATAACAATCACTTAATAATTTGTTTTGCAGGTTAATTGTAGTGTGTCTTACATAAATCAGATTTGATGCCGTGTAGGTGTTTCATATCAATCATATGTATTAGATGCTCGTTAGCCATCTTAAATAAACAAAAAACAACATGAAATAATCAAATTTTACTAGGTCGAATGATCGATTTTCTTTTCGTTTATGTTACAGTTGGTTTGATTATTATATAATGATGGAGATGAATTTGAATTATAATTTGGATTAATATAATATCCCTATAAAACACTCCATCGATTAACTACCATGATCATTTCCTAAAATTGTGTTTATCAAATTATCTTAATACCCTCAATCTCTAAAATCAATGATTGTCACATGTCAACACCAGAATTCTTCTTACCCTTCTAAAAATTTGACCCTTTGTACACGAACCTCTACCTAATATGGAGTGAGGCAAGAGAAGAGGGCCGGCCTACTACGGGCCCCTGTAGGGAGAAAGTCTTTGCAGCCGAATTTGCCAATTAGGTTGATGGAAAATAGTGGCTAGAAAGGTTAACCAGAGTTCTAAGAAAAGTGCCACGTCACATGGAATACAAGAGGATTTTGGGATTTTTTTAAATTTATATTGCGGACTTGTCATTCTTTTAAATTTAAAAATAAAAGTAAACTGATGCATATCCGAGTAACTAAAATAGGTCATGTCTATGTAAACGCTGAAAAGTGAGCACATAATTTCGGAATGATAAAGAGAAAATGAAACTTCACTATATAATAATATTACAATCCATATATCGCAAACAAAGTCAGTGTAATTTACTCTAAATTGCAGTGATTTTGGCTTTCTTCTATGAAATCACAAGTTTCTAGTTTGATAATTTAGATAACTGATTCAATCTCTGTGAAGAGGGGCAACAACTCTTTTTATAGAACTAAAACGTAGTGAGTTATGAAGGAAGCTATTTTTTTTATCCCCAGCTGGTATCCTTATATGAGTAGTCTACGGAGCTTTTTTCCGTGCGCCTCGTCATGGTTATACTAAGGCTGGTCGGAGAACAGACGCCCCAACCCACCGTCCCTTCCTTTTTGCCCCGTCTCACCTCCCTACACCGCCCCCCTCCCCTGTCCCAAGTCACCCCCGTCCCTCCCGTCTCTCTCGGGACATTAGAGACGCTCCAATCACCATCACCCACCAATGCCTCCACCAATCACGTGCCCCCGTCATGGATACCAACACTGCCCCCTGCCCCGTCCTGCCCTGTCCCACATCACTTTTTTCCTACGTGGCAAGCTTTTCCTCGTCTGTATGCCCAATAGCCTAATTCTTACGAAGTTTAATGTAAACATGATTATGTGAATAGACTTTTTTCTATATTATATTTGTTTGTTGAGACTAAAACCTGCTTAATATTATTTATTGTTTTTGTTTTCATATAATTTTTCTGATGATGATGATGAAGTCGTCTTCTTCCATAAAAACAAATAGATGATGACTACTTTATTGTAATTAAATATTAATTGTTGTAGTAAACCCAAATGTGGTTGACCTAATCTTCGTTATATATATAGTAAACCAATATACCAACTCATGTTATAATGTAAGAAACCTTATTCAAAATATTAATATTAAATTAAATAGGAAGCTTCGATTCATATATCTTTTTATATTTCGTAGGATAAATACTGCTTTATGTGATACGCGTCGCTGTATTATCATAATAAATATTTAATAACATCTCACGCTAACATAAATAGTTGTTTACTTTAGTCAGACATGATTACATGAAAGTGTCAGTAACCGTAAGAGCATTCACAATAGGCCCCTCTGTAATACTGCGAGAGAGGCCTCTATATTATATAGATTGGGTATAAGTGGTTGTGAGTAGAGGAGAGAGAAAATATATAGATGAGACACTGTTCATCAGTAAATTTGGAGGAGATACTGTTCACCCTCTATAATTTTTTAATATTTTTAAAAGTGGTTGTGAGTAGAGGAGAGAGAAAATGTAATGATAAAAGTATGAGTTAATGGCCAAATTCGTCCCTGGGGTTTGACCAATATTGCCACATCCATCCATTTTGAGAATTTATGACAACTGGGCCACTATACTTCAAACTTCTTTGCCAGATCAGTCCAATTTACAAACCCCGTTAAATAATTCTGTTAACTCGAGGGCATTATAGTCATTTCCCCTATTAAAATTCCCACCCCTTTTAAAACCCTTCATCCCTCTTAAAAACCCCCAATTCTCTGCAACCCTAAAACAAAAAAAAAACGAATTATACTTCAAATCCAAAAACCCTAAAACGATGGTTCGATGTGATTGTGGTTCCCCTACAATAATTCGGAGATCGTACACTTCAATGAACCCAGGAAGACGATTTCATTGTTGCAGTAGACAGGTATGGTTATGAATTTTCCCTCTATTATAGCCCCAAATTAAACCGTAATTAAATTAGGACTAAATTGGGTGACTTTATGTAACAGGGACGAAGTTGTGGGTTTGTATGTTGGGCTGAGGATTCAGTTTCCAGGAATGCTGATGTTGTTATCCGAGACCTAATGATTTCAGGTAGACAGCATGAAGAAAATTCAAGAATGTTGACTGAAAGGATTAGCAATCTGGAAATTGTTGTAAGGAGTTTGAAAAAACAGAACAAGAGGCTGAGAATTATGTTGCTAGTTTGTTTGGTCATTTTCATAATGTATTATGTGTAGGAATGTTGAAGATGTAATCTTGAATATGTTTAGTAATTTTGAATATGTATTAGTAATCAGTATGTAATCTTTTGGATGATGGAATGAAATGGAGTTATTGAAACTGCAAGCAGTTTAATGGAACAAATGGGTCAACATGCACAAATGGAACAAATGGGTCAAATGGGTCAACATGCACAAACTTAACAACTTGGACAAAGTGGACAAATGGGTCAACATGCACAAATGTAACCATCATTTAATAGAAACCCATAAGTTTAATACATACCAAAGTTAACAAAATAACCATAGTTTGGGCATACATAATGTAACCAACAAACAGACAAGTAGTAAATTCATACTACATACCAAAGTTTAACAAAACAATCATCATAACAAAACAACCAAAATAACTTCACATCAGCAGACAACTAACAAACAGCAGCAGACAACTAAGTTCCAGCAGCAGCAACACCTGAACTTCCAGCAGCAGCAACACCTGAACTTCCAGCAGCACTTGAACTTCCAGCAACACTTGGTGGTCCAGTAGATGAACATGTCCTCCTATTGTGTCCCTTACCTTTGCATTTGGTGCAACTCAATGAATTTGCCTTCCTTGGCATCTTTGAACATGTTTCAACAGTTTGTCTCAACTCTTGAAGCTCTACAGCAGACTTCTTCCTCTTTTTCTTTGGTCTCCCAGCTTGTTTGTGGTATTTTGGAGAGACTAAGGTACTTGGGCACCTAGATTTTGGCCACATGTCCATGCCATTGATAGGTTCTATGGTATTCACATACACCTTCTTCCAAGTCTCCAACCAGTAAGCTTTATCCACATACTTCTCTGGAATACCATCACCTATCCCATTCAACCTCATGTTCCATATGCATGCCACTGCATGCCTACATGGCATGCCAGTGAGGTCCCATCTTCTGCAAGAACATGTTCTCTGGTCAATGTTGACAACCCTTTGTTCAGTGATATAAGGACCAGACACCTGATACTTAGATGGCCCACACCAAATCACAGTGCATGATGCTGCATCTTTCTTGATTTCATCAAATTTGGTTGTTGCATTGGGAGTTAGTGGCCCATTACACCTTGCAATCACTCTTCCATGTCATCTACTTTGTAATCTTCCACAGTATTATCTTCATCAACCATGTAATCTGGATCATCATCTTCACTATCATGTTTACTGCCCTCATTCTCACTGCTCTCACTACTCTCATAAGATTCCTCACTACCCTCATTCTCACTACCCTCATTCTCACTGCCCTCATTCTCACTGCCCTCAGTCACATTAAAGCCCTCAACAAATCTAGCCTCTTGTGTAACCTCCCCTGTATCTAAGTCATCACTTTCATTAGAATAAGTTCTTATGTGCTCAACATATACCTCCAATACTTTAGTTTTTTCAGCATAACCTAGCATACGATTAACATCTTGATCATTTCCTAATGGTCTTAAGCCCAAATCCAGGTCTTCTTCTCCAGGTACTTTAAAATGGTATGTTACTATATCATTTTCTGAATAACCTAGCTCTATCAGCATATCATTCAACGTAATTACAGTAAAAAGGTCTGTATTAACCTTATCAATGTATGTGATCTTACCATCCTCATATTTGATTTCTGGAAATTCAGAAAACTTACCACCATGATGAAATTGCAAAGTAAAGCAAAAAGGATATTGATCTGAAATGATATACAAAACATAAAATTAAAACATAATATCAATTTAAGAAGACACATTTTCTAAAAGAATTGAAGTCGTTGAACAAACCATATTCAGCAGCTGGATCAAAGCTTGAATTTAGTTCTCGAACAACCCAATCATGCTCTCGAACATACCAATCATCGTCGCTCATTATTCTGATTAGGAAGAAGATGAACTCTGGTGGTTTTGTGATTATCGTTGTGGATTATAATCAGATTAGGGTTGGAGGGTTTTTAAGAGGGATGAAGGGTTTTAAAAGGGGTGGGAATTTTAATAGGGGAAATGACTATAATGCCCTCGAATTAACAGAATTATTTAACTGGGTTTGTAAATTGGACTGATCTGGCAAAGAAGTTTGAAGTACAGTGGCCCAGTTGTCATAAATTCTCAAAATGGATGGATGTGGCAATATTGGTCAAACCCCAGGGACGAATTTGGCCATTAACTCTAAAAGTATAGAATAAGTATTATTAAATAGAAAAGGATAGAGAAAGATAGTGATTTTTAGTGTAATTGTAGAGATGGAGATGAAGGATTTATTGCGAATGCTCTAAGACGTATATTTAACCTGCATGAGTTAACTATACTTTAAAAATGTCAAAAGTTTAATATTGATTAATAATTTTTAATAAAAGTACCACTAGAAACTAAGATATATAGTACAACTTTTCTTTGTGTCATTAATACATCTTAAAGCTTGGCGTTTTGGTTTGGGTATGATTGAAATCAAACTTTGTTCTTATTCACCTGTTAGGGGCGTTTAAGGTTCAGTTTTTGATGGTTTTTGGGTTAAACCGTAAATTAAAATGGTTTATGATTTTTGTAAACCAAAACCAGACTATTGAATTTTTAATCAGATCTACACGTCGATTTGGTTCCGGCCGTTTATTTCAGGGATTAGGCTCATTGAACTTTGATACAAATTGTCCAAAATTAGGTATGAAATATATAAATAAACCTCACCAAAATATAGCTGCCAGACATCTTAAAATTTACAAAATTAAGGTGTTGGCTTCTTGTACTTTTGTGAAACTTCGAATTCAAAAAACACAAAAACTAGCCAGCATACTTACCTGTTTTGACTGAGTGTGTGTGATTAGGCTTAGCCCAGTTTTTAATTTAATTTAGCTAGAGTTACAACAATTTTAATTTTGGTGCCTCTTATTTGCACCAACAAAAAAACTTATTTACACATGTCTCTACGGCTCGTAGAGACCCCTATGGGTCGCAGAGTGTACTCGGCGGGTCGTAGGGGCCTATACGACCGGTAGAGACCAGTACCAATCATTGTCAATGATTGTTAATCATTGACAATGATTGACTTGACCCTCTAGGACCTGTAGATGCCCATACGGGCCGCACAGGATCACTTTTTTCCTTTGCTTTGGTTGGAGTGAACAACACTAAAACTTCTCTGTGACCAGTAGAGGCCCCTACGGGCCGTATTGATGCATATAAATATTTTAAGGTTCGTTATTTGGGTATAAATGCTTTTACTTTGTTACCGTTATCGTCTTGATAAGTGTGTACACCGTTTTTTGTTACAGTTATCGTCTCGAAATGCGTGTAAGCAGTTTTTGTTTCAGTTGTCGCCTCGATAAGCGTGTAAGTTGTTTTTTGTTTCAGTTGTCGTCTCGATAAGCGTGTACGTCATTTTTTGTTACAGTTTTCGTCTCGATAAGCGTGTAAGCGTAAAACAAACATTTATATGATAAGCTTTTACTTTGTATACGAGTCTAGTCAAATTTTTATAAATTAACAATATAAATTACGCATACCCACAAACAAACATACATGCACAGATACATGCATACATGCATGCATGCATACATACATACATACATACATACATACATACATACATACATACATACATACATACATACATACATACATACATACATACAAACACACATGCATACATACAAACATACAACTATACATGCATAAATACAAACATACAACCATACATGCATACATACAAACATAAAAACATACATGCATACATACATACAAACATACTAACATACACACATACATCCAAACATACATGCATATATACAAACATACACACATACATACATACATACATGCATACATACATACATACATACAAACATACTAACATACACACATACATCCAAACATACATACATGCATACATAGAAACCTAAGCGCATACAACATACACACATACATACGGGGCAACATATATACGAGCCTAATACCTATGAGGCTAAATATACACGGGTATAAATTATAAACAGACGTAAATAAATAAACAAACCTGAGTTGTTTCAAACGAAATATCTGGATTCGGTTCCTCGCTGCCCTCACCCGCCTCGTGTGCGTACCGTGGAGCGCTTGGAGGCACGTAAAATGACTTCGGTTCTTCTACATACTCCTCGTTTAAATCGGGCAGCTGTATCTGTTCATTCAAATCCGGCAACGCCGCTTTCCCGGATATAACCTCTGGCTCACCACACTCTTTATCGGCTTCAAAATCTCTTTCCTAGACGCAAGATACATCAAACCATTCACCCGAAGACATTGTGTTACGAATTGGTGGGTCGGATGGTATTTTCGCCGGAGAAAATGCGGAATCGTCAGAGAAAAAAATTTAAAAGTTTTAACACCCGACTGAAAATGGTGCATGGTTCATGGTTTAATGTGCTGATAGACAACTCTGCGGGTCGTAGGGGTCTCTACGGGTCACAGTGGGTTATAAATGCT
Source organism: Ambrosia artemisiifolia (assembly GCA_032199755.1). NCBI lineage: Eukaryota > Viridiplantae > Streptophyta > Magnoliopsida > Asterales > Asteraceae > Ambrosia > Ambrosia artemisiifolia. The sequence goes on from CM063512.1 coordinate 504,728, forward strand.
CCCAACTACCAGAACTCTGCGGCTCGTAAAGGTCTCTACGAGCCGTAGAGTGGTGATTAACTCTGAATTTTCAATCTGATATTCGGATACCTCGTACTTTCTAACCCTATACGAGTCGTAGAGGGTTTAATTGCACCCAACCACCAACTTTCTGTGGCTCATAGAGGTCTCTACGAGTCGTAGAGCTCAGCTGTCAAACCTGCATATGCAGTCTTGACATTGAATGTTCAGACTAACACATATATACCACCCGTAGAGGCCTCTACGGGTCGTAGAAGGTTTAGGTTTTTATGGCAACAACCCTATACGACCCGTAGAACCCTCCACGGGTCGTATAGGGTTGTGTTTTTCAGTTGCATTTATTGCTCTGACACACTCTACGACCCGTAGAGGTCTCTACGAGTCGCAGAGGGCTGTGAAACCCTAAAAAAACCCTACGGTGCAAATAACATAACCCTTAATTTTGGTATGTTTTAATGGTGATTTTGGCGTGGGGAATACGCTGAAAGATCTGTCCAAGACATTCCATACTTAATTAAACACAAATACGCGGGATTAGATTTTGATTGGAAAGGTTCGATCGTTGTTGACTTTCTGTTCGTTGACTGAGTTATTCTAGGAAAGTGTTAAGTTTAAATGGGTGGGATTAAAACACAAAAGGGTTGCGTGGCTCAGTGGTTGGTGTTAAGTTAGAGAAATGGTTGGACGCGTGTTCGAGCCCCGGTTCCACCATTTAATTTGTTTTGAAGCGTTTTTGTATAAATACTATATTATTATATATATATATTATGATCACACAAGGTTATAAATGTTACGAAAAATTTTAAGACACTCAAAAATGTCGAGCTCCAATGTTTTATTAAATAAACTTTATTACAAGATAGATTAAAATACGGAATGTTACAGTCTCCCCTACTTTTAGGAACTTCGTCCCGAAGTTTATTTCAAAGAGACATTTAAATAGGGTTGAGGGTAGTTGAGTAAATGTTTGGACGTCAATCGTTTAGCATATCAAAATTTTATAGGTACTACGATAAAGTGTTTCGAATGATGGGATGATATGTATGAGTTATATGGTGAAGTGAATAGGAATAAGAGTTGGATTACGTGGGTCTGAACTAACTAGGAGGGTAAGAGTCTCTATAAGAGTACCAATCCTACGCATGTGTTGATCAACTAACAAGGTTAAATGGGCCATTAATTAACTAGGGTTTATAATTGGGTACTTACCGAAAACCCTGATAGAATTTCACACTACCATAACGTACCTGTAAATTCATGATTACGTTCCAGACCGCAATCACCAATTTACCTTACATTAGGGTTTTGTGTCCTTCTATGACCCTAAACACACATGTAAAACAGATAATAACCTTGTGATTAAATCTTTGTATCAATGAGTCTAATAAATCTTTATATCAAATTACATGTATGATGTATCCAAAAATGAGTCCAACTGTTGAGCAGGAAAAAGACCTCTTCCAGTCAGTGAGTAGGAACCTCTACCGATTGTTGAGCAGGTGCGATAGACTCTACCAGTCGTTGAGCAGGTTATTAGAACCTCTACCGATTGTTGAGCAAGCATGATGACCTCTACCGATTGTTGAGCAGGTTATTAGGTACTCTACTAACTGTTAAGCAAGTACTTCATCCTCTACCAGTTGTTTGATTAAGTGTAACAATTGTTTTTGATTTAACACATAAGTTGCAAGTTGATAATACATACATGTAAGCAAGTTTGCAAATGCATCAAGTATCAAGTATAGCATGTGAGTTGTAATAGAGTTGCCCTAGACAAGGTTAATGACTCTAGGTGTGTTTTTAGCAAATAGTTTATATTCCATGCTTTCAAGTATCATGACTAATCAAATGTTCAGTTAGATAATCAAATCCTCGTGTATAACTAAGAATCAAGTTTGATGCGACGAACAATCAAGTTTTCAAAGGTTTGGTTATCGTAGGGATCAAGTTCATGTTCAAGAGGGTAAAGAATATGAATTTAGTTCTTGAGAGGATGATGAAGAACTCAAAGTATCATCAAGGTTATGAAAGATAGTGAACGTGAAAATAGTTAGTAAAGGGTTTATTTTATAGGTTTTCAAAGAGGCACACATAGTAAAGAGATTATTTAGCAGTGTAAATCGTGAGGTTTGAATCAAAGGTTAGAATCAAGTGTATGAGAAAACATGATTGTGGTATATGCCAAATATTGTAAAAATTTGAACAAGTTGAAAATAAGTAAGTGTCGATGGAGAATTTAGAGATTAAATATTGTTCTTATGGATGGGAGGATTTTATTTTAAAATTGGTTTTGTACATAAAGCAAAAGTCGTTAAATAGTACAAACTAAGTGAGCTTTGATTAAAATATTCCAGTTAGTTGGAGATTTTAAACACGACATTAGGTTATATAGATCAAGGTGACATTATATTGAAAATCCTTTGTTACGCTAATAAATATACATTTGAATTTAGAAATTAAGTTTATGGACATCTTTTGACAAAAATATGTATTTTCCATAGTCTATAGGTGATGGAAATTTGACAATATTAAGAAATATTTAGTGTTGTGCTAGGGTATACTCAGGTTATGAGGTTACAGTTTAAAAATATATAATATGCTGAGAAAGGAAATAATATGATTTGGGTAGGGTGTTGAAAATATTTAAACAAGTGGCTAAGATGGTAAGGTGTGATTGTGAAAACCATATAAAGCTGTAAAATTTTGAGATTTTAGAGCTTAGTTTTAAGGAAAGTGAGTGTAATCATTTATTCATTAAATAAACGAAAACATTGACTTATCAAAACTTCTAGATTCTAATAACATAGTGAAGACATGCTTTAGCCTATTAGTGAACACTCATCCCGAGAATTCCCAGGTAGGCATCCGGGTCCCTCGTCTGATTGGAATTCATGCGCAATGCCAGTCCTAGACATAAAACTCAGAATACAGGCGTTCACCCTTCCAGATTGCACGTGTTCGTTATTAAAATCTAGAACTTCGACGAGACTAAGAAGGCAATTCAGGTTAATGATAGAGGTTTGTCGTGTACCCTTAATCAAAAGAAATTTATATTTAGCAACTTCTAAACCTACAAACTAATGTAGATAGGGAAGTACGGATGTCAATCCTACGAAGAGCATGTGGTCGGTTTTGCACTAGTTATTCGTTCGTATAGTTTTAATTGACAAAAATATAAATAGACAATTAAATAAAATTGCGAGAAAAGTAAATATACGGAAAAATAAAGATCACGGTTTTGGTTTTGTTTTCCTAAAATCTAACTTTGACAATAGCAAATTATGAATGACGTTTCCTCCCGGGATCATATTTCTATGTTTTGCTGACAGGTCACGACTGTTAAGTAAACACTTCCTGTCACGAAGCCTTGGATTTTTAGTATTAATATAACAACTAGGGAACGCTTTTATATGGGCTAGTCAACCTAGTTATCCCTACGCAAACACTCACCAACTTCCTTTCGGGTCGAATACGAAGGGCCGTAATTATAAGATACATTGATTCATGCAAACGCGGTTTAATTAATACACACAAGTAGTCATTATGCTAGTTTTCGTAACAATGCGATAACAAGATACAAAACATACAAAATAATTCACCCGGGGAAGAATCGTCACCGAAGCTTAGCCGCGTCTGCTTGTCATGACAGGCTCGGGTTCACCTCTAGCATCTTGAATCTTCAACATTGGAGCATGGTTTGGCCGGAAATCACGACCCTAAGGTCGTGGGTGGTGACCAGAGGTCGGAGGCGGCGGAGGTGTGTCTTTTTCCGGCGCTTGCGAGTGAGTTTTATTAAGAAAACTCGAGTGCAGAACAAGCTGGAAAGGAAACAGACTGGAATCGCATTTCGCTGTGTCGCGGACCGCGCCAGGAATATTAATTCTCAGGCGGTCCGCGACAGCTTTAATTATAACAGCTGTCTGGAAGGGTTCGCGCGGACCGCTATGGGATTATTAATTCCCACGCGGTCCGCGACAGAGCTAGAAAATCAGATTTATAATTTCTTTGACGTTTTCTTCGGTTTCACGCCCCGTCTTCCGTTCCAACTCGCGTTTCCTCGCTTAAGGCTCGTAAAATAGTCTTTTTAGCATCTTAAGCATTTCTTCCATGACTCTCGCTAATATATCTAACTCCGGGTAAATCTGCACACAAATACACACAAAACAAACGAACTAAACTATAAAGATGTGGACCTTTCGGCCTCACATCAGTTAAGACCTGAGAATTTTGTCCTATTAGTCTAAGGGTAATTCCAGTGATAGGGAGCAATCATCTTGTAGGGACTAAAGTAGGGATAAGGAGTAGGATGGAGATAGAGAATAGAAACAAGTAGGGTTGCAAGTACTGGTTAAAATCATATGGTTATAGACTAGATTATTTTTCTAATAACCTAATTCCCTATAACCATGGCTCTGATACCAATCTGTAACACCCTAACCGATGGCGGAAACATCGAGGTGTCACGTAGTGATGATTGTTCAATAGCTCATGGTACTAAATGAAAGTTGAATATTACTAAACAATTTACAATTTGTCATACAATTTAATAAATACATATATTTGATTTACATAAACTAGGTCCAAAGCTCCTATGTGATCCAAGACTTGTACAACTTCCAATAGCAAGTAAAACCTGAAACATGTTGAGTTGGAAAGACGGGGGATCAACTATAAATAGTTGGTGAGAATACATAGGTTTTGCATATAATTGAAAGCAATATGTTGTATAACAATCATAGTTGAAGTATAATAATGAGTAATGTAAGAATATGAGTCCGACATGTAACAATGCGTCTTTTGTACAATTAAACCTTGTGTCGACTGAAACCTAACTCGCAAGTTAGTAAAAGTGTAACTGTTATCGATCATCCCTGAATTTATGCGGGGGGGGGGGGGGGGGGTGGGTTTGTCAGACCTATAGCGCTATAATCTAAACATGCGGCTTGATCAATGTTAATAATTGTACTGTGTCTTTTTGTTACCGTCAAATGATAGAATGAGTAAATGATAGTGTAATTGAATCACAAGTTTCAATAATATAAGAATGAGTAAATGATAGTGTATAAAATGTTTAAACATGTTTCACCCCAAAATAGTGAAAAGGAAAAAGGGGCTATGTAAACTCACCTTAGCAAAGCATCAATTCCTTGTAATAGAATAAATGTGGTCCAAACGTTGCCAAGTATTACCCTAAGTTCAAGGCAATAAAATAAGTGTTGGGAAAGTCTAAGTTTTCTAGTCTAGAGGTATTTTAGGGTTCCTAATTTGGGGATAGGCAATTGTTTAGTTGTTAATTAGATATATTGTTAATGATCTAATATATAAAAGAAATTAGAAAAATAAATAAACAAAATACTTTTTGTAAAATTTGATTAAAGATGGTTGTATTTTAATGTTATAAATGTGAAAATAGTTTTTATAAAATTATTTTCTTAATTAATGAATATATAGTATATTAATATTTATTTGTCAAAATATAGTATTAATGTGTAAAATTATTAAAATTCATAAAGGTTCATATTAAAATTTATATTTCTGAAAATAGTGAAAAACGGATTTATTATGAATTATTTATGATTAAAATAGAAACCATTAATTAAAAATATTAAATAAATGTTTTTCTGAAATTAAAATTTATTTCTGGAACATTTATTGATTTATAAGTTTAAAATAATTTTTGTGAAATTTTATAAAATCATTTAGATATTTTTATAGAATTTTTAACTTATAAATGAATAAACTTGTAATGTATTTTATATATATTAAATAAATGATTTTTGAAAAACTAAAAATTACATGATAAACTTTACCATTAGAATAACATAAAATAATTTTTATAGAATTTATAACCCTCTTTTGGTATTTAAAAACTATTTTAAAAGATTATTAGGTTAAATATATAGATAAAGGGTTTAAAAAAAAAGGATTGTTGCAGCCAAGGATCGAACCCGGGTCCTTGACCGATTCACACGTTTTAAATCACAAGTCTAGACCAACTGGTCTAGACCCTGAGAACGTTTATAATTGATTTCAATTAATTATAAAGATTGATTAGGGTTCATCGTAAATGACCAAAATAAAAAGGATGATGCCTGGGATCGAACACCAGACCAAAGCCGGTTCAACGTTTAAACATGAAAGGTATCACCAACTAGTCTACTGATCAGTTGGCGATGGATTCTTATTTGTTCTAAACATAAACAGTTACAACACTCTATCGTCTTCCCCAAATCAACTACGAACCCTAGTTTTTTCAATTAAGCAAATCAACAACCAATAACCCTTGGATTCATAGAGTTATTGATCGGATTTCAACAAAGATTGAAAACATGATAAAAATTGTGACTTGCAGATCAGATTCGAAGACGAATTGTCCCGTCAACCAAAAAGTCAAACGCGAACATTTTGAAGATTATTATGAGTTTTTAGAAGGAATTGAGAGTAAGGGTTTGGTTTTCGGCACATTAGGTTGAGAAAGAGGGTTCAATTTATAGATTAACACACGGATTGAACGAGTTGGAAAGTTAGACCCATACATTAATATAAACGCGTAATTACCTTATAATTGGTATGTTTTAATGGTGATTTTGGCGTGGGGAATACGCTGAAAGATCTGTCCAAGACATTCCATACTTAATCAAACACAAAAACGCGGGATTAGATTTTGATTGGAAAGGTTCGATCATTGTTGACTTTCTGTTCATTGACTGAGTTATTCCAGGAAAGTGTTAAGTTTAAAAGGGTGGGATTAAAACACAAAAGGGTTGCGTGGCTCAGTGGTTGGTGTTAAGTTGGAGAAATGGTTGGACGCGGGTTCGAGCCCCGGTTCCACCATTTAATTTTTTGGAAGCGTTTTTGTATAAATACTATATATATATATATATACATTATGATCACACAAGGTTATAAATGTTACGAAAAAATTTAAGACACTCAAAAACGTCGAGCTCCAATGTTTTATTAAATAAACTTTATTACAAGATAGATTAAAATACGAATGTTACAGCATGGGGGCCTTAAAATGAAATGGGGTGTAGACGTGTAGTGGGGGACTTTAAATTTAAGGCCTCAATTATTAGTTTATTAACAAAAAAATCATACACCTACTTCTTCTTCCTTTTTCCTCTTCATCTCTTACACACACAAACAACATCACCACCACCGTACACATGCACCACCACCACCACCGATACACCTTCTTCCTCTTCTCCTTCTTCTTCTTCTTCTTCTTCTTCTTCTTCTTTTTCTCCTTCTCCTCCTTCTTCTCCTCCTCCTCCTCCTCCCTCCTCCTCCCTCCTCCTCCTTCTCCTCCTCCTCCTCCTCCTCCTCCTCCTCCTTCTTCTTCTTCTTCTTCTTCTTCTTCTTCTCCTTCTCCTTCTCCTTCTCCTCCTCCTTCCTCCTCTTTTCTTCTCTCTCTCTCTACAGATCACTGATTGGTGGAAGAAAATGAGCTTTGAGCATTAAAATATTAACGCCATCGGCCCACACATCCCATTTAGCGCCCAAAGTTTCGGTGTAGGGGGAGCTAACTGGGGCTAATTTCGAATTAAGACCCCTTTTAGCGCTCGACTACGTATGGTCTTAGTTTACACCAAATTTAAAGATTATCTTTTTCCTTTCAATTAGTAGAATTTGTACTTTATGTTAAAAAATGTTGTAGTGTATATCATTTACACTAACAAGCGTTAAATTTTTCTGTTAAGTCAAGTGATGTACGTTAAATTTTTCAGTTAAATCAAATGATGTGCGTTGTACTTGTAGTGTATATATATGATTAGGTTCAAATGAGAACCAAGGTGGTAATTGAGAACCATAAGGATCAATTTAGACAACACAGACAACACATCTTGTTGATTTCTTTTTTGTTTTTATTTTTTTTATTCAAACAGTATGATTGAAAGAAAAAGTTCTTTCATTAATTATTGTTGACTTTTAAACTAACTACGTCAACGATACTTAAATGATTATAACTTTTTCATACTTTAATATTTTTTTAATTACACCATAAAAACGAGCAATTTATAATTTTTAATTTGAGTTTATTGTTGCTATAGTTTTTTAATTAAAAAGTTAACATGGTACGTGATGATGGTATTTGTACATATATATACAATAGTTCATTGTGTTATGGTGCCCATCGATTATGTTCATTTTATGATTGTACAATATTTGTATAACCGTCTTTTGTGTTTGATTGTTCGTCGGTTATGTTCATATTACCCTTCTAAATATTTGTACAGTAGTATAATGTACATGACATGTTTTCACTAATACATGTACATACATATATGTATAAAATTTAACAACTTTATAAACAACTACATTATGTAAAATAGTTTATAATTAACAATAATTTTATGTAGGGGTGTGCATGGGTCGGTTTGGTTCAGTTTTTACCATTAATCATAACCATAACCGCTATTTCGGTTATGGGATTTCCTTAACCATAACCATAACCAAACTTCGGTTATGGTTAATCGGTTATGAATTCGGTTATGGTTCGGTTATGGTTATTTCGGTTATTAACCATAAACTTCAACTAAAACTAACTTTCAACTAAAGTTTAAAAATTAAAACCGTGTGGGTCTACAAAATAAAAAATGAAACTTACGATGGTGGACTTAGCTTAAACTTTTTTTATAAGACTATCAAGATTACATTTTTTTTGTTAAACTACCAATGGGGGATCCTTGTTAATAAGATATTTCTAGACAAAAAAAACTTACCTGAACTTAAGTTTAGTTCTTTATTATAATAAAGGTCACCTACATCGAGATCGTTTTGTTACTAGCATATTTTTATCTTAGTAGAAAACTGTACATGGTTAGTATAAAACATAAACCTATTACAAGAATTAAAATTAAAAGTTCGGTTCGGTTTTGGTTATATCGGTTAACCAAAGTTTCATAACCATGACCATAACCGCTCAGTCGGTTAAAGAAGTTTCATAACCATAACCATTGGTTATGTCGGTTATCGGTTAAAATCGGTTCGGTTATGTCGGTTAAGGTTCGGCTATGTCGGTTATGGTTCGGTTATAGGTTATGGCGGTTAATTTTGCTCACCCCTAATTTTATATACCTCTATGTATAATTGCTAATTTACGTGTACAGTCATTAGATATACATGTAAACTTGTTATACACATATGTATAGTTAGTATGCATATATGTACAATGGTTATTCATATATGTACAATGAATACATCTCTACATAGGATCAAATGAGAAAAAACTTAATGTGAGAACAAAAAGAAGAAATTACTCATTAAATACTTTAACTCTTCTTACATTTATTAATATTTTTCTAATTAATTAGCCATTAACACTTTATCATCCTACACATTATCAAATTTGTCCTACACATATCAAAATTCATCCTACATATATCAAAATTATCATATTTTATCCTACGCATATCGAGATTATCATACGTTTATCCTACACACATAAACTTCACCTACGTATATCGTACACATATCAAAATTATCCTTCAATCTAAGTTATCATTATTTATGAAAGAATATATTTTAAAAATCAATTATGAGTTTCATTTATTTAACTAGTTTAGGGGTTACAAAAAACTAATAAATTATTCAACATTAAATACAACTATCAAATGCAAGATTTCTATTGGTTTAAATTTGTTCTTTTTTCTCATTACAATACATTTTCTTCTCATTTGAACTTTCCAATATATATGTATATATATCATAATAAACACTTATATCGTGGAGAATATGAGAAGAGAGAGAGATAACGAATTTAAAAATTAATTGTTTTTGTTATACCTGAAGAAAAAAAAGATTTATTTATAGGTTTTGAAAATCTGATACCAAAAGTACCAGACTGCCCATAATTTAAAAACCATTTAATTTACATTGTATGTATTTACCATCCGGCCATTCACGATCAATGGCTAATAATGGTTCACTTGGTTCTCAAAATACTCTACGGTTCTTATTTAAACCACACACACACACATACATACATACATACATACATACATACATACATACATACATACATACATACATACATACATACATACATATATAATACAAACACACTCTCTCTCTAAACTCTCTAAGTCCTACCCTTGGAAGATATATCCACTTGAATCCCGCCAACCACCTGAAAAGCTTTTTCTGGTGTCCACCATCTTAATTTATAGATCTGGAAACAAAGGGTTTTTGAATGGTGCGGATCTTAAAACGATGGGTTCTTACTTTCATGGTTTCAGTAGTGAATAGCGATGGGAAAGGTGGGGGCATCGGTAGGTGGTGATGGTGGTTATGATGAGGTTGTAGCGCTATTTTGTAGGTGGTGAAGGTGGGATTGCAAGGTTAGGGGGTGGGTGGTGGAGTTGTAACAATGATGGGTAGATGGTGTTGGTGGTTGTGGTAGAGTTGGGTTACGCGATGGTGGGGTTGCAGCAGTGAGGATAGGTTATGCGGGTTAGTGGTGGTGGGAGTTTCTGTTGGTGGTGGTAGAAGGGGGTAGGGGAGAAAGAAAGTGTGTGTGTGTGTGTTAATGTGTGTGTGTGTAGAGACAGAAATGGTAGGATGGGGTGGGGCGGTTGGGGCATTTTATGTGTATGTTTGTGTGTGTAGAGACAGAAATGGTAGGATGAGGTGGGGCGGTTAGTGCATTTCATTTGCTATATAAGAACGTTATTAATACATTAGGATGTAAATTGCAATTATGCCCTCACAAGGGGTCCACACGACCTGATTTAACATCAAACTTATGAGGTAACATGCAGGATTTGTAAACATAAAGTACAAAGCCCGTCAATTTTAAAGGCAAATGATAATCTTTGAAATTTGGTATAAATTTAAAAGACAATTTTTGTAATTTACTCTTTAAAATTTAGATGTATAAATATTACAGTCTGGTTTTATACAGTTAGTTTTTGGTATAAACCGTAAACCAAACAATTAATTATGATTTAAAATTTTTGAAATCGGGTGTCCTAAAGTTAAGAAAAAACCAACCGTAAACATCCCCAATAGAAGAAATCCACAGTATAGTTATGGTTGTACCATTTTTTTCTATTAGTTTACTCATGTGTAGCCTATGGTCCATAAGCAAAAAGTCTTAACATCGGGATCATGATTGTTTACAATAGGGGTGTTAAAAACCATTTGAATCCGAATTATCTGATATTTGAATCTGCATTATCTAAAAATTCGGATATCTAAATTTTTCAGATTTAAATAGTGATTTAAAATTTTTTTGGATTCAAATAGTGATTTTAAAATTTTTGGGTATTTTGGATAACCGAACGAAAATTTATAAATTTATTTTTGCTTAATCCAATATCTTCGGTTCGAATAAATAAAGAATTTAGCATTCGGATATCTGATTGGATATCTGAAATTTCGGATGGTGAAACCAGGTATCCAAAAATTCTGGATATCCAGTTTTGATCACCCCTATTTTACAAGTCCGGCATTTTGATTAAGCAACTTTAGATTAGTTCTTAAGACCCTAATTTAAACATAACCCAAGCTTATTTAAATATCTACTTAGATGCAACCAAAAGAGCATATCCAAGTAGGGCTGCAAACGAACTGAACTTTCAGTGAACAATTCATGAACCGTTCGGAGGGAAGTTCGTTTGCGTTCGTTCGTTTATTAAACGAACAAACATGAACAGAGGCCGCGTTCGTTCGTTTATGTTCGTGAACGTTCGGTAACGTGTTCATTTGAGTTCGAAAGTTTAATAGGGTTTTAAATTTTTATAATTTTTCCTTTCCTTTTCTTTTTATTTATTTTGCCCAAGTAAATAAATAAATAATATATGTGAGGTAAATATATGACTATATGAGATCAATAAACCTACTTTTAGTATCCACGTTCATTATATGCTTCCACCTTCCAACGTCGACGCCTTCTTCCATTCACCTTCAATGCAAACTTAGTTTTTTGAGACACTACTTTATTATGTTTACCTATATTATGTTAAGTACCAAGTCCGTTTACATAGTTAAGTTATATTTTGGGTGGATATAGCAATGTCTTAATGTATGTGAATTTGATCTTATTCGAAAGTTAATATATGCACATTTTTGTTTGTTTCGGTTCATGAACACTTCTTTGTGTTCTTTTGTGTCCATGAATTGCAGTCCTTTATCCAACACTCGTATTAGGAAGCTTTTAAGCTTACATGGGGCATTGAGGAAGGAGATGGCAGCTGTGTGGAAGAAAAATGAATGAGAGACGCTCTTAGGGACTAACGCCCTTGAAGAAGGGGGATGATGTACAAGTGTATTCTTGGTTGTGAGAGGGGCAACCCCTGAACATGAGTGACGTGACCCGTCTTTAAGAAAATTCATTGAAGGTGCTATAAGGCTATAATGATTAGCCCCATATTGTCAACATAGTGTATAATGTTGCAAATAGACTACGATGTAAATTTGAGGTTATTAAAAGTTATTAAAGTGTTACAATAAAGATTGTTTTTAGGCCCAACCTACAAATGCTAGGTGCAAGACAAAATGTAACAGAATTAACTACCCGCGTATCTACCAAGTAAGAAACAATTAATGGATTTAAACATAGTGTGGGGTCAAAATATTAAACCGTATAATCAAGGGGAACATGACTGCAAGGGACTTGCAAATAGGGGTGTAAACGAGCCGAGCCGAGCCCGAGCCTGACTGGGCTCGGCTCGGGCTCGTTAAGGTTTTCTGAAGCTCGAGCTCGAGCTCGGCTCGGTTCGAGCCTACAATCTTGAGCTCGAGCTCGGCTCGCTAGCAAAATCCAAAGCTCGAGCTCGGCTCGGCTCGGCTCGGCTCGAGGTGATTTGAGAATCTCAAACGAGCTCAAAAGCTCGGCTCGAGCTCGCAAAAGCTCGGCTATAACTTAGGCTCGCGAGCCCAATCGTTAAGGCTATAACTTAGGCTCGGCTGTAACTTAGGCTCGGGCTCGGGTTTGGGCTCTAGCTCGTTAAGGCTCGATTAGGCTCGCGAGCCCAATCGAGCTTTGTATCTAGGGCTCGAGCTCGGGCTCGATAACGAAACGAGCCATATTTCAGGCTCGGGCTCGAGCTCGGGCTCGAGCTCGTTAAGGCTCGGCTCGTTCGAGCTTTTTACCGAGCCGATCCCGAGTCGATCACGAGCCGCTACGTGTCATTTACACCCCTAGTTGCAAATTACGTACTTCTATTTTAATCTAAACCATGTGTTTCTTTTTTGTTTATACCTATCAACACTAAGGTCTTTCTTGTTTTTATTTCACAGTTCACATGTATTTTAACACAACATTTCTTAATATAAAACATAATATCATACTATGTGACATATAACTAAAAATGAAAAATATGTCAAACATGGCAATACATCTCATCTAATCACTAGCGGTGAAGCTTGAACTATTCAACGGTGCAGGCCGAAAGTCACGAGACCCATGTTTTTTTTTTAAATCAGTGAGGACCAGACTCAAAAAAATACAATTTTTTTGAATAAAACCGAGGAAACTTACACTATTACGCAAAAATCGGTGGTCCCCTCAACAAGCTTCGCCCCTGCTAATGACCATACACTATGTTTATTGATCATTATAAGAGAAAAAAATGGACAAAATTACAAAAATCAACCTTTATGTATTATCTAAACTACAATCTATACCTTTCAGTTTAAAAAGCACTCAAACCAACCTTTATGTATAGTTTTTATTGCATGTTACAACCTTTAACACAAACCCAGTTAATTTTTGTGGTTAAGTCAAGGGCTAATAAGTCATTTTACCACCACTTTTCTTCTTCCTCCACCTCCCTAATCCAACCCCTGTATTTTCAGTTTTTCACCACTAATTTTACCACCATAGAACACCACAACCAATTTGACCACCATATAACACCACCACCACAGCCACCGTAAGCACTGTCATTATAATCATTGTTAATTCAATCTACAGTGGTTTGCCTAATTATAAGGTGGGGATTTGTAGAATACCCACAGTGGACATGAATCGGTGTACGGCGGAGAGGTGTAAATGAATCGGTTGGAGGCGAGTCTGACAGTGGTGATTTCAGAGGTGAACGATGATGGTGATGAACGGTGGTGATGGGCTGGATGGTGGCAGGTGGTGATGAATTATGGTGGTGAGTTGGATGGTGGCAAGTGGTGATTGTGGTGGTGAGGTTACTAACAACTCATTCACCAACATATTACCAACATATATTAACCATGGTTTCCTTGTGTTTGTGTTGTAGCTTTACCAGAATCGATATGATTCTAAAAAGAGAAAGCAATTGGTTTCATGTTGAATCAAAAGCACCAACGCAAAGAAGAAAATATATTTCTCTCATTTAAATTAATTTAGAGTTTAATAATAAAAGGTCAATAATGCAGACTCACCAATTACAAAAGCAACCACAATTTGCCATCATGAACCCATTAGCCGTTGACCAATCTAAGTGAACTACTGATTTTACAAAATTTGAACAATCAAGAGCGGAGCAGAGAAGTGGGTTAGGGAGGAGGAAGAAGAAGAAGAAAAGTGGTGGTAAAATGACTTATTAGCCCTTGACTTAACCACAAAACTTAACTGGGTTTGTATTAAAGGTTGTAACATGCAATAAAAACTATACATAAAGGTTGGTTTGAGTGCTTTTTAAACTGAAATGTATAGATTGTAGTTTAGATAATACATAAAGGTTGATTTTTGTAATTTTGTCAAAAAAATGAGTTTGGTTGAAATTTTTTTTAATTATTTCAATAAGTATTCATCATTATAGGCGAAAAAAATGAGTTTGATTCAATTTTTTTTAATTATTTCAATAAGTATTATCAGGGACGAAAAAGAAAATATCAAAAAAGATACTTTTCAAGTGCGGATTAAGACGAGAGAAATCGGTTTACGTAGATATTATCAGATTATCATTAGGTAAACTGAAATGTTTATAACTACACAAGTACGTTTATATTAATAGCCAATTATATTTGTGCACAATATAAGATTTATACATAAAAATTATGCTGATGATTCATGACGGTCGGTCGATGGTGGTTTGTCACCTACAAAACTTATACGGCCCAATGGTAGGCCCCCCCAAAACCATACTCCATCCTCCATAAAACGTTAGAATTGACGACCAAAAAGAAAGTTGACAAGTCTACAACTTATGGAGCATTAATAACATTGATTAAATTGTTTTGTTTTATTTTTGGTTTTAATAACATTCTTTTGTGATTAAAAAATGGAAAGGAGATAACGTACAAAGTTTTTTAACGTAAAAAGTGTAAGAAGCAATCTCAGCCATTAAATTAACAAGATGGTTGGGATGCAGATTAAAAACCCTAACCATACTTGGGTCAAACTAACCAACGGTAAATTATGAAAAACCGTCTAATTTTTTTTTCAAATCGTAAGAACAAAATCAATCGAAAACAAAAATTTTCAACAATAGAAATCGATTAAACCAATCTGAATGATTACACAATCAAAATAACAAAAAACATTCGATTACAAATGAACGAAAACGAAAAAATTAGAAAAACAGAGATTTACACTGGGACGATTTAATCATACGGAAAAACATACAATTATGAATAAACGCTCGTAATAGTTGTCAAATACTTTCGATTTTGTTTCAATAAGTATGATTAAACATAAGAATTAGGTTAAAAAAAAGTTGCAGCCGAAGAAGATGAAGTTGGTGAAAACAGAGCCTTTTAAACGCACTAACAAAATTTAAACGCACTCATTGTACAAAATTTAAACGCACATACAAAATTTAAACGCATTTATTAAAAAATTTGGAAGCACTCATTGAAAATTTAGAAGCACTCATTAAAAAGTTTGGAAGCACTCATTGAAAATTTAGAAGCACTCATTGAAAATTTGGAAGCACTTATTGAAATTTGGACGCACTCATTAAAAAGTTGGAAGCACTCATTGAAAATTTAGAAGCTCTCATTAACAAGTTTGGAAGCACTCATTGAAAATTTAGAAGCACCCATTAACAAGTTTGGAAGCACTCATTGAAATTTTAGAAACACTAATTGAAAATTTCGACGCACTTATTAAAAAGTTTGGAAGCACTCATTGAAAATTTTGACGCATTCATCAAAAAAATTTAAACACACATGCCCTAACCACTTCCCTCTTCAACTTATTGATTTTTTCTGCAACGAACTTCTTCCTTTTTACAGGAACCTTATCCATAACATTAGCAGCATCTTGTATCTCTTTCTCGGTAATCCATCTGTCCAAGTTCTTTCTAATCATATTTGAAACTGTATTTTCTCTTTTTTTTTAACGAAATTAAAGATAAGTGTATCATAATTATAAGCAAAGCCATGATGAATAAGGTCAATTGTGACAGCAAGCGTCTCATGAAGATTCACGAGATCACGCTATAACATTGTATTATAATATGCTTATTAGAGTACTATCCACAATCATATGCGGTAGGTGATGATGATGTGGTGGTCGTGGTCAGATCTCAATTGATGAAGTTAGAATAAACGTTTACTTTAAATGAGGATGGGTTAGGTTTATGTTCTGAAAGTTTAGATCAGGGAAGAAGAAAATAAGTTTAACTGTGGTTAAGTTAAATTGACAGGTAACAAGTTCTAGTGGCTTCCTACATTTTTTATGTTAAGGATGTTTTGTACCTTATACTTTCTCATATCATAAAACCTTAAAAAAATTTGTTTGTTAAACCGTGTGTCCATACGAGTTTTAATCTAGTAAACAACTATACATGGTTTAAGATTGGCATGATAATAAAACGTAATTAGTACGTGATGTAGAAAAAAGAAAAAGAAAATGGATGACTAATACATGGTCTAAATTTGTTGATAAATACCTAATATTGTAATAATTAAAAAAATGAAAAAAGAATGAAGAAATAGTCAAATACAAAGGTATCCTTCCTTCCCTTTTGATAAGAAATCCAAATCCCACATAAAATTCCCTTTTTCCTTGTTACTTTTTCTTTCTTTCTTTCTCATCATGGACTCCAGTAACAGCGGCAGCTTTCAGTCATCTAGCGGCGGCGCCGGTGATAACAACGACGAGTATGATTCAACAACCACCACCACCACCCAATCCCAATCCCAATCCATCTCCTCCTCTTTCTTCAACCCTCCTCCTTCCACCAATAACTTATTATTTAACCAGCTCAACCACCACCACCACCTTCTCCAACCACCAACTAATTATCCCCAACCACACCCTCCATCTGACAACACCACCACCACCACCACCTTCTTTAACCCTTCTTCAGCACCACCCTTTTCATCCAACCCTCTCCAAGATCCCGCTTCTGCCTGGACCGGAACCATGCGTCCAGACCAGATCAATCTTCCCGACTTCGCTTCCAGCTACACCACCATTCACCCTGCAGACACCCAAACTAAAACACCTCGTGGATCAGATCATCATCATCAACAACATCAAATAGGAGTAGCCGTTAAGAACCCCAAAAAACGTACTCGAGCTTCACGAAGAGCACCCACCACCGTCCTCACTACCGACACCACCAACTTCCGCCAGATGGTTCAAGAGTTCACCGGTATCCCCACCGCCCCTTTCACCGCAGCCGCCCCCTTCTCTCGCCGCCTCGACCTCTTCCGACCATCTCCATCGCAGCCGCCACCTTTTTTGAATTCTGCTGCTAATATCCTAGACTCTGCCCACACTATTAATAATACTTCTTCTGCCGCCACCACTTCTAGTAATTACCACTTTACTCCTTCTACTATGAACAACTTCCAGAAACAACCTTCAAGCTTTCTAGATTCACAAAACCCCATGTTTTCTTTCCAATCCCTTCTGCAAAACTCAGTCCCTCAACAACCCAAGAGATGGGGTACTACTGACCAGGATGGAAAGTTGGAGGGGGTCCTACTACTTGCTAATAATAATAATAATACTTCTCAAAACAATATTATTGGTGGCTCTAACTCAAAACTAGAGAACATGCTGCAGGTTACATCTAGGAGTAGTAGTGGAGGTGGTGGTGGTGGTGGTGGTGATCAAGTTCAAGGTAATGAAGCTTCATGGAATATTTGCCCTTCTACCTAATTCATAATTAATTAGGATCCTTTCTTTTCTTTTCTTTTGTGTAATAGTTTTTGTTAATTAATTATCGTTATGCACAAATTTTATACTGTAGTATGTTAAATTCTTTCTAAGTGCCCAAAATTCAACTTCTTACAAAACTCATACTTAGTTAATATATAGGGTAGAATCACGACACTTGTTATTGAGATGATTCTAATACAAAACTAGTTATGCTTGGAATGTGAAAAAAAAATACACACTTGGCTTCTTTTTTTTAATTAATCTTTTCCATTAAATTTTTTTAAATGCTTTATTATATAATCAAAATTTTTATTTTATTTTTATTGTTATATTTTGTTTAAATTGGAGTTCTTTTAAGAAGTTTTAAATTAAATGCTTTATTATAAAATCAAAATTCAAAATCCTTACAATGATGTGCTAAATGATAGCGTCTAGCTTTCACGGTATGATGTATGTATGACATATGGATTACATCGTTGTCTACACAACTATTTCTTATCTAGCGTGTAATGCTAATACTAATATACTATTTATAATTTTGTGAAATTAAAATTAAAATACCTTTATATATTTTTTAATTATCGTACATCCTCTATGAGGAGACTCTATAAACGTAGTAAAAAAAACTCGGTTCGTGGTTTATATATAATCACCCAATAAGCTAAAGATACATTATATATGTTTAACGTAAGTCATTATACCAATCAAAAGAGATATCTTTAAGATTTTATTGACACATATTTTACATTGATAAAAAAAACACTCGATTCGTGTTACTGTTACTGTATAACACTTGTTGCGGTCTAGGGTATCATAAAATACTCTAGTGCGAATACAACTCTGGTTTTAGCACATTTGCACCGCCATAAAAAAAACCATAATAACACATAATCGATATTGATACCAATGTTACACAATGGTATCGATTCACTTCTTCACGGTAAAGAAAAAAAATAGCATGAAGAAAAAAAATAAGCAATAGGTGACCCGTTCGTATAAACTTTATATTGAGTCGTAGAAAAAAATAAGCATGTCACAACTAATATATTTCAAATTTTATGAAACGATATATTATATTTACTAAAATGATAAAAATGGTAAACGACATTACTTTATATAAAGAAAAAAACTAAACAGCAAGACAACTTGGATAACATATATGTTTTTGTTTCGGTAACTTGTGTATTACTATTCGCAACTCGTCTATAAGTAATTTTATCGATACATAGTGAAACATAGGCACATCGCAACAACATGCTCGATAGGAGTACCGTGGATTAAGAACTGTGCAATGGTGTATTCGAAATTATGTTAACGAAAGGTAATTAACGTCAATTTATATAAAAAAAAATGTGATGTAGATTTGATAACATGTATGTTTGTGCTTTGATTAATTATACATTACTACTCATAATCCAATCTCGAAACAAATACTTATAGTAAGACATAAAAATAGCCACGTTGCAATGCCGCACTTAAAATTTATAATATAGTAACTTTTCTTTTGTTTCGTTGGATAATTGTTATATAAGTAAGGTGAATAATAATCAAAGAGCCTTTGGCATAGTGATATTGAGTGTTGAATAAGACTTTACCTTTTTAAATGTTGAGAGGTTCAAATCTCATGTGAGACAAAAAAAATTAGCCGTAAAAAAAAGTAAGGTGAACAATAGGGCAGTTTGTGGAAGGAATTAGTGAGGTTTGTTGAGACGTTATAGTCCCGATATTTTGAACATGATATAGTGCATGTTTGGCTCTCCTTATTTGCCCTCATTATAACTTATAACTTTTTCAAAAAGTTAATAAGGAGAAAAAAAGTGTTTGGGTAATGGTTTGAAAGGGAGTTTTTGTGCCTTGAAAAGAAGATAAGTTATAAGTTACAAATTATGACTTTTTTTATTTATTAAGATATGGAGATGGAAAAGGAGATAAGTAGATAAGTTCCATTTAAAAGTAGAGATCAGGAATGTGGTGCGCAATTGGATACTTAGACACGGAGTTTGCAAAGCGCGGGATTGATCTGGAAGCTAGGTTGAAAGGAGTGGACGGGAGAGGGGATACTACGAGGTTTTGGGAGGATTTTTGGTGTCGTTGGGGCAGGTTTAAAGAGAAATTTCATGAACTCTTTACGCTATGCCTAAAGAAAAAAACGATGATTAATGAATGTTATGAGGAGATTAACGGGGACGTGCAATGGAATCCTGGGTGGAAAAGGGCTGTGCATACGGCTGCTCAATTGAATGAATGGACTGACATGCTAAAGTTATTAAATGATCAAAAAATAAACAACTCAGACAACAGGTGGAAATGGGTGTCGAGTGACAAAACAGTGGACTACTCGGTTAAAGCTGTCAGGCCGTCGCTGATGTCAGATACGGTGAAAAATCCTCAGTGCGTACGTTTCTGGTGGAGTCGGATCGCTACACCTAATGTCAACTATTTTGTGTGGAAGGCCATGGAGAGCATAATTCCCACTGCAGAAGCACTAGCAGCAAGGGCCATTTTGGTTGGAGGTGGTTTGTGTAAGAGATGCAGGGCTGCTCCGGAATGTGCAGGTCATATTTTCTTCGAATGTGCGTGCGCACGGGTGGAACATAGGTGAATTGCTACAGCTAAAGCTCCCGAAATCGTGTAGTTCGGTTGTTGTATTAATAAATCTCTATAGAGATATAGAGGGAGATAGAAGAAAAAGGAAACGCTATACGTTATTTGTTTATTGGTGGTATGGAAGCTTTGGCTGTGTCGGAATGAAAAGATATTCAAAGATGCTAACACGGCGACGCCAAAATTAGTAGAAGAGATCAAAGCAGAAGCATATTGGTGGATGATTAAGCGGGCGAGAAGACCGGAGTTGGATATGACTAGGTTGTATGATTTCTCTGTCTTTGATAATGGTTAGATGGCATGTTGGTTAGTCGATTCGGATGTGGTAGGTGATGTTTTTTGTACTGTGAGTTTTGATTTTCGATCGCCCAGGTACCTACCGGATTAATGGGTCAATTGGGTGTTCTTTGGGTGATCTTTTGTATGATTTGGTGACGTTAATAAAAGTGTTCCGTTTATTTGTTCAAAAATAAAAGATAAATTAGTTGGAGATCCAAATATGGCCCTATTCTTTGGTATGGAAATTTTAATCACACAACGCTCGAATGGTAAATGAAGGGATAGGGAGCCTAGTCCAAGCGGAGGAGGCGTCCCTATCCCCATAAGACAGAATCCCCGTGCCAGACGGTGGCGCGGGGAACCATCAGCGCGCCGCTTGCAAGGTGTGCAAGGAAGCGCGCAGAGACAACAACTGATAAGCAATAACAGCACCTGATAAGCGCGTACCGTCACGCGCGGAATCTTCCCTCATCACCTTTTGTACGAGGTACAGAAGACAACAAAAGGAAGATTCACAAGGATCTTTGACAGTGTACGCGCCAATGACCAAGCGACAGGTGGCAGAAGTGGTCCAACAACTACTGACAAGGACGGCAGCATGGCTGTAGCCATGCTTCCACCATACCAGCGTCTACAGTGACAGCAGACATCCCCTACTGATGTCAGAAGCATGGTCAACGACTGTAGCAAGGACAGGAGCGCCGTCCGCCAGTCACAGCCTGCCACGTGTCCACCTCGAGCAGCAGCCATGCTACGAAGTGACGTCATCCACAGTACCAGTATTTTCCCGCCATTTCTGGGGAAGACCTTGGACTTGGGCTTGGGCCAGGCCCAACGAAGGATTGCTCCTCATGGGCTCTACGACTAAGCCCATGGGTTCTCCTATAAATAGAAGAAGACTTCTCCTTGCCAAGAGATCCGAAAATAATCATTGTAGCCTAGCATACTCCCTTGTAACTCTTTATACTCTCATATTAATAACAATCCGGCTACTTACAGTGGACGTAGGTCATTACTCGACCGAACCACTTACATCTTGTGTTCTTGCTTACACTACATTACACACACTTACGCTCACCACTATCACCGGGGTTTAACCACACGGTTTGGGTAAAGGATTAATCCTGACGAACATAAGTATTAACCCCACGTAGATTACTCTTAATCTCCGTGATACTTATTGTTTCTTCAGTAAATTAGTTGAGTTTCAAGTTAATTACATATTGTTTCTAGGAGTATGAAAATGATAAAATTCTATGAAACCACGGGCGATTAATTATTCCACTTATTTAAGTTAACCTATAATTTGTTCAAACTATGTGGATAAATTATTTACTAGATTATATCCCGGAAGCTTTTTAGGATATATAAATTTAATATAAATAGATAAAACATGTGTTATAAATTATGATGTAACATAAAAATTAATGTACTATAATATGATAAAACAATAATTTTGATCATATGAATAAGAATGAAAATATATATTAAAAAGAAGATGTATGTTTGGATAAGGAGCAGAGCTAGAAACAATCATTGCATGACATGATTGAGGCGGTGGTTGACCTTTTTTTTTTCTAAAAATGAGTGGTTTAACCTATTCTGCTCTTGATGAAAATAGAATTTCTACTTTGAACATGATTAGTGACTTGCCTAGACATGATTAATGAATTATCTAAACACATTGTGTTTTTTTACATGTATAAACAAAAACCCAAAAAAACCATTTTTTTCATTGTTGTATAGCACTATGGTACTCGTTAGAAAGATAATGAAACATTCGTTAATTTGGTGTAACTTTTTATTTTTAAAAAAATACCATATATAAAAGTTATTAACGTTTTAAAAGCGTGGGGGGAATATGAGAGAGTAAAAGACTTTCGAATGAAAATAAGGAGGATGATGCTACGTGACACACCAAAGAGGGAAAGATGACCTCTTTGAATGTCATGTAAGATTTACTGCTTTGGTTTATTAATACGTAGATATAGATTATCAAAATGTCGGGTTAATTTTCAAATTTTATTTAATTAGCATTAAGGTGACGTCATGTATCTGGTACATATTCATTTTGCTACGGTTTAGTTAAGATATTCGTCATACATCCGTCAAAAATAAAAATAAAACAAGTATACCTGGGATTGCGTTTTGAATCTGATATTTAGATTATTGTGTTTTCAAAACGTAGATAATCGGTTTTTTAGGCCACCAAAACACAATAATCTATAAACAGCTTCACCCCTGCTTTTCTAAAACGCATAATCTGTTTTGAATAATTAATCCCAAACACCCCCTAAATTAAATAAAGGTAAAAGTATCTTAAGCTAGATAGATTATTATTATTATATATAAATATATGTAAGGAAATTGTTTTTTTGTTAAGCTGCCATTACAGCGCGACAAGGTCACTTTCTTACACGTTTTTAGCGATAATTCGTCGGATGGGATTTTTTTTATCGAGAAAGATCTTATTAATACTGAATCAAGTTTAGGTTAACGTTGTCAAGTAAAATTTATTTGGGCTTGTTTTATCTAATATTGAAGAAAGTTTTTACTTGTTTTAACCTTAAAAAGTACTTCAAACTGCAAATCGGTAGATTAAGCAATTTAAAGTATAAGAATATTTTCACTTTTCACTCTAGTACGAAAATTTTAATATAATTTTCATCAAACAAAGTAAACAAATTTCCTCTATAATTATTTGCATGTATAAGTGTATGGGTACTTGGATAGTGGGGGACTTTATGAGGCTACATGGGTAGGCCTGTAAACGAACCGAACGAACACGAACACATGCGTGTTCGTGTTTGTTCATTTAACTTTAACCGAACACGAACACGAACACATAATCGAACACATTTTTGTGTTCGTGTTCGTTCATTAAGAAATTTGTCGTGTTCGTGTTCGTTTATGTTCGTTCATTTAAAACCTAAACGAACAATTCATGAACATAAACGAACACAAATGATCAATATAAACGAACACAAATGAACATAAACGAACATTAATGAACACAAACAAAAACAAGTTAATAATGATTCATCACAATTCAACCAAGTCTAATACATCACAATACAACCAAAACCAAATCTAAATTAGTAGTTTGAATATACATGATTCATTCATAATATCCGTCATGTATCTACCAAAAAGAAGGGAGGTGGGGCTGTGAGGTGTGGAGAACGGCTGATATGTTTAGAATGTTAGGGTTAGGGTTAAGTTTTTAGAACATATCAAATATATTGTATTATATAATATGAATTAAGGTTACTTAACAAAAGGGAAATAAATAATAAAAATAAAGTAAAGTTTAATTAAACGAACATAAACGAACAAAATAAAACGAACATAAATGAACGAACATAAACAAACATAAATGAACGGATATAAACGAACGTTCATGAACATAAATGAACGAACAAACGTGTGTTCATGTTCGTTCGTTTAATTAAACGAACAAAAAATTGTGTTCGTGTTCGTTCATTTATTTAAATAAACGAACATAAACGAACTTCCCGCCGAACAGTTCACGAACAGTTCATGAACGTTCGGTTCGTTTACAGGCCTATACATGGGGCTTTATGGGATTAAAATATTAATAAAATGAAATGAAGGGCGCTATGGGGTTTTATGTAAAATAGGTGTGTAGTGGCTGAGGCCGTGAGGGGCTCTATGGGGCTCCATGAGGATTAAAATATTATTATGTGATTGGGTGTAAAAGAACGAGGTGTATAAATTGATTAAAAATAATATTATAAAACTGTTTTTTCTTTGATAACGCCTGTTATACACATGGAGCCCTTCCCCCATAACGACCCATAAAGCCCAAGGGGGCAGTGTAGAGGACGCTATGGGGCGCCATAAATACCCAAAATGCCCCCATGAAGCCCACTACACATGCCCTAACAATTTAATATATATTTCATTTTTTCTCAAACTCTGTTAAAGTGAAGGGAGTGGGGCCAGGGTTTGGACATGGAAACCCAATCCACCCAAGGAACACCACCGTCATGGTAGATGACTTTAGGTGTGGCCCCAATGGCGTGAGAAATTAGACGGGCGTGGGGTTTGAGGTGGAGTGAGGTAGAGGCCATTGATTAGTTGGTTATATAAAAAAAGTTACCCTATTGGTTATTTTCAAACCTAAGGCCTTATGATATACTTTAACTCTCTTTTAACTCTACATAGATTTCATATCACTCACTCTTCCTCATTTTACTCCACCTCACCTAAAGAAAATGGTTTAATCCTATTAACTCTATTTAACAATAGTTTTTAATGGTTTTTAGTTTAAAAAAGGAAACAAAATTAATGAATTATCTTAAGATTTCATTAACATGTAATTTCTTTAACACCCCTTAACACAAGAAAGAAGTGGTTTACATTGTCGGTTAATATGTCATATCACCGTTAACACACTAAATGTTCTATGTCTCAAACTCAAGCTCCTACACTCTCCTACTTTTTGAAGCTTGAGTTGAGAAGCCCACCAATACCCGGTGTCAACTCATACTTCAACAAAAACCTCTCTACGTCTCATGGTCTTATGAATTACTTAGTTTATTGTTATCATTTTTTTTAGAACGGCAAATGTTATATTACACTAATAATTATAATTACAACACCCTGTCAATGATTGAACCTTAGACCTCCCATCTAAGAGGCTAATGCCTCTACCAAATGGGCTAGCCCCACATTGTCAATAAAATACTTTTAAAATAACAGAGGAACAGTAGTTCTAGGGGTAAATTTAATGGGGTACAGTAATTTCAATAAAATTAGCATTATACTTAACCTATTTTTTAAATATTTCGTGTGCTGTATATATTTTATATATTATTTGAAGACAGATGGTTTCAAGATAAGTGATTGACATATTTGGGGTGTAGTGGGTATAATGATGTGAAATTTTCGAGAGGGAAAATTATATGCTCTGCGTTTTAAACAAAAGCTAGTATTAAGCCCCGCGCGTTGCGGCGGGGATGTAAAACCATGCCAAGTAGCACTAATGTCATACCACCACCAGCGACCACTAACACCAAAAAGCTCATAAAAGTACAATAAATAAAAAAAAGGAAAATAACACCTATTGAAAAGAAGGCATAAAATCTTAGAACCACGCACGCTCGTTGCGACGTGTTAATGCCAAAGGCGTAAAATTGATGAATTTTAATAACTATGTTTAAAGTGAAGTAACTAAGTCGGTCTAGGACCCACGCATTGCGACGAACTTGTTATAACTCGCAAAATTTAGAACGGAACTTAAAACGAAAAAATCGCGCAAGATGAAAATTATGTGGGACCAAAGTTGAAAGAAAAAAAATGTTAGGGTTAAATTGTAAAAGATGAAAATCTTAGCGTTAAAAGTAAAAAAAAAATGAGAAGTTTTGGGTTAAAAGTGGAAAATCAAAATTGTTAGTGTTAAATTGTAAAGATGAAAATATTTGTGTTAAAAGTAAAAAAAAAAAAACATTTGGGCTAAAAGTGTAACATCAATTTTTTTTTTGAAAAACCCTCTAAGCATAGGGTACAACCCCTCTAAGCACAAAAGTTTTGGTAATTAGAGTATTACCGAAACCGGAACTGCAATCAATTCCTTCAATACCTGGTCAAAGTAATTCCCGACCCTACCCGGAACCGGTTCGCATAGGGTACAACCCCTCTAAGCACAAAAGTTTTGGTAATTAGAGTATTACCGAAACTGGAATCGGTTCCTTTAATACCTGGTCAAAGTAATTCCCGACCCTACCTAGAACCGGTTCCATACCCGGAACCGGGTATTAGAAAAACCCGGTTTGTGCACCTCTAGTGGTAGGACCATGGGAGTATGTAGACCAATAAGAAACCACAATGAGTTGTTTTAAACTCCCAATGCATGGAGTACAACCCCTCAATGCATAAAAGCTTTGCTAATTAGATGATTTTGAATGGAAAAATAGACGTAAAAGCACTAAACCACATGCGCCTTACCGCGTGTTAACTCGCAAAATTTAAACCGAAACGAAAAATATAAAAGATGAAAAGTATTAGGAATTAAAGTTGAAAGTGAAAAAAAATTGGGGTTAAATTGTAAAATATACAAAACTTTGGGTTAAAAGTATAAAAAATAATAAAAAAGAATTATAAATTAGTGGGTATAACCCACAAAGTTATAAGTACAAACATCTTATGCACAAAACACCCCTAAAGCATAAGGTACAATCAAGCATTGCACAAATACATTGGTTTTTAGTATTATATAAATTGTATCTGATTACATGTCATATATTATAAGATTGAAACTTGTCTAATAAATAATTTATTATATGAAACCCGGAAAGCCCTATCCCTTGTGTTGTGTTGTGGTGTTGTGATAAAGGTGTTAAAAATGAGTGTAATAAAAATGGTGTAAAAAGATATGTAAAAAATAAGGAGAAAATTAGCTGTTAAAAAATATATGAAACCGGAAAATATAATAACATTTTGCAAATTAAAATTCAAAACTATACAAGAGGGAAATCAGGTTCACAGACATGTGATTAACTCTGCATATAGTTAAAGGTATTTAGGAATCATACCTTTTCTTTTACTTATTATTGTTGTTAGATTGTGTTTGTCAAATCATATCTATAATTATTATAACCGATTCGGTTAAGATATTTAGTGAATATGCCGAATTCCGTAGCAAACTCTAAAATTTAAATACACTTCATGAATTTATTGCTTCGGCCCCCTTACCCCTCTTCTGAAACCTGATAATGGGATCCGACCCATTGCAATAGGGGCCATTTGGCGCAGACTGGTATCTAAAGTGGCTATGAAGAAGGTTGGTAAGGAAATGGCCAAGTATCTGGGGGACTTCCAATTTGGAGTGGGGACTCCTAATGGGGCAGAGGCGGTGCTCCACAGTGCGAACAGGTTCCTTAACTCCTTCCATGAAGACGGTTCTTTGGCTATGCTCACCGTGGATTTTTCAAACGCGTTCAACATGATCGACCGCACTGCCCTTCTTCGAGAAGTACTTCATCATTGTCCGTCTATCTATTTGTGGGTCTAGTTCTTATATGCCCAGCCAGCTAGGTTGTATGTTGGTAATGATTGTATAGAGGCCACTACAGGGGTTCAGCAAGGGGACCCTTTAGGTCCCCTCCTTTTCGCCTTGGCATTACACCCTATGGTTCTCCTGGTGTAAGAAAATTGTAACCTCCCATTCCATGCGTGGTACCTTGATGATGGGACGATTATTGGTGATGCCACCGATGTTGCGAATGCCTTAGACATCATCCGGAATGAGGGGCCATGCCTAGGGCTTCAACTGAATATTAAGAAAACTGAGGTTTTTTGGCCGTCTTGTAATGGGGTGAAACTTATGGACGGGCTTTTCCCCAGTAGGATTGGCAGGCCGGAAAAGGGGGTGAAACTCCTTGGAGGAGCTGTTAGTCGGGACTCTTACTTTATACGGGAATTGGCAGGGCGGAGAGCCTCGCGCGCGGTTGATCTTATGAAACTTTTGCCTTGCCTTAGGGATCCCCAGAGTGAACTCCTTTTTCTCAGATCTTGTATGGGGGTCGTTAAGTTGCTTTTTGGTTTACGAACATGCCAACCTCCATGATGGATGAAGCAGTATCATGTTTTGACAAGGGTCTGCGGGGAGCCATCGAAGACATAGTGGTATGTGGGGGTCCGTTCTTTGGTGACCTACAGTGGCGACTGGCATCCTTGCCGATGCGTTTGGGAGGATTAGGGCACCTCTCAGCAAAGGATGTTGGGGTGTATGCTTTTGTGGCATCGCGATCTCAATCTTGGAACCTCCAAGACCACATTTTAAGGAATAGCGGGGTTGTCGACATGGACTTGGACTACGTACAGGCCCTCGAAAGGGTAAATGACTATCTCCCAGGTTTTGATATGGACGGTTTTTCTAACAAGGACACCCCCCCCCCAAAAGACTCAGAAAACTTTTGGCGAATGCCCTTTTTGGCAAAATCACACAAAGTCTGGGTGAATCTTTTGATTTGTCCCCCCGCCAAAAGGCAGTTATTGAATGCTTGCAAAGCCCCCATGCCCAAGATTTCCTGAATGTTATCCCAATCGAAGGTTTGGGCCAGACCATGTCTGGGGTTGAATACAGGGCAATTCTTAAATATCGTTTGGTGATCCCCATGTACCATGAAGATGAAGTTTGTCCGATTTGCCGTTAGGCATGCTTGGACAAATACGGGGAACACGCAGTTCACTGTAAGGAGTTGCCTGGCTTCAAATATAGGCATGACTGGGTCCGCGACGTTCTTTGGGACATTTTAAGAAGGGCTGGGATCTCAGCCAAGAAAGAGGCTCCCGTGAATTTCCTCTCGGACCCTGCAGAAGGGAGATCCACCCTACGTCTAGCAGACCTGCTTGTCTTTGGATGGGCCGGGGGAAACACGCTTGTATCGATCTAACAGGTATATCTTCCCTGGTTGGTTTGAGGGATACTGGTTTTGTAGCAGGGCAAGCGGCGCGACAAGCAGAGATGAAGAAAGTTGAGAAGCATGCTAAAGCTTGTGAGGAGAACCAACACGTTTTCGTTCCCCTGGCATTTGATACCTTTGGCTCATTGGCACCGAAAGCCATCCGTTTCCTGACTAGAGTCCAACGGGTTATTCATAGCAGTGTCTCGACTCCGGGGGGGGCATGGATTCGTTTTTAGTAGGTTAGGGTTTGCTGTCCAGAAAGGGGTGGCGGCGCAGCTTGTTGCCCGTCTACCTGCTAGCTTGATGTAATTTTTCACGTATTTAATAAACACCTCTGACTACTCCATAAAATCATAATAATTTTATTGATTATATTATTGTTATGTGTTACACTGATTGAAAGAAGAAAAATATCAACAAAAATAAACATGCATAAAATATCACAAAAGGTATAATATGAATATTAACAGATTATTCTTAGTGTAATATACAAACAACTGACTAATACCCATTACAACAACCCTAGGCGATGAAGGGTTCCAGTCATCACAAGAAGGATCAATGGTACGATGTTCCAACCAGAAGAGGAAGGGGCGACAAGAATCAAGATCAGCGTAACAAGGAGGTAATATCAAAATTCTTTGTCTCGAATCTTCCACCCAAGGCCTCGTCAGAGGACTTGAAGTACATTTTCAGGGGTTATGCCGACTACGTCGGTTCGTATATAGCAAGAAAACTGGACATGTTAGGCAAGAAATTCGGTTTTATTTCTTTTCGAAATGTTCGACATGTAAAGAGATTGGAAGGGGAGATGTGTGATGTTTGGATGGGATCATACAAACTTTTTGTGGTTCTTGCTAGATTTGTGGATGGGGATAGGGTTGAGACTGGTGATAAGGGACATACGGAGGTACCGAAAGAAGGTGTTGTTGATGCAAACCCTCCTGTGGAAGAGCATGCAAACCCTAAAATGGATATTGGTGTTCAAGGTGGTTGAGGGGTCACAGGTAGGTCGTTTCGTGACGTTACTATTAATAAATATTCAGAGGAGACGTTGGATGTGATTAAGATTGATGATAACGTGGAGGCATTCCGGTCCTGGCATGAGATTGCATTGGTTGGGAGGGTTAAGAATTTTAAAACTCTGACAGGGCTTAATTCTTTGTTGATGAAAGTGAAGACTGGGGATTGTGTGATTAAATACTTGGGTGGTTTTAGCGTTCTTTTGGTATTTCGTGATGAGTTCGAGTGTGATCAGTTCCTGGTGAACAATGAGGCATGGGGTTTTTTGTTTGATTCTATAGTTAAATGGGATGGAAATTGGGCCTCGGATGAGAGGATTGCGTGGCTTCAGATACATGGGGTACCGTTGCAGTTGGCTTTGGATGAGGTTTTTGAGTTGGTTGGTAATAGATATGGAACCGTGATTCAATCGTCATGTGTTTCGGAAAGAGATGTGGATTTTTCTTCTTCATACGTGGGGGTTCTATGTAACAAGGATAGTAGGATTTCACATAAAATTGATTTGAGTTGGAAGTGTAGATCTTTTAGGGTCTGGGTGGATGAAGATGTTGGGGAGTGGGTTCCGGACTGTGTGGTGGATTTGGATGACTTGGAGCGTATCGAAAGAGACAGTTTCAGTATACGGAATGCTTCTTCCGAACGTCAGGAGGAAGGGGTGGATTTGGAGATGGGTGAAATTGGAGGGGTGGATTTGGATGTTAATTCGAAAGTCAATAGGTTAGTAACAAAGGCTTAGTAAGTGTGAGGTGCCGGGGGATTTTGGACGTAGTCCACTGTCTAACATGGCAGGGATGCGATCCATGCAAGACCTTGAGCGAGGCACCAGCTAGAATACGCTGGGCTAGCAAAGAGGACAACAAACTGGAGCTTTTGGACGTAGTCCACTGTCTAACACGGCAGGGATGTGAACCATGCAAGACCTTGAGCGAGGCACCAGCTTATGCGTTGAGCTAGCAAAACGGGCAATATACGATACGAGTTATCCTGGGTTGATACAAAGATTGACTTGAACTTTAATCCAGGTTTAGTCATAAATAGATTCAGTTCAGAAATAAACTTGAACCTTAATCAAGGTTGAGTCATAAACAGATTTAGCTTGAAAACATACTTGGACCTTAATCAAGGTTAAGTCATAATTAAACTCGGACTTTTATAGAAGGTTAAATTCGTAAAGAGGGACTTGAACCTTAATCAAGGGTTGAGTCATAATCACATTCGGGTAAGTCATGAATCTTGGGATTAATGACCTAAAACAACGGATTGGGGCCGTGATAGACCAATAAATCATTCAACCCTCGTGTAAACTGTGAAAAACATTGGATTGTATAATCGGTACAATCTAATGAAAATCGGGACAACAGGAGATTAGTCAATACAATTCGTTGCAAAGACTAAATTGACACCGTGTTTTATAAAAAGAAAACAGACCTCAATTTATATTGAGATCGGTAAATCAGAAAAATGACTTTTATAACTAAGCGTTCTAAATATATATAAACGATTTGAAATCTAAAACTCAAAAGTCTTTAAACGGGTCTGTTGGGGCAATGACCACCAGTCGAGTTAGCAAAACGGGAACTTGGGTAAACCAAATAAATGGCAATTTCTTAAAATAAGGATTAGCCAAAGAAAGGAAAATGTTAGTGTAAAGCAAGGTTTGTTTATAACATTATAGCAAACCAAGAAGAAACGAGGGTTGGATTCGGGGATGAATCCAAGAAGCTAGAAAACGGCTATGTTAAAAGTCGGGTTAGTCTTGGAAACCAAGACAAATTACTTGTTAGAAATAGACGCATAGACATGTATGCATATGCATGCTACAATCGAGTATTGCAGTAGATACCCTAAGTTGCATGATAGAATGACCCCTTAAACATTACATCATTCGGGATAAAAGTAGGCGGGGATAGTCTACGGATCTAGGGAAGACCTATGAAGAACATAAGTAGCTAAAATGTCGGGTAGGGGGTAAGTATGTAGATATTTCCCCTAGTTAATCGAAATAATAGGATGACTCAAGTCATATTATGAAAGCTAAGGCTTCCATATAATAAAAGTTAAAAAGCCGAGTAAAGGGATACAAACAATAAGTATATAGTACTACTCGTTAGACTATAGAATGTCAAGGGATTGAGCGGTGCTCAAAATTGATTAGAGACACCAAGGTTCTTTGGTGTAACCAAAGCAACAACACAAGAAAGGTTTCGAGGACGAAACCTCCTTAAGGGGGGGTAGACTTGTAACACCCCAAAACCATTCGTTCGCCTAACTACGCCATTAGACGTGACTAGCAAAATTTTAACACGAGACTTAGAAGATAAGAATATGGGTTATATTCTAATATGGAAATAACCTAGTTAATAATATTATGTTTATAAATGAATAAAAGGTGTTTGAAACTAGCTTATGAGTTAGTTTTTTTATACGAAAATGACAGTGGGAAAACTTGAGGGACCATAGTTGCCAAAATGGTAAAGTGGGTATTAATAATAATAATAATAATAAAACACACAAAAACACACACATGAAGTGTGTGTGTCGTGTATAATGATCAGGAGATCATTTCTCCTTCCTTAACCAAACCCTAAACATCAACTCTTGCTGAAATCAAAGCTAAATCAAAGGGGAAATCGATGCTTGAGCAAGAAACGAGTCATCTAAGGCCTAATGAACATCAAGGTACCATTTTATTTGATGTAATTTGATGTTAATACCCGTTTTTGATTTGGTCAAAAACTAGGGTTTTGATAAAACGTAAAATTTATGGTTAAAAGAGGTTGCGCTAGTCTTGGGGAACCTCAAACATACCTAATTTAGTTACAAATCACACTTAATATGTGTATTTGGTTTTGATCATATGATTATGTTCATGTGTAGAATTTGGGGTTTAACCTCTAGGTTGAATCCACTCATATCTAGTAACCTTTTGTGACTCTTAGAAGTTGTTGCATGAGGAATTTAGGTAAAAAGGGCTTAAATAACATGTTATGATGTCAATTGGACAATCGGTTATGCTTTGGTTAAACTTAGAATGTTGAAAACTAAGTATATTGGTGGATGCACACCAAATGTTTGATGAAATGCCTAGGTGAGTTAATCTCAACTAGACATGTAAGAAAATGGCTATGGATTTAGCTAGTAATGACAATGAATACATGATGTTATGGATAGTGAACAAAATTCCATATTATGTATTCTAATAGACAAGTTTGACTCATCCCCAAGTTAGGTACAACAAAGAGGGAGCAAACGGGTCAAACGGATGCAAGGCGATTACTTATGGAAACAAGAATGGATGCGAGGTAAGTAATACTTACATTCACTAGACCACAAATATAACTTTTGTATTGATGTAATGATCTAAACCTTGATAAGGGATAAAGGTAGGACACGAGGGGGTGTAACCTTTTAAACGGACGGTTTATGCGAATCCATGTCAAAACGAGATTTATGGTAATAAACGAATCAAGAGTGTTGATCATAGGATGGAAATCATCACTTGGGTCAATAAATAAAGCTATGTGGTAAGTCTAAATTCAAGTTTTGATAATAAAATCACTTGAATAAGAAAGCTATGCAATTTGGGTAAATGGGTCAAGTGGGATTGCCACTTCCCCCTAATTAAAAGTTGAAATGTCATAAGGTTATGAACCATGAGACTTAATGGGTCAAATGGTGATTTTCTCACCATTCGAACCCGACAATCAAAGTCAATAATCTAAGTCTTAAGAACCTTGGGGATAACGGGTTAATGGGAAATGCATCACAATTGAGTCTTGAGGAACTAGTGTGGTTAATCTAGAAAGGGTGCAGGAAAACACTTGGAAATTGGGCACATGATGCCCAAGTAAACAATGAGGGTGCAAGTATGGATCAACGCCACCCGGTAAGTGGTAGTTAGATAAACGCCTTCGGGCGAAGCAATAAGGGTACTAAAATTACCCACATGAAGTGTGGGTGCAAATCAAGTAAGTTATTTCCATAACTATGTCTAATGCGCGCTAATGCGCTTAGAATCTCCTAAACAAGTGAAAATTGGGAAAGGATGAAAATCTAAGTCTGGAAGGACTTAGAGATTTTTAAACAAGTCAATGAGTCAAAAACATTGGAATTGGAACAAGAAGTTTCGCCAAGAATGGCTAAATTGAAATATTTGATCATGAAGGGCATTTTGGGAATTTAAAAGATTTCTAAAGGTTGAATCTAAGAAACTAAATAATAATGAAACAAATCGGATAAACGCTTTTGTTGATTAAGTGTCTAATGACTTGACAACTTAATCGTTAGGCATTTGGTGTAGTCAAAAAGTGCCTTGTTTGATTCAAGGCCTTAATGGGTCGATATGGGTAAAAATCAACATAAACACTTAAAACCTTGAACCGGGTCATAACATCATGAACCGGACTATAACTCCAGTCAAACAAAGGTTTATTTAGTCGGCAAGTCAATACCTAGGCTTCGGGAATCATCAAATGCGGTTGCGACATGATTCCCATGCTTAAAAATCACCAAACTAACATCAGAAGTTGTGAGCGGCCGCTCACAGAGACCGCGCGGCCGCTCACAGAGAACAGCATGACGGCACAATCTTTAAAATTGCATATAAAATCGTAGAAAAATCGTTAGGAGGTGTTCTTTATATGCCTGGAAAGCTCTCGGAGCGTAGAACAATTCTTATTTGAAAGTCAAAGTCGGATTTTGGGTTTTAGAAGGGGTAAAAGCGATCTGAACAGCTGCTGCGCAAAAGTTGCAGCAGTTTGTTCTCCTGATAAAGGGTCGTTTGGCCTGGTTCGTTCCGTTTCAACATGTAACGACTACCGTACTAGTTTAAATGTATCATTGACAACCCACTAACCATTCTTTGTGTAATGGTGCTAGGTAAACCAGTGAAGGAAGTCCCGGAGCAAGGATCAAGTCACGATAAGAGCCGAACACACCCGATCACTTACCAAGCTTCCGCATTAGAATTCAAAGAACTCCCGGTTAAACCCAAAATCTTAGAGTATGTTTTAACTATTAAAATGTAAAAATTTGTGGGAATCAAATATGTATTTGACCTTAATAGTTTGAGTTTATAATAAATATCAAGTTTTAATCGGGAGTGGTTTACGTAAGGTCAAAACTCATAAGATTAGGCGTTAAACACGTGATTACGGGTTAGGGCCTTACAGGATTTTTTGGGGGAGAGGAAATTTCCGGGTTGAGACTGTTGAAGCGTCTGGAAGATCGGGTGGTTTAGTATCTTTGTGGGATGCTTCTGTTTTTTCGGTTTTGGATGTCAAGAAGTCTAGAAATTGGCTTTTGGTGGTAGGTACAGTTAAAGGTAGCGGGGTTTTAACGTATATTCTTAATGTCTACGCTCCCCAAACTAGTGTTGGGAAGCGTTTAGTATGGGCTGAAATCAAAGGATTGGTCGGCATGGGTATGGGTATGTGGATAGTCGCAGGTGATTTTAATACAGAGAGGAGTGTAAATGATAGGTGGAATTTGAAGTTTAGTCAGTCGGTGGCTGATGAGTTTAATGAATTTTTGGAAGATCTGAACTTACATGAATATACACTGAAAGGTAGGTGCTTCACTTTCATTTCGGGTAATAAGATGAGTCGCATAGATAGAGTGTTTGTTAACTGGAGTTTCATGATGGAGTGGCCTAACGCAGAATATAGAGCTCTTGGTAGAGATAAATCAGATCATAGTCCGTTGGTTTTGAAGGTAAATTCATTGAATTATGGGCCGAAGCCTTTCCGGTTCTTCAATTCTTGGCTGGACAGAATCGACTTTGATGGGGTTGTTTGTAAAGCCTTGGAGGAGGGAGTATTTATGGGGGCTTCGGATGTTCGGTTGATGAGTAAATTTAGAAGGTTAAGACATGTTATAGGGGAATGGAAGGTCACGACTTTTGAGAATGAGGTGGCAGAAAAAAAAGGTTATTGAATCGGAGTTACAGCGGTTAGATGAGGTTTTAGAAGAAAGGGACCTTGATGAGACCGAGTTATGGGTGTTAGATGAGTCCAAGCGGCGGCTGCACGACTTGGAATTATTTCATCTTTCAGATTTGCGCCAAAAGCCGAGGTCCAGATGGGCTTCAGAAGGAGACGATAATACGAGGTTTTTTCATGGTTTAATTAATAAAAGGCGATGTGCGAACTTTATTCCACGTCTGATGATTGAGGGTGTATGGGAAACGAAACAAAGTTTGGTTAAGCGAGAGGTATTACGTTTTTTTCGAGACAAGTTTGTGGGAAGCAGTTGTTACGGTTTAAAAACTCTTCAGTAACAAGAGGCGGATGGTTTGATTGGGGAGTTCACGGCGAAAGAAATTAAAAAGGCGGTTTGGGATTGCGGGGATGATAAAGCGCCAGGGCCGGACGGGTTTAACTTTAAGTTTATAAAGAGGTTTTGGGATTGTTTTGAAGATGATTTTGTGGGTATTTGGAGTGATTTCTATGAAAAAGGATCATTCAGCCGGGGGGTTAGTTCGTCGTTTATAACTTTGATTCCTAAGAAAATCGAACCGGCAGAGTTGGGTGATTATAGACCGATAAACTTGATAGGGGTGATAACAAAGGTGGTTTCCAAAGTCTTGGCGAATAGATTAAAAGTTGTTATGGATAGTGTTATCTCAGAGACTCAGTCGGCGTTTTTGTCGGGGAAATATATCTTGGATGGTCCGCTCATTACTAATGAAGTTTATTCTTGGGTGCGGAAGATGGGGAAGGAAATTTTCTTGTTTAAGATTGACTTGAATAAGGCTTATGATAATGTAAGCTGGGATTTCTTATTGTCGGTTCTAGAACAGATGGGGTTTCCTCAGAGATGGTGCGCTTGGATTAGCGGTTTATTGTCTGCTACGAGGTCTTCGATTCTGGTAAATGGGTCGCCGACTTTTGAATTTTATTGTCAGAAGGATATTTGCCAAGGTGATCCAATATCGCCTTTTCTTTATATAATTCTGATGGAAGCGTTTGCTGGGATGGTTAAGAAAGCGTGTTTTATTGGATCCTTCGATGGTGTACGCTTGCCTAGAGAGGGCCCGGTTCTATCACATTTACTATACGCGGACGATGCCATGTTGATGGGGGATTGGTCGGAATTTAACTTTGATAATATGAGAAGAATCCTCCATATTTCTCACTTGGTTTCGGGTTTGCAGATTAATATTCATAAGTCAGTGCTATATGGTGTGGGTGTTAATAGCGACGAGGTGAAAAAGAAAGCCGAGTTGTTGGGTTGCAAACCTGGGGAATTTCCGTTTCTATACTTGGGTATAAAAGTGTGGGCGAACATGAATAGGATTTCTAATTGGGAGCTGGTGGTAGAGACAATGCGGAAGCGTTTACCGACATATTATTTTTCGCTCTTTAAAGCTCCTGTGAAGGTAATATATAAGTTGGAGCAGTTAATGCATAGATTTTTATGGGGCGGGTCAGACGAGGTTAAAAAATTAAGCTGGGTGTCATGGAAGAAGGTAACGAGGAGTAAAGAAAACGGGGGTTTGGGGCTATCCAAACTGGATGTTAATAATAAAGCGCTTTTATTAAAATAGTTTTGGAGGTATCACACGGAATCAGAGGCACTGTGGAGGCAAGTGGTTGATTCGGTGCATGGCAGTGATAGGAAATGGGGTCCCCTTCCGGTTAATAATTCGGTTTCGGGAGTTTGGAAGAATCTGGTGATGCTATGCAGCAGAATGAAGATTGACGGGGTGGGAGTTAATAATATGATAAGGGGTAAAGTTGGTAATGTTGCAGATATCCGTTTTTGGATTGATCCATGGATTAACAGGGAAGCGTTTAAAGATCGATATCCTAACCTGTTCGCTTTAGAGAATTTTAAATGTTGCAAGGTGGGAGAGAGGTTCAGAATGGAGATAGGAGGACGTTGATATGGAATTGGAAAAGAGCTCCTGCCACTGTTGCTGATATTGCAGCCAGAAACGAGTTGGAAACAGATTTGCTGCAGTGTGTATTATCAACGGGTCGAGACAACTGGGTTTGGAATGACTGCAAGTGTAGTGTTTTCTCTGTTGCAGGTGCTAAAACATGGCTGTAGGGATCGGACAGTAATGCGGATAGTAGTGCTTTCAAGTTGAGTAAGTGGATTCCGAGTAAAGTGAATATATTCATGTGGAGAGCATGTTTAAATCGGCTTCCAACAAAGGCAACGTTAAGGGCTAGAAACGTGCAGATCCCAGATTCGTTATGTTCGTTATGTGGGGATAGTGATGAAACGACGAACCATATTCTTACTGGATGCGTCTTCGTGGCTGGAGTATGGGCTGCTGTCTCTGCTTGTTGTAGGGTGCTTAATTTTTTTGCCTTCTCGACAATGGACCTTGTTTCTGCATAGGTTCAGCAACATTGCCCGGTTAATAAGAAGATTATTGTTCAAGGTATTATTTTTATTGCTGCGTGGGGAGTGTGGAAGGCGCTGAATGAGAAGACGTTTTCGAACAAGGCTCCTAAAGTGGCGGATATTATCTCAAACATAAAGGTGTTGGGCTTTTTATGGTTTAAGAATAGGGCGAAATGGGGTTCGGCGGATTGGGATAAATGGTGTAAATTTGACATTATGTAATTTGTATGGTGGTTTTTCGGGCTAGTATTCCGTCTTGGAATTCTATCTCGTTTTTGGTGTTGAATGAAAGTCGAATTTAAAAAAAAAGAGATTATTCTTAGATAGTATTGTATTCGGAAACTATATTGTCATTATCATATATATCCCTTCCCTTATATTAGGGATTATCATGTATATATATTGAACCTAAATCAATGAAAGGGATCAACTCGAAAATCAATTCTTTCAAGGTATCAGAGTTTATACGTGGTTGAGAGTCTAAATTTTTCTATGTTTAAGATTGCATATGTATGTGATTTTGATTTCGAATGCACTACTTTGATTTAGGCGGACAAAACAAGGAGAAATGGAGAAATTGGATAGAAGTCCGTAGCCTACCGGCCCTTAGGGTGTAGACGACGGCCAAACAGGCTCGTAGATCACCTGTCAGCAGCATGATGCTACGTCAACTGTCCTTAGCCGTCGCCTACGGAGTTCAGGACCGTAGGCGACGGCCCCTGCTAAATGTTTAGCTTACTTTGGTTTTAATTGCAATTCTTATAGGGCTTTAATGGAGTTTTGAGCATTGACTCGAAAAAAGGACCAACATAATCTTGATTTTAAGACTATTATCATCACCTTTTCATCATTTTACCACTTTCAATCCTATCCATATCACACCCAATCATCAAGATCATCCATAATCACCATCACCATCATCAATCCCCATTCTAGAACATCAGTGACCATTCCTTCAACCATTCCATCCATATTCCAAACTTTAACAATCATGAGAGGCTAATTCTTTGGATTCACCCCAATGTAAAACTTGTAAGATTTTCAGGGTTCTTGAACATTTGGGTATTTTTTTTATCTTTGTAATCGCATTTGAAGTATTTGAACAATCATATCATTGCTTTAATCTTGTTTTGAATTCATAGTTGCTAATCTTGTATATTTCGGCAAACACATTTGTCTTCCATTTATTGGTTCAAATAATTTTACTGTCACACCCCGCCTAGGCGGGAACACTGGATGTAACGTCAAAAGGTTTTAAAGCACAATGTTCAAGCAAACACGTAAAAACTACCATTGAAATTTGATACCCGAATGTTTTGAATTCATAGTTGCTAATCTTGTATATTTTGACCAATCAAAGCCTAGCTAAGATAATGATTAATGTGCCAATATGAGCCCATAACCAAATCTCTAACATTTGTGCCTCGCACAATGTACAATAAAGACAATGTAAGAATCGTAGAAAACTAGCAAACTAGCACTCTTTTGTATGTAACGCGACTATTGAGATCTCATAAATCTGTTTATGTTTTCCGGGGAAAGATCCGGTACAAATAGCTTTTTTGGTAAGAACTGTGAGAATCAAAGGAGGGTATTTTTTTTAAAAAAAAAATTTTAAATTTTTTTCCCCATATTGTTAAACATGTATTATAGTATTGAAAACTAAAAAAAAAAAAAATTGGTGTAGAGTAATTACGTGTAGAGTAATTACATAATTACTCTAGTGTAAACTAATGTATTTACCTTAATGACGTAATTACACTAAAAAAATTTTTTTTTTAATTTTTTTTTGTATTATTCATCTAGAAAGAATGTTTAAGCACATGGGAAAAAAAATTCTAAAAAAAAATAAATTTTTTTTACCCCCTTTGATTCTCACAGTTCTTACAAAAAAACTATATGTATTTGATCTTTACTCTATGTTTTCCATAGCTAATGGTTACGGTGAAACGTATGTACAAGGACTATTGAGATCTCATGAAACAATTGTCTCATGTTTCACATGGTAGTCATGATAGAATTCACTCCAATCAAAATGTAACTTGAATAGAGTAGCATGCTTTCCCCCAAAAAATATGAAAACAGTAAAAAGGGGTCGTGAAACTCACTTTGTGTCCATGCGAGAATGCTAGC
Source organism: Ambrosia artemisiifolia (assembly GCA_032199755.1). Classification (NCBI taxonomy): domain Eukaryota; kingdom Viridiplantae; phylum Streptophyta; class Magnoliopsida; order Asterales; family Asteraceae; genus Ambrosia; species Ambrosia artemisiifolia. The sequence goes on from CM063512.1 coordinate 545,615, forward strand.
AAATGGTAAGCCCGAATGAAAATTAGAACCTGACCTAATGTGCCCTAAAATTAAGGACAACTTAGGTCTTGTACTCGATCATTTATCATGAATGTTGTTCACCAGATTTGTATGTCTTTGGAATACATGTTCTCATTTTCATGTAAGTTGTATTATTGTCCAAATACATGGGGATTATCGTGTTAAATCACTTGTCCTTCCAAAAATATATAGTTTTGCTTCTAACTTGCATACTTTGTATTTTCTTGTTAAATCTACCCTTTTTAGTCGTATCCAAAACCATTTTAGTTAGATATAGGCTTATACATGTCTTTTAGTGACATACATTACTATACATCACACATATTTATAGTCCATATGCTTCATGAACTTGTTTACACATGTTACCTCATAATAATGAACGTATGTGTGTTTTTATGTCAAAGGTTCCATTGTCATGTTTGTGTACAACGCTTACCAATACTCACACACATACACTTACGTGTATGTATACAACACACACATACATATGTGGGTATGTATATACATATATATGTTTGTACTTCAGTTTTCCTTCTATTTTTACTTGTTAGATTGGTGAGGTTAAGTGTTTAATCTTTCAGGTGAACATCAAAGTTTATAAAAGATAAGATACGTGACAAGTTTGGTTAGGGTTCATACCACTTGGATGGAAACCGAAAACGAGAGAGTATGGTGTGTTCTCGATGCTCGCCTCCAATCCACGACTTCCTAGCTCCTTGGATCTCCTTGGTTGATGCCTTGGTGGTGGTTTTTGGTTGTGAGAATGGAGGGGGTGGGGGTTTGTGTCGAGCCGAGAGCAAGAGGGAAGGGAGATGAGGAGAGTTTTGAGAGTTAGAAGGTTTTAGTTTGTAGGTGTTGTGCAAGACCAAGGGGGGATTCAGTCCCCTATAAATTGTCGAGAGGGAAAGAGGGAGGTGGGAAGGGTTGGATCATTTTTGATGGTCAAAACTCATAGCTTGTTGTAGTGAAAAGTGGATTGGCAAAATGGTGAAATCATTTGACTTTGGGAGAATGACTAAAGAGGCTTTACATGGGTAGGGGAGGGCTGAATTTTGAGGTTTGGGATTCACAAATTTGGTAGTCAATGGTGCATGGAATGTAGGTTTAGATAAAGTGTTATCCATGTTTGTTTGTTTCATTGGTATATGTTTGAATATATATATATATATATATATATATGTATGTATGTATGTATGTATGTAGGTTGATGGGGATCCTATTAACACACACATATACACGCATGTTTGTATGTGTGTTGTAAGATTACTCTCTTTTTAAAAAAAAAAACCTTTTGTATACATATGCATTTTATAAGGGTTTGGATCCATTGAATGTTTTAATGCTTGGTGATCATATTAACACAAACACACATCTCTGTACGCATGTGTGCATGTGTTGCGTAGGAGTATATATTTGTTTTGCTTAACGGTAATGTAATTGGCCTAAGTTTTTATCCATGATAATTCTCTATGCAATAATACGTTTGGTCTTTATAAATGTTCGTATTCATGTGAGAATATATAGTCTTTCACTTGGATATTTTCACGTGTAGACTTGTTTCGTTTGATGTATTAATTCAACGTTTATCGCTCTCTGTTAAGCGTGTCATTAGCTTGGATGTTCACTGCCAATGTTCGAGTTAATCGGGTGTTGCATGCATAAATGGACGTTATTGTAAAATGTTATCGAATTCCTTGAAATAGGTTAGGCTTTGCTAGACTCGGGATGACATAGTTAATAAAATAATGTCTAATGCATGAATAAAAATGGAATATGTTTAAGTGTGTGTATGGATCTTGACCTGGGAAATTAACGGGTGTCACATTTACTATTATGCATTTTGCTATAATTTATAGTGATTTACAGACCTCTCTAGTTTTGCACACTAGGGTTTCACTGATATTATGTCTTATTTCTTGACGATTACACAATATTTATGTGGGCATGCCAATTTAGCAATAAATCACATGTTTTCACCCGCTTTATCAAATTTTCGATTTTGTAACATAATTTCAACGTGATAATGGGAAAGAATTTGCAAACTCCTTGTTCATCAATTTTGCACTCAAAATGGCATGCACTTTCGTTTCTCCTGCCCACATACCTCTTCTCAAAACACTAAAGCGATGCATAAAATCAAAACCATTAGCAATAACAGCTTCACACTTTTTGCCCAATCCTCTATACCCAACACCTGGCACCATGCCCTCGAAGTTGTCACATACCTACTAAACATCTTACATAACACACTACATCATTACGAAACACTCACCCAAGGACTTTACCATTGTGCCCCCACATATTAGCACCTTAGAGTTTTTGGCAACTTATGTTACCCACTCACTCCTCACCCTTCCTTCACAAACTTGAATACCATTCCATTCAATGTGTCTTTCTCAGCTATCCACTGAACCATCGGGGATACAAATGCCTTGATATTGCAACCAACAAGATAGTAATCAATTGACACATCATATTCAATGAATCGGTTTTCCAGTAACCCCAACCAACACCTTCCTATTTTGACTTTCTCACCGAAATCAAATCCTCTTTTCTGGCCTCATATCCAATCTCCTTCCACTCCAGAACCTCCTAACACCGCTACCCCTACCAACTCACCCTACATCATCAAAGCCCCACCCAACCTATTGTCAAAAACCGATAAGCGGCCCAGACCCAACCCGCGGTAATACCCAAAGCCAAAACTCAATCCACTATCCAATCCCAAACACAACTGGTTTCCACCACCCCTCAAACCTCACTACAAAACCCAACTACTCCTACTACTCCCCATAATTCAGCCATCCTTTCACACCAATGTTCCTTAAGATCTACCTCCACTCACCAACTGTACCATGTGTACCCATGCTATGGATGACATCATTAAACTAAACAATTATTCAATCTCCATTCCTCCTCGTTTGTCCACTACAACAGAATATGCATATCACTCGTAGCATGTGGCTTTTTCACCACAAATTCATGTATGGTGGTACTTTGGAGAGATATAAAGCACACATTAGCAAATTGGGGTAGACTGTGGTGAAACCTTCAGTCTGGTCGTTAAACCGATAACCATACACAATGTTCTTTCACTTGCCTTGTCACAATCCTGACCCATTCATTAGTTGGACGTTACAAATGCATTTTTACATGGTAATTTGAATGAAACAGTGTATACGTATCAACATATGGGGTTTTGTCATCATCAATTTCCTGATCACGTGTGCAAACTTAAAAAAGTCCCTATATGGATTAGCGTGGTATCAACGATTCACAAATTTGTCCCAACCATTGGTTTTGTACAAATTCGTTGTGAGAACTCTTTTTCATATACCATCTTGGGCAACACATAGCTTACTTGCTCTTCTACGTGGTCGACATTATCCTTACTACCTCCATGAATGCTTTACGACTTCACCACTTGTCTAGTCTCACAATTGAATTTGCAATGAAGGATCTTAACCCCCTGAGCTATTTTCTAGGTATCTCGGTTTTACGTATGGCGAACTCTATGTTTCTATCACAACAAGTGCATGCAACAGATATTAGAGAGTGCACTGTATACATACATGCAAACATGTGTCCACCCCGGTAGATTCTAACCCGAAACATAGTGCCACTTTCAGACTAGTTTATGAGGATCCTACTCTGTATCGCATATGCACTCACCTTCACTAGACCAGATATATGTTATGCGGTCCAACAGGTTTGCATTCATATGCACTCACCTCGCATTGATCACTAGAATGCTTTAAAGTGGATCATTCGGTATTTACAAGGCAATACGGTTTATTGTTTCGTCTCTGATTACACCTAAATGGCTTACACAAACACGAAATGGGCCGTTTGCTCTGACACACAGAGACCCACATCTAGCTATTGCTTCTATTTGGGTCTCAATCTCTTATCATAGTCATCGACATGCCTAACTACCATAAAAATGGAAGATATTAAAAAGAATAACATAAATGACACCAAATAAACTTTTTTATGTAGTGCACTTGAAAGTTGTAAGGCAACAGTCTCAACTTGTCTTATATTTTACTCCATTGGACCAAAACTAACTTGGGTTAGTTTTTAACAGACCCAGTTAGTTTTCTAGCTAAAAATGTAACTTTTAAAAGATCAAGGATCGTTTCTGCCCATTAGTCAAACTTTTTAAACAAACCCATTTTCTTCTCCGGTGACCGGTGCTCTCCTCCGGCGACAACCCCTTCATCTCCGACGACCACCCCTCCAACTCCGGCGACCACCTCTCCTTCTCCGGTGACCACCCATCCACCTCCGGCGACCACCCTCCTTCTCCGACGACCACCTCTCCTTTTCCGGCGACCACCCCTCCACCTTCGGCGACCACTCCTCCTTCTCCGGAGGTGGATGGGTGGTCGCGGAAAAGGAGAGGTGGTCGCCAGAGGTGGAGGGGTGGTCGCCGGAAAAGGAGAGGTGCTCGCCGGAGGTGGAGGGGTGGTCGCCGGAGAGGGATGGGTGGTCGCCGAAGGTGGAGGGGTGGTCGCCGGAGATGGAGGAGTGGTCGCCGGAGGAGAGCACCGGTCACCGGAGAAGGAAATGAGTTTGTTTAAAAAGTTTGACTACTGGGCAGAAATGGTCCTTGATCTTTTAAAAGTTACATTTTTAGCCAGAAAACTAACTGGGTCTGTTAAAAACTAACCTCAGTTAGTTTTGGTCCAATGGAATAAAATACAAGACAAGTTGGGACTATTGCCTTACAATTTTCAAGTTGGGATTATTGTCTTCCAATACCCCAAAGTTAGGATTATTTAATTCCATTTCCCCTTGTTTTTTATATATCTTGGTGAAGGCGTATAATGAGGAAACTGTAGGAATAGTATTAGACCTGGCAATTTCAACCCATCTAGTTGAGTTTGGGTTATTTTGGGTTTAAAATTTGACCTTGTGGGTGGAAATGGGTTTAGTATAATTTTCAAGGGGGTTATGATGAGTAACTTTAATTGTAAGAAATAAGTAAGTGGGTTAGGATGGGTATGTCAATGGGTCAGGATGGGTATTTTTAGATAACCATACAAATTTGAATTAAAACTCACCCAACACCAAAAGCGTTGATGCCTCATGGAAATAAAAATCATTAAAAACAAAAAGAATTATATATTTTACATTTGTTGATAACCCCGGTCAGTTCGAAACCGTTCGGGTCGTTAACGGACGACTAGGTCGAAACAACATGGGTCGTTAATGAGCCCGATCTCATCGAAACGGTTCGAGTCGTTAGCGGGCTTGAATGAGTCGAAACGGTCTGGGTTGTTGAGCGGCCTGTTCGGGTCGCAATGGTCTGGTCATTGACGGGCCCGTTCGGGTCGAAACGGTCCGGGTCACTACGGTGCGGGGCAGGTTGAAACGGTTTGGGTCGGTACCGGGCCCGGTCGGGTAGAAACGGTTCGGGTCGCTATCGTGCCCGGTCGGGTCGAAACGGTCATGGTCACTACGAGACGAGTCAGGTTGAAACGGTCTGGGTCATTACCGGGCTAAATCGGGTCAAAACGGTCTGGGTCGCTACCGGGCCCGGCTGGGTCGAAACAGTTTGGGTCGCTACGAGACGAGTCAGGTTGAAATGGTTTGGGTCGTTACCAGGCACGGTCGGGTCGAAACGGTCCGGGTCGCTACCGGGTCCGGTCGGGTCGAAACGGTCCGGCTCACTACGGTATGAGTCACATTGAAACGGCCTGGGTCGCTACCGGGCCTGGCTGGATCGAAACAGTCCGGGTCGCTACGGGACGGGTCAGGTTGAAATGGTCCGGGTCGTTACCGGGCCCGGTTGGGTCGAAAGAGTCTGGGTCGCTACGGGATGAGTCAAGTTGAAATGGTTTGGGTCGTTACCGGGCCCGATCGGGTCGAAACGCTACAGGTCGCTACCGGGCCCGGTCGGGTCGAAACGGTCCGGGTCACTACGGTACGAGTCAGGTTGAAACAGTCTGGGTCGCTACCGGGCCCGGCTGGGTCGAAACAGTCCGGGTCGTTACGGGACAGGTCATGTTGAAATGGTCTGGGTTGTTACCAGGCCCGGTCGGGTCAAAACGGTCCGGGTCGCTAGCGGGCCCGGCTTGTTCGAAACAGTCCGAGTCGCTACAGGACGGGTCAGGTTGAAATGGTTTGGGTCGTTACCGGGCCCGGTCGGGTAGAAACAGTCTGGGTCGCTACCGGGCCCGGCCGGTTCGAAATGTCTCGGGTCGCTAACGGGCCCGGTCGTTGACGCGTCCGATCGGCTCGAAACGGTCTGGATCGCTAACGGGCTCGGCCGAGTCGAAACAGTCCTGGTCACTAACGGGCCCGGCCGGGTCGAAACGGTCATGGTCGCTAACGGATCCGGTCAGGTCGAAACGGTTCGGGTCGCTAACGGGCCTGTTCTGATCGAAATATTCCGGGTCGTTACCGGCCCCGGTCCGGATTGATAACAGGTTAGTTAGGTCGAATTTTTTTTTACTTTTTAAGTTTTTAATTTTTTATTGTTATTTTAATTTTTTTAAAAAATTTTAATCTATTTTGATGTGAACCTATACTAATCCAAACCATTCAGACCCAAACCCATCCTGACCCAACCCATCCTAACCTATTTTTTTAATCTAACCATCTTGACCCAAACCCATCATAACCTAAACCCATCCTGAGTTCCTGACCCAACAACCAACCCAACCCAACCTACCCATGTTGTCACCCCTAGTATCAAATGGACTCTAATTGAACTTATTATAGCGGTGGTGAAACCGTTTTATCGAACTCTACGATATTAAATTTTATGATTTAACTTTTACACTTTAGTTTGTAGGTTTTTAGAGTTTTTACTAGATCGTTGTGTCTTTTTTTATTAGTGACTTTGTCTTTTTTCATCGTTATTATGTCTTTTAATTGGCAATTTCACATTGTTTATTTATTTTTCTTTTGTAGGATGACTTATTAGAGAACTAAAAGCTGATAATTATAGAGTTTGTTCTTAACCTATTTAGTTTTGAGGAAAATTCTATGCTTTTCTTTTTCTTGGAACACACATGGATTTCAACTCACAACTGGTACGACATGTATCATAGCTAAAGGACCCAGCTGATTAAAATGTTTGATTTTGTGAATGTAAAGCTTTTACACCGTATTAATAGACAATCATAATCGTCTTTAAAAAATAATAATAATGAGTTGTGATGATTTTTTTATCATAAGTTCAGAAAACGTGATTCGAGATGAGACCAAAAAAGGCCTTAAAAATATATACCCGCGTGGCACCTGTATGATATAATACTTTTGTTTGGATATTTTCTAGACTATTTTATTGTAACTGCTAAAAAGGATAGGCTAATAATGGGATATACTGTCGTGAAAGTAGCAAAAAAGGGACTTGAGAGCATAGAGTTAAATTAACTTTTTTTCCTATTATAAACGACCAACATTAATTTATTATGCTAACAAAAAATATAAGGGAAAATAACGAGAATATCCCTTTGACTGTCTGAATTACGAGAATAGCTCCCTTCCGTCTCTTTGGGGAGATGGTTCCTGTTTCCCAACTCGTCTGAGGTGTCTCCCGAGAGCTTTTGGTTTCCAACCAATAAAAGAACAACATGTATCCGGTAACGTCTTTTCCAAGTTTTGAAACGTCTCCGGTGACGTCTCAAAGCTACGATTTTATTTTATGTTATAACTTTATTCGAATTTATATAAAATTTATTCCATACATGCCCTTATGCCACCAAAATTGTTCTCTTCGTTTTCTTCTCAAGGCCCTTCATCGTCTCTCAATTAAACGGTTTCTCAATTAAATGGCATTCACTACTATTGAATGTCATTCTCCTTCAATTGTCGTGTCCATTTGTTGTGCCTCCTCTTCTTAGACTCTCAACTAAGAGTATAATGTCCTTTGATCAAATTACGATTGTTCTTTTTCCCTAGACACTAATTTTTCATTCATGTCTTCTAATTTTCAGGGCATTTGAAGATGAATTTGTTACTCGATTGCTCCCATTCCTCTTTTATGTGCCTGCTTTCTCCATGAGGCCTCATGTTTACTTAACAGGTAACCAAGTCTTTGTGATTTAATGTTAATGTAGGTTATAATATTTCTATCAGGTATTGATGTTTTACAGGGAACTATTTTAGCTGTGTCTATAGTTTTTGTGCTTATTATTGTTTTTTTCCATGCTTCTAAAACTTGTTGTGTCTACTATTTTTGTTCTTATTGTTGTATTTTGCTGTGCTTCTACAACATTTGCTTTTAGTTTGTTAACAGAAAAAAAATATGAATTTTTTTGTTCAATTTTAGGCTGGTTTAACTCACCAACAATTTTTTTTTGTTACTTTAACGAGGAAATACAATAAATATGATAACAAAATTACTACAATTATAACATTAAACCATGTTTTTTCATATAGATACAAAGGTCTTTTGGGTAGCTTCTAAATTAGGTGGACCATTTTCCTTTTTAGCTAAATTATGTAGGTTAAGGAAAGAACTGTTGTAATCTGAGGAGTTCTTTTGGCAGTCTAAGGTTGTTGCTCCTTAAGGTAATATACTAATAAATAATTTAATATGACATTTTATTGCATTCTCTTATCTTTGCGGTTGAAATCTCATTTTTTAAGTTTCACTTTGGCATGATAAGCAGGTTTGAGAAATTTTAATATTTAATTTTTTTCGCTATTATAACTATTGATAACTCAATTTCATTTATCAAAACATGTCAAGTTACATCAAAATAGAATGTAGACGGGCAAAAAGCTGCGCCGACACCCTTTTCTGAAATACGAACCCTAATCTACTAAATACAAACCCCTGCCCTCCTGAAGATGAACTATTGTTGTGGATAACCCGTTGGATCCTGGTCAAGAAACGAATAGCTTCTGATGCTAGGGAGCCAAAAGTATCAAAGGCCAAAGGGACAAAGACATCTTGGTTCTCTGCACAAGCTTTAGCGTGCTTATCCACTTTCTTAATTCTGCCTTTCTCGATGCTTGTCCAGCTACAAACTCGTTGTTAATATTTGATAAACTTCTATTGTTATAATTCTACAAGTTTTCCTAAAGTGATGTATCCGTAGCTAGACATGCCTTAATTAATGGGGTGCCATCTTTATCAATCACCTTAAACTGCTAATTTATGTTTTAATTTAGTTTATCGTTAGGTCTTATTTAAACCCCGCGGTAACGCACGGGTAAACCAATAGTAAAAATATAATAAGGTAATTAAAGTAAAGGAGATTCAAACATGATTGTTTGTTATCATATAAATGAGAGAACTTTAGTTCGAGATATTAATGTCGCATCGAAGAAATTCACATGGAAAAATATTATTCGCAAAACAAACAAACAGACTTCCCAACTCGGACATGAAGACGAAAGAAGGGGTATGTTTAGCAAGGAGCTTCTAAGAGCTTTTATGAGCTTCAAGCTTTAAGCTTTTAAGAAAAAACCCATACTCAATAAAAAACATTGTTTGGTTGAATGAACTTAAAGTTTTTAGGTTAGGAGAAAAAACTCTATATTAAAACGCTACTAGTACTAACTTTTAAGAAAAAACTCATTCTAGCTACAAGCTTTTAATGCTTAAATTACACAAATACTCATTCTATCATAAAAAAAAGTAAAAAAACATGAATACAAGCTTTTAATTAAGACAAAATTACAATTTTGTCCTTTATAAAAGCCAAAACTATGGATTGAGTCCTTTAAAACTTTTAGTTTCAATCTTTGTCCTTTATATGAAAAGTTGCCACGCCTTTTGTCCTTTTCACTAATTGGGTTAGAAAATCTCAGTTAAGTTAGGTCATGTGCAAGGTACATGAGGGCAAACTGGTCTTTTAACCTCTAAAGGGCAATTATTGTAATTTAATTATAGAAAAATATTTTTTTGTCTTTTTCTTTATACACACAGACACACAAATCCCCCCCCCCCCCTCTATCTATCTATCTATCTCTCTATCTCTCTCTCTCTCTCTCCACTCATCCATCACCCACCAACTAAGCCACCACCACAGCACCACCCACCTCTAGCATCACCACTATCCTCTGCAACCACAGAAACCATTCACATATACGAAACCCTCTTTCATCTTTAACCACCGTCTCAACACCTGCGACCCCTACATCTCACTATTCACACAACCTCACACCACCACCATTGATTTGTCGCCCACCTTCGCCACTTCTGTTGCCCCATAACACAACCGACCGTCCTCTGCTGCACTTCCCTTACCACCATCCTCTGTCGTCACTAAACCCTAACCACCATCAATAAACCTCGACGACAACCACCTCTATCACATCCCTCATCCTCGAACCCTAACTACCTTTGTCGCTACTTCACATAGCCACCCCTTTATTTCACAATCACCGTAATACAATAGATAACGTCAATGGAATTAATTAAAATGTGGTGGCAGGATTTTGGTAGTGGTGGTTTTAAACAAGAACAAGAGAGAGAACGAGGGTAGATGAGAGGGAAAGTGTGTGTGTGTGTGTGAATATATATAATTATATATACATAAAGAAAAAAGAATATGTTTATAAATAAATGATTTTTATATAACTAAATCACAAGAATTGTCCTTTGAGGTAAAATGACTAATTTACCCTCGCGTGCATTGCACGTGGGGTAACTTAACTGGATTTATTAACGAAGTTAAGTGTAAAGGACAAAACGTGTGACAACTTTTCATATAAATGACAAAGACTGAAACTAAGTTTTAAAGTACCCAATATATAGTTTTGGCTTTTATAAAGGACAAAAATTATAATTTTGTCTTTAATTAATGTCTATTTTGGTCATTTTATCAAAAGCTTCAGCTACTCTGGCAAACATCAAAATATATCTAAAAAACTACAGCTACCAGGTAGTTTTGCCAAACGTACCCAGATAAAGAGAATGTGATGAAGCTCAGACCTCTCAACTCTTTATAGCCCAGCCCAAACTTCCAATCTGCCCCCCCTTTAGTTCCAGCAATACCAACATTCGTCCTTCAGCTCCAAATAGTTCGGTAACCCCCAAAGCTCTATTCAAACAAACCTAATACATAATGTAAAAACAAAGCAAAATAACACTACCATCTTTGCTTTACGAATTGTTGATATACTTTTTAACAGCTTTAATTTCTTTTCTTGGTGAGTTTTTAATCATCAATCACTAATTTATACAATTTGGTGATAATTATTTGCTATCAATAAAGTAGGTCAGGAAAGTTGATATGGAAAAAAAGGTATGAGTTCACACATAATTTTAATACTAAAATAATGTCCTGATATATATTTATAACGCTAATTTAAAAATAATATACAGATTAGCATAAATGAATTATCTCACATCATGTGAGCATGATATTTCATCTACCACGTCTACCAGTAACGGAGCGTACGTGAACAAATATATAGGGGGCCTGAAAGTCATGGGACCCTTAAATTAGGGGGCCGGATTTGATATGTATACGATTTTCGGATGAAACACGTGTAAATTTACATTGCTGAGCAAAAAAACAATGGGCCGAGGCACCCCCCCCCCCCCCATCAAGCTTCGCCCTTGACATTTACCTTAACTATTAGTCTGTTATTGATATGAAACTAAGGTGTGGTTAACTCGAGTATGGCTTGATATAATATTAAACTACATGTTCATGCCCTTATTGCTTGTTGGTGTATATGGACAGGGTTACTTCATCTTAAGGTGTTGGTGGATGTCAAAGTCCTAAGTTCTCTATGGGTGAAGCATAGGATATCTATATATATATATAAAAGAAAGCTCTTTTGCTGACGTGGCGTCCATTGGTTCCTTCAACCCCCATTGAAATCGCCACGTGGCATCTTAATTTAAAGGTTTTGATGTTTTTAATTTTTTTTGTTTTTTACCTTAAAAAAAAGAGAAAACACAAAACCCAATCCCAACCCTAATCGTCTTTCATTCCCTCAAAACAGAAACATTGTCTCTAACCCTAATTTCTCCAAAACCACAGCCATATCCTTTTGTCTTTCCTAAGTCATATCCTTTTATCCTTTTGTTAGAGTTGTGCTTTGTAAAAAGGGGTTGAAGAACTTACCTCGGCATTCGAGGATTTTCCGGCTATAATCAACGATGAGTGTTTTTTTTTGTCTGTTAATATATAAATTAGAGTTGTATGGTTTGTACATGCGTATCCGTGATAATTAGTTAAAAAGAATCTGCAGAAATCGGATTAACGTAAATTCGTTAATGGCGTCGAAGCAAATAGGATTAAAATCAAGGAAATCGGCTTCAAAGTATGTGAATTCGTCGGTTACGTCGACAAATACGTCTTCGGTTGATAATGTGAGTTCACCGGCTTCATCTCTTAAGAGTAAGAAACAAAATTTTTTTACGGAGAGTGTGCCGGTGAGTACGGAGAGATCGAAGGAGAATGTGACTGTTACGGTTCAGTTTCGGCCTCTCAGGTGATGGAATTGTTACTTGAGGGGTTTGACTTCTAAGGTCAATTTATAATCTTTTAATCTGCTATCTTTCTACTTTGTAAAACAATCTGGTTTAACACATTTTTTTTTTAACTTGAATTAGTGGAAGCTTGAAACCATTTCTGAAGTGCCAAAGCTATCTCAGGAAGCTAATGCTAGCATCGGTTGTGATTGCAACATTGGCAACGAGACCGATCATAATGTCGTAAGGATGTATAAACTTCTGTCTTTTTATTCGGTTTATCTAATATAAACAATATCGTTTGACAATGCTACAAAAACAATTTTTTTAGAAAAAAAGAGGACTTATGCTCCAAAGTCCAAACAGAGAACAATTGACTTTGGAAGGCACACTTTGCATTTTCTGAATGCAATTCATATAGTTTTCCTTACAAAAGCATGCCTAAGCATGGCTTATCCTATGTCTCATCTAATTTTGTACAAGTTGTTTAGAATTAGTAGCTTGAGGTTGAATTTAGCATATCTGTGACGTTAAAGTCAATGCTTTAGGATAACAATTGACTCAAGTTTGGGGAATTTATATAATTTGTTTGTCTATGCAACACACACAAGTTTTATAGCCTTGATGGGGTACTGTCGACTGAATTAGCAAAGCTTCTTTACCTCTGGTCGTTGTATGTCCTCTTTTAAAACACATAATTAACTCACATGCCAAACCACTTTAAAAATGATCAAGATTTAATGGAACTAAAGTATCCACTGTTAGATTGTTCTGTTTGCAGAGATCTTGCTTGCAATTACTTAAGAGGCATAATACCTTCTGAATGGGGTCTAACGCGGTTACAAGACATGTGAAATCTCTCTCTATCTTTCTCTTTTTTACCCTTTAGCTTCATCATATTCATTAGTATGGGAACTTAAAGTTTGTAAATTTTTACATATTCTACCTTGTGCAGTTCTCTTCTTGGCAACCGTTTAACAGGCGAAATCCCACCATAACTCGGCAATATCACCACGCTCACAAAATTGTAACTTTCAACCTTTTCGGGTCAAATTTGACTTTTTTATGTGTTTATATGGTTTTAGATTTTTTATGCGTTGTAAAAAATCATAAATTGCTCACAGATCCACTTAAATGCATAACTTAATGTATAAATTAAATACCATATTCTATTGTTCTCATATGAAGTATAAACTGTTTCAAATTTACTATTGTGGCTTGCAGTGCCTTGGGTTAAATAGGTGTGCCTCATGTATCTATGGGTAAAAAAATGTCAACTTTAGGGTCGTTATGGTGACTACAGTTCCGACCCGTTTAGTGAGTTCTGAAGTGTGTGTATATTGTTTGGAATATGAGAATAATGATGGACACAATGCTTGGATTAAGTGTAGTACCCCTTATGATGGTATTGCATACTGAATTCCCTTTTTGTATGAATTGTGTTTATGATTTGCATTGTTTTGAAATTTTAATGCATCATTTATTAATGGTATATGATTATATAGTGAGCTTGACAAAGGTTGGCGTGGCGGAAAAGGAGCCGATGTCTTAAGTGATGGATGATAGTGGATCTGGGTTGCGAAAGAATATGCTCTTCTTTTCTTGATGTTCCTTAGATACTCAGGTACCCAATCTAATTTGTTTAATTTCTGAGTTTTAAAAGGTTTATTTGCTGCACATAGTTTGTAGTTGAATTGTTTTTAGCCGACCATGCTTTACCTATTATAACATGTTATAGTGAGTCACGCTTTAAATATGTGTTTTGCAACTTACATTCAAATGTATCCAAATATGATTGTGTAGAGGTTGACATGAAGTAAATGAGCTCTTATTTTTTTTCCATATCTATATAGGGGTGTTCTTTTTAACCGATAACCAATAACCGAACCGAACCCAAAGTGACCCAACCCGAAAAACTACCTTACCCGATTAACCCGAACCCGATTAAGTGCATACCCAAACCCGACTAAAGTCTTTTGGGTCGGTCTTCGGATTAGTTTTTTTATAATTCGGGTTGACCCGAATAACACGAATAATTCAAAAACAAATAAATGATCCAGTTTTCATATTTTTATGTATATCGGAGTAGTGTTTTTGTAGCCAACGTTGCAACTAAATATCGTAGCCCATGTTGTGGTTTTATTTTAAACATAGTGTAGCTCAAATGGATAGAAATACGCAACCCAAATGGTTGGAAATATGTAACCCAAACACTCGAACCATTAAACCGATAACCATTTAACCTGACCTGAAAAAGCCGAACCCGATTAACCCCATAACCGATAACCATTTAACTAGATTGGGTCGGTTATCAGGTAATATTTTCACAACTGAAAACCCGAATAACCCGACCCGAATAACCCGATAACCGAAAACCAAACCCGATGAACACCCCTATATCTATATCTTCTTTATTCTGTAAGTTCTTTGTTGGCAAATGACAAAGAGTGTTGCATTGCATGAATGTCCTGTGGGTGAATGCTGATCAGTATGACTGAGTTTACGTTTGGTATGTTTTCTTCTTTTATCATTTTTTATTAAGTCATATTAGATTTTTCATCCCCGGGACACTCCCGGGGTAATCAACGATGAGTAATGATGTAATGAATAATGTTCCTGTGAATCTTGAAGCCAGACGAAGAATAGCTTTTTTCAGCAACTCATTGTTTATGAACATGCCACATGCTCCACAAGTCGAAAAGATGATGGCGTTTAGCGTTTTCACACCTTACTACAATGAAGAAGTTGTGTATAACAAAGAACAGCATAGAACCGAGAATGCAGACGGTGTTTCGACTCTTTTTGGAAAAACTTTTTGGGCACCTTAGAAACGATTTATGCTGATGAATGGAAAAATTTTTTGGAACGAATGAAACGCGAGGAATGAAGTCAGATGAATGAATTGTGGACGGTCAAACTTCAGGAGCTTAGACTTTGGGCTTCATATAGAGGTCAAACACTGGCCCATATGGTTAGCGGAATGATGTATTATTACCGGGCTTTAAAAATGCTCGCTTTTCTTGATTCGACTATTGAGGTGGACATTCGTGAAAGGTCAATGGAACTCATGTCTATGAGACGTGGTGGCAGCGATGGTGGGTACAACGGCTGCACGTGGGATAAGTACAGGCAACAGTACGGTTAGTACTTTGTTCAAAGGCCATGAATACGGAATTGCGTGTCAGATTTATGGGACTGGGAAGGCGAAAAAAGATCCACATGCAGATGAGATTTTGTATCTAATGAAAAACAATGAAGCCCTTCGTGTTGCATATGTTGATGAGGTGGTGGTGTCATAGAATGTATCAGAGTATTTCTCTCGACTAGAGTTTCCGACTTGAAGACGATGGTGGTTTAGGTGGGTGATAACGGCAGTACTCGATTATCTGGCAACAATAACAGTCGTAACTAAGGTTGGAGTTCAGCAAACTCGACTGAGGTAAGAATTACAACTTAAAACACCCATTCGTTTGACTTTATTTTTGAACTAATATGAACACATTTGCAGGCGCCTTAAGGAGTTAGCTTTGCTATACTGTCAAAAGGTAGGTGACCAAGCCTTATCTGAGATTGGTAAAGGCTGCAAGTATTTGGAGGCTCTTCACTTAGTGGACTGCTCAATCATCGGAGATGATGCGATTTACAGTATAGCTACAGGTTGTAGGAATTTAAAAAGGCTTCATATACGCAGGTGTTATGAGGTACTCTGCTCTGATTAAACAGTTATTTTAACTAATTTCTTTCATAAATTTGTTCTGTTGATAATGTGAATTTCACTGTATTTTTTAGGTTGGGAGCAAGGGGATCATAGCTGTTGGTAACAACTGTAAATACCTTACAGACCTTAGCATTCGGTTCTGCGACAGGTAAAAACTTTCCTGTTTCACCTAATTAAGAATCTAAGATGAAAATATCAGGCGGCATTGTTTTTTAATGAAGTGTGTGTGTGTGTGATGTGGGTCTGTATGTCATTGTCAATTGAATGTATTTTCTAAATTATATTTAATATATTTCCAGGGTAGGAGATGAAGCTCTGGTTGCTATTGGCCAGGGTTGTCCCTTTTTACGCCATTTAAATGTTAGTGGCTGCCACCACATTGGAGATAATGGAATAATAGCAATTGCAAGAGGGTGCCCGCAGCTAAGTTATTTGGATGTCAGCGTTATATTAAGTCGAATTATGTCTACCAAGTACAAGGTCAGATAGTTCAACTGACTAAATCATCTACTATATGCTTATGAGATAGAGTAATACCCGGTTAATATGAAGTTCTTAGTGGCCCATTTGCAATAGGTTATCACGTAATGAAATTTTTTAACTAAGATTGATTATGTTTAAGTTATTTACTCTTTTCGTGACCTACTTTATGTTTTCTTTTTTTATCATTTTTATTACGTCATATTAGTTTTTTCAACCCCGGGACCTTCCCGGGGTAGTTAGCTAGTATATATATAAAGGTGAGAGTTTTGGGTTGGTCTTTTTGGTGTTCAGTTGGCATTGGCTAAGCTGCTTGTTGTTCTCGGATCCTATGTTTTGACGCCCATATTTATGTGTTGTATTGTATGCTTTGATGTTTAAATTCTTGCTATCCACTCTCTATTAATAAAATTTCTTTGCCGTTCAATGGAAAAACAAGGATTATTAGTATCGCATCCAAACGAGTTTTCCTTGGACGAGACGTTTCATTTATACACTGGTTATGATCATAATTTTTGGGCCACATAATTAATTGTACTAAAGTTTGAAAGGTATAAAACAAATGCTATAAGTCAAGGATCTTAAATTTTGATTACAATGACATACAAAAAGGTTCTCTCCCCCTTTCAGGTAAGTCCTTATCATTATAACACGATTACAACTTATTTACCATGACAAGCAGTGAGGGTTCACGTCTCATTTTAAGCTTTCGGAGTAGTTATAGTGTGCCGTCAAAGAAACACCAACAAGTTATTATGATACATTAGCATACGTCTATATTTAATTCATTCCTATGGTGAGTTCATTTTATAACAAAAAATACGTTAAGAATTGCGACAACTGCACAATACACTTGTACCATTTGCTATAATTGTGTTGCAAAAGGCGGTTACATTACCATCTTCCCCGACCCGCTATCTCATTAAATCACCAATACAATACGTACATGCTTTAGTGTTTTACATAACCTCTCTCCATAACGCCAAAAAACTTAAGAGCTTTGAGAACTCCTAACAAATAATTATTGTATTTATAACACAAGAACCCCTCTATAATGTGTGCATATATACGCTACATTTCCTCATGTGTTATACAATACTTGAATAATAAATTACATTTTGTGGAACTGTGAGACAATGTCCATGACATCTATGTGTGTGGAAAAAATAAACAGTTGACTTGGTATGTAACATTTTCCTTGATAAAAATCAAAGTTTCTTATTAAGTGATTTTACCGTTGATCTACAGTCTACACGATAGTACGATACTTTACATTTGTAATAATAGAGAAATAATCTATAGAATTAATTGTATCTAGTTTGATTAAAGAATAAAAATAAAGGAGATTTTTTAAATTATACTGAAGATATAAATAATTTTTATAGAACAGATATATAATGGCACGAGTGTGCATTTTGAGGTTTGATAGTGTGTTTTTGGGTTCTCTAGTGTTGATGCGTGTTTGTCATAATGGCGTATGGACATTATCATGGTCATGTTGACCTCTTTTATCTTTGAAATCATGACAAAATATTGTCCCTATGTCATCAACTGATTTTATATTTATTTAGCATCCCGTATTTCTTTTTCTTTAATAAAACGTTACATTTATATCTACAAAATATATCATTTGGTATAACTAAATACTTATTTAAGTATTAATATTTATTTTCAGCAAAATACGAAAATTACATCATAATAGAGGGTAGACGGGCAACAAGCTGCGCCGCCACCCCTTTCTGAACCAGAATCAAGAGGGTGGAGCTTTAAGACATCGATGACAATCAAACCACATGTTTCATTCTTGCTAACATTGGTGTTGGTAAACTGATGTGTTGCAAAACACGTGTATTTGTCATTTATATTTGGTGTAGATTTTGTATAGTTTAGAGTCGTTTTAATCTTTTTTAGCTTTTATTTATTATTTATTGTTTTGCAGGTATAAGTGTGCATAATGAGCTTAAACGGGCCTTAATTGAGAAGAAATGAGCAAACGAGTGAAACTGGAGGAGAAATTAAAGAAAAATTATAAAAACTTGGTATATTGCTTATTCGCGCCACACGAAGAAACTTTGAGGAGTGTTAGCGATGCGCGAGTAACTGATTTTAGGACGCGACTATTTTGCCACTTGTGTGGCTCGAAAAACCTTTATTATCCATTTGTGACGCGCTAGCCTTCATAATTCGACTTTATTATCCATTTGTGACGCGAGTAACTGATTTTAGGTTTAAAAAATATCATCTAGCCAATGCTAGCCTTCATAATTCGACTTTCATAGACAATTTTGAGAGCTTTAGAGTAGATATAAGGAGGATTAGCAGCAAGAGTTGAAGAATTGAGCTAGGATCAAGAGGATTGCACTTGTGAGTTGACTATTATCGAATTAGGTTAGAGATTCGTGAACTTTATGGTTGATCAAAATATAAAATGAAAAGTTACATAAGATATACATAAAATGAAATAACTCTATTGAATTTAATCAATACTTTAAAACATAGCCAAAGTAAAATATCACTTAATATATAACTTTTGTTTGTGCACAAAGTAAACAATAAGTAAAACACATAATATCTAACCTAGCCTTGCTGATAACAATGCCACCAAGCTCACACAATGTGGCGATCAGTTTCAAAATCAGTCAAATCTCTAAAATCAATGCTTCATAAAGAGGCAATTAGGTAATTTAACTTTGAGTTGCAGATGGTGGTGGTGTTTTGTTGATTCCGATGATATTTGGTTGTTGTTGGTGGTGGTGATGGTGTCTGGTTGATGTAAGAGAGACATAGAAGAGGGGGGGAGAATTTTTTTTTTATATTTAGTGTGTAATATATACACGCACACAAAAAAAAAATAGGTGAAACACAACCCCCCCCCCCCCCCCCACTTAATTGTAAAAAACGGATGGGTTAATGAGTTGTATGGAAATAACAAGATTTGGAAACCTCGTTGACACAAATGCGGAAAAAAGACATTTGGGACGAAAATGACATTTTACTCTTTATTCTTTAGAATCTCGTTTTCCCATATATATATATATATATATATATATATATATATATATATATATATATAGGGGAAGGTTTAAATAAAAACCCACCTAAAATGAAGAAACCTTGTAAACTTCATCTCCACCATCCAATCTACTTGATCAATGGTTAAGATTAAAAGTTAATATTATAATCATACAAGATGACAAAAAAGGTTAGAAGGGTAATTTGTACCCTTTTCTCTCTCCATCCAATCAATCATCTCTCTCTCTTTCTCTCACTAATCTTCTCTCTCCAACATTCTCTCTCATACTTTTTCCTTTACAAAATCAGATTTTTAGTGATTAAAAAAAACAATTTTATTTATTAATAAAGCATAATCAGATTCATATTATTTGCCAGCACCAGTGCTGTTACGTACGTAAAAACCGTCAAGACAGTTTCATATTAATTTAAAAAAATGCTGACTTGTTAAGTTTTTATTCGACCATGTTATTTTTTCGATTAAATTTACCAGCACCAGTAATTTTACATACGTAAATAAACGTGTCGCCAGTTCATATTATTTAAAAATTTAGGCTTATTAATTTTTTTTATTAGACCATGTTTTTTTTTGTTTTATTGTACCAGCACCAAAGTTGTTGCATACGTAACAAAAAGGTCTAGATGATTTTTCAAAGCAAAAACATTCAAATGTACACAAGAATGTTTCTTACAAAAGCTAAAACCAATCAAAACGGCCATTACAATCAACAAATGCTAAAAAAACTATCATAAATAAAAAAAATTGTCTACACTTCATTCTTGATAATCATCTTCATCTTTAATGCAAAAAATATGCTGACCTGCAAAAATAAAACAAAAATCATCAATTTACATGTAAAGCCCCCCCCCCCCTGTGTTAACGTATGTTAACAATCTGGATTACAAAAATACATACGAAACTGATACAAACAAACATTGTTTTATCCATGACTAGTGACTTTTGTTTTATCCATGACTACAAACAAACTTAATTTTGTTGTTACATACGAAACAGACGCAATATAGGAAACAGATGCAAACATACATTCCACACATTATAATACTCATACAAACATGCACATACTAGTAATAAATTAGACAGACATGGTACAAAAACACACGAGTGTTACATGTGTAACAGGAAAACACAGACCAAACTTTGTAGTCTGCTGTAAACATAGAGCATAATTTGATATGCTAGAAAACATAGAACAAATTTTGACTGCAAAAAAACAGATATGCTACACATGTAAACAGCCTAACTCAACACAAAGATTATACGAAAATATAGACGATAAAAACACCATAACTAAACACCAAGATACTGATACTACGAACATAAAACACAAAACGAAAAATCATTTTCGATGTTTAACATAATATCAAAAAAAAAAAAAGACAGACATGGTGCAAAAACACACGAGTGTTACATGTGTAACAGGAAAACACAGACCAAACTTTGTAGTCTGTTGTAAACATAGAGCAGAATTTGATATGCTAGAAAACATAGAACAGAATTTGACTGCAAAAAAACAAATATGCTACACATGTAAACAGCCTAGCTCAACACAAAGATTATACGAAAATATAGACGATAAAAACACCATAACTAAACACCAAGATACTGATACTACGAACATAAAACACAAAACGAAAAATCATTTTCGATGTTTAACATAATATCAAAAAAAAAAAAAAAGAGATGCTAGTAACACACAAAAAACAATTATTTCCAACTTTAAAAAAATAAAATATTAAACCACCTAACCCCCAACACAATACATTTTCTGTAAAAAAAACATAGATAACATAAAAAAAAACTCATTAATTAGAAAACAAAAAGAAAATAGACAGGCATGGTGCAAAAACACACGAGTGTTACATGTGTAACAGGAAAAACACAGACAAAAATTTTGCAGTCTGCAGTAAACATAGAACAAAATTTGATATGCTAGAAAACATAGAACAGAATTTGACTGCAAAAAAAACATATGCTACACACGTAGTAGTGCTGTTACATACGAAACAGTAGACATCCAAAAAAGATTACAACTAAGTAATTAACTTCCTTGTAAAAAAAACTTCAAAAAAAGAACAATAAACTAAAGTCTTTCAAAAAAAAAAAAAAAAACCCAGCTCAAAACAAAGTTACCAACTTCAATTTAGCGATTTCCAACAACACACGCCCAAATAATATAACAAAAAGGGGGAATCTTTCATTGAGGCATTAAAACAAACACTTGGTGTGCATGTAAACTCAACAGCTAAAACCCTTTCCAAAACAAGAAAAAAAATACCAACAAACACACAACACTGCAACGTAAATCCTCAATTAACATCTACACAACAAACCCTACACAAAAAAAAAAAGAAAAGAAACAGACTTTAATTCACAAATCAACCTCAAAACAACAAGAAAAAGAAAACCCACTTCACAAACAGCATAAATCAACGATCCAAACAAAACCCAAAAAAGGAGGCAACGATTAAATCAAAACTAAGTAACTTACCTGACCTCTGTCCCTCGAAAAACAACAAGCTTTTGTCAACAGCTTGCATATAATCAAACCCGAATGATGCATCAACGATGGTTAAAACTAATAGGAATGTCGTGAAAAACTGTCTCGGGTTCATTATTGATGATGATATGATGAAGATGAGAGATAGAGTGGTGATGTAAGATAATAATAAGATAATAAAGCTCTGATTGCTCATCGTTTTGATACAGATCTGGTGCTTTAGATGGGATTTTTGTTGCAAATCTAGCTTTGATAAAGATGAAAGGAGAGAGGGAATGGAGAGAAATCAAATTTTTGAAAAAATCAGAGAGAGAAGAAGAAGATATATACCTGACATTTGATAGAGAGCGAGGGGAGAAATTACTGAAATAGCCCTTGGGTTAATAAAAAATGATTTGTTTAGTTGGTGATGTGGAATGCTCACATCCACACAATGGGTTTGTGGGGGTTTCTTCAAAATTTTGGGTTTCTTCCCAATACTTAGCCTATATATATATATATATATATATATATATATATATATATATATATTATCTAAAGTGTCATACTTTTGATTTTAGTTCTCATATACCTACTACAGTATAATGGATCTTAGTTGGGCAAAATTGCAATTTCGTATTACATGCTAAAACAATTTTTAAAAAAGTATTCAAATGCGGAAATGACAAGATTCGAAAACCTCGTGGATCAAAATGTGGAAAAAACATTTAGGACGAAAATGACATTTTACTCTTTATTTTTTAGCATCTCGTTTTCCCGTTTTTATATATTTTTTATCTAAAGTGTCATACTTTTTTATTTTAGTTCTCATACACATACTACAATATAATGGATCTTAGTTGGGCAAATTTGCCATTTTATACTACATGCTAAAACGATTTTAAAAGAAGTCATTCATTCAATTAAACATTTATAGATATTGATCTATGTCATATTTATGGTTGAAACATCGATCTAGATTTAACAATTTAGGTTGGAAAGATTGGATTGAGTACTCCTTGTATCTGTTGTTTATGGGGCAGTCTTCGGTTTGAAGACTTGCTGTTGTTAATGAAGTTTAATGTTAAAAAAAAGATATATATCTAACTATACATTTAATGAACTTTGGCTAATTAATTATGTGAGATCATAAAATTGTAGATATAAATTTAAAAAATTTGTATAAAAGTTAGTATTTATAAACATTATTTATTTAAATAATAATATAGCTAAATAAAATAAAAAGCAAAAAAAGTATCCTTATCCAAGTTAACTAAAATACTTGTAAATATTTATACAATCAACATGTATTTATTTGAGAATAAGATGTCAGAAAATTATCTAAACTAGTAGTGGAGGGCAAAATTACCATTTTGCCTATAGCACTATTCCACCGACCTTTAGTAAATAATATATATACTAACAACACCTGTTTAAAATTATAACTCCCTAAATATATTATGATCATAATTTATCGATATATGGTGTCAATATATTGAAAACATCGTAGCTGAAACCTTATGATTCATCATTTACTATTCTGACAATAAGTGGGTTACGCTCTTTTTAACAGATGAATACTTATGAATATTTTAGTTCTTCTTTTAATTCATCTGATTAAAAAATGGTGCTTTATAAATTTTTTAATTTTTAAAAATTAAGAGTATATCTTCTATATAAGGGCAAACAGTCAGAAGACTTGGTCTTTTAAAAAATATTTTTCTCATAAAAAACAACCAAATATACTGTATAAAAACTAAAGTTAAGAATATTTTATGTTTTATATTAAAGTTACAAATATTGTATATCCTAGCCAACTACGTATTAATTTCAAGTATTTTCTACTACATATAACATGTATAACAATCCATTCAACAGATAGTTTTGATGTTTTTTAATAAGTTCAACCCATGGAGTGATCAATTTTGTATTGCCTATTCCGTTTGGTAACCCCCTTTTACGAAAAAAATTAATATGAAGCTCTTTAAGTAGAAAATTATGTCTTTGTTTTTAACATATCATACCACAATTGACATAACAAACCCAAACATTCTACATAGGGTTACTATTGTTGTTTATTATAACTTGCTTGGCTAGTTTGGCCCATACGTAAATTTTCAGTGGGTTTATATGAGTATAATTAAAAAGAATTAAATATCAATAATTATGATGTTTTATGTATCTAGATATTACTTTTATGACACAAGTGTGTTGAAATTGGTTGTAATGAAATAGATGTATCAAGATTTGTTGCTCGAACGGGTTGGGTAATAGATCAAACTAGGTTATGGCCAAAGTTTAACATTTTACTAATGCTTCCAACATTTGTTAATGCATACTTGAGAATTGTGCCATTTGCATTGTAATATATGTCAAGTCGTTGAAAACCCCAACCGTACCTTACATGTACTACCGATGTGCGTGATTTGCAACCTTAATCCCATGTGAATTTTCAACTAAAACAACATATTACACTTGCTTCAAATGTAACAACACACTATTACAATCTTGTTCACACACCTTGATTACGTATAATGCCATCTTTTTTACAACTACACCTCAAACATAAGAATGACTGGACATCCGACCATTAGTGATGACGATTTGAATAGACAAGATGACAACAACAAGTCGGCAGAAACGTCCCACTTTGATCTTGACCTAAACATGCCCCCTCCAGAGCATGACGATGCGCCCGAACATTCGGAAGGTTCTTTTCGTTAGACCTACCCGCATGTTTTGTTATTTGTTTGCCTTTTTGTGTATGCACTAACCACATATTATTACTAAGGTACTCCAATCAACCGACATAGATTGTCACTTCACTTTCCAAAATGCAACAGCTAAATAACGTGCACCCCTGCCACAATGTATGAGTTCCTGCTATTAATAATAACATAAAGATAAAATTATGGAAGCCACTTTACAAAGAAAGTTGGATGGGCCACATTGGGTTAAAATAGGGCCTTACGACTGAAATGGTACATTAAATTTAATCTACTTTCTTCACTCAATAAATACAACTGCATGGGCTTCTATATTAAATGAAACAAAATATTTAACAAAAATAAGGTGTGTAACGTCATATTCTTTTTATTTTGTTAGATAATTTTTCTTGGGAAAAAGAAAGAATTTTAAATTATATAAGTTTTGAATATAAAGTTAACAACCTATACAAGGTAAATCAAGTGCAAAATTGTTTTGAAGTGAACTACATTCAGCTAGAGTAAAACTTGGTTTGACTACTCAAAATTAAACATTTAGCTTTAAGAATGTAATAATTTGAGCAAACACATCATTTTCTAAAGTTAGATTATAACACTAATAAAAACAAAAACTATTACTCAATATACATATAGATTAATGTTACTCTTGTTGTAATTTAAAAACATCTTTCATTCCACAATAAAACCAAGTTACATCTGGATAATGGGTAATTCAGCAACAAGTTGCGCTGTTATCTTCTTTTTGAATCACAAAGTCTATTCTATTAAATACAAACCCTTGATTTCTTAGGCTTTGCGAGTCACTGTGGACCACCTTCTGCGAGTCACTCTTGTTAGTTTTCCTTATTTGCAATTGATTAAGTGGAGATTTCCAAGAAATTGGGGATCATGTTACCTTAATTAAGTAGTATTATATTTTAAGGTTGTTTTGAGAAAAAATAAAGATGAATATGATGAATGAGAAATGGCGAAAACATCTTATTGAAATTTCTTTCTTTAAGGTTTTCTATAGACGTAATACTTACTACATGTATAAAAGTGAGAAATTTAAATTATGTAGACTAAAAAGATGTTCGAAACATAATCTTAAATTCATATTTATTAATAACAGTATTATCCAAACAACAATAAGGAGTAATATGAGTTTCTTTATGAGGTATATATAAGAAATTTGAAGATAATCAACATGTTTTTGTTCCTTTGGCTTTTGACACGTTCGGTTCCTTGGCATCGGAGGCGGTGCGGTTTTTGGCTCGGGTTCAGCGAGTAGTGCACAACAACTTTTCCACCCCCAATGGTGGGGTTTTGTTTTTAGCAGGCTGGGTTTTTCTATTCAAAAAGGGGTGGCGGCGTAGCTTGTTGGCCGCCTACCTAACATCCTTACGTAATTTACTATATTAAAATATATAATAAATTTAAAATGAAAGAAAAAGTGAAATAAGTAAGTTTTGTGGTCAATGCCTCTGCAAAACGTAAGAAGACAATAAGGAATAAACAAAATTGAAAAATTGAAACCCATTGACTATTTCTTTTGATTGGTGGACTATTTAAAAGGAAATTCCATGATCATCAATTCAAACAAGAACATCATCATCATCATCATCATCAAGATAAAGCAAAGCAATGAGGGGGGAGACGTTGACGCTGGTGCTGGTAAACCTGGCCGGAATAATGGAAAGGGCCGACGAGTCCCTGTTACCCGGAGTTTACAAAGAAGTGGGAGAACAACTCCACGCTGACCCGACCCGGTTGGGGTCTCTGACCCTTTTCCGATCCATAGTGCAGGCCTCCTGCTTCCCTCTCGCCGCCTATCTGTCAGCCCGTCACAACCGGGCCCACATCATAGCCTACGGTGCTTTCCTCTGGTCTGCTGCCACTTTCCTCGTTGCCTTCTCTTCTTCCTTCCTTCAGGTCAGGTCTATTCTTATTCTTTTACCAATTTCTTATATTTTACCCTCCTAATTTCCTTTTATTATTGGATTTGCTTAGTAATACTACAAATGACAAACCATACCTTACCAGGTTTTAAAGTCAAAAGTCTTAACTGGGGGCTGAAATTAATCAATTATGGATCAAGGTCTTGTTTGTGCTTGAGACCATTTGTTTATTTTTTTAATATCAAATTTATGCGATTACAAACACCACTAAGATGCTGCTTAAGTTTTTCATTTTGACCCGCCTGCCTGCCTCACTCTTTTAAGTTTTTCAGGTTGCAATATCTAGAGGTTTAAATGGCATTGGCCTTGCAATTGTGGGACCAGCCATCCAATCTTTAGTAGCCGATTCAACCAGTGATGAAAACCGTGGTATGGCTTTTGGCTGGCTGCAATTAACTAGTAACCTTGGCTCTATCATTGGTGGTCTTCTTTCATTACTAATAGCTTCCACCACCTTTATGGGCATTCCCGGGTGGCGCCTCGCCTTCCATCTTGTTGGAATCATTAGTGTAATTGTCGGCATCTTGGTTCGCCTTTTTGCCAATGACCCACTTTTCTCACAACGTTTAGAACCTGAAAACGTAAAAAATGGTCAAACTTTATGGTCAAAGGTTAAAGATTTAATGCAGGAAGCGAAATCAGTTGTAAAGATTCAGTCTTTCCAAATTATCGTTGCTCAGGGTGTGATGGGCTCGTTCCCATGGTCCGCATTGTCATTTGCACCAATGTGGTTGGAACTCACAGGCTTCTCTCATAAGAATACTGCTTTCTTGATTTTTTTATTTGTGGTTGGGAATTCGCTTGGGGGGTTGTTTGGTGGGCGGGCCGGCGATGTGTTGTCAAAACGGTTTCCAAGTTCCGGGCGGATTGTTTTGGCCCAAATCAGCTCGGGATCGGCTATTCCTTTAGGGTTTTTGCTGTTGTTGGTTCTAAAAGATGATCCCTCCACATTGGTTTCCCATGCTATTGTGTTGTTTATTATGAGCTTCTTCATTTCATGGAACGCTCCGGCTACAAACAAGTAAGTAAGATTCTCTTCTTCTTATAGGTGGCAAGCCGGATTTTGATCTACTTACTAAGACAATGGGTCAGTTTAAGTTATAGTTATCTCTAATCGGCTAACGAATTTGTGCCAAAACCGCCGAACTTTGCCTAAATGTGTTGGAATACTTAAATCGAAAAACCTCCTATTTCATGTCAACCCAACCCAACCCAACCTGAACTTGTTTTATGCGCCATCAAACCAATCTACATTGGCTTCTTTGTAAAGATTTTCTAACTTAATGTCTACTCAGTCCTATTTTTGCAGAAATCGTTCCGGAGAAATCACGAACAAGTATATACGCTTTAGATCGATCATTCGAGTCAATATTATCATCATTTGCTCCTCCTGTAGTTGGGATATTAGCACAACACGTTTACGGTTACATACCCATTGAAAAAGGTTCTGAAAGTATTGCAACAAACCGAGAGAATGCCATATCATTGGGTAAAGCACTCTATGTTTCAATAGGATTTCCAATGGCATTATGTTGTTTCATTTACTCATTTCTGTATCGAACCTACCCGAGAGATAGGGAACGGGCCCGGATGGAAGCTCTTATCGAAGCCGAGATGGAAACCATGGGGTCTGGCCAAACCGCATATGGAAAACCAAGGTTCGGGTTTAATGATGATAGTTATGACGATGATAGAACGAGTATGGAGATGGAGTATGAAGGTGGAGATGATTTAGATGAAAGTGACGAGAAGATGTTGCTTTACAGACAGCTGACATTTGCAAATACGGTGGTCTAATCGTCGAAGACAATGGTTCATATGGTTTCGGGTTCCAGATGTTTGTTTATGTGGCTCGAACCCGTGATATATATAGCTCACATTTTAGTCCTCCAGATACAGAAAAATGAACACTTGTATAGAAAAGAGAACTTTTTGTATTTCATCTCATCAACAGTTAATTCGAGTTATGTTTTATTTATAGGCCAAATAAACAAACAAAAAATAGGTGAACAGGGTGAATGTACAATGACATTGGATCAACCGAATAACATGATGGACTCCGTCCAACACACAAACCGCTTTAACTATACACAAGTGAGTTTTCTTGCAATTTACAACATGATATACATTTTTTTTTATCAAGATTCAATCGGGCATGTTCAGTTGGGCTTTCGGGCAGAGATCATAACAAATCGTCTGTTTCTAACACATGTGTAATCCACCAGTCCACAAGTTGAGCACAGGTCCTTTAATTCACCGTCAGATAGGTAAATATGGCTCCCTGATATCTGCCCGATATTCTAAAATCACAAAATTGAAAAGCCTACAATTAATAACTCAAGTCCATTAAAAAACTTGTTGGTTCTGCAAAGCAGAGTTGACAAGATAGGCGGGTCGGGTAATTGATCAAAACATAATCCTTTGGTGTGTTTTGAAACAGGTGAATAAATATTGGCAAGCGTCGAAGAAACACAATAGACTTTTGGTGTAAAGGCGATAACAAAGGGGATAAACGAATGCCTACCTGGCGTAAAGGCGATAAAAAGGGGATAAATGAATAAGGGCCATCTACTACGTACGTGGTGGCAACAAAAACTCCTCCAGGTCGAAGGATTCGACTTATTTCAGCTACCTGTCAAAGACCGGATCAATAATAATGTGAAAAGGAATATATGAAGATTCCCTGAGCCAAATATAATAAAGCTAAAGAAATAAAGATAGCATATCTGCATAAATCTGTTGAATATAATGTTGAAAACTAATCTACGGGGCTGAAAAACTATATGTGTACCACATATGGCAATTTCGACCCATTTATTTATTGGGTTATGTTTTATCACTAATGGACCAAAGAAAACTAGCTTAAAACAATTCAGGTAATGGCTGACTGATCGAAGTTTTGCCCAAAGTGTACTCTAAATGCATAGAACCTTCTAAGTCACAAAAATATTTGATTAAATTATTTATATACTAAAAATTGTGTAATCATAACTGATTCATTAATCATTAAGAAAAAAAAATGGACAAAACCTAACCACAGTTGACATGTTTTAACTCTTTCCCTGTCTCACCTAACCCACTCAGTTTTACCACCTCTAGTTCTTAAGGTCCAAATCAGAAAGAAACCAAGAAATCCACTCACTATCCAAAAAATGTAACATTTGCCTCAACAACATATCATTATTTGACAGTTTATTGACTTTCAAAAATACCCTTCCATATAAAGATGAAGAGAATCTAGTGGGCGCACATCTATATCATCGATCACTCTTAACAATTTCAACAGGCATATATATTAGACAAGCTATGTATAATTATCCACTCTTCTAACTGTTTTAGTACCGTATCTCCTGACTATTTGGAGAAGTGATTTTCTATCTTATAAAGAAAAGGGCTAATAGCATATAAATATTAATCAATTTGGTCCAACTTCACCATTGAAATTTTTTTTGGCCAGATTCTATTTAGGTAAACAACTTTTTTAGGTGAACAAAGCCCTCACAGTTTGATTTACAGCAACCAATGTTCAAAAATTTTGATTCCAAGTGTCGGTACCGTGTTGACTTATTATTTAAGTGGTGCTGATATGGCATGAACATGTAATCGTATGTAATTACCTTAGATCTGATTGTTTTACGATTGGATGGCTCTTATGCCTAAAATAAACTCATTATCATCATCATACTCAGTAAATCCTACCAATAGCAAAGCTAAGGTAGGGTCTGAGGAAGGTAAGATGTAAACAGCTTACCTCTACCCCGTAGGAATAAAGAGGTTGCTTCCAGTGAGACCCCTGGCTGAGTCGGCTCGATAGTAGTTTTGCATCAAGCCTTGGACATAAGGCACATAACACTCAGCAATCGAGACAAGCCCGATTAGTGCATGCACCCCCTTGTCTTTTGGCTATCAATGCCCCCACATGATGCATGATTAACTGTCCGTCGTTTTTAATGTTACTTTCACGAAGTTAGTAAAATAAGGTTAAAATTAGTGCAATTTTACTTTTGCCCCCCGATGCCCCACACATATATACATTATATGTGCACACCGCAAGGTGGGCTTTATGACTAATATAAATTGTTTAACCAAAATAGATGTAAGACAAAAGTTGGTTAATTTTTTTATGAAATTAGTCCTAAAGAAAACTAAGGAGTAAGACAGTGGTGAAGTGAAAATAAGCACCATATAAAGTTATTAAAGTCAACAAACAAAAATCACAAGAACATGGCATCCATGGAAGGCATCTCGAGTCATACAATAAAGGAAAATAAAAATCCAGGCACATTTAGATTTAGAATACTTACCCCAGCTGATGGTGAGGGCCAACAATGAAGAGCCGCACCAGCATGCACAGCATCAATAGAACTCGAAGCAAATGGAAGTCGCGCAATATCAGCTCTAACCAAGACTAGGTTCCTAAGAATTCATGTTTCCATCAAACATTGATCTCACTTTATGAAAATGCACTGGCAATATAAACCTGCATTGTAAGGTTTGAAGCAACGTACTCTTGAGAAATGTTTTCGTCCTGCTTGATGTAGTCATAGCACTGCTTTAACATAGCCTCTGAAAAATCAAGTGCGACAACAAGAGAAAATAGACCACTTTTTGCGAAAAGCCTGGAAAACAGGCCAGTAGCACAACTAGCATCAATAATGCTTCCTCCAATGGCTGGTTTAAGATAATCTTTCATCATTTCAAACTGTAAAAAAATAATAGCAAGATTTAGATCATAAACACAGGGGTAATTTTTGTACGAGTTGGATTGAACTGAAATACTTTTAGTCTAAATATTAACTCTTCAGAAAATGATTAGCGTGACAAATATTATTACAAAATTATAGTATTTCAACAATAACATCACTTCTAAATTAAAAAAACAAAAAATAGGAGGTGTTATGCATTAGAAAGACACTTCACCCTGGTCGGCCCGTTTGGTTGAGCTTATTGACAGGTTTCAACTTTAAGCTAATTTGTTATGTTACTGGTTGACACGTTATAAATAAAACATAACCCGAATGGATCCATTTATAAATGATATGTAAATGTAGTTTATTATGTTAGTTACCTCTTTCTCAGGGCCTGGGAAACCTCCCCATATTGAAAAAGCCTGTCGCCAGCCTCTCTCATAGAGGAAGGATACTAATGGTAGCCTGTATCATACAGGAAAATGCATGATGATTGTCATACATCATAGACAATAATAATTGGAGAAATGAAATGAAATGAAATGAAGTATTAGCTAGGTATGTAGAAAGAAAGAAAGAAAGAAAGAAGAAACCTGAAAAGCTCAGAAGAAGGTGGGTTAAGTTGAGTGTAGTTGGTAGTGGTTAAGGTAAGATCAAGATGGGTTTGATTACCAGTGTAAGTCTTTTTACAGGTGGAGCAGTTTAAGATAGACATAGGAGTAGCATCTCTACACAGAAAGAAATAAATAAATAAAAGTCAAAACAAGTAAGGAATAACAATAATAATAATATTAAAAGTGATGATGATAAAAGTAAAAGTAAAGTTAGAGAGACAGACAGAGAGAAAAGTGGATCAGCTGAATTCGATATTAACAAGTCATGACAAATGGGGCAAGCCAGTAGTTGGTTGTGGTTCTTTGCTGCTTGGTTTTGATTTAAATAATAATTGGTTTCCTGCATAGGATAGGATAGGAAGAAGATGTTGAATTAGAGAGTTATGTATTATGCTCCCAATTGAATTGAATTGAATTGAATTGAATTAATTAAGTTTGTAAAGTTGAAAGACATACGGAGTCAGTTGCGACGGAGGAGGCGCGGAGTATTCTTGTACCGGAATTCCGGTGACGACAGGAGGAATAGGAGGAGAGAGGTTTAAAGAAACCAAAACCACGAGTTAGAGTTGGAGTTGTTGTTGTTGTTGTTGTTGTACTGAGTCGACTCGCTACCATCGATACTGCTGCCATCGCCATCGCCATCGTCGTCGCCATTTCACTCCACTGCTCCCTCCCTCAAGCTCTTCTTTCTATTATTCTATTCTATTCTATTAAACAAAGGGAAGAAATAAATCAATAACAAAATTGCATTTTTTTTATATTTTTTATTTTTGACGTGTTTAAATAATTGCCACCTAGTGTTTGATATGTACTAACGTAAGTTGAAATGAAATGAACAATCATAACTTAAGGTGTTTCGTTAGTCAATAAAATTTGATATGTGCAAAAACTAACATATATTTTATATGATGAACACGCATTATTGTATCGGCTTAAACCTCAATCAGGGGCACATGATTTAAAGGGCCAGGGATTTTTGGTGCAATGGTAGAAATTTACAATTTATGTAGGTAAATTGACTCTAGATTGAGTGTGGCCCCCGCCGATTTGATCTTCCGGTCATTAACAAAAAAAAAATTGAGTCTGGTCCCCTCCGATTCGAGAACCAAGCTTCGCCACTAAGTACAATAGGTTGATCTCACATGTTCAACAACTTCATTTCAAGACAGACGGACAAAGGGAATTCCTTAAAGAAGCTCTTTCCAATGACTTAGACTTGTTTTTGAATGTTGAAGAAACATATTGATCCAACAAAAATCGAAGCTATCAAGAC
This sequence comes from Ambrosia artemisiifolia, assembly GCA_032199755.1. Taxonomy (NCBI): domain Eukaryota; kingdom Viridiplantae; phylum Streptophyta; class Magnoliopsida; order Asterales; family Asteraceae; genus Ambrosia; species Ambrosia artemisiifolia. The sequence goes on from CM063512.1 coordinate 578,976, forward strand.
CTAGAATACTCTAATCACGCCTTTTGAAATTCGTAAATTCCTAGGTTTAGTTGGCTATTATCGAAGGTTCATCTCAAAATTTTCGAAGATCGCTTTATTTCTCACTACTTTAACCCAGAAGAACAAAGTCTTTTTTGGGAGCAAGAACAAGAAGAATCCTTTCAACTTCTCAAGCAAAAACGAGCATTTTTCAAGCATATTCTGAACACGCGACGGGCAATTTGAGTAGTCCTAAACATAAATGCAATCTTAGTTGATACCACCATTCGATTTTACTCTCACAAATTCATAGCAAACACACACTCGTACACAAAGAAAGCCTTCAACTATTAGAGTTCCTTTATTGCTTCTTGTTTCAGGTGGCTTTTATGTATTGGTGTGTTTTTCGACAATATACACCATTCTGGTGGTTGTATAATGTGACGTGGGAGAGTCCTCTTAGTAGTGGCGGATCCAAAAATTATTTTTTTGAGGGCGATCGGGGGATTTAACCAAACTTTTAAAGGGTGCGATTGGGATTTGTGCTACAAATTACAACAATTTTTTTTATTTTAAGGGGGCGTCTGACCCTTTGGGATGCATGTAGGTCCACCACTGCCTATTAGAAAAAGGCTCGCATGTTAGAGACATATGTTGAACACGAAGCCCCAACTGTAATTTCCCTTCACCATTATTGTATTTTACTTTTATTTCAGTTGTAAAAAAAATATAATCATTTTCTTTTCGTATTTTAAGTTATGTTAGGGGACGAGGCGTTCAAAGGGGTTGCAACGGTGTAAAAATGACAAGATACAAGAATACAAGGACCAGAATGGAAAATACAAAAAATACGAATGTTACACCAACTAACGCAAATTAATTTATAGTTTAACATGATTTGTTGTCTAGTTTTGATTATTGAAAGTAGAAGATTCAAACGTAAGTTTAGGCTTTCATAAATAAATTGCAGCAAAAGTTAAGGCTTTCATATATATTATAAAATTTTGGTTTAACAGCCTATATTAACAAAATCCAAATATGCTAACTATTTGCAATTAATTTTATAGTTATGTGATTGGACGTTTATATACACTTTTGTTCGGTCCCTAAAATTTATATTATGCCAATTTGTTTTACAATCATGGCCGTAATACATATTTGAACAATGTGGTCGTTATACAGTTATACTTATACGGTGTCCCATATAACCAACTATAAGTTGTTAGCCTCACGCTCAAGTTTGACCAAAGAGCTTTCCCTAGATGAGAGTTACAACTTACGAGGGCATATATAGTGGTGTAGTTAATAAAAGCATACCATCAAAGAAAGCATATGAATGAGAGCAGGGGGTGTGAATTATGTCGGGTTGATGGTTTTCAAGTTAGCGTGTTGAACTGTTCAACCCAAGCACAACTCGTATCTTTGTTCGTGTCAAGAGCACACTTAAAATCATGTAACTTAAACACAAACTTTTCTACATGTTATTTATCTAAATGTGTGAAACGGGTTGAGTTGGTTGTAAATGTTTTGATCAGGTTGATGGATTGAAATAAACAAGTTAAACTAGTTGGCGCATTGCCGGCCCTTAATAGGGGCAGTGCGGGCCATGACCCCAGGCCCGAAAACCACGAGGGCCCGAAGGTTTTTATATTTGAAAACAAACTATGTATATATTTATGTGTTGTGGGCTATTGTGATTAAATATTTTTTAACATCAACCCATATAATAAGGCTGAAAATCACTAAAAGTTTTAAACCAATCAAAACAAACTCAACCCAAATTGAAATTCAAACAACTTATAAACAATTTTGTGGGGCGTGTGCCTAATATGATGATTGTGTTTAAGTTATATAGGTTCGGTTTATTTGCAGTGGCCCCAGGCCCAAAACATTTTTGCTTTTTTTGGAGACGCCCCTGAGTTGGCGGGTGGACTACTTGTCTAATTTAAGTAGTTAAATAGGGCAATCAAACATACGATCTGTATTATTATTATTAGAGAGAGAGTGAGAGAGGAGTAGGAATAATCCAGCGAAGCAAGCGAAGGTTTTTTAGAAACAGAGGGGGTACCTCAGTCACTGCTACTTTGTTTGTTAATGTTATCGTAGCTCGCTCTCGCTCTCAAGTTCCAACACACACACTACACACATATATAATATAACAGAGTTCCCATTGTAGAAGAAGAATAATAATAATATATTATTTTATTATTACTGGAAATGGAGAGGAAGAGGAATTCGACAGCAGATCTGTTGAGCTGGCCGGAGGAGACACAGACACCCTCACCCTCACCCGCTCCTTCTCACCAGGTCTTCCTCCTTTCACTTCACTTCACTTTTTTTTATTTTTATTTATATAGTTGTTGTAAGTTAATTTTTCCATTGCATTTCATAGCAGCCTTCTTCTGATGGAATTAGTAAGGTTGTGTTTGGAGGCCAGGTTACTGATGAAGAATTCCAGTCCTCCTTCAACAAATTATTAAGGTTCTCTTCATTTATTTCTTCTCTTCTCAAATCTATGCCTTTTTGTATTTTTCATCTAAGTAACTTCATTTTCCGTAATTGCTGCTGCTGCTGCAGGAAACCTGTTTCAGGGTATAAGTTAAAGGATATCACTGCCACTTCCATATTTACACCTCCTCCTCCTCCTCCTGCTGGAGATAATAATACTAAAAGTAATAATCTTCAACAACCTAATAAAACCGGATTGCGCATGGCTGCTGGGCTCACTCACACTTCCTTTAGCGGTGATGAATTAGTGCATCCCCAAAAGGCACATTCTCAAGCTAAGCAGCGAGAGTTAGGAGGTACCTTAGATAACGAATTAGATTCTACATTCAAAAAACAGTTTACAACTGCAAAAAACAAGGAGCTCAGTGGACATGACATCTTTGCACCGCCTCCTCAAATTCAACCTCGCCCATTGGCTGCCCGTGCGTTGGCCTTGAGAGAAAGCATAAGCCTCGGTGAATCTGCTCCAACTAATGTATGCACTTCTTTCGTTTTTACTTACTTGCTTACATTTAGTATCATATAAAGTACACACAAATACCTCAACTTACATTGGCACATTAATTTTAAGTTTTACTTTAGACAACTAGATTCGAGGCTGCAAGATCATCTGGGCCAGATGGAGTGAGTACTGAGTGAGTAACATATGAAATATCATGGTTTATTAATCATATAACACAATAACACATACACAAATCACGCATACTACATTGGTAGACTGCACGTTTCCATGATTTGCAGTTTCACTTTATAAATAACCATTGTCGAGGCCACCAAGATGAGTGGGTTGGACAGGTTGGGCAACAGATCAAAATGGGTTTAGGTTACATTTTTATAAATAACCATTGTCGAGGCCACCAGGGTATTCAATTTTTTTTGTAAAGGCACCCACATATTGAGACTAGTTATAGTATTTACCAAGTTTCGTGTATACCATGTCGGCCAAAAATATGTAGGAATATTATACAAAAACCCTTTTTCACCATTAGGCATGTTTTAAGTTAAATTTGGTAGAAGTGAAATTGGATACATACTTGGGTGACCTTCACATACATTAATGATTAATCTAGAATAAACATTTAACACAATGTATACATGGAAAAGCGACTTTGGACGGCTTTCAAGCTATTTGAGCCTCTCGCCCGGTTCCCCCTTTTTGGTAAAAATTTTTATTTGACTTGTTTTCACAAAACACAACCCTAATTGACTCATTAATAAGTAAACGGGTCGAAACTATCATCTTTAATCTCTAATAATGTAATAAGTGTAATGTTGTATGACCCTGAAACCTAAACATACCATTTACAGTCTTTAATAGCAGTAAGCTGAAGGTCCTCTTACATTTTACAATGATTTTTTATGAATATTAAAATTTGGCTTCTGATTTTGAAATGGTTCTTCAATCATCATGGAAAACACTGTCACTTCTCATGAATATTAAGCATTTCCTTTACATTAATCTGTACTGTCAGAGATAGCATCAAGCCTTAGACATAAGGCACTGAACACTTGGTAATCTAGACAAGCCCGATTGGTGCATGTACCCATGTGTCTTTTGGCTATCAACGCTATTTTAAACGTTATTTTCACAAAATTAGTATAATAACGTTAAAATTAGTGCAATTTTACTCCCCCCAAAGGGCCCACACATATATATATATTATATGCATACACCACAAAGTTAATCATGTAATAAATAAAGTTAAAGGACTTATAAGCAATTTTTGCAGGAAGAGAAAAATTAATACAACGATTAAGAAGATTATACGCAATAAAATAGACTTTGGATGACTTTGACGTGTTTACCGTGCCCATTCTTTTTGCTCAAGTTATTTTATTTTATCTGTTTAATCCATTTGAGATAGAATGCAACCCAAATCGACCTATAGATAAGCAAACGAGTCTGAATGGGTTCCTTTAAGTGGGATCATTATAAATGACACTAATACCCTTTCTTTTCTTAGACAAATGCTGAAGAATCCATGAAGACAGCAAAAAAGTTCCCGAGCGAGAAGTTCACAGAGCTTTCTGGAAACAATATTTTCAAAGGTGACAAGGTTCCAGCATCAACAGAAAAGCATCGGAGTTCAGCAAAGCTTCGAGAAATGAGTGGAAGTAACATCTTTGCTGATGGGAAAGCGGAATCTAGAGACCATCTACGTGGCGCTCGCAAGCCGCCAGGTGGTGAGAGTAGCATTTCTTTGGTTTAGGTTTTAACACATTTGTTTTTGTTGTCATTGTTTCTCGTTTTTTTTTTCACGTGCTTGGTAGTTGGTACTTGTTGGCGTAATTCATATGGATTTGACTATGGGTTTGTGTTTATGTCGATAAGTATGTGTTTCTTCTGCATGAATTTAAGTTGAGGTTATGTTTGGGTGTCTGTTTTGTGTACCAAAAGGTCCAAAAATAGGCTGTGTTCAAGCGTCATTTTTACTATCCTCAGCTACAAGCCTACAACTCAGATTCTTAAAAACATCTACAAACATGGTATGTGGGAAGGATGTCACCTAGGTGTTTTGTGGAGCCGACGACATGGTAGAAGATATTATATTTACGAAAAGGGTCTTGATAACAAATAGGGGCGTAAACAAGTTGGTTGTTCGTCAGGGAATGGAGATAGGCTTGCTATAGCTCATAACAAGCCCGAGCTCAAGTCAGAGCTCAATTAGGCTTGCAAGCCTAAACAAACATATTATTTACATTATAATATATATAGTTCATTTTGTTAAAGATAATTAAATAATATAATTTTGTTATATATTTGAAACTGTAACTACAAAATTGACAATGGATGGATTTTAACAAAGTTATAAATGGCTTAGCGTAACTTAACAAAGTCGTAAACATGGTTGCCAATTCAAACAAACGTAGATCATATATTATATATGGGCACACACACTCGATACATAAAGACGGTGATCGAGTTTATTAGCACAGAAGTTCACATAAAGCACAAAAAAACACCCGACACTTGTAACCACAACGATCTCAACACAAATCACAAACAACCTCGAATGATCACCAACGTGCACGTTCAGAACCTCACTTCTAAGCATCACCACATCCAATGAGAGCCAAGAGCATGTCTTCATAATCTCCTCTAGTGTCCTTAGCAATGGCCTTGTCTAGAGGGACACTGTTCCTCCTCTGATATTCTTCTTTTATGGTTTTCATGTCAACTTCAGCGCGTGTTGCAACAACACGTGTGAGTGCACCCTCGTCTGTTCCTGTTTTGTTAATGGCTAACCTTAATACCTTCTCGAAGTACTTCTCAGGGTAGGTTAAGCACTTTATGGTTGCTCTTAGTAATGAAAGGTACTCATCCTTTGGATCTTCCTTCAAATCCTACACAAGTACACAACATGAGTGTTTTAAGTTATGTTTCAAGATTCGGTGTTTCTGATCATCATCAGTTTGAATAAACAGAAAATGTTTTGTGTTTGTACCTTATTGATGTCTTTTCCGAATTGGTTTTTGTATTGATTAAGAGTTGCATTGATCTGTTGTTTGCTCCTGGTAGCAAGGATTCTGATAAGATCGTCATCATTGTAACATTTATCAGTTATTTTCTGATGCAGCAGCTTAGCTTCAGTTTTTGCAAGAGTCATGTTGACTTCACTTCCTTCATAACGGTAGGTTGCCACTAAAGGCAACAACAACTACAATAACCCAACATTACATTAATTTGAGTGGGTTTTTAATTAAAATCCAGGCCAGGGCGGTATTATTAATTAATAATTACCTTGCGGAAGTCTCCGGTTGTGTGATAGGCGACATCTTCTTCAATGGATTTGTTATAGCATTTATGGTAAGCTTGTTTAGCAAGAAGCAAATCATGAGCAGATCTGGTGCAAACAATTTCCACAAGAACTTGATTGCTTTTGGTCCATCTTTTTGTAGCTTCATTAGCCAAATATGCATCACGTTCGGATGGATCAAGCGTCCAAAGACGAACAAGCCTCTAAAAAATCAATAAACAAATTAGAAAATCATGAGATCTAGTTTGTTTTTGTTTTGGATATATAAGCTAGTGTGAAAGATTGATAAATTTAAAAGATGAAACCTCAAAATCATTAGAGAGCTCCTTATCGAGTGATTTAAGGAGATCTTCATTGTATGTAGAGGCATAAGTTTCACGAATCCGTTTGCGTTGTTCGGCATTTCGGTGGGTTAATATTGAAATGATCAAACCTTCATTTGTTCCCCATCCTTGAAGATTGATCATAAATAAAAACAATCATATACTAGTATTAGAATCAATTCGGAATAATCTCTATAATAAGACATCAGAAAACAAGAGAGATGGAGTTTGAAACAGAAGAAGAAGAAGAATCCATCGAGACGTTAGTTAGTTATAATAAAATGGAGACATTTGACATAAGGAAGATTAATCAAGTTGTGTATACATAAGTCAATCCACACCACACGAGACTACTGTTATTTGGTTTAAAAAAAAAAAAAGTTGAAACGATCGGATCGCACAAATCAGATTCATCCTTGTACTTTTACTAAATCAGACTTGACTCGACAGTCAAGATCATACATATATAAGTTGACCTTGTTCTTCAAAAATTTCATTTCTATGGCGAACAAATCATACACACACACTAAGAGTCTAAAGTAGCACAACTGAAAGCAAGCAAAATCGGAAGAAGAAAACCGATGCTGGATTAACACGTACGTACGTACGTACTAATAAGATGAAACAAAAAAACCAGATGAGTTCTTGTAAAACAACATATCATATAATAATCTACAATATAATTCAAGTTTGAAGGCATGATGAAATAAAAGATGGATCTGAATCTGATATAAATGGATCTGAATCTGATGATGAGTAGCAGTAGCAGTAGCAGTAGCAGCATAAAGAGGGATACCTGAGAAGGCTTTGCGGAGCTGTTCCACATCCTCTGAGACGGAGATGTCATGTGCCGGAACGCTGATCGTCGACATTTTTATTATTATTATTTTCTTATCAGTTATCAATGATCGATGTCTGCCTTTTCCTTTCCTTTATTTATCAAGAAGAAGATAGCATAGCATAGCATGTCACATATTCAACGCTCCTAAATAGTAACTTAACTACTACTCATTCAGTAACTTACTTCTTTTTATTTATTTAATATATTTATTATCTACCATTTATTTATTTATTTATTTATTTTATAAAACTTTACAAACTGTGAAAATCTTTATCTTCTAATAATAACGTTTCATAACAGTTCACAAACTATACTTTTCCGTATTATTAATAAAAATTGACGTTTTGATGGCAGTTAAAAAAAATTGGTTTTTTTTCCTTGCACAAAATGCCACTTGGAATAAGAGGATGAATATGGCATGGGCCGAAATAATGTTGAAAATCATATTTGATGAATATGTTATCTTCCAAATATTAAATGCGATTGTGTTGAAATATAATAATAAAATAATAAAAGGCTGGCTCATTTCGCCACGTCTCAGAAACAGGATGGGACATATATAGTATTATTATTTATGGGTGTCGGCCGGCTAACAAATAATTCAACTTTTGCTTTATCCTTTCCACGCTCGCTCGGGATCCACATCCCCCATCAAACCTGCCGCTTATACATACATACATACAATTTTATCATATCATAGTTATTTTACATTTAGGGATTACAAATTTCTTAAATTAAATTCCATCTATTTAGTACGCGTAAAATTAGTTTATGCTTTACATGTAAGTTACATGATATGTACCGTCTTTATCTACTACATTAATTAAAAAACCTTACGTTTTCTGTAAAAGATACAGATATCAATTTTAAAACTGAATAGAGACTATCTTAAACTCGGCCACTCTGACTGACCTACATCTTTGTGGAAATTTACAAAAAAAGCAATTGACACTTTTAATATCAAAATTAAAAAAAAAAAATCTAAATTCTTGGCAACCAATGTTTAAACTGAAAATCATGTTTTATATCCCAATCATAAAAAAACGCAAAATGCTTTTATAACCAGTAACACTGAATTATTTATTTGACAGTTTTAATCTAATAGACTAATACGTTTGCCTTTGTGAGCTGTGTGGGTGTGCTACCAACAGCCAACACAAAAACGTTTGAAAAAAACGACCCGTAATTAAGAAACTTAAAAAATAGGGCATCAAATTGAGTTTTATATGGACATTTTTTATCTGTTTCACATAAAAATATTACCAGAAATCTACAAACTATAAATGCTTATACAAGACATTTCAAAACAGAGATGTCAAAATACTAATTGCTTTTACACCTAAAATGAATGAAGAAGCGAGAGATTCGACCAACAAATGAATAATCACATGAGGACAACGACTATAGTATGTGCAAATAGTTTTTTGTGCCTGTTAATTGTTTAAAGTTATCAACCTAGAAGAATTGGCCAGAGAAAGAAGTTCAATCTCACCAAAGTTTAAACTTTTTCGTGTTTTTATACCCATGTGGTCTACTCGATCTACCCCAGGACTTGTAAAAACAATCAACCAGTCCACGAATCACGGGTTTGAATACTCTTAACAGCTACAAATAACGAAAATCAGGTGCTGCATCATATCAACTTCATTCATCTTTTAATATCATCCAGCTACCACATACTCCTTTTTATTGCCCAAAAACAAAGCAACTGTAAGAATAATTTGCTAAAAGTCAAAATTCTAAGTTGACTTCAGCACTATTAAAGTTTTGTTCTCTTACCGCCCATACAATCATCATCATCGTCATCATCATAACCGTAATATAGGATTCAACCACCAAGAAAAGACATCAACCCAACAGCTTAACGGCTGCTGCAAGCTGCACCGGTTCTCACCAACAGCATACAGCAACTAGAGCGCATTTCAAAAAACTTCAGTAATGTGCATGCAAACATGAAACACTCACAAATATCCAAAATACTCCGACACAAAACAAGCATGGTGCGGAACATAAAAGACTACATAGGCATAGAGTACAACGGAAAAAGGTTTAACCTTAGAAATACGCATATGATGAATGAGTTCAAGAATTAATCCAGCTCATCACAAAAAGGAACAGTGCTTTTGATTCATGCCATGCAATCTCTTAACAGTTTACTTCACTTTTCACTCCTGTAAAAAATGTTAAATTATCAACACCTCACCAATATAAACACCAGCCTAAAATGTTTTAAAAAATAATAAGTAAATAAATATATACTCACATCAGCATCAGATCGTTGTGGTGATGGGCTTCGAGACGCAGACCTGCCACGGGGTGAAACACTTTTTGGGGTAGGTGAGCGTTCTTTCTCATCACGGGCTGCAGGACTTCTGCTTCTAGAAGGCGTCCTTCGTGGAGACGGGCTCTTACGAGGACTAACACTTCCCCTAGCAGGAGGAGAAACACTCCTATACAGTCCGAATTAGTTTCCACCAGAACTCAAAAATAAATGTTTCTTGTATTCATTTTCTAAAAAAGTTATTATCATGTACATTTTTTGGTAAAATGGTCCTAAAAATCAGGATGCACTCATATTAGAAGTACGTTCGTCTTCTATTGGAACACAGAATATGGGAAAAAAATAAAAGTGAGATCAAAAGACGAAAGCTATGCTCATGGTTTTAGAAACAGGTGAGGCGAGGCGTGCCTCAAGGTGATTCGGTAAGAAAACGAGTCTGAGGCGGCGCCTCAGGGTGTTATTTTGTACGTGCGCCTCAAGGGTTTTTGATGTTTTTTATGTTTTAGACCTTTTGTTTCAATTTTAAATTTTTAAGCAGTCCATGTCTCTTTAATGTGTGTTTTCGATGAATTAGTTAGTATCTCATTTTCTATAAGATATATAATATTCATGTTTATTTTTTAATTTAATTCCGCCTCAGCCTTACACCTCGGTTCGCCTCGAGGTATACTAGGCGAATAGAAAACGCCTCAAGGCACGATTCCGTACATTTAAACTTTGGCAATGCTAATAAATTTTCAAAGGCAAACTATATAAATTCCGCCTCAGCCTTACACCTCGGTTCGCCTCGAGGTAACTTTATTAAACAAACTTTCTAGTTTAAGTATAAGACCCAAGGATTTAATCAAGCAAAGATACAATCCAGAGACTTGGGTATCAATTTAGCCAAAGTCTTGAAGATTTTTAACACCCTCCAATAGAAACAATAACTGAACTAAATCAAACAAGGCTTTAAAAAACAATGGAAGATGCATACCTAAATTGAACCAAACATGTCTTGTTCTCAAGATTATGAACGCAATACATGCATATATGAGTGTGTCTATGTAAGTGTGTGGTGGGTGTACCTTTTAGGAGAACGACTTCGGCCCTTATCATCATCATCATCTCTCCCTCTTCTACGTTCTCTGCGATAGTCGGGACTTTTGCTGCGACTTCTGCTTCTGTAACGATCCCTATCCCTACCTCGATGTCTCTCATACTCAGATCGATCACGACTTCTGCTACGATCTCTCCGCCTATAATCTTTGTCCCTGTAGTCGTCTCTGTACCTAGAACTTGAAAGACAATTAAAAACGGCATGATTATTAGAGATAGACGACTCCATGGTCAAACCTCGCTAATTATCAAGAATATGAAATAAAAAATGAAGCTTGAAATTTCACTTCATCATAACATGTACATAATGTCAGTCCACATATAAAGCTTTATGGTTTATACATCAATGTGTACTCTCGGTGTCTCCTATAGTCAAAACTTGTTTGAGCTTTAAAAACAAGAGCTTAAACAACAATAGAGGTAATACTATAAAAGTAAAATTAAGCAAGTTCACAATAAAAAAAGAAGGAACTCGCTTATAACAGCTAAACAGCAAGAAAAGTAAAGTTCCAATAAATACGACTTCGAAGAGAATGTTCTACTCTTCAATGTATTTTATTTGCTTAATACTAAAAACATGATTAGCGAGCAAAGATATAAATAAGCAAGTCATGGTTATTTTAAATTGCTTTAAAAATAATACAGAGAACCTGTGTAACAATAGAAAGAAGTACATCATTTCCTAATAAATCTATCAAAGTAGAGCATATGCATAGAATGATATTTTACCTTGGCCGAGGACTTCGGCTTCTTGACCTCCCCTTCAGCTTGTCTACTGGCTCCACTATCCTTCCCTTGTGACTAAAACCAAAGAAAAGTAAAAAAGAACATATTCAAGTCATTTAAAAACAAAGATATATATGTATATATCAAAGAGCCATAAGGGACTGACATTCTTTCAGCATCAGGACCGTATTTGGCGAACTGAACCATTATCTCTCTGCCATCAACAACTCTTCCTGAAAAAAATATATGGGTTTGAATCACAAAAGCAAATATTTTATAAAAATAAAAAATAAAAAAGGAGTAGTGACCATCAAGCTTCTCGACTGCCTTCTGAGCCTCATCTGCATACTTATACCTAACAAAGGCAAACCCCCGAGAATCCCCAGTCCTACAACCACAAAATTAAACAAGTATTATCACAACTTCTTCCATACAATAATAATAAGACAAAGGAAAGGAAAGGAAATGGAGAGAGGGAAAGGAAGAATACCTGCGGTCTCTAGGGATGAAAACATCAACAACCTTTCCATACTTATCAAAAAGAGGAAACAAATCATCAGCAGTTGTACCTGCAAACACCAATTCATCACTTAAAAACAAAAACAAAAACTAATTGGGGATCTTTATTTTTTTATAAAATAATAATAATAATAAAAAGGTGAAAGTTACGGAAGGTGATATTGAGAACAAGGAGAGAATAGGTGTCTCTGATGTCCGGCGGGCCTGCTCTTCCAAAGTGCGACATGATTGATTGATTGATTACCGTCCGCCGATTTTAGGGTTTCTTTTCTATCTACTAGGGTTTCCGATCGAATGGATAAATGCTTGCTGCTTGTTTCTAGAATACTGTATTACTTACTACCAATATTTACACTTACAACCCTTTAACTTTATTGCATCTCCTATATAAGCCCCTCACTTTTTAAACTACACATTTTTTTAATACTATCTTATCTTTTTAGGCAGGTAAACAGTTTATCTTCCTTAATTTAATTTAATAATCGAACGAACATGAATACATATTTTGTTTGTAATAGTTAAACTTCAATAATCTCTGTGAATCGTTTGGCAGTTTATGTTCCTTAATTTAATCCATTCATCTTAATTACACTTTAATTCCCTCAACTTTACTAAGCTTTTACTTATTTAAATAATAGTTAAACATTTTTAGGTCTGTTCAATTTTACCCAAAACCTAACCCGGATTCAAAGCCACCTGAACCCGAACCTAAATTAGAGAATACTCGAAACCAAATAACCTGAACCCAACTAACCCGAACCTTAAGTGATTTGGTTATCGGATCACTTTTCCCCAAACAAAAGCCTGAACAACCTGACCAAATAAACCAAAAAAATAACCCGAACAAATAATGCATCTTTACTATTGAGTTTTAGGGTTTAGAGCATTTGGTATCTATAAACTTTGACAATCTTCAAAGGATGAAATGAATCTTAGTAGCTCTAACGATGTGAGGATAGAAATACGCTTTTTGAGGGGTTGAGAGTTATTTTGACGTTCTCGTTACCGGAGAAAGCTAAAAAGTTTATGGAAGAACAACATCGGTGGGTTCACTGGTGTAAAGAGCTCGGTGTGTGGGAAGGTCATTAGTTGAAATTCGAAAGAATAGTATGGCTTAGAATATTAGGTCTTCCGATAAATCTGAGATGTGAAGACTATATCGTGAAGATCGGAGAAAGATATGGCTCGGTCATTAAGGATGCGGATATGGGAATTATTGAACCGGATCTAACTAGTGTTTATGTAGTGGTGATCGTGGATCATGGAAACAACATCAATGAATAATTCTCAATCAGTTGGGAAGGTGTGTTCACTAAATGCTGGATTACGGAAGTTGTCGTCTCATGGAAACCTGATTTTATTGGTGAAACTACTGTACTTGTTGGGGTACAGGAGGATATCGTTGTTACATGTCAGGTCGCTAATGATCCAGAATTTCATGGAGATACAGAAGAACATTCGGTTATCAGTACTCCGTCGCAGGAGCGTTCGGGTTCAGGTGATGACAATCAAAAGTCTTAGTGGCGGGAATTTGAAAAGGCAAATGATTTGCATGGGAGAGATGAATCAGCGCATGGGGAATTCAACAATATTATTACAGACCATAATGTTATGCACATGGACAGACTTTAAGGGAATTCAGAGGTTAACATTAATTTGGAAGGTCAAAATGGACCCTTGGTGGGTCAATCGAACAATATGGCAGAGAGTGTATTGGAAAATGGGTTGGGCCCAGTGGATCCAAAGGGACTCAATGTTTGGGCCTCAATTTTTTGTGGCGATAAAAACAAAAGGAAAAGAACCAGTAGAAAGAAATCAAAGGGCCCTCTTTCAAAACCTAGAACCAGAATTAAAATTCCTCATTTAAATAGAGATTTGGTGGATCGTGAGAGCTCTCAATCTAGTTAAGGGGGTCGAAAGAAAAAGAAGAGGAGCTTCAAAAAGAAAGTGTTGGATACTGAATGCAAATTCCAAGAGGTCTCGGATGAATTGGAGAACAAAGATGCAAACAATCTGGTCGATGGGTATGAATTTGGTTGGGTAGATGGCTCTCGTGAAGAGAAGATTGAATCGACCGAAGAAATAAATGGTCAGATTACTGTGTCAGAATCGGGATCTCATCAAGGGTTGATTTTATAAGTAGAAGCAACTCGGGGGATGGAATCAGTGATTGGTCTAAATTTATCTAGGTTTGAAATGGATGTAATGGCCTCTGTGACTGCTGAATAGGTGTCGAAGAATCCCAAATGAATTATCTTACATTCAACTTGAAGGGTGCGGGGGGAATCGGTAAGTCTTCTAAGGCGAGGCAGTTAAAAAAGAACTTCAATTTATCGTTTGTAGCTTTACAGGAAACCTAAATGGTCTCTATGTCTGAAAGTCAAGTTGACAGATTCTAGGATAACTCAGCTCACAATATGGTCAAAGTCGATGCTGCTGGTAGATCTGGTGGCTTGATATCGATCTGGAACTCAGCAGTGTTCAGGTGTAATGAGATTAGAACAGGTCATAATTTTATTCTTATTAGTGGTCAACTAAACCGACTTGTCGGTAATTTATTTGTGTTAAATGTTTACGCTCCAACAGATCCTATTTTAAGGAGACAATTATGGATAGAATTATTGGGTTTGAATTATGTTTCCGTCTTGTATTGTCGACTCTGCTGCAACGCGCGGATTCTCTGCTAGTGTATTTAAAGTATAGTAGTTTGAAATCGTAGTTAAAAGAAAATAAAATAATAAATAAGATGACGGCTTGTATTTGTTTATGTTATTAGAAAAAGGGAGGTGAAATAGAAGTAGAGAAGCAAAGGTGGAGTTATATATACACACACATATTAGGCATATATATACCACCCAAGAACTCATTGGTTTTCATAAACACAAGAAACAAAGTCCATATATATAGATATTCCTAATTAAAAGAGAGCACTAATGGGAAGGTCTCCTGGTCCAAGTCGAGGCAGGGATGAAAATGAGATAAAGAAAGGAGCATGGTCTCCTGAAGAAGATCAACTGCTCATCACTTACATCTAGGGCTGTGCAACGGTTCAGAACCGGACCGAACCGAACCGAACCGGACCGAACCGCGAACCGTTTATTCCAAAATATGAGAACCGGAACCGGAACCGAAAATTACTAAACGGTTCGGTTCCAGAACCGGGTGAAACGGTTCTCAAGAAACGGTTCTAGACCGGAACCGATAGTCAATAAAATCATAAAATTAACATTAACAATTAAATAAAAAAATAAACAAAAACAATGATTTTTCTTAAAAAAATTATCAACAGTTTGTGTTAACCATGGTTACTAAAAGTACAGCAGTTTACGTATCAAAATATGTTTTGTTCGGATCAGATCATTCTTTTTATACAGATTAAACGGGTCAGAACAAGCTGTGCTGACTGCTGACCATCACATAAGGCAATACTCTACATTCCTACCAAGTAAAACAATTTAAAAGTGTTTAGAACTATAAAAAAGGAAACAACACATTCTATTTCAAACTAATAATAGAATATTTAAATATTTAATTTAATTCAAAACGGTTCTAACGGTTCTTAACTGGACCCGTCGGTTCTAACCGGAACCGAACCGTGAACCGATTATGCCAAAATATGAGAACCGGAACCGAAACCTATAACATTAATCCGGTTCGGTTCTAGCGGTTTCGGGTCGGTTTCACGGTTTTCACGGTTCGGAACCGTTTATTGCTCACCCCTACTTACATCCAAACTCATGGCCTTGGAACCTGGACATCCCTCCCTAAACATGCTGGTCATCATTATACTCTTCGATTCTCTCCTCTCCCTTCTCTCTATATTCACACTTACACCTACATATATACGTACCGGCCGTAGAAATTCACCACTGCTTTCTTTCTTCCTTTTTTAATGTTAAAGGGTATGGTTGTCTTGAGGGAAAACGTTAATTAGTTGAACATGAGATCAGTCATTTGAGAAGAATAAAGCAAGCGTGGTTTTTTGTAGGAAAAGTTCCTGAACATTACATGATGTTTTTCTTTTGGGAGGAAAACACGATTTTTATAGAATGAAAACATATATAACTACTTCCTTTTTTTTTACAAAACATGAGTTTTCTTGCTATATATAACAGGTTGTTGTGTTTATATATATTAAAGTAACTGTGTAGCAATTTTTAAGTTGATTGTTAATTCTAACTTCAGGCTTAAGAAGATGCGGAAAAAGTTGCAGATTAAGATGGACAAATTATCTTCGACCAGATATCAAGCGAGGAAAATTCTCCCACGAAGAAGAAAACACTATTCTTCACCTTCATTCCATTCTCGGTAACAAGTAATCATCTAACTTACTAAACCCTCAATAAATATTTTCTTTAATTTTGTGTTTACTAATTTTACATATTCAATAACTTTATAAATGCCTATATATAAGTTAAAATTTTTAATAATTAATGTGAAGTAACCTTACATGTTTTCTTGTCAACTCTTGACTTAATAAAGTTACATTTTTTCATTTTTGTCAACTATAGATGGTCGAGGATGGCAAAACATTTACCAGGACGTACAGATAATGAAATCAAGAATTATTGGAATACCCATATGAAGAAGAAGCTAATCCATATGGGTATTGACCCGATGACCCATCAGCCGAGAACCGACTTGTTTTCTTGCTTGCCTCAACTGGCTTACATCAAACAGATACTTGAACACAACCTATTAGCTCAAAACTTTCAGTACTTGCTCCAAACAAACACAGCCTTATTGTTAAACCGAATGAATTCGATCCCTCAATTACAAAAAGAAAGCCCTGATTTCGTTAATGTATTTCCACTAGAATTCAATCAAGAAATTAGCGAAGATATGATGACACGATTTCGTTTGGAAAGTTGTAGTGTAATTACCCAACCACTCCATGATGATGTCTCAATCATGAATTTAGAAACAAGTAATGATGACGATGGCCAATCAAGATTAACAAGCTGTGTCAATTCTTCATCATCATTATCACTAGCCACGTGGAGTTCAATTCCGCCATTAAGGGACACCAGCGGTTCACTTGACAGTGGCAGCACCATTAGCTACGGCGGAGCTTCTTCATATAACTGGCCGGAGTTTCTATTTGAAGAATCATTTCATGTGGATCAGAGTTTACTATAATATATGTTATTGAATGTTGAACTTGTAATTAACTAGTTACTGGTGTGTATACTTAATTTATATATGGAACCTTTTTCTTTGTGTGCATAGCAGATTATACATTAGGCACCATGGTCATGAAACTTCAATTCAAGCTTGCATGCATGGCTATGCACGAACTCCATTAGTTTGTGTCTTTTTTTTGTTTTAATCCCGTGTACATATATATGTGATAGATCATATAATAATTTTCTTGTATGATTTCATTTTTTTTCCTTTCATTTGAATTTTAATGATATTCATAAAACTTTTCACCTTTATGTAATAGTAGGTAGATCAGTTTTTTAATTTTTTTTTTTTTTTATAAAAACACAATAAATTATATGTTAGATCATCCACAATCTAGCTTGTACGAGGTACATATGTGAGTAGTTTAGAGATTTAAATATATGTTTCTCGTAGATACACGTACATGTAATTTTCTATTATCCATGATCCAATATTCGATTCAATTGCGGTGATGTATCTATTGAAATCAGTGATGCTATCTTTTCTTAATCGATCGTTGTCGAAATGGGAATGCTTAGACTGAAGGATATGGGGACCGTCCTAGGGGTGTCCCGGTCTGTCCCGGACGGGCTACACCACATATTACATTATACAAGAAGGTTTTGAAGGCAATATATTTTTAACCAAATGCTAGGAATAACAAAGTTTCCAACAACAAATCAGCTTCTATTTCTATGCTTGTCGTAGAAATCAATGCGCACACATTCCTTTGAGTTAAATAAAAACAAGGCACAACCCATTCTTAGATCATACGGAGTGGGGCGTGAAGAAGGGAGGTCAAGCCCCTCCATGCCACTCACACCACCCCCGCCTCCTATTCACATTAAGCATTTCCCCTTTCTTTATGGAAATGTCAACGAGCATTGCCCCTTCCAAACCTTCTTCCACTTGATTTTTAGGCCCTTTGCTTTTGCCTTTTACCATTCTTCCCTTTTGTGATGTGAAGAGCAAAGGCCCTAACGTCTACTTGGCAGACCTTCGTCTACGTGGCAGACCTTTATCCTCATGCTCGATGTAGTTTTGGTCAATATTGTATAAGTTTAATTTTGTTAATTTCCCTATGTCTTGAGTTGGATTTTGGTTTGTAAACTTTGTTTCTAGCTTCTTGATATATATATATTTTTAATATAATTGATGTTGTTTTGTTCATTTTTATTATTACAATAGACTTAATATTTGTTTAGTTTAGTGTTTATATTTTACTTAAAATACAATTCAACCCCAAAACATAAGAAAAATGAAAATCTACACTAAACTTACAAAACATTTTATTAATTTTTATGATATCATACGCTTCTTAAATTTGATTGATCAGTAAACTGGTAAGATGATCAGTTCGCTTTCCGGTATAATTCTAAAAACGTTACTAATTGGTTACAATTAATTTTTATTTAGACCCGAAACCACCGGAAAAAATTTACTATTTAAACTTGTATATATATATATATTTGTTTCTTTATTCCCTACTTTCATTGGTTTATCATTATTGTATGAATTTATCAAATACATGAAAATAGTGATATTGAAAATATATTTTTCAACAATAATCTAATCATACTTTTAATATACACCATTGTTTATCGTGAGACTCAAATCCTCTACCTCATAAAGAAAACACACCATTTTACTCATCATCATACCGCTAAGGCAAAGAGGCTCTGTTATTGAAAATATATGCATTTCATGTGTGTGTTACTGTGTTATATACATTGTCGTTTTTTAAGTATCATATCATATGGTTAAGTTATCCAAACTAGATAACAAAAATGAGAAGGGTGAGAATGATACAAAAAAATGCAATAGATCATGAATATAACACAATGCTAGAGAAAAAAGACACATTGAATAGCAAAATGACAAAATGATACAATGCTACATAAAAAACAGATTAATATAATATAAATTCTAAAAACTAAAAGCTAAAAATCCAAAAAAAGGGAAAACCTACAAACTAACATCGTAGGGTTCAATGAAACGGTTCTAATGCCACTTGAATGAGTTTAATCAGAGTCCGTTTGATACTATTCCTACGACTTCGTATTTTTCTTTTAGTTTGTACCCTCGTATCAAAATGCAATAAGTATTAAAGTATTAATTGGTAATTTGACCTATTCTAATTTTTTTTTTGAACGGCCAACAAATTGGAATCACTCACGGAACACTGGAGTATCATCGTGCCACCAGTGTTACCACGCGATCATATTCCACCACCAAGTCACCAATTCAGGAGGAAACTCATAATTATGAGAAAACCCCCTTTGTGAGATTCGAACCCAGGACCTTATGGCCCTTAAGTCTTATCTCACCACCAAGATACCACTAGGCTATAATGCCTTGGGTTTAACCTATTCTAATTACTTTTATTGTTTGGCTTATTCAACACTATCGTTTTCCAAATTGCTGCCGCCAACTAACCACACATTTTAAGACAACGTGACAATCTATGAACGTTTACTTCAAATATTTGTCACCAATCCGGCGATCCCCATTATGTTTTTTCATTTTTAAAAATTACCGTTTTTGAATATCTTTCATGGGGAGAAATGAATAAATAATACATCCACTTGTTAAGTAATCAAAATCATATATATTGCTTTATCATGGTTGTACCATATTTTTTAAAAGATGTCTTACTTACATTTTTAAAATTGTGTAACATTATATTAAAATTGGTAGAAGAAAATACGAAAAACGTGTTATAACACCCCACCCTAGATAGGCATGAGTAGAAATCCAATAATTCCCTTGGCACGCACGCATGACAATTGGCAAACAAGCATCTATATATATATATAAAACAAAGCCCTTTTGCTGACGTGGCGTCCAATGGTGACTCCAACCTCCCCTCTATAGTGCCACGTGGCATCCTTAATGAATGTTTTTGGTGTTTTTTAATTATTTCGTTTTTTTAATTAAATAAAAAAAGAAAAAGATAAAACCCTAAGGTTATTAAATCCTAACCTCCTCATTCACTCTCCCAAACCCTAAAAACTTTTTCTTTTCCTCCTCAGTCGACGCAGTACTACTCCTTCCACTTGAAATTTGAATCAGCCTTTTAGAAAAATCATCAGCCAATCAATAACCGCTTCATCATGTCAATCGAGTATCAGGAAGAAGACGTACCTCATGTTCTGGCCGTTGATGATAATCTTATCGATCGTAAACTCGTTGAAAAACTGCTCAAAACCTCTTCCTGCAGAGGTATATCGACACACATTCACGTTTATTATTATTATTATTATTATTATTATTTCGTTCATGAATTCTCTGGATCTGGTCGATGTTAATGTTGTTGAATTTGGTTGCAGTGACTACAGCAGAAAATGGAATGAGAGCTATGGAGTATTTAGGGCTAAAAGAAAATCAACAACAAAATAGTATTAATGGCAACGTAAGCACCATATAACCATTTAGCCACTATGTTGTTTTAATTTTCTTTATAGGATTATTATTATTATTATTATTATTATTATTATTATTATTATTATTATTATTATTATTATTTCTATTATTATTATTATTATTATTATTATGACTCAGTCTTCGTACAGAGGTCGATCGGTTGGGGATTACGTGGTAGGGAGACAGCTCGGATCAGGTTCGTTTTCTGTGGTGTGGCATTCGAGGCATAAGGTTCATGGTTAGATCGAAGGGTATGATATTATTACTGTTATTCACCTTATTTCATGCTTAAAGATTTAGTTTTTGTTTTTTTAGTGATTGTTATTGAGGTTAACACCCTTCTCCTTTATATATATATATATATATTAATAGATAATAGATAATAGATTATCGTTCTTTTTTATTTTTTGTAGAGAGGTGAATTTTGTTAGGTTGAGTTAAGTTTAATTTATATCAGTTTAGTTTAATTTGTTAAGAGAATTGATACATGTATTGGAAGATTGTTTACATCTATTACTCATAGGTCTGTTTCAATGTCAGTTGAGTTGTATAGTATAATAGATTTATGTTTCATTAGGTACTTAAAGCTGAGTTGAGTTACATGTTTCATTAGTTACTTTAAGTTGAGTTTACTTACATTCAGTTAAGCTTAATTTATGTCACTTAAGCTTACTCTTAACAGATTTGATAGAGGTATTGGTGGTTATGTAAGTTCCATTATATCAGTTTAGTTTAATTTGTTAAGAGAATTGATACATGTATTAAGTGGAATGGTGTGTGATCTGTGATGAGAGTTTAGGATTTTTCCTATCAACCCCGGGACCTTCCCGGGGTAATCGGCTAGTATGACTATATATTATCAAAATTCCCATGGCAAACAAAAGTTTACCCCCGACTCCATCACCACACCCCAAACGAACGCATAACTTTTACCAATTCATCCCCATGGCTAATATGCAAGACAAGAAAAATTAACATGTTAATTTATACAAATTGTATGTTTTTATTTTATTTTTTTGCCAAATAGAGTTGGAAGAAGCAAACGTCTAAGTGGAAAAGGGGTGACATACGAAACTTATGGGAGTATCCAATCTAAGCAAGGAGGTAGTTAAGAACTTTCTCCCACAAGCAACCAACTACGCATATTTTAATGAATTCAAACTTGCTTTGAAATTCACCGTTTGTGACTACACTACTTTGACTTTGTATATATATATATATATTGTGTCTATATTAAGTTATCGACGCTTGAACAGTGTCGCCCGACTAACCTACGCTGCTGTACAAGTTTGACTAAACCGTCCAAAGAAAACAGTTGACTAAACCGCCCACACAAATGCCGCAACTCGCTAGCCAGAAGCCCTCCCAACCGCCCAGGAAAAAGGGTTAAAACCGCCCTAAAAATTGTGCTTGAACACCCGGAAAAATGTACAAATCCGACCGGAATATGTTCGCCATGATGGGCGAAATTTTGGTTGCGTCCCTGCTGAGCACGGAGTTGGGAGGGGAAGGTTTGTTTATGGTGAGGTTCTTGTGTTGGGAACGGAAACGTAAAGGTTAGTGGTAGTCACCGGAATTGTTAATGTCGGTGGTGAGGGATTAATGTGGGGCTTTAGAGTGTTGTGGATGGATGTTATTAAAATTTTCTAAGTGCTTCATTTTTGTACAACTACTACATGTGTGGATATTTTAACAGGCTAATACCGATCGAGTTTCTGTCACATCCTCACGGTAATGTGTGGGTTTAATGGTACTAATACTGTATTCGATTTTATAGTTTTCTCAACTCGTACGAATTTCAAACAGCGTCCCGCGAAAACGCAAATGTGTAACCACGTCCCGTGGCAATGCGTGGGGTAACTATGGCCTTAAAAAGAGCTTCTTAGATTGCTTTCTATACCCAACAGTTACCTAATGTTATCTGTATTGTCTACCGAACCTTCAACGAAACAGACGCCCGCCGCGCTTTGCGCGGCGGGAACTAAAACACTAGTATCTATTAATGTAGAAACACTTCTACAGTGATAATATTTAATTGGTTAAAAAGTTCAGCTGCCTCAAGTAACTTCAGCCAATCTCTATTCAGCCCACAATATTTGTGGGCCTGCCCTAATTGAAAAATGAGGCCCATGTGAATAAATAATGGGCTGCTATTATGGAATACTTTAGGCTTCGTATCAAGTCAACAATGGGCAACCCAACTGTTGTAATATTAAGGCTGGTCTATAAGGTAATGGACGGCGAGTTGTTTTTTTACGTCCACGCGATAATAACAGTCACTTAATGTTATCTTTAATGTCCACCAAACCATCAATGCAACAGGAGCTGCCGCAGCGAAGTGCGATCTTTACCGTGCACCAAACCCTCAACGCAACAGCAGCTCCTGCAGCGAAGCGCAGGTAACTAAAACACTAATTACATATATCAATGCAATTCTTAAATCTCAAATCGAATTTATAAAGTTTCAAAATCCATTGGAACAAGTTGCTTCCACTCTCAAGTTCTTCTCTCTCCTAATAAGAACACAAAAGCAATAGAACACAACTACTTGGAGGTGGACCTATATAAAGGTGTATTATAAGGGAAAATTACGAAAATAGTCCGTTGAACATTTTTTTTACGAAAATGATCCCCTCCCGTTTCTTTAGAGAGACGGGTCACAAATTCCGAGACGTTTCAAACGTCTACCGAGAGGCCTTCAGTTCCAGCCATTAGGTGACCGCCACATCATCACTATCTCTCACTCTCCTCAATAATAATTACCTTCTCTTCTCACTCTCTCCCTCTCCTCACACCAAAGGTTAGAACTTTACCTCTGGTTCCTCTTCAATAATAATAAAAACAGACGTCTCCCTCTTCAGTGACGTCTCCTTCTTCAATAATAATAACACAGAGGTTAGAACTTTACCAAAGGTTAGAACTTTACGTTTCAGAAGGCCTCTCTCTCCGGTGATGTCTCCCTCTTCAATAATAATAATAACAACAGACATCATCCTCTGTTTCCCACCATTGGTTCCTCAATAATATTTGCCTTTGGTTCCTCTATAATCTCTCATATGTATCCTTCAATCTCTCCATAAAACTCCGTCATCCTCTTCATCTGTTTCCGCTTCATCCAATCACTCTTCGTCTGTAATATTTTCCATCACCGGAGTCGTCACCGGAAAAAACCACATAGGAAGACCGTCACTGGAAACCCACCGGAGACGTCACCAAAGACGGTTGGCTGCTTAAACGTCTCTAGCTTTACCGGAGACGTTAGGCAGACAGGAGAGACAGATGTTAACATTTGTTAAAAGTATTTTAGGTTTATTAACTAATTATAATTTATCAAAAATATTAAATAATAGTTGATACACACACTCATATGAACCAAGGCAATGGTTGGCTTAAAAATATGGATGTCTCAATTAAATGAAGGCACGAAGAGGCATATCGGTTAGGAACACATTTTTTTTGAAAATGATTGTTAATTAATATCACACCAGTTTGAAGGGTCATCATCACAAATCTCTCTTCTCCACACGCAAGTTGATTTTTGTATAACTGACTAAAAATAATAAATAATCATAAATGATACACACACTCACTCATTCGAACCAACACAACGGTTGACTTACATATTGGGATGTTTCAATGAAATGAAAACATGATGAGGCATGTTGTAACAGCCGGGAAATTTTTCTTTCTTTTCCTAGCAACTTCGAGAAATTTTTTGAACGAAAATTCTTTCAACAAGGGGATAATGTGACACTCGGCATTCATTGTGTTGATTCTGAAAGGTCGGGACCAGATGACGACTGCAGATTATCGCCCTATTAGTTTGGTGGGGGTTTCAAATAAGGTATTATCAAAAGTGCTGGTTCTTCGGCTCAGAAGTGTAATGTCCAATCTCGTGTCGGAAGAACAAACGGCGTTCTTAAGCGACCGAAATATCCTTGACGGCCCGTTGATTTTGAACGAGTCTATAGCATGGTTGAAAAAGGCGAAGTTGAAAGGTATGTTTTTCAAAGTGGACATTGCAAAAGTGTATGACTCCTTATGTTGGGATTTCTTGGATAATATTATGGCACAAATGAACTTTTCAGTGAAGTGGAGGGGTTGGGTTATGTCCATTGTTCGGAACTCGCGTGCCTCGGTATTGGTTAATGGTTCGCCTACATACGAGTTTGATTGCAAACAAGGCCTTCGTCAAGGTGATCCCTTGTCCCCATTTTTGTTTATTCTTGCCATGGAGGGATTGACCCGTATTATGAGAAGAGCATGTTCTATAGGAATATTTCATGGTATTAAAGTGGGTGGTTTGGGATCTCTAATCTCACATTTTATTTATGCGGGCGATGTTGTGTTTTGTGGGGAGTGGTCTCATGCTAATGCCCGTAATCTGCGACGCATCCTTCGAGGTTTCTTTTTATTATCCGGACTTAATATTAGTACCAAAAAGCGTAGTTTGTATGGGGTGGGAGTGGCAGATAATGAGATCGTAGAAATGGAGTCATCCTTAAATTGTCAACATGGCCGATTTTCATTTACTCATTTAGGAGTGCCGATTGCTTGCAACATGAATCTTATCCGAAGCTGGGTCCCGGTTATTGGAAAAGTAAAGAACCGTTTGTCGAGTTGGAAGGCGAAGACCTTATCATATGGAGGTCATTTGACTCTTTTGAAATCGGTTCTATGCTTTATCTCTCTCTATTATTTCTCCTTGTTCCGGACTCCAATTCAAGTGATAAACACTTTGGAAAAATTAAGGTGAAACTTATTTTGGGGTGGTACAGATGAAGCGAAAAAAATGTCTTGGTTGGCATGGGAAAAATAGTGGTTCCTGTTGAATATGGTGGTCTTGGGCTAGGATCCCTTAGGGATGCAAATTTGGGTTTATTGTCCAAGTGGTGGTGGCGCCTAAAATCCAATCGATCCTCACTTTGGAGTAAAGTCGTGTGGTCGATACATAGTAGTGGTCGTGGGCGGAATTACATTCCGTTGAAGGTGTCTATTTGGGGTAATTGGAAGCAGATTGTGAGTGTTCCCTATATTTTAGACAGAATGAACATCGGCACTGACCATTTCCTGAAAGCAAATGCGAGGTGCGGAAATAATGTCCTTTTTTGGTATGACTGGTGGATAGCGGATGACCCGTTAATGAAGAAATTTCCTTTGTTGTTTGCTCTCGAAAAGAGGCGTACATGCTCAATTGTTGATCGGTTGCAGCCCGGTTCGCAGAATTTCAGCATCACTTGGGAATGGAAGTGACTGGAGTTTACGAATGAAGAACAGCAGGAATGGCATGATCTGTTGCTGCTGTTACAGGAAGTAGAACTGCAGCCTGGGAATGATTCTTGGACCTGGGCGGCTGGGGGTAATATTGGGTTTTCTGTAAAGCACATGAGGCGCTGCATTTTCGAAGCTTCAAACGTGTTACTGGTTTCTTCATTTCAATGGTGTAATTGGGTTCCAATGAAGGTTGGGATTGTCGCGTGGTGAGCTTATCTAGATAGACTCCCGACTGCGGAAGCTTTGGTTAGATGACATGTGCAGATTGAAACTCAACAGTGCAAAATTTGTGAATTGACCGTCAAATCGGTCGATCATCTCTTTACAGGATGTCCGGTTTTTTTGGAGGTATGGCAGGTGTTGTTTGCATGGTGTAAAGTCTCTAATGCTTTCGCTTTTGATGTTCGGGATCTGTTGAAGCTCCACCTTACGGCTAAAAGTGGAATTCGAGTAAGGAAAACTTTTTATGGGATAATTCTTACGGCTTTTTGGAGTATTTGGCGGGCTAGGAATGAATATGTCTTCAATCAAAAACAAGTTTCGGTTCGGAAGATCTTGGATGAGATAAAAGTTATGAGCTATCTATGGATTACCAATCTGGGTAGAATGACTAATATGTCTTGGGCTTTGTGGTGTTTGTTCGATACGGATAAAATGGGTTAGGCTTTGGTTTTTATTTTTTCGGGTGTTTTTTGTTGTGTTTTTTTTTGTTTGGATGTTTTCTTGGGTTGTTGTTTTTCGGATTGTTTTCGTGCCAACTTTTTGCTAGTCGTTGAATAAAAGTTTCGTAGGCCGTTAAAAAAATGATAAGCAGAATAAATTTATATTTTCAATTATTTTTTCTTGAGTAGATAATTTGGAGGAAAAAAAAATAACTAATCGATTGAATTAAGTGAACAAGAGTCAATCACTTGTTGGAAAAGGAATCATTATCTCTTAACAACTCCTTGATTGCAACTTTTACTATCGCCTTCTATAGTGACAAATAATTAAACATCATAACAATTGTTAAGTATTATTAATGTCATGTTCTTCTTCTTTAGTTACTCGAGAAAATCATTAGTTATTTTATTAGTCATAAGTATTTTACTCAAAAAGTTAATAACTAACTTATAAGGGGGGACGGGATGTTCCACTGAAACATTTTCAACTTCACTGATTTACACCAACCCTGCACTGCCACATCACTTCACTGATTCGCTTCACTAAAACACTTTTTTGGAGGCAGCACTACCCTGAACTACCCAACCCATAAAAAACAAAAAACCCCACACACAAAACCACTACCCGTGTTTGCTTACCGTACGTTAAATAGAACCAGAATTTAGTCTTCGGGACCCCTACCAGCACCGGTGACGACGGTGTTACCATGCTGATAGGGTATCCATGACCAAATCGGTAAACGCCCCGTCCCCTAACAACGAGTGTCATTGCTTTTAGTAAGGTAGTAACTCTCCATATCTACAGAAAAAAATAATATAAAGAGTAAGCTATATAATTGTTCATTTGGTATTTTGTAATTACGAACATCATTTTATGTCGAGAAGTTTTATATATTCAATCTCTATTTTCATTTTTACTTTTATTTTGACCACTCAGCGGTTGATCCACAAAGGTTAAATTTAATATTATCGTTTTACTCTTTCATATATTAGTTATTAACGTATTATATTGTGTTTGATACATTATACATACACTAGATTATACCACGGAACGTCCCGGAGTTAAGAAATCGAATATGACATATCAATTTTACAAATAAAATAAAATAAAGTGATGCGCTTTACACTTACATGCAGGATGTATGTATTAATTTGTAAGTGTTGTATGCATAATGGTATTGTAAGTTGTGTTTATTAGGCTTTATGTGCTTGGCATTGTTGTATTCAATGCTTGATTGGCGCATGCTATTATTTAGGGGACACGTATCTCTGCTTCTTATAATCCTAGCCGTTGGTTTGATGAGAACTAGAATAAAAGATGTGTGGTTTACGGATATACACGTGTGACCATCCTACTTCTCATCCTCCACGCACAAAACATAGAGAGAGAGATCGAAGTCGGTGAGTCTTTGGCGACCGATTCCGACGCATGATCATCTCCAACCCACAGAACCCAGGACTTGGAAGCCGTCAGTGGTGTCAGTTTAGTCAAGTAAATGACGATGGTTGTTAATTCCCATGAAGATTCGGTTTAGTCACAAAGATTTTTAAGCCGCTGTCATCATGCACTACTTTTAGTCCAGGTCTGTCACTACACACTGCTGATTTTAGGGTTTCTCGCCGCTCGCGTGTTTCAGGTGCCATTTGTAATTTAATCCTTAATAATACGTTAAATATGATTAAAAATCATCTACTTTTTTTTAATCATCTCATTATTTTCTGCGGCATCCGGGCAATGATGGTGACAAACGCACTGACGAGTGTTCGATCCTGAGCCGCACCCCGGTTTTCACACGGCTGTTACTCCAGCGAGGAAACTCGTGTGAAGGCAGTACGGTTTCCGGGGGAACGCCGTAACCAAGTCTGATACACCAGCGCGGGCCCGGTTAAGACAACGTAGTATAAGACAGACCTTGGCTAGGGTTGCCAATTAGGCAGTGTGACAATGGTCACTCATATGAATGTCGCCACCCGGGCTGACCTGCTGGAACTTTATTAAGGCATGAAAACTTATGCCTTCACAAGCCCAACCCTTCACTATGGGCGTTTTTGGACATCCGGGACATACCCAATATTATTTTAGACCTGCATAGATAAGTTCTATCAAGATATATATATCACTTCTCGGTTTTGACCCATTAGAAACCACTTAGTTCGGTTTTAACCGTTTGACCCGTTAAGGCCTTAGGTTTTACACAACCTTATTTAACCGTTCAAAAAGCATAACAATCATATTCTCAACCCGTTGAACACTTGTTAAACTAATCAACACTATCCGATTCACTTATTATGACTCGGTTTATGGATTTAGCCTTTAGTAAATCTTTAGAATTCCCGAAATACCCTTAGAGGTCTATATTCCGTTTTAGTCACCCGTAGGCGACATAACTTGGTTTTCACCCATTATTTCAACTCGTTAGCAAGTTTGAAAACTCCTAAGCCCTTACGGACTTAGCGTATTACCAATTTCACGACTTCACCCTTTTAGATCGCATCTAAATGCATTAGTGCGTATTTGACACATTTATGGAAAACGACTCACCGATTGGGCACCCATGTTTCATGTGGGTGATTTCCCTCAACCTTTACTCGCCCATGGTCTTATTTTACACTACGGACTTACCCGGTAGCGTTAGCTCACTCCTGTATTATTTGAATCATCTATATGATTTGTTGGCGTCTCATGTAACACCCTAAACTCTATGTACAGAAAACTCGCAGCGGAAAAATACCAACCGAAAAATTCTTTTCTTAAAACAACCTTGAGTGTTCAGAAAACCGGTTCTACTAAGTATTTTGGTGTTACATCTTAAATTATTTCTTAATACATTTAACGTGACTCAACTCTATTGGTTATGTATCCGTGACCACGTACAATCCGCCTCCTCGCTCGATCTCCATCCCTCCCTTGCTTCATTAGGTAAACCAGACAACCTGCATTCACCACGTAACCAATTCGTTAGTTCAATAGGTGACCTCATGTAATCTACTCACGACACGGACGTAACATCCCGCAATACTCTGTGATCCTGTCTATAAGTCTTCTTTCAAGTTCGGGTGGGTTACCCCGACCCGAACCTCCACATCTCCTGTAATCATACCTACATACTTACATTTTCATCATTCTCAAACAAAGGTTAATAACCCCACAATATGTCCAAACATACAATTTCCTCCATATACCCTCTCAGTACATACAAGCATACACTTCCTTTGTAGGATTTCACAATACATACGAGCATGCAATTCCCTCATATAATACCACCACACATACAAGCATACAAATCATTCGCAAAATTCTACCGTACATACAAGCATACAAATTCCACCTATAATACCATCATACATACAAGT
Organism: Ambrosia artemisiifolia; assembly: GCA_032199755.1. Classification (NCBI taxonomy): domain Eukaryota; kingdom Viridiplantae; phylum Streptophyta; class Magnoliopsida; order Asterales; family Asteraceae; genus Ambrosia; species Ambrosia artemisiifolia. The sequence continues at coordinate 608,888 of CM063512.1, forward strand.
ATACAATTCCTTCGTATAGTTCTACAATACATACAAGCATACAAATTCCACCTATAATACCATCATACATACAAGTATACAATTCCTTCGTATAGTTCTACAATACATACAAGCATACAATATCCACCTATAATACCACCATACATACAAGTATACAATTCCTTCGTATAATTCTGCAATACATACAAGCATACAATATCCACCTATAATACCACCATACATACAAGTATACAATTCCTTCGTATAATTCTACAAGACATACAAGCATACAATTTCCACCTATAATACCACCATACATACAAGTATACAATTCCTTCGTATAATTCTACAATACATACAAGCATACAATTTCCACCTATACTACCACCATACATACAAGCAACTCTCTCCCTCTAACCCGAGCATGAGAACCCACATGTACATCACATCTTCAATCTACATAATCATGGTAATCTACTTATCGTATTTGATACCGTCGAATAATGCATCAATTAACTATACGCACTTGTATCATTCCGTACTATGATCCTAATTGCAAAACCGACATTTCCATTACATGCTACACCCTTACATAGCCTTACATAAGGTCCAACAATGTTAATTGGTGCGTTAAACGCAATTACGGGTCGCGCTCATAAGCAAAACATCAACAAATAACAAAAATTAACGTTTCTTCCCAGGGGCCACCGTAAGGGTACGGTGGCCACCGTACCCTTACGGTGGGCCTCAAACCCCTACGGTGGAATACCACTGCCATACGGTGGAAAATTGGTGCAGGGGCTACCGTAAGGGTACGGTAGCCACCGTTCCCTTACGGTGGGCTCTGCACTTTTCCTCACTTTGTTTCTTTTTCCATTTCTTCTTGACCCATCCGAGCCGATCCATTCGAAGCCACGTTCATACCATTATAAACTCCAATTCAAGCCTTAACCTTGTTATTTAGGTACCATCATCTCCCGGTCCTCGTACTACTTTCCAAACACATAGACATGTTAAGATTCATTATCCTAAGTGGAATAAGAACCACTTACCTTATGTCCTCCAAGTTGATGCTTGCTACTTGTCTCCACTTGACCCATTAGCCACTTGTGCTTGAGCCCATGTTGCCTACGCATTCATGTTATCATTCCCACCATTCCGTTAGTATACACAACTACGCATACTATCAATCGTCTTACACTTACTTGTTCTCATGACTTTCATTGGTCAACTACTAATATGCATATCACATGATTAACTACCACATTGTTTATCAATCAAGCAATCCAACATATCCTCAAGTATGTCACCTAGATAATCTAACATATATCACATGATTTCCTTAATCCCACAATCATGTTAGCAAACATAACCATGTTAGTCATCCATTGTTGACTTTTCAGAAAGTCAACTTCCAACTATACAAACTTCCTACTTAGAACATATGTCCATATTGATGACTAGATCACATAAAACACACCATAAACATCACATTCCTATCTCATTATCATGCAAGATTATTCATCATTCCAATCATAGTATTTAAGCATTAGTGTACACACTACTAATGCATACTTCCTACCATAACATACAATCAACCAAGTCCCCACATGATTGCTCTTTAAGATGAAATCCTTATGTTAACCTACTATCAATTTCACCAATTATCATATTACTCTCATACTTTGTCGAGTTTTGCATACAAATTCATACATCATACTTATTTAGGCATTTCATCAAACACATGGTGTGCGTACAACATTCTAAGCTCAATGTACAAGCTCCTAATACACGCATTCCACCAAATGAGTAATCACCTTCAATCATAACCAAAATTTCCATATGCATGTCATCTACTACACATCATTCTTACAATTACATGGATTCACAACTAATTTAGCAACATTAAGCTCTAATGAAAACCCAACAACATCATCTATGCAAATAAACAAACTCTTGGTGGTTAACTCATCTCTAAACCATTAGGGATGGTCAATACCACTTACAATCAAGCCATAATACGAATTTAACGTGTTTTCTTCAAAACCCTCATGTGGGGTTCGAACCCTACACGAATTATACATCAAATTCTACCAACAAAAGGTACCTTAGGGTTCCATCGACCTTGAAGGGTCGATTTCTGGCTCATGCATCGATTTCCCCTTTGAATCCTTGCTAGATTGAGTTGGTTGTTGAACTAGGGTTGGAGCCCTTTTTCTTCTTCCTGATGATCGACCAAAACACACACTTGTGTGTGTGTTTTTGGTGTTGCCCCTAATTTATCAATTGTTATATGGACTTTGGGTATTTGACAATATCCACCCTCCAACTTATAACCTCCTGACTCAATCTTGTTATATAAATCCCGCCTCTCAACGTCTTTAAATGAAACGGGTTTTTGGTGCATTACATCTCATGCGCTTTTTGTTCCAATTCATCAACCTGTGACAATCCACAATTTGCAATATTATTATCCAGGAATCTTAATGGTGTCATACCATCGTTTGACCCGTTCGTCTTCCCATTTAACACTCAATTATTAAACTTTCAATTCTTGGGCTCAAGTGATATTAACATCACTTGACCCATTATAACAACACTTCATTATTCGCTAGACGTCCCGACCTAGTTTTAACCATTCTCCGTTTTGGTGATTCTAACCTTTTACAAGCTAGAATCCCATATTTTATATTCCTCTAACCATTTTCTACTATTTTGGCGATTCTAAACCTTTACAAGCTAGAATCCCTTATTTCTTATTCCTCTTTATGATTAAACACTTATTCTTTGTTAATAACGCAATTGCCATAATTGACAAAGGTTTACACAATCCCTTTTTTTATTTCTAAGAGTCTTATATAAGATAAGTCACTTACCTTGGGCTCATTTGTTCATTCATGATCCGCTTTTCCATTTGATCATTTCCTCCTTAAGCTTCCACCTAGCTTGACAAGATCCCACTTCTCTATACTCAAGATGAATCAAGTTAGTCATTGTTTTAATAACCAACCCATATCTCGAGTTTTCACACTTTAATTTATTCAACTTCATAGTTGGGTCAGTTTGACTTTTAGAAGTCAAACTAACCTTTCTACATGTTATGTGCCCTAATCATAAGGCGATAGTCCTAATTATGAACTATCCTTTCTATTTACCATATCAAATTTATTAATTTTAGTGCACATTCAGCCTTCTAATCATCTTTAACAACTCATTTCATCATAAAGTGTGTTTTCAATATAATATTCATTCAATAATACTAACTTTGGCATTTTTACAAACACTTGGTGTGCATGGTCTTTTAACCACCAATTTTCTTAGTTAACACATTGTATAGAATCCTCCATATCATCATATCTATTCTCAACATTCATTATAGCATTTAGCATATTACATAATCATTCAATCATGCAATTTCATCATCAAATCACTATTTTAATATGGGTTTTACTAAAAGGCCACAAACCCACATTTTACACATGATCATCCTTCACATATTATAACAATCATCTATATGTATTGCTATTTTTGAGCAATTAAGCATGTTTGAGGTTCCCTAAGGCTAGAGGAACCTCTATTAATCAATAATCCCACGTTTTTAATAGGGGTGTATGTAACAACCCGACCAGGAGGGGGCTGGACGTTATGACAGTTTGGTAACAGACTTGCACAACGGAAGCAACGATAACTAATATTTATTGTTTAATACAATTTCTAATCCCAAAATACAAATACACAACTTAAATGAATAATCTAATATCTATGCAGGGACGAAACGCGGCGGTCGTCGAAGCAGTGTAATCCCTTAGCCGATCCAATCTCTATTCCACACAAGCAAGCATATACCTTATCTTCATGATTCTTCGAATGCAATACCTGAACACATGCTTAAAAGAGTTCGGTCAGCAATTATGCTGGTGAGTCCGTGTAAGTAGTTAAATAAATCTAAAACAGTTTAACAGTTCGAAAACAAGTTTACATAATTCAAACACACAGTGATGTTCAAGTCACACCTCAATCCTAACACGGAATCCATCTACTCCCTTTATGGATTCCCTACGGCATAACATATGCCGCAACAGTCCGCAGACCTCAGTGGAGGGTTTTCCGGGCTTCCGGATCCACTGTGCGTGGGGGATTCCCCAAGTAGTACTACCCATACATTAAGTGGCCCATCTCCCTTGGGTTAATGAGTGTGCATCTGGTTTTGGGAGCCCTTGTCACATCAAGTAAGTTTATACACAAAACAGTTTAGACACACAAGCATGTATTCACCCCAAAACAGTAAAACAAAAAGGGGAAGTACACGAACTCACATTGGCATAGCATCGCATCATGTCACAGTCACCCAGTCGTATGATATTTCAAATCCGAAGCCCACCTATGGTTCACATATAATGTCCTAATATAATCACAAGCATTAGTGTGTGTAACCGAGTATCACAGTTACACGTGGGGACAACTTAGGACCCTTAGTTTGTTATTGTCGACTTGGTTTGTATATTTTCTTCATTTAATCAAGTAAAGTTCTTATCCAAGATTTATCTTCATACTAGTCTTATTTTTATAGAATACATTATCCGAATTTTAAGTGATCGTTATCATGTTAGTGTAATGGCGTCTCTTGTGATCCTTACGAGTTCCAAGTATCGAGTTATTATTCATATAATAAATATATGGTGAATTAAAGTCCCCATGGTCTTACTATTACTATGTCCTTGCTATATGTCAAGTTATCCAATCCTCATATATTTGCATTGTTGGGTTTATATGCTTAAGTGTCCGGGTCCAAATCATTATCATCCGCTAATCCATAACATGTACACAAGGGTCTATATCTCGATTATTACTACAAGTCATACGCTTAAATTATAGTCTTATAGGTTGATTTGTCGCAAGTGTCCATTGTTCTATTTGTCTTGCCTAAGTCCTAAAGGTTCGTCAAATCGCCCATTGTTTATCCTATCATTATTTCCATATATTCACTTGTTATGTAAATCATATGTGGCGACCTTTTAGTTTCGTAAGAAATATATATATACACACCCATCTAAGTTGTCGATTTTTATTATGTAGCCAAATTGATCCGTAATGCTAGTCGAAGTCCCACACGTGTAAATTGCGTGATATTAATAATACTAATAATAGTTCGGGTTCTTGTTAATAGCTATACCTTTCGTATACGAATCCTGATCAGGTTGCTGGCTGAGTTGACCTGGTCAACTGATCTTGGTCCTGGGTTGTCCGAGTTATTTATGTTGACCGAGTCAATCCAGTTGACTCGGATCCTGACCAAGTAACCCATCCCCACCGTTACCACTATCCAACCTCCTCCTGCAGACCTGCACACCACTTCGACAGCCACCATCGGTGTCTGAAACAGCCACCTCCTGCTCACCAGGACACCACCCGACAACCACCATCCTTAACCTTTTCAACATATTACAACTCTAACAACCACAAAAGTGACCCCTGTTATAAGTTATCAGATTAATATTGAGAAGGGAAACAGGGTTCACGGTTTACCTAACATCACCATCATCCACCTTAGCCTCTTGATCAGGATTCTAACGAACCGCCGCCGCCGCCGTCGTAACTTCCTCTTTTACCGTCTGTCTCCCACTCTCTACTGCTCTCTCTCCTTCTCTCTCTAGATCTGGTCCTTTTTCTATATAATGAAGTTGGGTAAAGGGTGGGATGTGTGTGGGTGTCGTCGGAAACAGTGCTGCCGGAACTCGCCGGAGCACCGCCGCGTTCCATCGTCTCTTTCTTCTCTCTGTCTACTTTCCTCTCTTTCTCTGTTACAGATATGTGTGTATAAGTGAGGGTAAAGGGTGGGTGATTGTGTGTATGCTTTCGGGAGTAGTGTTGCCGGAAACCACCGCCTGCGGTGGTGGTGGTGGTGGTTCATACCCCCTCCGATCCCTCTCTTTATAATAGCAGAGATAGTGTGTGTGTGTGGTATGTGTTTATATGTGTACATATGAGGGTAAGGTTTTGTATACAGGTGTTGTTTAAATGGAGAATGGGGGCATGTGTTCTCCTTTCATGGTTGACACATGTCCCCAAGTTATGACTAACCACTTTGGTTATGAGCGGGTTCGTTAACGGGTATCGGCTCGGTTATGTAACGTACGTTATAATAATATTTTAGTATATCATGGTTCGGTTTTTAATTTCATACCAAAACGTATGGTTTATTATTCATCTTTTGTTAGTTTAATAGTTAGATAATAATAATATCGTGTGAAAAATTTTGGCCCCTAAAACCGGGTTGTTACAGTGTAAATGACACGTAGCGGCTCGGGATCGGCTCGGTAAAAAGCTCGAACGAGCCGAGCCTTAACGAGCCCGAGCCTGAAATATGGCTCGTTTAGTTATTGAGCCCGAGCTCGAGCCCTAGATACAAAGCTCGATTGGGCTCGCGAGCCTAATCGAGCCTTAACGAGCTAGAGCCCGAACCCGAGCCCGAGCCTATGTTACAGCCGAGCCTAAGTTATAGCCTTAACGATTGGGCTTGCGAGCCTAAGTTATACCCGAGCTTTTGCGAGCTCGAGCCGAGCCGAGCCGAGTTCGAGCTTTGGATTTTGCTAGCGAGCCGAGCTCGAGCTCAAGATTGTAGGCTCGAACCGAGCCGAGCTCGAGCTTCACAAAACCTTAACGAGCCCGAGCCGAGCCCAGTCAGGCTCGGGCTCGTTTACACCCCTAGTTTTTAACGAAACCCATGATTTTCACCATGATCAAGAACAAACTTAACAACATAATCAACCAAATTAAAGGTACCTTGGTGTATATAAAACCTTAGATGACCCATAATTGGCTTCATGCATCATCTTGGCTTCTAATTTCTCTTGATTTGGGACTAGAGGTGAAGAAGCAAGGGTTTGGTCTTGGGTTGTTGTCTGATGATCGACATACACAAAATGTGTATGTTGACATCTCATTTTCCTCATATATAACCCATTGCTTTGCCCCTTGTCCAATTCTAGTCCCTCTAGTTCATCTAAATGTTATTTTCATATACAAATAAAACTAACTAATCAAGTTAGTTTATAATGTTATGTGCTCAATTATAATAACATTAACATCAATTAGGTTGTTTCCATACTAGAGGATAACCCTTATTATTATTGTCAAAGCCTCGTTTTACTATTTTATTAATCACGCCTAATGGCGTAATTAGGCGATACGAAGTTTTGAGGCGTTACAAAGACCTTGACTTTGTATGTTTGAAAAAGCGTTTAACGTTTGACACGATCACACAAGACAAACCCGACATCCCGAAGGTGGTTAGATTATCCAGTTAAGTGGGTGTAAGATTACTAAAGTACCCTTATTATTAAAAAATATAATTAAAAATTATGTGGGCCCCACCCACTTCTTCTTCCACACTTCATCTTCCTCACCCATCACCTCCACAAACCACCACCACCAACACCTCCCCAAACCACCACCAGCACCAACACCTCCATAAACCACCACCACCACGTCTCTCTCTCTGATATATATCTCTTCATCATTCAAATTCATTCCTTATCAGTAAACCCTCTATAAATTAACCCTTCTCAATCTCTCTGATCTTCACCTCGTCTCAAACCCCACTTAAATTATATTGTTCGTTTCTGCAACAAGCCGAAACCGAACCTTGTTCTCGTTTTTTCTGTTCTTCTTTTCATCGCATCCAGGTTAGATCTTTAATGCAATTAAATTTTGGTATATGGTTGGCGTTATAAACATCAAAACGCCTCTGTTTAATCTTATTCGTTTTCAAGGGTAATTAGATCATGCTTGGGGCGGGTTCTAGTCTGGGTAAACATCGAAACCCCTTTGTTTAATCAGACATTCTTTTCATCGCGTCCAGGGAACACGGTTCAAGATCTGGGTTTGTTTAGGGCGCCGATGATGATGGGTTTACGGCGACGGTGATGGTAGAGAGGGAGAAAGAGAGGTGGTGGTGGTTTGTGGAGGTGATAGGTGTGGCTGGCTACTGGGATTGTTGTGGGTGTCAGAGATAGGCTTTCGTAGGGGAGTGTTAATTAATGGGGGTTGTGGTGGTTGTTGGGCGAGTGGTGGTTGTGGTGGTTGGTGGATGTCGGTGGTGGTGATGGGTGGTGGTGATTTGTGGAGGTGATGAGGTGGAGAAGACGAGGTGGAGAAGATGAAGTGTGGTTTATTATTATATATTTTTAGTAAAGTAAGGGTAGTTTAGTAATTTCACACTCACTTAACTGGATAATCTAACCTCCGTTAAACTGAGGGACTATCCGAGTTAAGAAACACCAAAAGTTTGGGACTATACCTGTAATTTTTAAAAGTTAGGGACTAAAGGTGAAATCTGAGCAAACCATATGGACCATTCGAGCAATTTTTTCCTAAATATATAACTTCCAGAATTACTACACAATCCTCCATGTTGTTCAAATGATCATCCACTATTCTGACCTTGAAGTCGCAAATGTTGCCTTAAAAATGCACATACCCATACAACCCAACCCCATGTTGCTTCAGTTTAATTTTTTAAATATTATTTTTTTACATGTGCTTATTTCAGTGTTCACCATATGTAACCAATAACTATAAGCTAATATGTTCAGTTTCGTCACCAAACGCACTAAAGTGTTGCCTTTCATTATT